>CM058235.1:64242014-64845918 GCA_030180135.1 Orychophragmus violaceus | reverse complement strand
TTCTATGCCTTAGATGCAATGCATGAGACTCAAAGACAAAAAAAAATAAGATCAAAAGAAACATGATTAGCAACTGGTCTCTCCCCCAAACTTAAATCACACGGTCCCTTGTGTGATCTAAGAAAGGAAAAGAGACCGAAAACACACAAAATGCAAACAAAGAAAAGAAATGAAAAGAAGTATGTACAAAGATGGAGTGTTACCTGGCTAGTTGTGGAATGATGGAGGTGATGATTCCCCCATGGAGTATGTTGGGTTGGATGAAGAGCAGGATGGTGTCCTCATTGCTCTTCTCTTTCGCCTTCTATCTTCGCGTGCGGAGTGGCGGTGAGGCTCGTAGTAGGAATCGGCGGCCATGCATGCAGCGCCTCCCGTCTCATGTCCAGCAACTGAGTATCTTCCCAGTGTGATGTCGATGTCTTCCCGGTGGTGCTACTCTTATACTTCTTTCCCGTTATCATCTTCAGAACTTTGGTGACCTTTTTGTAGGAACTGTTTAGTTGATCCTGATGTAATTCACAGATTCATATCAACCTAAACATACAGATCTAGGTTCTCTTGATTAGAAACATTAGATGATCTCACCTTTTACCTGTTTGTTGTAGCGGAAGGAATAGAACAGGTCAGAGATCAGAGAGATACACCGAGGGATGAATCCTCCAAAGGTTCACACACGCTTCACAAGGAAATGGCTGCTAGACCGAGCAGGAGAGGAGGCGCAGAGAGAGGCTGTGGGTGGCGCAAATCAGCTGAAGAATTAGAGAATTTTTTAGGTCAAGTTTTATTCATTAAAACTCCCTTTAGTTCTCATGGGCTTTTGGGCCCAATTCTCAGTTCTGATTAAATCCCTTGGATTTAATCAGGCCCTTTAGTCTCTCCAAGTACCGTAAATGCCTAGCACTTTTACCGTACCTCTGCTAAACCGTTCCTGCGTATTTTCCCGTTAGCTTAGGCGTGTGACCCATATGGGATCATATAATAAAGGCAATAAGTCCAAGACTTATAGATCATGAGCGGACTCTAGCAAGCCATCATGACCCCCAGCATTATATGACTTATGTCTGATCATTGACATACTCTTACTTTCTAGAGACAGTACCGAGATTACTGGACACAATTCCAACAATCTCCCACTTGTACTGGAATCTCTCTGTATTCATAATCCTTTTGTCTCAATATCTCGATTAGTCATAAGGCAAGATTGGTGTCATCCTTATAAAGCCTAATCTTGTTCATCGGACTCTGATTTGATACTGACAATCCAAACGACTCGGGAAAGTCCGTTTGAGCATGGCCATGCGTTTTCCAGTATTCAAATCTCCGATTGGCCTAGAGATATTCACTCCATTTATATTGGAGGGACAAATTCCATCTTGTTCCATCACTGTAAACTACTCATTTCATGATGTACCCAAACAAGGTCCTTATAGCTATCACCGAACGATAGCGTTAGACAATGATCAAAGTACATCAGTCCATGTGCAGTCACATGCATGTGAACTCAGGTCTAAGGACTATACTCTATAGTCGTAGTAAGAATCTCTTATGACACAGATATAAATATCCTGAAGAGTTCTTATAAGCGGGTCTTGTCCGGTCGTATGTTCCCAACATACACCTATGTACTGACTTTGATGCCGCGCATCTATGACACACTGAGACTTTGTCATAAGTCACGTACCAATCCAATCTCACACGGTTGTTGGTGTTCCAATTTCAACAACCTTCGACTAGGGACAGGATGATATGAAACATCTATCAAATATAGGGTCTCATGATCAAGCTAAATGACTTTGATAACTCAAGATCAAGTCATTTACTTCGATGACCTATAAAATGGTTTATATCACTTTGGAACGATTATTTCATCACAGTTAAAATAATCTTGAAATAATAGTTTCATTAAACATCTTAAATGTTATTTCAAGAACATATCCAATAACTAAATAAAGCCCTTTAATAACTCCCACTGAAATTAAGACTACATCTTAATTTCACTTATTCTACAGCAACAGTCCGCGACTCGTGCTTAGGCCTAAGGAGTGGCTTCGTTAATAGATTAGCAACGTTTTCATTCGTTGAAACTTGCTGATCTACTTAACATCTCTGTCATTTATCTTATGGAATAGGTTATACCTATCCTCAAGTTGTTTGGACCTCTGATGTGCAGCTAGTCTCATCTATGCTGGGAATCACATCAAGTTCAGTGACGAACTCTTCTTTCAAACAACCTCTTTCGCCGCTTTCCAAGTTGCGAAACATTCAGCTTAAGTCATGGAGTCAGCAACAGTGCCTTGCACCGCCAGATAGACACAAGATATAACCGGACTGTGATCGGAAATCATCTTTGTCTATTGGAAACTTGCCTTTCAGACTCTATCGACTTATAGCACTTCACTTTCTCCGTAAATCAAGAACTTATCCTTAGTATTCCTCAAATACTTTAGGACATACTTTAGGAAACTTGATTCTTTGCTGGATTTGACTGGTCTTTATTTGTCTTGCTTAACATTAAAGCAACATCAAACAAGTATGTTTCATGGCATACATGATAGATCCAATTGCCGACGCATATGGAATCTCATCCATGCATTTAAGCTCAGCAGTTATCGTAGGACACTGTGTCTTGCTTAACGTAATGCCATGTGACATTGGCATAAAACCCTTCTTGGAATGCTGAAAACGTGTAGGACTTTGTCGGGATAAGAATCCTGACTTTGTCCTACCAGCTCTTTCGGATCTCTATCTTTAGATCCAAAATCCAAGAACTACGTGGCTTTACCCATGTCAATCATTAAACCAACTCCCAAGCTAGTCCTTTACCGACTACAGCGTTGGGACGTTATATCCGAGAAATGCAATATCGCTCCCACTAATCTATTAGTAAACACACAGTTCCGCTTCGTTCCTGTTCAAGTCAAAACTTTGACTACTACAACAGAACGAAGATTCCAACTCCGATATGTTTGCTTCCATCCATGAATGGATCGATGAAGCCAACTTACACAAAATGTAATTCTTCGGAGAGTTCGGGCTCACTATCGCTTCCTAGGATTTCGCAGATTCGTCGCTTTCAATGATCATTAGATCATGCGAACATTCAATGATCATCAGGCTGAACCAATGACGAGAATTCACTCTCGGATTAGTGACTGATTCTTTCATATCTGCGAACTTCAGGCTCCACAGGTGTAGATTCTACAGAAATCTGTAAATCCTTCCGCTGCTCTCCCTCAATAGGTTAAGCAGCCTCCTGTATTTCTCGAATTTCTTCGAGTTGTACTTTTACTCCCACTGTTCTTCTTGGAAAGTAACTTCCCTTCTTAGAAAACAGAATGGTCGTAACAGTACCGAGCCTTGGTTTCCCTAAGAAAACTTCGAGTTATACTTTTACTCCCACTGTTCTTCTTGGAAAATAACTTCCCTTCTTAGAAAACAGATTGGACGTAAAAGTAACAAGCATTAGTTTCTCTAGGACAACCAGCGAAGTAGCACAACTACAAATACTCAGTAAAGATAAATTTGGATCGATTCCAATCCACATTAACGTGGTGTCTTTCAACTGATATTTGTGGAACTATTTCAGTGTAAACTTAGATATTTTAGAGCGTTATTTTTAAATAATATCATGGAAGATTCGTGTGACTCATCTTTAATCATTTCTAATAAGATCTGATTCTTTCTCACAGAAACACCTTCAGGTTTTCAGGAGAAATGAGCTGTGAAACGATTTCACACTCATTCAGATGATCACATAATCAATGACTTAAGTATTCTCACTCATGATTTTAATCCAGAGTCTTAATACTTTTGTCATTCAGATCCTATACTTCATTCTGGAACTCTTTCGACCATGTCAAAGAATTCCGACTTGTGTCTCATCAAATGAACACAGTCACACTCACTGAAGTAATCAGTAGAGACAATGAAGTACAGGAAATTTTCTCTGGCATTACTGCTCATTGGGCCACATACATCAGTATGTTCCAGGTCCAATAAGCCTTTGGGCCTTTCTCTAGCTCGGCTAAGATAGGCCCTTTTCCTTTTGGTCCAGTAAACAGAATTCAAGTCTCATAAGATATCTTATCAAATGAGCCCAACAGTCCATAACTATGGGATTTCTGAATCCGACTTACTCTATGTGACCAAGACTTTTATGCCAAGAAAAATCAGGTTTAATTCATTAGATTTAAACCAATTCGGTATTTATGTTACATTTAGGCACTCTTTGGTTTAAGATATAAAACCCATTCCATGAATAGGGTGCTACAATTAATATTTCATTAAGATCAAAAGAACAAAACTTGTCTTTTATCAAAATGAAAAACATTCAAATTCTTACAAGAAAATGAAAGACAACTCTGCTTAAAGCAGGTTCATTGTAGCAATTACTTAATACAAAACCAAGCCTAAAAGGGATCTATAAGTGAAAATCCTACGGCTGAGGCAGCATCCCAAGCTCCTTCCAGATATGTAGTTTCACTTGTCCTTCCTTCAAAGTTCTACTGTTGCCCAGGCTCTGCATATTCTAACAAATATCAGTGCCACAACCAGTATCCAATACCTATAAGGTAGAACTTGAAGTAATAACATGAATACCTGAGGAAGTAGTCTCATACATCAACTTCAACTCCTCATCATCTTCCATGAATTTAATGCAATTTCTCTTCCAATGCCCTGTCTCCTTACAGTAGCAGCACTTACCAACGTAAGAGGTATTTGACTCGGTCTCAGAAGACACACGCTTGCCATGATTCAAAATCTGGACAACTTTGTCTTCACCCTTGTCAGCATTAGGTTTAGTAAACCTACCCTTCTCATTCATGAGATTGTACAGGGTACTCTTCACGTTTGGCTCAACTGTCTTGAGCATATCATGCAGTTCAGTCAGCGTCTTCGTTAAGCCTTTCTTGATATAGTTCCTTCTGAACTTATCATAGCTTGACGGCAGTGACTGCAGAATGATCTCAGTTACCAATTCTTGGCTAATTGGATAATCCAGTTTCCTCAGGTTATCAATGTAACCCATCATTTTACTGACATGAGGACTCACTGGATTATCATTTGGTAGCTTGCAGCTAGTGAGAGATTTAACCAACCGGTATCTCTCCACTCTTATCTGCTCCTGAAATTTCAATTTCAGGCTGTTGATCATCTCTATTGGCGACTCCATGTTCTCATATTGCTTCCGCAAGTCTGAGTCCATGGTAGCCAATATCAGACCACGCACATCTACCGCATCATTATAATGCTTATTCCAAGCATCATATACTGCATGAGAAGCATTGGACCCGATCCTCACGGGGAGAGCTCTCTTAAGGACATAGTCCTTTCTCTCCTGTCTGAGGACTAGCCTCAGGTTCCGCGACCAAGTCAAGAAATTTGATCCGTTCAGCTTGTCCATCTTAAGGACAGACCGGATCGAGAAAGTGTTTTGATTGTTTGTGCTAGTCATAACTGAAAAATTAAGATAAAAGGATTTTAGTTAATATGTTCAATGTGATTAATCTCGTATTAAATTTAATATGATTAATCACGCATTATATTCAATAACATCAGTTACCCTCAATAGAATATAATGATTCCAAGATCCACATATAACTAAGATTAAAGTGGGCCACTGGCCGTCACCCAATCTTAGCTTATATCGGTAAGCCCTATATCGGCTAATTATATCCGTGATATAACTCTTGGTTGTGAATCTGGGCCCGAGGCCCAATCCACTCTGATGTCTCAAGGCCCGGGACTCCCGATGGCCTAGTCAAGAAAACCAGACTATACAGTCATGTAATCATTAATGTCTGGGACTCCCAATGACATTTATGAATCACAAACTGTCTTACCCACGCAAAAGCAGACATCCTCACACTGTAAGGCCATGAATGCAATTGAATGGGCTTTGACAGCTGACATAGCCTGGACAAGACATCCAACGCTTGATATTATTTGAGGTTCGTAGGTTTATTAAAATTCATTCCCAAAATAGAAGATTACTATTTCGGGAAACTTTCCATTTTTGGAAACCTACTATTTTTGGAAACTTTCTAAAATTGGAAACTTTCTAAAACCGGAAACTTTCTAACTTTAGAAATTTCTTAAAATCCAAAACCCGCAAATCCAGAAACTTCTATTTTAAGAAACTTTCTAATTTCAAAATTTCGGAAACTTTAATTTAAAATCGACTTTATATTTTATAAAATAAATTTTAAATTTATCTGAAGAAAGATTCAAATAATTGGCCCAATTGTTTTAACTTCTTGGCCCGAGGCCCAAGAATTGGTCCATGTCCAAGACATGACCCAATTGTCCAATTAATTGACATAACCGGTCTGGTTCATTAAAACTGGTCTAACCAAGTTTTAATTACTACGATGACCACAATTGTCAACCGGTTATTTACTAAACCGGAATTTCTCAATTTATTTGGTCCAACCAAATCAAATTAGAAATTCCTGGTTTAGGCACTAAATCCAATATTTCTTTCGACATTGGATTTCTTATCCCGGTTTAACCAGACTTAATAAAATTATTAGATCTGTTTATTAAACCAGGACGAATTGATTTTAACCAAGTTTTAAACCGAACCGAAACGAATCGGTCACGGACCATTCACGGCCGTGACCTAATCCACACGATCATAACCGACCAGCCGCGTTCGATCCACGATCCACGGACGGCCGAGCCTCACGCGATCGGGATGCAGCTGGACGGGACGATGATCGGACGTGCTCGGGACGCGGATGGGACGGTCGGGACGCGGGACGGTACGATCGCAGACGGGACGAGGCGCGACGATCCGATCGCAATCGATCGTCCGATCCTCGGCTGATCGGATCGACCACGCGACGCGATCCGTGATCCGTCCGTGCGTCGTGTCCGATCCAGTCGATCGATCGACCGTCCGCCTTAGTCGCCCGTGCGCTGTCCGTCCGACGTTCGGGATGAGCCGATCCCGACCCAACCGGCCAATTCTCGGACGAGCGATCCAACCGGCCAAACCGATCGGTTCTCCACTCAGCCGATCGCAAGAACACGAGTCATATAGCTCGGTTTTGCGATTCATATGTTTGTTCAGGATTCAAATCAGTTTCTTAAGTGTTTTTCTTATCAGTAGTTGATTCAAAACACTTCTAAACAGATTAAACAACCTAAACATGAATCTAAAACAAGAAATCCTAAGAACCAATGGCTCTGATACCACTGTAGGAACTGTTTAGTTGATCCTGATGTAATTCACAGATTCATATCAACCTAAACATACAGATCTAGGTTCTCTTGATTAGAAACATTAGATGATCTCACCTTTTACCTGTTTGTTGCAGCGGAAGGAATAGAACAGGTCAGAGATCAGAGAGATACACCGAGGGATGAATCCTCCAAAGGTTCACACACGCTTCACAAGGAAATGGCTGCTAGACCGAGCAGGAGAGGAGGCGCAGAGAGAGGCTGTGGGTGGCGCAAATCAGCTGAAGAATTAGAGAATTTTTTAGGTCAAGTTTTATTCATTAAAACTCCCTTTAGTTCTCATGGGCTTTTGGGCCCAATTCTCAGTTCTGATTAAATCCCTTGGATTTAATCAGGCCCTTTAGTCTCTCCAAGTACCGTAAATGCCTAGCACTTTTACCGTACCTCTGCTAAACCGTTCCTGCGTATTTTCCCGTTAGCTTAGGCGTGTGACCCATATGGGATCATATAATAAAGGCAATAAGTCCAAGACTTATAGATCATGAGCGGACTCTAGCAAGCCATCATGACCCCCAGCATTATATGACTTATGTCTGATCATTGACATACTCTTACTTTCTAGAGACAGTACCGAGATTACTGGACACAATTCCAACAATTTTTCAAGCAGCTGGCTAATTTCTTGATGTTTCTTCCATGCCACTTGCTCTGCCTTTTAAGGTCCCTGTTCTAGTCCCTTAGCGCACTGACCGTCTTGTTCGCTATGGGATCATCCAAAGGCTCGATGTAGTACCTGTGCAACCCATACACCCCAGCAGGTGCGTCGGAAGAATCAGAATCGGCTGCAGTCGCTCTTCGCGGTCCGCGGGGTTCGAATTGATGCTCCATCCCCGGTAGAAACCTGACATTGGCCGGATTTGTTGCAAAGCTTGTGATGGTGGGGTTTGGAAGCAGATACTTCTCTTGCATCGGTGTATCTGAACACATCCGGTAGAGATGACGCCCCGGAGGCAACCTCCAACCTAGAAAGTGGGTCTTTATCAGCTGAGGTAAGTCCAACCATCCCACCGGAGTAAGCTGTCCAAATGTCTTCTCTTCCAAAATTCCTTCCAGCTTAACCTTCTTTGCCTTGAGTAACGGCGTGATTAACCCACCCATGTTGAATTTAGGCTCAGAATCCTTCACAGACATTTCCCAATCTCGGTGAATCCCAAACTGCTCTACTAGAATGGCGGTGAAGCTCGGTGGGCGCTCAACGGGTGGTATCGTCCTACCGTTGGGAAATGTGCGCAGAAGTGGTTGTAACCCGATGTACAGAAGCTTCATCTCCACTTCTGTGACTTGGCCTGTCTCCTTTCTAGCAAACAGAGTGTGGGCTAGTGCCTTGTGCACGTACCGAATAGCCGGGTGTCGGATCCTTGCAGACTTCATGGCCCCCAACTTATACGTTCCATCAGCTATCATGTGCCACAAATCCTTGAGGTCATCCTTTTCGATGGGAATGAAAGAGCCTAGCTGAGCACCATCCTCCTCAAAACCGAAGACTGAACTTATCTCCTCAAATGTCATGGTGTGCTTCTTCCTTCCCATGTTGAATTCTATCTTCCCACGGCTCACTTCTCCTCTCAAGGCTGCCTTTCTCAGGTTGATTGTTGCTTTCACGGTTGCAATGAACTGGCAAGCCGAGCTCTGATAGCCGTCACTGGCGAGGCTGAAAAAGTGCTTAAGCCCCATGTTTCCTACAATCTCATTGTAGTCTTCCAACAGTCCAAGAGCTGTAAGGGTCGGGGCGTGAGGATACCGGGTTGACCAGAATTGTATCTTCTCCAGCTGGTCAAAGATCTCAGAAGTTGAATAGTTCGTTGGTGACGCATGAATCACCTTCCCTTTGTCCCATGTTGCTTCTTCCTCAACAGCTATCCCCTTTCCTTTCGAGGAAGTTCCCTCATCTTGTCTCGGTGATCTGGCTCGTGATCTCGGGTTGGCGGATGCCTTAGTCATTTTCCTACAAAAGACAACTCAAAGATAGAGTGAGCACACAATACAATCCACCAACACAATCAATAAGAGCTTGAGACATCCATGATCAACAATTGATATTCATCCATGCAACTCAATGATCAAGAGACTTGTAAGCTAAGCATTTGCATGAATTTTCGATTTCAACCGATCAAACAAGCTAAAACAACTCAACAATTCTCAATTCAAGCTCGTCATAAGCATAATTCACCAACAAGTCAATCACATTCAATAGAAACTCACATTCTCATCAACAAAGGCTTTCAACATGAATTTTGGAAATTTTGTGAAACAAAATTCAATTAAATCGAGTAGTCCCACAAACTTAAGCTTTTAACAACCCAATGTATCATTAGAAACAATCAATTTGACTTTCCCCCAAAATTTTCGGAATCCAAAAATCCTCAAGAGCTTCAATCCAATTGATTCTAGGGCGAAATTGAGTTGGGTTTTCATCTAGGAGCAACCTAGCAAAGGTTTCTAAGCCTATACAACAAGCAACAACCAACAATTTCGAGTTTGAAAAATATGAACTTTTTGGTGCAACCGAAATAGAGAGAGATGGAGGATTACCATGCTGGGATAGCGAGAGATGGAGGAAAACAGAGATTGTAGGTGATAGAGCTTTAAAAACGACAAATTTGGAGCTTTAAAACACTGAAATCGGTTGAGAATTGATGGAGATTGAAGGAGTGGAAGCTTGAGAAAGATTTTTTTCTTTGTTAAGTTCTGAAAATCACAAATGGAGAGAGAGAGACCAAATTCGCGTGGGTTGAGTAGAAACCAAGGAGAAATCGGGTCCCAGTCGGTTTAGATCGGTTCATTAAATCGATTTTTGGTCAAAATCCGGTCAAAACTGGTTTGGAATCAGTTTGGGTCGAAAGAACTTACCTGGGCGAAGAGGGCGTATCGGCTTGGCCGACCGATACGCCAGCCAATATCAAGCCTCGGATTTATTTCTGGGAAGTTCGTATCGGTCTGGCCAACCGATACGGAGGCCGATATGTACCCTCGGATTATTTCTGGGAAATCTGTATCGGTTTGGCCAACCGATACGGATGCCGATATCGTCTCACGGATTTCTTCCTGAAACTCCGTATCGGTCTGGCCAACCGATACGGAGACCGATACTGACTCTCTGCTCCTTTTTCCTTCATTTCCATGGCCTTCACTCAACACCAATGGTCCACAACCTCACCTAAAGACCAAAACCTGATAAAACTAAAAGCAAAACATCAAAAATAACAAGCAAAAGATCATATGTACAGGGATAAACATGGGAATGTCTCCCAAGTGCGCTTTTATTTGAAGTCGTTAAGCTCGACTTTTGCAAACCGTGATTTTAAGCTGAGGGAGGGCTAGAGAGTGGAATCGAAGTCCCTTCATCTATAGCTTCTGAAACGGAGTAATGCTTGAGTCTTTGGCCATTGACCGTGAACTCTTCATCAGATTTTCCCCAAAGTACTACCGCTCCATATGGTCTCACCTCCTTTACTCTAAACGGTCCCGACCATCTAGACTTGAGCTTCCCGAGAAAGAGTTTCAACCGGGAGTTAAAGAGCAACACAAGATCTCCTTCTTTAAACTCCTTCTTTTGGATCAGCTTATCATGAAAAAGCTTGGTCCTCTCCTTATAGATCTTTGAGCTCTCAAAAGCCTCAAGCCTTATCTCATCAAGTTCGTTCAAGTGAATCAATCTCTTCTCAGTCACGGTCTTGATATCGAAGTTCAGCAACTTGACAGCCCACATAGCCTTGTATTCCACCTCAACCGGTAAGTGGCATGACTTCCCATATAGCATGGTGAACGGTGTAGTGCCCAACGGAGTCTTGAAATCTGTCCTATACGCCCACAATGAGTCATCAAGCTTCCTAGACCAATCTTTCCTTGAGGCTCTAACAGTCTTCTCCAAGATAGCCTTGATTTGCCTATTGGACACCTCAACTTGCCCGCTTGTTTGAGGATGATATGGTGTTGCAACCTTATGCTTTACTCCATACTTCTTCAAAAGACTCTCAAAGAGTTTGTTGATGAAGTGCGAGCCTCCATCACTAATCACAATCCTTGGGATTACAAACCTTGGGAAGATGATGCTCTTGAATAGCTTTATCAGAACCTTGGCGTCATTCGTCGGGCTCGCCACTGCTTCTACCCATTTGGAAACGTAATCCACAGCCACTAAGATGTAGTTATTCCCATAAGAGGATGCGAAAGGTCCCATGAAGTCAATGCCCCACACATCAAACACTTCAACTTCAAGAATGGGGTTTTGAGGCATCTCATTCCTTCTACTGATGTTTCCCTTTCTTTGACAAGGATCACACTTAGTGATGAACTCTTGGGCATCTTTAAACATTGTAGGCCACCAAAACCCGGCTTGTAGAGCTTTTTGAACCGTCTTGAAGGTAGCAAAGTGACCACCATAAACTGACCCATGACAGTGTAGAAGAATACCTCCTACTTCTTCATCAGCTATGCACCTTCTATAGAGTTGATCCTTACACAAAGTGTAGAGGTAAGGCTCGTCCCAATAGTACCGATTGACATCTCTAAGGAACTTCTTCCTTTGGTAGCTATCAAGACTTGGTGGTTCCTTCCCAACTGCTAGGAAATTGACTATGTCTGCATACCACGGTTCCTTGTCTTCAATAGAACTAACATCTTTAATCCTCATGCTCGTATCATGAGCATCTTTGACAACCTTATAAGCCATTAGCTGTTCTTCAGGGAGAGAGTCATCTAGAGGAACATCATCCTCAATTCTCAGTCTCGACAAGTGATCCGCCACTCCATTCTAAATACCTTTCTTATCCTTGATCTCCAAATCAAACTCTTGTAGTAGCAAGATCCATCTTAGAAGCCTTGGCTTGGCATCTTTCTTGGCAAGTAGATATCTCAACGCAGCATGATCCGTGTACACCACAACCTTGGATCCAACCAAGTATGATCTGAACTTCTCAAAGGCAAACACCACAGCTAGAAGCTCCTTCTCAGTTGTTGCATACCTCACTTGAGCATCATCCAATGTCCTACTCGCATAGTATATGACATGGAGTTTCTTGTCTTTCCTCTTTCCAAGGACTGCTCCAACTGCGTAGTCACTCGCATAGCACATAATCTCAAAAGGTAATTCCCAGTCAGGAGCTTGGACAATCGGAGCGCTAATCAAAGCTTCCTTAATCCTGTGAAACACAGTCAAACACTCCTCATCAAATACAAAGTATGTCTCCTTACACAGTAGACGTGTGAGTGGTCTAGCGATCTTAGAGAAGTCCTTGATAAACCGTCTGTAAAACCCGGCATGACACAAGAAACTTCGGATCCCTTTAACTGAGTTCGGTGGCTGAAGACTCATCATCACTTCTATCTTAGCCTTGTCCACCTCAATGCCACTCTCAGAAATCTTGTGCCCAAGTACAATCCCTTCCTTCACCATGAAGTGGCATTTTTTCCAATTGAGTACGAGGTTTGTCTCTTCACATCTCTTTAAAACCCTGCACAAGTTCAAAAGACAAGAAGAGAAAGAAGAGCCATGTACCAAAAAATCGTCCATGAAGACTTCCACAATGTCCTCGAAAAGATCGTAGAAGATCAACATCATGCACCGCTGAAAAGTTGTGGGAGCATTACATAGTCCAAGTGGCATCCTTCGATAAGCAAAGGTGCCATAAGGACAAGTAAAAGTCGTCTTCTCATGATCGTTGGGGTGTATTGGGATTTGGAAAAACCCGATGTACCCGTCGAGAAAATAGTAGAAAGGATGGTTAGAAAGACGCTCAAGCATTTGATCAATGAATGGCAATGGGAAGTGATCTTTCCTAGATGCAGCATTAAGTTTTCGGTAGTCTATACACATCATATGCCCGGTGATAGTCCTAGTGGGAATCAATTCATTGTTATCATTTCTAACAACAGTAATCCCCCCTTTCTTCGGGACACAGTGCACGAGAGAAACCCAAGTGCTGTCCGAGATAGGATAGATTATCCATGCATCAAGCAATTTAAGAATCTCCTTTTTAACTACTTCCTTAAGATTGGGATTTAACCTTCTTTGATGCTCAATATAAGACATGGATTCATTTTCAAGGTGGATCCTATGAGTGCATAAACTAGGAGACAATCCTTTAATATCATCAAGTGAGTATCCTATTGCTTTTCTAAACTCTTTCAATTCAGTGGTTAAAGCAATCAATTCATCATCACTCAGCAACTCATTCACAATGACAGGATAAGTAGAGTTAGGGCCAAGAAATGCATACCGAAGCCCCCGCGGAAGGGGCTTTAACTAAACCTTTGGTGCTTTGAGCTCGCTCCAATCATCAGCTACAAGCTGCTCCTTGCACAGCTCAAATTCCTTGGCGCCATCATCCTTTATACCCATAGCAAAAACCTCTTGCTCTTTACCCACAGCTTCTGATCCCAGCTCAATGAACTCAACCTCTCCTAGCAAAGGGTTGTGCGAATCAAGCGCTCTCATATAGGCCCAGATTTTCTCTTGATGGCACCCATACTCCCCACATTCCTTAGTCAAAGTCACTTCCAATGGATCATCCATGTTTAACTCCTCAAGGAGCTCATCAGCTGGCTCCTCCATAGTCTCAATACAAAACATTTGCCCTTGTATGGTTGGCTTCTTCATCACTTTGTTGATGTCAAAGTTGAGCACTATGTCTTTATTAAGGTTGAGGTCTATCTTCCCTCTCTTGACATCTATGATTGCACCAGCTGTGGCAGGAAAATTCCTCCAAAGGATTAGAAGATTCTTTGGTTCTTCATCCATCTCCAATACAATAAAATCTGTCGGGACTTCAAATCCTCCTACTTTCACCGGAAGATCTTCTAGGAGACCAGTTGGGTATCTCACTGATCTATCTGCTATTACCAAGCAGATCCTACAAGCCTTGTAGGTAGAGAAGCCTAGCCTTTTAGCTACTGAGAAAGGCATCAAACTTGCGCTTGCTCCAAGATCACATAAACAACCCTCAAATCGAAAAGGACCGATAGCACATGGAAGAGTAAAACTGCCCGGATCTTCAAGCTTCCTTGGTACGATACTCCTTTGGATGAATGCACTACACTCATGAGACAACATAACCATACCTTGCACTTCCTTGGTTCTTTCTTTGATTGCATCATTGAGAAACTTGCTATATTGAGGAACTAGCAAGAAGGCATCAATCAAAGGCATGGTTAACTCAACATTCTTCATTTGCTTTTCAAAGAGAGCTTTGTACTTCTCTAGGAGTTGCTTCTTAAATCTGCCCGGAAAGGGTAGCTTGGGCTCATAAGGTGGTGGCACAAACACACCATCCTTCTTCTTGAGTGTATCCTTCACTACTTCTTCAACTACAGCCTTTCCTTTCCTCTTAGCCATCTCACTATCACTTTCTTTGTTGAGAGCATAATTTTCAGAATTCTCCTCCCCTTCTTGAACTTCAATGTCCTCATTGAGTGAAGGAATCAGCCTAGGCATGGGTACTTGACGTTTTTGCAGCTCCTTACCACTTCTTAATGTGATAGCGTTGATGTATTCCTTCGGGTTTTGCTCAGATTTTCCGGGTAAAGTACCTTGAGTTCGGGATGTAGAGGCATTCTTGTTTTTCATGTTTGTGACCCTTGAAGTCAAGTTATGAAGCTCACTCTTGAGATCCCGTACCTCCATAGCTCTTGAGGCTTGCCCTTGAAGAAGTTGCTGCATCATACTCTTTAGCTCAATATCTAATCATGAAGAAGAAGAAGCTTGTGGCTGTTGTTGCCCAAAACTGGGTGGGTATTGTTGCTTGGGAACATATTCTTGTTGACCTTGAAACTGAGGCTTATTGCCAAACCCTTGTTGGTTAGTATAAGGGACAAATGGCTTTTGTTGTTGAGCTTGTGGAAAGCCTTGTTGCCCTTGTTGTGGAGCTTGTCCTTGAGATGGAGCTTGGGGATAGACTTGGTCTTGAGGGTTGGCTACATTGGGGTTTCGGTATGAAAAGTTTGGGTGGTTTCTATAGTTTTGATTGAAGCCCTTGCTGAAACCACCCTGCCCCGCAATGAAGTTAATCTCCTCTTGTGTCATATCTTCTTCTACACCATAGAGGAAGGGCTGAGAATCATCATAGTTGCCCACAAAGCTGATTTTCTTTTGGCTTGAAGAGATCATCTTGTCTAACTTCTCATTTAAGGACTTGATTTCCTTCTCGTACTTCTCATCCGTAGAATATGATCCTCTATTAGTCCGCTCGTAATCTTCATTGTAGTTCCCATCGCTTATAGCAAGATTTTCAATTAACTCCATAGCCTCATCAACTCCCTTGCTTAGGAAGTGTCCATTGCTAGAAGAATCAAGCATCGCCCTCATTTTAGGAAGCACTCCGCGATAGAGGTTACTGAGAAGTGTCTCCTTAGTGAAACCGTGGTGGGGACACTGATTAGTGAGCCTATTGAACCTCTCCCAACACTACAGGAAATTGAAGTATTGATAGCACATTAACATAGCGGTTTTAAATTTTCTGCAATAATAGAGTTTGACGCCATTTTTCATAGCGTTTAGAATTTGGATGTGCTATTAAAAGTATGAGCGCGTAAAAAATGTTATTTTTAGTTAAAATCCCCTCTGTTTATATTGCACATGCGTTAAATTAGTGCTATGTTATGTTTAAGCGGAATGTTTAAGCGGGATAAGTTTTGTTTACCCGCTTGTTAAAATTTTTAGACATAAAAATATACTTTTAGTCCCAAATCTTTAAAAACACCACTTAGATTTTTTTTCTCTCTAACCCTAAAGTAGCAGTCTCCATCTTTGTCTCCCCATCTCAGAAGACAAAAGCTTCGACGGCTGCGGCACCACATCCCTGGAGGCTACAAGGTTAAAATCCGCTCTCTCTCTCTCTCTCTCTCTCTCTCCGATTATGAAGGTCTCTCTCTTTTAGGTTTTGAGTTTGGTTTTTAAATTTCAGGGTCGAGTATGGATTTGTAGTTTTGGCTTTTGAGTTGTGGTTTTGGATTTATGGTTTTAACCTTTGATTTGTGATATTTGTAGAGTCCCATTAATTTTCGTATCAGGTATCGTTCTCGGGTCTAATAGAGATTCAGGTTTCAACCTCCGTTCCTTAGATCTTTCTTCTCCATGGTGAGGACGAAGATCTCTTCTAAAACCCAGAATACTCCTCTTTTATTCCGTGAATCTCATGAAATCCAGCCATTTGAGTTTGATTTTTTTCTTTTCTAACTGTATAAAATTATTAGTTATGATTCGATTTTTCAGGTTGTATGCTCGCTTTGTGAGACAGAAGAAGATGCAAGCGTTGGTGGATGTTGTGTTTGTCTTGAACAAAAACTGCAACTATTTGTTCTTTTCCAGGGAACAACCAGGTTTCTATTGACCTTAATTCCTCACTTCAGAAAGGTATGTCATACTCTGTTCTTAAGAGGACCAACTTTTGTTCATTTTTCATATTCAGGTATTCACTGTCGGCTGACCACATTCTAGAGCACATAAAATTTACATATGTTCACTATGTGGTTTGAAGAGACTTGTTTTCTTGCTTGTACGATATATTTATACCTTTCTATACCTTGTGCTAGCTGAAAATCTTAGTGCTAAATTACTTTTGGTTACAGGTCTTAATATCTGCATTTGAATGTCCGCATTGCGGAGAAAGGTACAACTTTAAACAATTTTGAGATGCGTTTAACTATTGGATATGAGAAGGGTTTGAAAAGAAAAATAGTACTACATATTTTCTGTTTTCTCAGTTGAAAAGATAAATCATTTACTTTTATCTCTTATCTCTGTTATAGGAATAATGAAGTTCAGTTTGCTGGCGAGATTCAACCCCGAGGGTGCTGTTACCATCTAGAGGTTCTAGCTGACGATGTGAAGGTTAATACATTGATTCAATACCAGTTCTTTTCTGTTCGTTTTTTTTTTAATGTGGAGATGCATTTACCATGTGGTGGAATGTAGCAGTGCATGCTTATTATATGAAACGTGAATATCTGGTTTTAGTTGTCTCTTGATCTTTAAGCTAATTTTACATTCCTGTTTATGTGTGAATGCAGATATTTGACCGGCAAGTTGTGAAATCTGAATCAGCCACTATTAAGGTGAAATCCATGCTTATTATATGAAACGTGAATACCTGGTTTTAGCTGTCTTTTGATCTTTAAGCTAATTTTACATTCCTGTTTATGTGTGAATGCAGATATTTGACCGGCAAGTTGTGAAATCTGAATCAGCCACTATTAAGGTGAGTTTTCTTGTTAATTCAGGGTATGTCATTACTTTTGTGGAATCAAGATACTCCTTTTGCAAACTCGGGTGGGTTCGTGCATTTATAAGAATTCGCTTCCCCAAATCTTCCTGAAAGCTGTGAATTAGTTTGCTTCTCGTATTATGAAAACTGGAGCTGGAAACTGACAGTAGTGTACGAATATATGCTTTCAGATTCCTGAACGGGGATTTTGAGATTCCACCTGAGGCCCAACGTGGAAGCTTGTCAACTGTAAGCCGTTAATATCTTATTCATCTTGGTTTATTGTATCAGTTTATGTTGGGAATGATGGTTATTTCCTCGGAACATTGAGGTTATTTTTTTTTACTCGCAGTGTCATCTTCTGGCTATTTCTGAACAAGGATGATGGAGGAGATCAACAAACCGGGCTGGCTTCTATATTTGCAGAGGGTGCCATTAAAGAAGCACAACCTCTTGGGAACGAGCCAACATCAACAGACTTGTTTGGTACCAAAGAAAGAGTCACAGCTGATGCTTTGTGGCATATCTATTCTTGAAAAAAGTGGGAGGTCAGAGATCATGCTTGATGCCTTTGCTGACGGAAGCAGATTTATCTGTCTGCAATGTGGTGGTCTGGTGATCATCCATAGGAGAGATGAACACTATGCAGATGCTGAGAACGGAGAAGCGGAAGCAGATGAGGGTACGACACAGTCTGAAGCTGAGGAAGATTCTGGAGCGCATAGCAAGGATGATTCTGAAGCGAAAACAGATGGCAGTGACAATGAGGAAACTCATCTCGAGGTTACTGAGGAAGATATCAAGAAAAGTGTGCCAAAACTTGAGGAGTTTGAAATTGTATGAATTTGTAAGACAATTTAAGTGTTGCCACTGTAATGATATATCAGTTTTATCAAATTTAACACGATTTTCAGGTTTCAAATTATTATCAAAAATATAATTAGCTAGATTTAAAATATCACAAAACGAATACTATTATAATTTATAAGATAACAATAAAATAGTGCTATGAATAAAAAATGTATAACGCAAAATATATGCAATTAAAAATAAATATATTGCAATCGTTAAAGTGCTATATTAGGTACGCGTTATTATTGCATTTCAAAAAAGCGTTATAGAAAGTACGATACTTTTTATGACGGGAGCATATACAGCGTTCGTTAAAGCGCTATGGTTTATCAACTATAGCGTATATCAAGCGCTATGGATACTCATTTTTCTTGTAGTGCAAGCTTCAGCAAAACTCTCATTGTTGCGTTGCACAAAGCCGGATAGCTCATTGCGAAAACGGGCAGTCCTAGTAGCTGAGAAGAACTTCTTCAAGAAAGCCTTCTTAAGGTCTCCCCAAGTAGTAATAGATCCCGGAGGGATGTTGCTTTCCCACTCCTTAGCTCTATCCGCCAAAGAGAAAAAGAAGAGACGCATCTTCAAACCATCATCAGTTACACCATTAAGCCTTGTGGTAGCACAAATCTTGTCAAATGTATCCAAGTACTGTAAGGGATCCTCAGATGCAAGCCCATAAAACTGATTGTTTTGCACCATGTTGATCAAGATAGCCCGGATCTCGAAGTTGTTGTTGTTGACCGGTGGTGGAATGATCCCTTGCCGGTTTGCGTTTGTATCTGGTGCATCTCCATCACCAATGGCTCTAGCTGGGCTTTGTTGCTCTTGCTGCTGTTGTTGATCCTCATGATCCATAACCTGTTGCTCAACACCCACAAAGTATTGTTGAACCTCTACAATTGGTTCCAACCCAAGTCTCTCTAAATGAACAGCTCTCTCTTGTGTGCGTCGTTCCTTTGCTAATCTCCTCTCGTGTGCCTTGATGTCCTCAACTCGTGCAACTAAGTTTGTTGTCCCTCGGCTGCGCAAGTTCATACACCTAACATTAAAGAGAGAGGAAGAAGCAAAGTTAGTAACAAAGACTTGAACTAAAAAGGATTAGAAATCGAATTGATCTATCCAAAATCCCAAAATGGCAACGGCGCCAAATTGATAACAAGGATTTTGCAATCCTTTGAGGTACCAATTCCTCAAGCTTATCATGTAGCTTTGAGGTATCGAACCTTTTTGGGACGAATAGAGCCAATAAGAACACACCAAACCTCTAGAGTCAAATCACACAATCAAATTTGGTTCTAACAATCCTAATGAAGACAATTCGAATAGAAGTAATAAAAAGCAAGTAAACAAAGTGAATTCTTAACAATCAATGACAAAGATAAGGCCTAAGGGTTAAGGTCAACGGATTGGTGACTCGGGATGATCAAGGATCCTAATTCAAACTTCAAAGAAGCTAACCTCCTAGCAAGGAACACAACAAGTTGATTAGTCTAATTTCTTAATACTAATCTCTTTCCCTAATCCTAGTCCAAGAACAAATTCTCATTTGTGAATTAAGATTAAGCAAGCAATCAAACAAGTTCCAAACAGCCAACAATCACTCTAAACATCCATTTTCATGTGCTAGAATGTGAAAGTCCTATCAAAGCTAAAACTGGCATTTCATCGAACACATGGTGAGCAAGAAATCCTAAACATCCTAATCAACGTGATCAAGGCTAATTAGGCACTAAGCACACTTTGATAGAAGAGATTTTAAGCAATCAAACATCAGAAATCCATTAATCATCTCTAATCAACCTAATCCTACCTAACCATAAACCCTGTGAAAAACTACTCACTAATCATCATGTGATTAACAAAATCCATAGAGATAGTGTTGATCATTGAAGATTAGAAATAGATTGAAAGATTGAAGGAATAAATCACAAAAAGGAGTACTAGATTAATCAAAATTCAATCTTGTTCTTACAAAAGAGTTTTTGCAACAAAACAAGCTTAAGAAACAATAGAAAATAGGTTTTTGGCTTAAATAGTGATTATGGGGCGAATCGGGTCAATCCGGAACAAACCGGGTGTTGACCCGGATCCAAGTCCGTTTTTGGGAACTGTATCGGCCAGCCAGACCGATATGCTGGCCGATATGAGTCCTCGGATTTTCTCGTCGAAGGAGCGTATCGGTTGTCTAAACCGATATGCCAACCGATATGATTTCACTGAAATTAATCCGAGAGTGTGTATCGGTTTGCCAGTCGATATGCGTCCCGATATGGTCTCCCTGGTTTTTGGTCGAGGAACTGTATCAACTTGCTCAGCCGATATTCACACCGATATGAGCTGTTTGAATTTAATCCGAGAGTGTGTATCGGCCACCCCAACCGATATGGTAGCCGATATGCCTACCAGCTGGTTCTTCCTTAGTCCTTCGAGCTCTAGACTCCACTTTCAAGCTCGCCAATACTCCTTGCACTTCCAATCACCTATAAAAACACAAGAAACACTCCAAATGCAAGCCTAGAATGCCTAAACCTAGCTCTAGATGATCCTATACCCTAAACACACAAATGAGTAAAGAAATGAACCTAAAGGAAACTAAAAAGAAGCAAATCATGATCCTAACAATAGCCTAAATGCATGAAAATACAAGTATATCACATATTGAGAAATATAGTTAATACGCTCATAATTGATCGTTTGTTTTCATTGAAACTCATGGGCTTAGCCATCGTTTTGGTTAGTTTAGTGTCTGGTTTGATTTAAAGACATTTATTAATTTAATATTTTATTAATTTAAAATATTATTAAGTATGATTTAAAATGCTTCCGCTACATTTTATAAATAGGTAATTTTGTATTATGAAATATTAACACAATATAAGAATAATATGTGTTATGAAATATTAACACAATATAAATATATATAAGGTTATAATGTTAAATTATCCATTAATTTTTTAATGTTTATATTGTATATAACATGTTAGTCACCAAAGTAGCCTTGTAATATTACATATAAATATTAAAGTGTTAAAATTTATTGATTGATCATGATTAAAGAGATGTTATAATGACATAAAAGTTTTGATTGATCAATTGTTTTACTATTTATATTCTAGGAGATCACCCAAAGATAGATCATTGAATATAGTTAGTAATATGAAAAGGATTAGTCATTTTTTACTAAAGTCAATAGTATGTATACCCAAAGGTAGCATGCTTATTGATTTATGTATGATTTGATTAATCGTAAAAGTATATTTAGCATCATTGAAAGTGTTTGTATTTAAGTATTGCCTGAAGGTTGCTTAAATGCAAACGTTAAAGTTAAAATTATAGATAGAGAATATGTATTAAAGTCTCAAAGCATAAATGAGTAAGCATGTATAAAAGCTTGCAGCTATATAAAATTAGTTTGCATATGTCAACTTTGTCATGAAGTTCAATGGACTTAATTATGGAGAGTGATCTAAACAGATCTGGTTTACACCGGGTGTTAAGGCATTGGAATCCATCATACTAACTGATAAGGAGCCCTCAGCCATTACAGAAGATAGCTCTAAATCTGAAAAGTCTCGGTATGAGAGATGGGGGCGATCTAACAGGCTGAGCTTAAACCTTATGAGAATGACGATAACAGAAAGTATTAAGCCATGTATATTCCTTAGACAGAGAGAGTAATAGAATTCATAAAGAAATTTAGGGAGTGTAAAAGTTTGGATATGGCTGTCAAGTCGATTGTGGTAAGCATAATGAAGGAGCTAACAACGAAAAGTTTTACTCGGCTTAGCTAATCCTTTATCATGTGATGCACATGTCTAACTTAGTAGCAGTAGAGGAAAGAAGTAAAAGGGGAAAAAAAGATGGAAAAGACTTCCGTGAAAGGACCTGAAAGTCAAATCCATACGGAGTTGGAGTGTTTCTTTTGCAAGCAAATGAGACACCTCAACAAAGATTGTCCTAAAATAAAGGTTTGGTTCAGTAAGAAAGGTATGCAACATATTTATGTTTGCTCTAAGTTGAACCTTATAGAAGTGCCTAAAAATATTTAGAATCTAGTGCTTCTACCCATGTGTCTCATATTTAGAAGGGATTCATTTCGATCCAGCTTATAAGAGGACATGAACAATACTTGTTCATGGGAAACATGATGAATGCACGAACTGAAGGCATTGGGATGTATAGACTGATCCTGGACACTAGTTTTCATGTGGATCTTGAAGGGTGCCTCTATGTACATAAATGTGCTAGAAATATTGTTTCTGTAAGTAGGTTGGAAAACTTAGGTTTTGATTTTGAGATTGGACATGGTGTTTTCTTATTGTACCGAAATGATTACTTTTATGGTAGTGGTACTCTGTTTGATTCACTTTATAGGTTCAATCTCGATGAAAAGTTTTATGAATCCTAGTCTAATGTTGAAAGTAGAGACATTAAATGCAGTGCATCTAATGAAAGATCTGCTTTCTTGTGGCATAAAAGATTAGGTCGCATTTCCAAAAAAAGGATTGTGAGGTTGGTAAAGAATGTTATTCTTCCTCAATTGGATTTTAGTGATCTAAATGTATGTGTATACTGCATTAAAGGAAAGCAGACTAAACATATTGTAAAGAAAACAACCACAAGAAGCACTCAGCTTCTTGAAATAGTACATACCGATATATGTGACCCTTTAGATGTTCCTTCTTGGAGCGGTGAAAAAATACTTTATCACATTTATCGATGACTACTCACGTTATGGGTACACATATCTACTGCATGAAAAGTCCATGTATGCGAATGTCCCAGAGGTGTTCATTAATGAGGTGAAAAGAAAATTGGATAGAAAAGTAAAGATTATGAGGTCAAATAGAGGTGGTGAATTCTATAGAAAATTCAATGAAAGTGGACAATGTCAAGGTCCATTTGCAAAGTTACTTGAAAGTAAGAGAATTTGTGCACAATACACAATGCATGGTACACCTCAGCAGAACGGTATAGTTGAGAGGCGGAATCGTACACTAACAGATATGGTTAGGAGCATGTTAGTAATTGTTCTTTACCTCTTTCATTGTGGGTATATGCATTAGGGACTGTTACGTATGTGCTTAACCAGATTCTTAGTAAGGCAGTTCCTAAGACCCCTTATGAACTGTGGACGGGAAAGAAACCCAGTTTAATACATTTACGTGTTTGGATTTCCCAGCAGAAGTAAGGTTATATAACCCAAAAGAAAAGAAACATGATTCTAGGACTGGCAATGGATTTTTCATTGGCTATCCTGAAAAAACAAAGGGGTATACAATTTATTGCCCTAACCATAGTACGAGAATAATTGAAACGGGCAATGCTAGGTTCTTTGAGAATGGTGAAACTAGTGGGAGTGGTGAACCACGTAAGGTGGACAACAAAATGATATGCAGTTGTCGTGGAAGTACATCCACATGTCATTCCACCTAAGTTTGTTGTTCATATTGTTGCATCAGAGTCAAATGACACAATAGAACAACAAAATGATATGCAAACTCCACTAGTTCAAAGTACGGTTAATGAACCTGTCACGATTCAAGAAGATAATAGTACACCACAATAACCATTGAGGCGATCTGGAAGGGAAAGAAGATCTGCCATTGCAAATTACTATGTGGTTTATACTATTGATACTGAATGTGACTTAGGCATTGATGAAGATCCGAACTCATTCCGGAAACCCATGGAAAGTAACAATTTCGAAAAGTGGTTTAGTGCCACATGAGTAGAAATAAAGTCTATGAGTGATGACTATGTTTGAGACTTAGTAGAGTTGCATAACGGTTTCAAGACTGTTAGTTCTAAATGGGTCTATAAGACTAAATGCGACTCGAAAGGTAACATTGAAAGGTACAAGGCTTGCCTTGTTGCTAAAGGTTTCACCCAAAAAGGACGGCATTGACTACAAAAGGCCTTATCTCCAGTTTCTAAGAAGGATTTTCTAAGGATTGTTTTGGCTTCAGTGGCTCATTACGGTATTGAGCTCCACCAAATGGATGTGAAAACCGCCTTTCTCAATGGAGAGTTTGAGGAGGAAGTATATATGGATCAACCCGAAGGTTTTGTGGCCACATGAAAAGAAGATCTGGTATGTAACTGAGAAAGTCAATATATGGACTGAAACAAGCTTCCAGACAATGGTATCTAAAATTTAATGATACCATCACGTCATATGGTTTTGTAGAGATCAGCGTTGATAGGTGTTTCTACATTAAGATCAGTGGGAGCAGGTTTGTAATTTTAGTCCTATATATTGATGACAGTTTGCTTACTGCAAATGACATGGGCTTGTTGCATAATATCTCTCTAAGAACTTTGAAATGAAAGATATGGGGAGACATCCTATGTGATCGAAATAGAAATACTTTGAGATAGATCACAAGGATTTTTAAGTTTGTCTCATAAAAGGTATATCAATAAGATCTTAGAGAGATACAGAATGGAAAACACTCCACAAAGATACCTCTTATATAGAAAAGGGGATAATTCTAGTAAAGTACAATATCCTAGAAATGAACTAGGAGTGTAATGAAATGTAAAGAATTCTATATGCATCAGTGGCTGGGAGTTTGAACTATATTCATACATAGATTCAATAATATTTCAGCTTTATCGGTGAAAGGTTTATCGATATCAAGTTAATTCTGAAATGGACCACTGAAAAGCTGCAAAGAAGGTGCTCAGGTACTTGCAAGGCACCAATGAGCTCATTCTTACATATAGGATACATGATCTTCTAGAGATCACTAAATATTCAGATTCAGTTTATGTCGAATGTCATTAGTAATAAATTAATGTTTGGCTATTTGTTCATGTAAAGTAAATGAACAATATCATGAAAGAGTGGAAAATAGTTTGTCATTGCTACTCCCACTATTAAGGACGAATTTGTGGCATGCTTTGAGGCCACAATTCATGTATTGAGGTTGCGGAATCTTATCTTGGGGCTTTAGAATATCGATATTAAAGTCTGGCCGCTAAGAATTATTGTGATAATTCCGCAATTGTTCTCTTTTATAAAGAACAACAAGTACTATGAGGGTGTTAGAACACATGAGGTAAAAGTACTTGTTTGTTAAAGAGGACGTGTAGAAACATGTTGTTTCTTTCGAGCACATCATGATGGATATAATGGTAGTGGATCCGTTAAGTAAAGGATTACCACCCAAGGCGTTCAATGGCCATTTGGAACGTATGGGTGATATATGGGAAGCCTAGCTATAACAGTTATGGTATACTCATTACAGTTGTGACACTATTAATTCGCTTAAAGATATGTTTCTACTTTATTAAGCATGTTATCATTAAAGTATGTGTATACTTATATTTCATAGATAACACGATTATTTTGAGAATTAGGTTTTTCTCAATAAAGAAATATTTGAGAATTAAGGCTCTTCTCAATGTAAGAAAACTATATATAAAGTTAGAATTGGTGTGTGATACATGGAAGGGAACATGCCATTCAATGATGTGTGACCGCCATGATTCGATCAGTTCTGATTTTATTATGATAGTTAAAGGTCAAATGAACTTGATATAAAAGCGCACATTATAGTTATTGAACCATTAAGTCGACACAAAAGTCAAGTGGGAGAATGTAAGAATATTTATATTCTTATGTGACCTATGTGTCTCTCGGTTTAGTATATGAATCAAGTTCATATAAAAGTTAAATGTTCTAATATAAAAGACGATACCGTGATAGATCGGTTTTGATTAATGACATTAGAACATGGGTATATTGATAACCCTCTTCTCTTACCCTATAAATATAATTGTTCATAGCTTCTATATATATATATATATTCTGGTTATATAAAAATGAAGAAATACTACTTGTTCATTGTTGTGTGAAAAGTCACAACTATTAGAACATATAAATAGTAGTATTTTATTTGATAATCATAACCATGAAAGAAAAAAAATAAAGAGAGAACAATTGATGATCTTCTCCATCAAAAGATCACATAAATGAATGGGTCAAAAAGAAGAAGAAATCAATTGGTGAATTGATTCCATTATAGCCAAATCAAAGCATGGATTAAAGGTTAGTATTTCTTCTTCTATATGAATGTTTGTGGTTGAATTAATACAAATCTAGATTGTTCTTGGGATTCGATTTCAGAAATAGAAATCATAAAAGATAAACTTACACGCTTCACTT
Organism: Orychophragmus violaceus; assembly: GCA_030180135.1. Taxonomy (NCBI): domain Eukaryota; kingdom Viridiplantae; phylum Streptophyta; class Magnoliopsida; order Brassicales; family Brassicaceae; genus Orychophragmus; species Orychophragmus violaceus. The sequence continues at coordinate 64,819,452 of CM058235.1, read as the reverse complement.
TCCATATTCGTCTACTTTAAGTACTAGAGATTGTACCTCTGAACACGGGCGGGGTGTGGTTGCCCTTTATTATTTTTTCAGTTGTGTTGTATAATTTTGTCCGATTTTATTTCACTTACATTATGTTCGTTTTTGTTTGTTTGTTTCTGCTACATATCATATGTGCATTACTTCAGGATAATTCTTATTTGAAACACAATTGAAGATTGAGAAGTTATATCTTTGAATTTTTCAATGCTGGGTGTATTCCAGCGATAACTGCCAATGGTTACTCTCCATCTATTGTCTTCTTAAAATTATATGATGATTTGTTTAAATATATTATTTTGCTTTTCAGTTATGTTCTTTAAGATGTTGGAAAGTACTTTTTTATAAAGAGCTATACAAATTGGAGTTATATACATTTCCTACCTTAACTTTTTGGGAGGTTAAAGAAAGCTTATTTGTAGACGTTGTTTGATATGTATGATTCCCTGGGTTTTTTTGTTGTAGTGTCAAAAACTTTTAGACCCTTGGGTGAAATGATACGGGACAGAGCGACGTAGAGTTGATTGTGACTGAAGACCAGATTAGTAAATACAGCGACACTCTTTTTAAGGTTTTCCCCTGATTTTGTTAATTGTAATAGCATATGAGATTCAAACTGAGAACTGTGGATGTCTTAGGGTGAACATATGTTGAGTATCTATAAGAGAAAGTATAATCCTAGCAATTAATATCTTCTTTCGTTCTTTGGTATTTGAAAGAATCTCTTCCTCGATTACTTTATTTCTCATGTGTGTGACTATTAGCCTTGTTCCATTGCACAATCCTTGTTGTGGGTTCAATTTTCTGATTAACATGATTGGAACCCCAACTTTTAGGTATAATTGATGTGCTGGTAAACCATGAAACTCTAGTGCATTCAAATACACCAATGGATAAGACATCTCCATATTGTCTTCATGTTCTTCATAGTGGCTAACACTATCCCCACTTAAATACTCTTTTGTACTCCCAGAACCTTGGTTTCTTTTGGATTTATAAGTTTTAGTATTAGACCGAACTCAGTTATGTACCTCGGAATCAGCCAATATTTAATTTCTAGACTATATTCTTTGTATGTTTTCTTCATTATTATGATACTGGTCCTTTCATTTTTTCACCCATTTATCAAAAAAACTCTTAACTATTTTATTTTTTGATATTTTTATTTTTTTCATTTATACAAAATTTACATATTTTAGTTTTTTGTGTGATTCATTCGTATTTGATATTCTTCTTCAATATAGCTTAAGTAAATAATGATTTTTGTTGTTTGTTTTGTATTTATAAGTTTTATATTTTTATAATTATTTCATTATAGACTATATTTTATGTATTTTTTCTTAAGTTACATATTTATTTATTTCGTGTTTTCTATTTTTTTGTCGAGAAACTCTTAACTATTTTATTTGTATCTATTTGATTTTTTCCATATAAAATTTACAATTTAAATTTTTGGTGGTCAATCTGTACTTGATGTTTCTCTTTAATATAGTTTAAGTTAATATTAGTTTTTGTTATATGGGCTTGGTTCTGTTTATCAAGAAAACGTTTTTGTTTGAACCATTTTTATAATATTTTTGGCTCAACAGTAGTTCGTTATCCTTTTTGTGTCATGAAATGTTTTTAATTTTTTGGTTCCACATATAAACTTCTCCTCTAGCTCTTTTTCATAGATCTGATATTTCTGCTTTTTATATACTGTTGGTACCAAAATCCGCATCCGGATTTGGGCCGATAAGGCCCAATTGGCTTATCTCATAAACATGTCGACAATAAAGACATTACTCCGACCCCAACCAAAGCATATCATATCTTTGCCTTATAGACTGGACAACGACTGCGTATCAAGGAAGGACGTACCCGATATTTAAGTCAACCGTCGAGGTGATTTAGTCAAACAGATCACTTCGAGATGAGCTCAACAATCCAAAGATCACGGAGGTCGTTCCAACGAGAGGATCACGAGATATGATAGGTTCTAAGTTTTACCCTATTCTAAACTGCAAGTGCACAGTATCGTCAAAGTAGTATATAGGGTTATCGAATCCACAGGGACACTTGGTCTCAATAGATCAGAACAGTAGAGATTAATACTAGAAATAAGCAGATGGTGAAGTAAATAAATTGCAAAGCAAGAAAGTAAACAGTAGCAAGTTGGTTGTGAAAGCAATAAACTAAAAGCGTCAAGCCTAGGGTATTCTCAGGAAATCAGACAAGCAGCCAAGCTAATCAGTCAGGATCTAATTAAACTCAATTCTAGAACTCAAATCACGGAAATAGAATTAACCAAATCTCTTTGCGAAAACTCTCTAAGTCTAAGTGCAGTAACCCAAATCTCTTTGCATTTACTAACAGATTAAACTAGCATTAAGTTCAAGTTCGATATGTTCACAATTAAACTAAACCAAATCTCTTTGCGAATAATTTAATTGCTCAACCTAAATAGTTCAGATTCTAAAACACACTCTCGTGTCGAATTTAGCAACCTAAGATCTAGATTCTAATTGATCAGGTTAGAACTAGCATTAAGCACAATTTAGTTTGAATAACATTCTAATCATATGAATCCTTAACTGAATTAAACAAGTCTAGCAAGTCATCAAACCCTAATGAGAAACCCTAAGCCTAACTATGGATCTACTTAGACATGATTGATGAAAACATAATCATAGAAATAATAGATTGCATATAATAAATTAAATAGATAAAGGGGTTCGAAATCTTCTCCAAAATAAGTGAATACAGGAAATAGATCAGCCCCAAAAGCTCTAAAAATCTCTTAGCTCTAAGTATGAAAGCGTAAGTAAAATAAACACCAAAATCCTCTATATATAAGCCTAATCTCGGCTGGGGCTTCTGTGTAAATACTGGAACTATTCTGGGTCTCTTTGCAAATCTTCATAACTTGTTAAACTGACGCGTACGGCCCATCTCGCTAGTGTGTCGACCGATGCACAAGGTGTGTCGGTCGATGCATGATCAATAAATCGGACAGTGAGTTAAGCTCTCGGCCAAAACGTCCCAAAAGTCCCAAAATGCTCCAAATATCTCCAATTAGCTCCAAACCTGATTAAACCTGTAAAAGACTCTAAACAAAGACAAAAGACACTAAAAACACATCTATATCATGGTCTAAAATGGGTAAAAACCATGATATATCAACTCCCCCACACTTAGCCTTTGCTTGCCCTCAAGCAAAACAGAGAACTAAAATGCAGTGAAGAGGTTTGAAAACTCTTCAGAAACTCATTTTGTCGTAGAAGCAGCAGCATTCAGATTCCCCTTAGTAATCCACATGAAAGAATCAACCTGCAGACATCAAGACCAACATATACTTCCCCCACACTTAGCAACTGTCCTGAGTAAACTCCACAATCACATTCACGCATTCAAATTCTCCCTACTGACTTCTGCATATATTTAAGTGCGGTCTCACCTAAGGGGTATCGATCTAAAGGCACATGGATTCTTACTTTGCCAGCTCTAGACCACCAAACTGTCTTTCTCTAGTCTCTTTCTTCTCTTTTCCCTTCCTTAACAACTGATTTTTCCCCTTTGGGTATCATTTTATTTTTTTATCAGTGTTCTTCCCGTTTTGGGGTGTACTTTGGACACATTCCATGGATACACAGGATATGAGAGTTTTAGCTACCATTCCCATGACCACTTCGGAGTTACTAACTCATCCGCAGTTTATTATCTTTTTTTTTTTTACTTTATGGAAGGGGAGAAGGGAACCAAATAGGACAGGTTTACAGGCTGTGTCAGAACCAACAAAGGAATCCGACATAAAGTATACCAAGCCCTTAGGTGAGAAATCTAAAGTCAGGATTAAATTGAAGTCAGTAAAAGGATCCTCTGATACCTGAAGCGATGTGGGTGTTCTCAGTAGGCTGATCTGTGATGGGGTTTTTTAATAGTCATAGATTAATCTGCAGCTTCATCTCAATGGTCACTTAAGTTCCTGCAAATGCTGCTAATCTTCTCAAAAAATCATTGTTTCCTACTTGAACAAATTTTGACTCGAAAAACAAATTTTTAAAATTTAACTGACTCTAAGAAAACAAAAGAAAGTAATTAGTAGAACCTCCCCCACACTTAAGACACACTGTCCCCAGTAGTGTCAAGCAAGGGATTGGTTAAAAGAAAGAAAACAAAAAAAATGGAATGGTTAGTTCTCTCGGGTTTTTACCTCTGTCGCAGTCAGGCATCGATTGTTGCACTAGGTGCACCGACCGTTGCTGTGCGATTTTTGTTGGGGATCGATCGTTGCTCAGGACCGCAACGATCGCTGCAATGCGATTCTTTCGTATTGTGACGATCGACACAATGGTGTGTCGATCGACGCACTGCGTTTTGATCCGAGACCTGCAAACAAAACTCACCAAAACCAGAAACAAGCGTAAAATCCTATGAAAATACTAAAATCAAAATGCAAAAACGAAAACAGTGGGTTGCCTCCCACTCAGCGCTTGTTTAAGGTCATTAGCTTGACCTGACGCACAAGATCTTTCAGGCACCAAGAGATCTCGACAGAGACTTTTTCTGTCTTTGTTCAAGTCTCCTCATCCAAGGTGGCGAGTAGGCTGTTGCAGAATGCTTATGTCCAAGAAAAGATGGAGTAAAATGTGCTCCAGGATCCAAAATCACAGTGTCATCCGGCTGCTCATCATCTGCATCCATTATTGTGAATGTCTGCCCATCTATCAGTGGCTTTCGCAGCTTCTCCATCTCATAACGCAGCGGCTCATCTCCCAGGTGGAGGTCTATTAGACTCTGTCTAACATCTATCACAGCTCCCGCTGTAGCCAAGAATGGTCTTCCAAGCAGCAATGCTTCATCAGGATCGCAGTCATACTTCAGCACAAGGAAGTCTGTCGGAATTAAGTAGTTTCCAACTCTCACTGGAATGTCCTTTAAGAGTCCTTCCGGAACTCGTATAGACTGATCAGCTAGGACAAGAGAGGTCCTAGTAGGAGAAAAATCCAGCATCCCCAGCTTCTCTGCCACAGAATAAGGCATCATACTTCCAGCAGCTCCTAAATCACACAGAGAGCGTCTAAAACTGTCCTCGAAGATGGAACAGTTAAGCACAAAGACTCCAGGGTCAGGCAGCTTCTTTGGGATTTTGTTCAGTAGCACCTCACTAATGTGTTGGGGGACTACAATCACCCAGTCTCTCAGCTCGTCATCTAAAGGCAACATCCTGTTTAAGTACCTCTGCACACATGGATGATAAGGTGGATCATCAGAAGTTGGAATTTCTTCCAATTCTTCACCAATCTCCTCCAGCTTCTTAAGCTCTTCAATTTCTTGTTTAATCACTTTGGATACTGGGGAGTGTTGTCTAACAATCTGCGCATAAATCTCCTGTTGAGTAATCTCAGAGGCTCCAGTGAATAGGCGATCAAGCTCCAAGTCAGCATCTATGCCATTATCACCCGACAGTTCTGTCTGTTCACGTCCTGCAATGACCGACACTAAGGGTGTGTCGATCGTTGCCATCTCGACTGGTGTATCGATCGGCGCAGATGTTGCATCGATCGACGCACTGCAGCAGATTTCACCCGAGAGTTTTTGACCAAAATCCGGGATTTCTCCATCTTTCACCAACTCAGCTGTACTTAGCTCAAATTTCTCACCTAGGTGAGACCCATCATTAATGTACACAGACCAGGCCTTAATGTGAGTGTCTGCAGCTCCTTTTCCCTTCATAGCACTGGAAATCTGATTCACCTGAGTGTCCAGCTGCTTCACATGAGTGCTCAGAGTCTCAAACTTCCCATTGAGGTTCTCATAAACTGCATCCAGCTTCTTGTTATTGTCCACAGAAATCTTGTTCTGGCTCTCTAGTACCTGTTCCAACATTGTTTCCATCCTAGTCTCAAAAGCAGTGGCTGCAGGAGGTGACTGATAAGATGAAGATCCGTAGGTTCTCTGATTTCCTTGTCCATAAGGTTTCTGAAAATTACTAGTCTGTCCAAAGCTTGAAGAGTTCTGGTTGCCTGTGAAGGCATTCTTCTGTCCTCCACCGGAAAATCTGTTCCCAGATTGATATCCAAATCTGTTTCCTTGGAAACCAGATCCTCCGATGTAATTCACATCTTCTTCCTGAGTGTCCTCCTCAGTCTGAATTACTTCTACTTCTTGAGCAAAGTGGACAGCTTTCTTTTCGCCTAGAAGAGTGCAGATTTTGTCCATCCTGGATCTTAATTCAGCCATCTCTGAGTTATCAACACTTCCACTAGGTTTCTTCCTCCTCTCATCCATAGTCTTGCAGCTGTTGAAGTTGGCATTACTGGAATTATCCAGCGCAGACTGATATGGAATATCTATGCCTCTGAAGAAGATACCAATCATCTGAACTTCAGTGAATCCATGGTGTGGGCAGTCACGCTGATACTGCTTAAATCTCATCCAGGCAGTCTTTAAGGGCTCCACAGCTCCTTGGGAGAAAGTGAGTATGTCATGTCTGGACTGGTCTGAACGCGCATCATCATAGAAGTGACGCAGGAACTCACTCTTTAAAGCTGCCCAAGTGGTATACTGGCCAGGTACTAGCTGCCTCAGCCATACACTAGCGTCTCCAGCAAGACTGTGTGGAAATAGCTTAAGGAACAGATAGTCCGGGCATACTCCATCATACTTCATGCCAGTGACTATGTCCTCAAACCGATCAATGTGATCCATAGGCTGCTCCGCTTGGTGACCATGAAAATCAATCTGTCTCATCAGCTGGTAGTAGATGGTCTTGACTTCAAAATCATTCCTCTCAAAGGTAGGAAGCACTAAAGCTGACCGGTTTGCATGAAACTCATCCGGTCTGTTGTAGTCAGCTAACGTCCTCTCATGAACAACCAGCTGTCTACCTTGAGCCTGGTTTTGACCCTGGTTTTGTTCCTGTTGCAGTTGCTCAGGAGGGTCAGGGATCACTCGTCCATCAGCATCAATCCTCTGCCCAGCAGCATTGTAAGGATTGTTTTCCGGATCCCTCAGGACACCTTCAGCATCTCGTATCAAGATCAGACGTTCTCGTACCATTCTCTCTCTCTTTTCTCTTCTGATAGTTCTTTCTAGACGTCCAAGTTCCTCTAGTCCGAGATTAACTAAGCTCGAGTTCGGATTACTTCGAGTTTTCTGCGTTGGCATAAACTGTCTGTAATCGTCCAGCAATGATCGATGCTATCAGTGCAACGATCGATTCAATCTCAGAATCGCCTAGTGACGATCGACGCAAGGGATGCAACGATCGACGCAAGGCGAAAGTCTTACCTGCGACAGCAAGAAACAGAGAAAAAGTTAGCAAAATATGAAAATAAAACAAAAAAGCAAAAACAAAAAGAAAAATTTCTAGTAAAAACCCTAAGTTCGGTCCTATCGAAGACTCTAAGAGTCCCTGGCAACGGCGCCAAAAACTTGATAGGTTCTAAGTTTTACCCTATTCTAAACTGCAAGTGCACAGTATCGTCAAAGTAGTATATAGGGTTATCGAATCCACAGGGACACTTGGTCTCAATAGATCAGAACAGTAGAGATTAATACTAGAAATAAGCAGATGGTGAAGTAAATAAATTGCAAAGCAAGAAAGTAAACAGTAGCAAGTTGGTTGTGAAAGCAATAAACTAAAAGCGTCAAGCCTAGGGTATTCTCAGGAAATCAGACAAGCTAATCAGTCAGGATCTAATTAAACTCAATTCTAGAACTCAAATCACGGAAATAGAATTAACCAAATCTCTTTGCGAAAACTCTCTAAGTCTAAGTGCAGTAACCCAAATCTCTTTGCAATTACTAACAGATTAAACTAGCATTAAGTTCAAGTTCGATATGTTCACAATTAAACTAAACCAAATCTCTTTGCGAATAATTTAATTGCTCAACCTAAATAGTTCAGATTCTAAAACACACTCTCGTGTCGAATTTAGCAACCTAAGATCTAGATTCTAATTGATCAGGTTAGAACTAGCATTAAGCATAATTTAGTTTGAAGAACATTCTAATCATATGAATCCTTAACTGAATTAAACAAGTCTAGCAAGTCATCAAACCCTAATGAGAAACCCTAAGCCTAACTATGGATCTACTCAGACATGATTGATGAAAACATAATCATAGAAATAATAGATTGCATATAAGAAATTAAATAGATAAAGGTGATGCAAGATGGAAGCGTGGGTTGACTTAGAACAGGGACTGAGGTCTCTCTATTCTAGATCGTGGGTGATATGGTGGTAAGATGGATTCAAACCTCGGGTCTCTAGACGCCTTAGAATGAACGTGAGATGATTGAATGGATAGAAGATGGATTGAATGTCGCCACACAAGAGATGAAGATCTTGTGATAAGACTGAACCTAAGGTCGCTTGATATGACTCACAAGAAAGCTTAGAATTCGAAAGGTGTTTTCTCACGAAGAAGAAGAACTGCGTTATTGTATTGATACTTGGTAAATGATACACGGCTGCTAAGGATCCTTATAAAGGGGATCGTGCAGCTGTTGCCTTCTAGGGCAGAAAACCTAATTACAACGGCTACTAAAATACTAAATATCCTATGGTCCGACTTTAAAGTAATACAGGGAAACTTGACTCACTTAACGACTAATACAGACTCTGACTCAGACAACTAATGTAATACTTGGACCTGCAAAATGAACAAACACAATATATGAATTGAAATCATACCTTTTTGAGCGTGTGTGGTCGTCCATGGTTGGGCCTAAGTGGGCTGAATTGAGAAGATCATCATTGCATCTTCAATTGTCTTCATTTGATCTTCTAAACGCTCCACTTGATAATCTTGAGCTAGGAGACTCTGAATGGACGTGTTGAACAGTGCTCTGAGTCTTCTAGTTCCTGATCTTGTCCTTGGAGGATCTCTCATGTTCGTCACGTCTTGAGCAGCAGGTACTTCTTCTAGGTCTTCTTGACGTATCTCTACGCTTGAGTCAATGCTTGAGTCAATGTCCTCATCATTCCCTCCCTCTTGAGAAGATTCTGACCTCAGAATTCCATCATCTGCATTATAAGGAAGCAAGTCAGCAACATTGAACACTGGTGAAATGGTCAACTCACCTGGCAGATCCAGCTTGTAGGCATTGTTGTTGACTCTCTCCAGCACTCGAAATGGTCCAGCTCCTCTTGGCGCTAGTTTGGACTTCCTCTGGTTTGGGAACCTCTCTGTACGCATGTGAACCCACACCCAATCTCCTGGATTGAAGATGAGCTCCTTTCTCCCTCTGTCAGCAGCCTTCTTATACTTGGCCGTCCTTTCCTCTATGTTGGCCTTCACCTTCTGATGCAGTTTCTTGATTAACTCAGCCTTTGATTCTCCATCCTGATTAGTAACATCTAATGGCGGCAAAGGAACAAGATCTAAAGGGGTTTCCGGCTGAAATCCATAGACAATCTCAAAAGGTGACAACTTAGTAGTAGAATGGTTAGCATGATTATAAGCAAACTCAACATATGGAATACAATCTAACCAGTTCCGTAAGTTCTTACCAACCGTGGCTCTTAAGAGAGTAGATAGAGTTCTGTTTACAACCTCAGTTTGTCCATCAGTTTGTGGATGACAAGTTGTTGGGAAGAGTAGCTTGGTTCCTAGCTTCCTCCAAAGAACTCTCCAGAAGTGACTCAGAAACTTCGTGTCTCTGTCAGAAACAATAGTTCTCGGGATCCCATGTAAGCGTACTACTTCTTTAAAGAATAACTCAGCAGTTTGAGTGGCATCATTAGTCTTGGCACAGGGAATGAAATGTGCCATCTTCGAGAACCTGTCCACTACAACAAAAATAGAATCCTTTCCTCGGATTTTGGGTAAGCCTAAAACAAAGTACATTGATATATCAACCCAAGGCATGCTAGGAATTGGAAGTGGCATATATAAACCATGTGGATGTGACCTGGATTTGGCGTTGAGGCAAGTGACACACTTGGAACAGAATCGTTCCACATCCTTCTTGAGGTGAGGCCAAAAGAAGTGTTCTACCAAAACGCTCAGAGTCTTATCCACTCCAAAATGTCCCATGAGTCCACCACCATGTGCCTCCTTGATCAGCAAGTCTCGCATAGAACCCTGTGGAACACACAAACGCTTTTCCCTAAACAAATAACCATTATGTAAGTAGAAGGAACCTGTTGGGGCAGCGGTACAATCTTGATAGACTGAACCGAAGTCTGGATCATCCTTATATGCATCCTTAAGGTGTTCAAACCCTAAGACCTTAGCCTCCAAAGTTGTGATCAGCATGTGTCGCCTTGAGAGTGCGTCAGCCACAACATTCTCTTTGCCCTTCTTATACTTTATCACATATGGGAATGCTTCTACAAACTCCATCCACTTAGCATGTCTTCTCTTCAGTGTGGTTTGTCCTCTAAGGTGCTTCAAAGTCTCATGATCAGTATGTATGACAAACTCCTTGGACAGAAGATAGTGCTGCCATGTCTCCAATGACCTCACTAGCGCATAGAGTTCCTTGTCGTACGTTGGGTAGTTCAAGCTGGCTCCACTTAGTTTCTCACTGAAGTAGGCTACTGGACGCCCTCCTTGAGTTAGCACGGCTCCAATACCTAAGCCTGAAGCATCACATTCAACCTCAAAGGTTTTATTAAAATCAGGTAATACCAAAACTGGTGCATGCGTCAAGCGATCCTTGAGTCTGTTGAACGCGTCCTCTTGAGCTGATCCCCACTGAAATGCTACGTCCTTCTTGATCACAGCAGTGAGAGGGGCGGCTATAGTACTGAAATCTTTGACAAAACGCCGGTAGAAGCTTGCCAATCCGTGGAAGCTCCTGACTTGTCCTATGTCGTTTGGTCTCGGCCATTCTTGGATTGCTTTGATCTTCTCTTGATCAACCTGTAAACCTTTGGAACTGACAACAAAACCTAAGAAAACCACTTCATTAGTACAAAAGGAGCACTTCTTAAGATTACCATATAGGCTTTCTTTTCGAAGTGTGTCAAGGACTAGCTCAAGATGCTTCTGGTGATCCTCAAACGATTTGCTATAAACCAATATATCATCAATGTAAACTACTACAAATTTACTGATATAAGCTCTTAGAACCTGGTTCATTAATCTCATGAAGGTGCTGGGTGCATTGGTTAGACCAAATGGCATGACTAACCACTCGTACAGCCCCTGCTTAGTCTTGAAAGCAGTCTTCCATTCGTCACCTTCTTTCATTCTCACTTGATGGTATCCACTCCTAAGATCAATCTTTGAAAACACATTAGATCCAGATAGTTCATCAAGCATATCATCTAACCTTGGAATTGGATGTCGATATTTTATGGTGATGTTGTTGATTGCTCTGCAGTCTACACACACCCTCCAGGTTCCATCTTTCTTTGGCACTAAGAGAACTGGTACAGCACACGGACTTAAGCTTTCTCTAATGTAACCTTTCTCCATTAAGTCTTGAATCTGCTTCTCCAACTCCTTAGTTTATGTTGGGTTCATTCGGTAAGCTGGACGGTTGGGCAATGGTACACCGGGAACTAGATCAATCTGATGCTCTATTCCTCTAATAGGTGGTAACCCAGCCGGTATCTCTTCAGGGAACACATCTTTGTATCTGTCAAGCAGTGATACAATCTCTGGTACAAGTACGTTATCCTGTGAACCTGTATTCAACACATCTCTAAACACCATTAGTAGCACCGTTTCTTTTCGCTCTAAAGCCTTATAGACAGTACTAGGAGTGATGTAAAGGTTAGTTTTACTTACCTTGGCCTCGGCAGCAAATTTGGATTGCATCTCATGTACCTCTTGAGGAGATAATGGAGCAAGCTGGAATTTGCGCTTGTCGTGCGTGAAGGAATGAGTATTGGTGCGTCCGTTGTGTATGACTTCTCTATCAAATTGCCATGGTCTGCCGAGAAGCATATGGCCTACTTGCATTGGGACAACATCGCACAAAACTTCATCCTCATACTTCCCTATCTTGAACTGAATCAGGACTTGCTCATGTATCCTGATCTCGGTGCTTGAATCTAACCATCTAAGGCGGTATGGCCTCGGATGTTGGGTTGTCTTCAAACCTAGCTTTTCCACCATAATCTTGCTAGCAGCATTAGTACAAGATCCACCATCAATTATGAGACTACATACCTTGTTCTGGACTGAACATCGAGTGAAAAACAAGTTTTCTCTCTGGATGGTGTCTGGGTCACTCAAGGCACTCAATGCCCTGCAAACAACTAACATCTCTCCTGTCTCGGGAAATGCTACTTCCTCTTCGGAATCCGCAGCTTCAAGGTGTTCCTCTTCATCTTGAGACTCATATCCTCCATCAGGTGTTAAGATCATAACTCGCTGATTTGGACAATCTCGTGCATAGTGACCTTTACCCAGACACTTGAAACAAGTTATGTCTCGCGCTCTTGTATTAGTGGTTGAAGACTTACCTGAGTCAGTACGGTTGTTCCTTGGAGCGTCATAAGCTGACCTCTTATCTTGGGAACCTGAGGCAACAGTCTTGCCTTTGTCAAGGTTCTTAGCTTGCGGTGCACTCCATTGATTCTTAGCCGGAGGTGCGTTCCATGAGCTAGGTCTTGAGCGACTCGCTGCCGCTGTCTTTCTCTTGATTCCTTGTTCAGCCTGCACGGCTGCATGCAACAAATCATTAAGATCATGACAAGGTTGACGTTCTACCTTTCTGGCAATCCGGTCATTGAGTCCATCTATGAAATGGCCCATGAGAACTTCTTCACTCTCGTCCAACGCCATCCGGTTCTTGAGTTGTTCAAACTCTTCATAGTACTCCTCAACACTCTTGTTCTTTTGTGACAGCTGCCTGAACTGCTTTTGCATATCTCTGTGGTAATGAGGTGGCACAAAGCGCCTCCTGAAGTTGTACTTCATGGCTGCCCAGGTTGTGATCCGCTCAAAGTTGTTTCGCCTACGGTCTTGGACTTCTCTGTCCCACCAAGTTAAGGCATGGTCCGTGAGTTGAGCCGAAGCTAGAGCTATCTTCTTCTGGTCATTGTACTCGTAGTAGTCAAAGATGTACTCCATACGCCTCTCCCAATCAAGGTATGCTTCCGGATTAACCCTACCTGCAAAAGTTGGCACAGTTAGTTTCAAATCTTTTGCAAAGTTACGGTTTACCTCTTGTTGTGGTTGGCGATCACGGCGGTGATGTTGATGATCTCGGTTCCTCCCTCCTGCTCCTGCATTCAGAGTATTCTCACTCTCATCATCATCCGACTGCTCATCATTCCTTGGAAGTTCTAGTCGTCCAACCCTTTGATCAATCCGTCCGATCTGAGCCGACAAGTCGTTCTTCATGGCTTGTAGCGCTTCTAGTAGAGCTGCATTAGGGTCGACGTGGTCTCCTGCCATTGGTTTCCTGTTCCTATACACACTAGAGCAAGCGATCAAGTGACTAGGGAACAAAAGGCACAAAATAAGGAGAAAGATCCTAAGCAAACCTATGATAACTTGTGATACAAGCGATGCGTCAAGGACTGACACAAGAGAAGGCTCGGTTACAAGTAAAATAAATCACGCTCGGTTTTGACAAAAGGATTTTGGAAAGTTGTAAACCGATTTGATTAAATATAGGAGATCTTTAGAAATTTGAAAAGATTTGGAAAACTTTCTTTTTTTTTTTTTTTTTTGAAAACGAGATTTAGTAAAAATAGGAACTAGAAAATCTTAAAATATGGAAAATATTTTCGAAATCTTTGGAAAAGGAAATGAACACTTTGAACCAAAAATTCAAATGGGAAAATCGGATCAAAAGATCACACTTCTTCTTCTTCGTAAATCTTTTTTTTTTTTTTTTGAATGCAAAAATGAAGAACTAAAACAAGAACACGAAGCAAACTTTTTTTTTGTTTTTTTTTTTTGAAAGTTGAAAACGAGTGCAAGAAAAGAAAAGCTTTGATTCTAAAACCCTAAGATTGACAAGAGAATTCGCTTATTGGCTCAAGCACAAAGAAGCGATTCCTAACTTGAATCAAGGATGTAGATCAACAATGAAACTAGATGAAACAAAAGACTTTTAATGGTTTTTTTTTTTTTTTTTTTTGGAAGTAAAAATCGAAAGCTATAAACTAGATTGCAAAGAAACCGAAAGGAAAAGGGATAGATACACCTGATCTAGGAACCTTTCGGCTCTGATACCAGATGATGCAAGATGGAAGCGTGGGTTGACTTAGAACAGGGACTGAGGTCTCTCTATTCTAGATCGTGGGTGATATGGTGGTAAGATGGATTCAAACCTCGGGTCTCTAGACGCCTTAGAATGAACGTGAGATGATTGAATGGATAGAAGATGGATTGAATGTCGCCACACAAGAGATGAAGATCTTGTGATAAGACTGAACCTAAGGTCGCTTGATATGACTCACAAGAAAGCTTAGAATTCGAAAGGTGTTTTCTCACGAAGAAGAAGAACTGCGTTATTGTATTGATACTTGGTAAATGATACACGGCTGCTAAGGATCCTTATAAAGGGGATCGTGCAGCTAGAAAACCTAATTACAACGGCTACTAAAATACTAAATATCCTATGGTCCGACTTTAAAGTAATACAGGGAAACTTGACTCACTTAACGACTAATACAGACTCTGACTCAGACAACTAATGTAATACTTGGACCTGCAAAATGAACAAACACAATATATGAATTGAAATCATACCTTTTTGAGCGTGTGTGGTCGTCCATGGTTGGGCCTAAGTGGGCTGAATTGAGAAGATCATCATTGCATCTTCAATTGTCTTCATTTGATCTTCTAAACGCTCCACTTGATAATCTTGAGCTAGGAGACTCTGAATGGACGTGTTGAACAGTGCTCTGAGTCTTCTAGTTCCTGATCTTGTCCTTGGAGGATCTCTCATGGTCGTCACGTCTTGAGCAGCAGGTACTTCTTCTAGGTCTTCTTGACGTATCTCTACGCTTGAGTCAATGCTTGAGTCAATGTCCTCATCAAAAGGGGTTCGAAATCTTCTCCAAAATAAGTGAATACAGGAAATAGATCAGCCCCAAAAGCTCTAAAAATCTCTTAGCTCTAAGTATGAAAGCGTAAGTAAAATAAACACCAAAATCCTCTATATATAAGCCTAATCTCGGCTGGGGCTTCTGTGTAAATACTAGAACTATTCTGGGCCTCTTTGCAAATCTTCATAACTTGTTAAACCGACGCGTACGGCCCATCTCGCTAGTGTGTCGACCGATGCACAAGGTGTGTCGGTCGATGCATGATCAATAAATCGGACAGTGAGTTAAGCTCTCGGCCAAAACGTCCCAAAAGTCCCAAAATGCTCCAAATATCTCCAATTAGCTCCAAACCTGATTAAACCTGTAAAAGACTCTAAACAAAGACAAAAGAAACTAAAAACACATCTATATCATGGTCTAAAATGGGTAAAAACCATGATATATCAAGATATACGGATGGAGCGCTTGTCACGAATGCTATAAAAGGAGTTTAATGGCTTTAAATAGAGGACCTTCTTTTTCCCATTATTTTACACACAAAACAGCTCTACGAGCTCACTGTAAACTCTCTCTTGAGAACTCATTTGTAATCATTCTTTCATCAATACAAGATAATTACGAAACTCATTGTTTGTTTTGGGTAGTTCTTTGAAGAATCAAGTGATCTCTGAGGTGCTAGCCCTACAAAAATCCTCTTTCCAAATCATAAATCTCTAGTGTGGATTTTCGGATCCACATTTTGGCGCCGTCTGTAGGGGCGATCATAGTATCCTCTATCAGAAAGATCCGATAAAAGATCTCAAAAAACGAAATGGGTGCTGAAAAACCAGAACTCACGAAATCTGTCTCGAAACGACCAGTCACAACAGATCCCGAGCAGTTGACCTCACCGGTCGTCCCTCCCACGGGAAAAGAATTTTCAGGCTCTGGAAACACGACTCCGAACTCAGGCGCTGTCGCAGATTCAGTTATGCCTTGATCTAACACCACGGTTATAGATAACCTCCCCAATGGGAGCACCTCTGCCACTGACCCACAAACCTTCGAGTCTGGATAAGACCCGGCGAAAACCCAACTGATTAGGCACGAATCTTGACCAGAACTAACTTCAGGCCTGTCTCTCCAAAAGTCATAGCGCCTGCAAGGTCTAGTCTTAACGATCTGGCCGAAATCCACAAGGCTCAAAGCCATGAATAAAAAACTCGAGCTCTAACAGCTCGGCTTGACCGATAAGAACGAGATCTCGCAAACAGACTCCCTGAGATCTCCCAATCCCAAGTTCCTAATGGGACGAGACTCCTTACTAGTGGAGGGTCCGCCTCCGTGAACACGTCTGAACTTCTCTGAGATCTACGTCAGTCCTGATGCCTCGAGACAGTTCACTACCCCAGTGCGAACTGGAGGGTATCTAACACCTCCCTCTTTCGCGAGCTCGACATTGTTAACTACAAACTTGACGTACTAAGATGGTGTGGGAACAACATACCATCCAACGCGTCTGCCCTCTCCACCTCTTCTGCCTCCAGGGTATGAACCATCCAAGTCCCTGTTGCCTAGATTGTGTGACCTTCATTCCACATCGAGAAAACCTCTGGAACTCCCCATTGGGATCAATCCTAGAATTCAATTCGACTTTAGACCACCCTACTGACGAACAAGGTGTGATCGATCGCAAATCTTTCCAAAGATATGTCGACCACACGAACGCTTAGCTGCAACAAATGAACAATCAAGTTCACTCAGCCATAAGCTCAGCTCCAGATATTGACAAGGTATTCGAGGAAACTCGACGAGCTCCCTTCACAGACAGGATCGTTAGCGCTCGCATCACAGATGCATCTAAAATCAGATTTCAAGAATACTCTGGAAAAGGTGTTCCTCGAGCTCAATCAGAGCATTCAGACTAACGATAGCTCGTGTGCATCTAAACAATCACGAGAAAGAAGCCGGCCACTGCCGTTTCTTTGCAGAAAATCTAGTCGGACCCACCTTAGAATGGTTTGCAGCCTTGGAAGGAAATTCCATAGACAACTTTTACCCGCTCGCCTCGGCTTTCCTTAAACACTACTTGATGTACATACATGAACAAGCCTCAGAGGACGATATTTGGGCAATCTCTTAAGCTCGAGATGAATTCTTTAGAAGCTTCATAGACTGGTTCAAAGAGGTCAAGGCTAAGATCGCGAACCCGAACGAGGTCGTAACCCTCAAAGCACTCAGACAGAGACTCTGGTACACTTCCAGATTATGTTAGGAGCTCGCAGTTAGATCAGTAGTCTCTCTTGATGACGCGATCCATCAAGCGTCAGCCTTTTCACTTCATGAAGAAAAGATTAAAAATATCAGGGATATTCACAGAAAACCTGCAGCACCCACAAACAACTCGAACAGAAATTCGAGAAACGATTCAAAGGATAAAGGTCAAGATCAAAATAACTTCGCTATCGAAGATTCGACCAAGTCCAAAAACAAACCTTTGACAAGAACAAATTCTGCAAATATCATAACAAGAAAGGACATTCCTCAAAACAATGTCGAAGCAAAGATCGCCTCTCGGCTGAAAAAGTCAAGACCGGAAATTCAAAAGAGCAGACTCCTAAAGAGAACGAGCTATCACCTAACCCCAATACAAATAAGGCGACCTACAGTAAGAGGAGCCGAATTACCGAGAAGGAGACCCCTGAGTCTCCACCACCAACACCACGAAAGGGGTAAAGCGTATCGAGCTGATCTTTCAAAACCTCACCCTTTGTGGAAGTAACCCCAAATCTGTGGTCTCCCCCCTCCCGCACTTTTAAAATGCACGAGAACGAGATCTAGCTCAACTCGCACTTCTGGGGGGGGGGGAGTAAGGGCTATGGCCACCTTCAAAAAGCGTTGCTCCAAAAATCACCGCACCTAAAACCATTGACCTCATTCTCCGAAAACTTGAGCTACCCTGCTCACTGGCTGAAATACTGGTCTTCCGCCCATCCACTACCTTGGTAATGCAAACTCGTGCCCCATCTCTCTTTGCACTTCCTGGGGAATAAAAACGTTGCACCATACCTCTCATATGGCTAGTGCGGGGGGGGGGGGGGGGGAAAGGGCTATGCCCACCTCTTAATAACATCAACTTCATTTGTGGAGGCTCCAAGTTCTGCCGTGAATCGCTAAACTCAATCAAAATATTCCAAAGAAAGGTCTTCAAAGACTCAGGAATTGAAAGCAAATTAGAAGGACCTTACCACAAAATCTCATTATGGGAAAGCGAAACGCTAAGCCTGAATATACCACACGAAGACCATCTCATAATCAAGCTCGAAATATCTGGATTCTAGGTCAGTAGATGTGTTGTTTTACACTCCCTTCAGAAAAATAGGTTTTACGGACTTTGATCTAAAAGGCGAGAAAGAAGATATCACAGGCTTCGCCGGTGAAACAACGTACTCATTAGAAACAATCTGACTACCAGTCAACGCCACCGGAGTACTAAAGAAAATAGATTTCATGGTAGTGAACATGCCATGGAACCATGAAAGCAGTTTCATTTACATATCATCAGTGCGTCAAATTTACTGGTCCTAATGGAACCAAAACAATCTTTAAAATCCAAAAGGCTGCCCGAGTATGCTACTTAGATGGTTATCGTCAGATAGAACAATCTTAATTATAACAATTACAGAAAACAATAAGCTCACAGAACGAGAGGTCAAATGCAACAAAGACCCAACGGTTTGCGGACCTCGAAAAGAGCTCGTTGTGAAAATATTCATCGACAATACCAACCCTGAGAGTTGTGTTTGTATCGGAGCAGACCTAACAAGCCCAATAAAAGATGAACTTATAACCTTCCTTAAAGGCAACGTAGACACCTTCGCGTGGTCCACATCAGATATGAAAGGGATCAGAATGGAAGTGACCTCTCACGACCTAAACGTTGACCCTACTTACATGCCCATCAGGAATAAACGGCGGAAGATCGGCCCCGACCGAGCTAAAGCAGTTAACGATGAGGTCGACCGACAACTCAAAGTAGGTAAGATTAGGGAAATCAAATACCCTGACTGGCTTGCTAACTCGGTAGTCGTCAAAAAGAAGAACGGGAAGTGGAGAGTGTGTATTGATTTCCCCGGCCTCAACAAGGCTAGTCCTAAGGAAAGCTTTTTACTCCCTCATATAGATTGTATCGTAGAAGCTACAGTTGGCCATCAGCTCTTGTCCTTCATGGACGCTTTCTCCGGATATAATCAGATCCTGATGACCCCATAGGATCAAGAAAAACAGCTTTTATCATAGACCGAGGCATTTACTGTTACAAGGTAATGCCCTTCGGACTAAAGAACAAAGATGCAACCTATCAGCGACTAGTAAACAAAATGTTCACGGACCAGCTCGGTAAAACCATGGAAGTCTATATAGACGACATACTGGTCAAGTTATCTCGAGAATGCGAACATGTAGCTCAGCTAAAGGAATGCTTCTCGATCCTGAATCAATATAACATGAAATTAAATCCTGCTAAATGCTCCTTTGGAGTATTCTCCAGCGAGTTTCTTGGTTACATTGTAACCGAAATAGGAATCGAAGCCAACACCAAACAGATTGCAGCCTTCATATAGATGTCGTCTCCCAAGACCACTCGCGAGGTGCAATGACTAACAAGAAGAATAACAGCTCTCAATCGCTTTATCTTCTTATAACCTGACAAATGTCTCCCATTTTATCTGCTCCTCAAAGGGAATAAGAAATTCATGTGGGATAAAAAAAATGCGAAGATGCATTCACACAACTAAAAGCTTATCTGAGCGAGCCCCCCCCCCCCCCCCATCCTAGCCAAACCAGTGGACAGAGAGCCGCTCTATCTCTACATTGCAATGCCACCTGCTGCAATAAGTGGAGTACTAGTTCGCGAAGAGCAAAACGAGCAGCAGCCAATCTACTATTTAAGCAGAACGCTTATAGATTGAGAGACCTGGTATCTAGCAATGGAAAATTGAGCTCTAGCCTTGGTCTTGTCAGCTCGCAAGCTCCGACCTTACTTCCAATCGCATTCCATTGTAGTGATGACCTCGCAACCAATTCGAAATATAATCCACAGTCCGAGCCAATCTGGCCGACTAGCTAAATGTGCCATCAAACTCAGCGAGTAAGACAACAAATTATGCACTCGTACATGTGCGAAAGCTCAAGTCTTAACTGAATTTTGTCATCGAGCTGACGCCGCATTCCGCAAAAGAAGCCATTCCCAGCAAGAAATGGATACTTCATGTCGACGGAGTGTCCTCCTGGCATGGATCGAGAGTTGGAATCAAACTAGTAACTCCTACATGAGATGTTCTAGAGCAATCCTTTAGGCTCAGCTTCGTAGCATCCAATAACGAATCAAAGTATGAAGTCCTCATCACCGGTATCAAGATCGCGCTTGGGATTTGAGCTCGAGAAATATCGGCTTTCAGTGGTTCTCAGCTCGTTACTAGCCAGTACCACGGCGAATACGAAGCAAAGGATGGCAGAATGGACGCCTACCTAAAAGTGGTCCGCGTATTAACGGCTCAATTCGTCTCATTCGATCAAACCAGGATCCCGCGAGGTGAAAACACTTCTGCAAATGCTCTAGCAGCTTTAGCCGCAACCTCAGACCCACTGGTCAAAATAGTAATTCATGTAGAAGGAATATAGAAACCGAGTACTAACATAGAGCTAAAAGCACTAACTATCAACGACATAAGACCCAGCGACTACCAAGAAGCCGATGAGTCTAACCCCCTAATGGGAGCAGCTCACATACCCCTATAGATGATGAGTTTGTTCACCCCAGGTTGGGACCTCCCGTCGAGCTAATCTTGAACCTGAAAACCCAGTGACTTGGCTATCAACTAACAGGCTAAACCATTCCCACCCAAACCCAAAATAACAATCAATGATAAATAACAACAATAAGGTAAAATGGCTGATCACGTGCTACCAAGACATAATGAGTTCCATAACACACAAGAATTCTCTACCAATAAAATAATAGCTACAGAAATCGATAACACTGCGGCACATGCCCTCGATTAGGCTCGATCTAAACTAACGCGGCTCTAACGCAATATTCACACCATGGGCCCCAATCACGAACTCGGTAACTTCCACGGGAACACTTAGCTATCCCATGATAACTAAAACCTCCCGCTACACCTAGACGTAAACATGAAGTCCTATGACTAGAACACCGTTCTCTGTCCATCGTTACGCGGTGACTCGGACTACCCCTAGATAATCAAAGTTTCCTTGCAGCCCGACCCTAGGACGCGACCCTGTTTCTTCGGACTACATACCTACCCACGTCACTCCGTAGGTTAACGCCTAGCTAGAACCACTACCCGAAGATACGTGATTTGACCAAGACCTCTTGAGGATCCAATCGGGAAGGAAGTACCGGAATGCTATCACTAGACTTGCGGGATCTAACGCACCCATATAGAGTCCTAATAACAACAATAATTAAACAATCAGATTCGTTGGGACTTTACGACATCATGCAAGACCGATAAGGGTAAAAGGTAACATTAACCCAACCCAGTACCCAATCTATCCCGGAAGTCCTAAAACCATTCACTATCCCAACCTATCCGGTATTGTACCGGAATAGGTATCCATACTCAAACTTACCCAGTCCCGTACTGGAGTAAGTATCAACCAGTACAAACTATCCGGCCCAACCCGGAGTAGTTAAACAATCACACATAAATATCAACAGACAAATAGATACATAGGATTATTTCTTATTACTAATTTTCTCTTAAATTCTTTGTTTTGGTTTAACATGCTACCTTGGCATTAAAAGTTGACTAACCCCATAGCTCATATATTTATTTATTTTATTTTAATATAACTCTTAAGATTTATGTATTTATTTAATCTTATTTTTACCGCTAGATTGGACTTAGTAAACTTACTAACTCCCTAGACGGTGTATCCCCATATATTTATGTCTTTTAATTCCAAATTCATTATTTATTAGTATTATACTTATTTAATCCGTCAGATTGAGATTAGTAAATCTCCTGACATCTTGATTTAATTTTAATTATTTATTTCAACCCGATTACCCCGATCAAACTAACCCCAGCCCGATTTATAATATTCTAAGGTTTGTTATATAATTTTTATCTGTATTTTCATCGGCTCGTAATTTTTATATATAGATTCATTTATTTTTGTTCGTATATATATATATATATACGCATATATTCTTAAGCATGTCGTTCTATATGGATAAATCAATCAATCAGTCAATCAACTAGTATATTAATTCTATCAACGCAACACATGTTTAAACGGTTTATAAACGTGCCATGCATTATTATATCATATCCGGTTTATTTAATTCCAATTATTTAATCAACCTAGTTGTCAATCTACCGTATTTGAATTTCGGGTATAAAATCCTATGACTCTACGGTTTATTAGTTTCACGGTCTACATGCTGGCTCGATCTATTCCAAATGCAACACTCAACAGACATAGCCAACTCAAAGTGGTATGGTGACGGATGGACGGATGACGGAACCCAGAGACCTAACACAGACCTGTAGCTTTCCCGAATGTTGACCTCTTTGACCCGAGCTTGACCCGAGAGTTGGCCGTGGTTGGTGGCGTTGGCTTGTAGCGGAGGAGGGAGTTAATCGGAGAGTGATGGCGTTGACCGGCTAAGGCGAGAGCGGTCCGGCAACGGTTGACCGGCGGAGGAGGGTTGACTGGCGAATGGCTCCGGCAGTGAAGGTTGACCGTTGTTTGATCGGTTAACCGATTGACTATTAAACGGCCGACGAGAGGTCCGGCGAGCTTCGGTGACTAATGACTTATCGCCTGTGAGACAATAGTCCGACGATGAAGGCTGCTTCCGGCGACTTCTCCGGTGGAGGAGGAGAAGTCTGGCGAGTGGATAGGAGCGGTGGGGAGGAGATGGCGGAGGAGAGTGAAGGAGTGCGGCGAATATGGCGGTTTTCTGGTGACAACTCCGGCAAGTCTCCGGCTTTGGCTCCAGAGATTTCTCTGGTGAAAAAGAGTA
Organism: Orychophragmus violaceus; assembly: GCA_030180135.1. Classification (NCBI taxonomy): domain Eukaryota; kingdom Viridiplantae; phylum Streptophyta; class Magnoliopsida; order Brassicales; family Brassicaceae; genus Orychophragmus; species Orychophragmus violaceus. The sequence continues at coordinate 64,796,436 of CM058235.1, read as the reverse complement.
GTCCGACGAGCGTGGAGAGAAGGCGGCGAGATGAAGCGGAGAAGTGCGATGGTCGCCAGCGGAGCTTCGGCGGTTCTCTGGCGTCAATCCCAGCAATGGCGAGGTTGCTCTGGTGAATTTAAGGCAGTGATTAAGGGCTAATGTCCGTGATTATGAGTTAATGGTGTATTAGGGATTTGTTTAGAGAGTTTAAGGGTGTTTAAAGGTGGTTTTAAGAAATAAGTTGTTGCTTAAGCAACTAAACTCAAGGAGGATGGGATGATGGTGGTCGATGGTTGATAAGGAGGAGAGGAGAATTTTTTTGGCTGTGTTTTTTGTTGGATGAAGAGAGTGATAGGAATGGAGTCTTTTTATAGTGGGAAAGGGCATGAATCTAAAAGAATTCATGAGTCTCCAAGGGGTAATGTGGCAAGATCTTAACATGTTTTTTTGACACCTAATGCACATGTGTCTTCACAAAGGGAGGAGATCAAGGTGAGTTGAATCTGGAAAACAAAATACATGCACCTTCACGTGGCTAATGGACAGGTGCCATGTTACATGTGTCGATTCAGGTCAATTTTCCGACACTTCCTGAAACTTCCGAAACGTCTTTAAACTTCATTTTTATTTTCCCATATCTTTTAAAAATATTTATCCACAATTTATTTTGTCCATTTCGCCCTTCTGTAACTCCCGAAATGTCAAAAGATATTTTTCCTCTTTTTCTCGGTTAGGTCGGTTTCCATTCTCGACAGCCCGTAAAACCTTTTTAAACCCGATTTTGGCGTCTTCCAACTTCTAAGAAATCTTTTTAATAAAAAGAAGATTACTTGGCCCATCTTAGCTTTCCGACACTATTTTGGTGAAATTACCAAAACACCCCTGATCTTCCAAAAAACTATAAAAATGCCCTCCGGTGACTTTCTTTTGACTTTTAAACTGCCGTTGGCGCTATCATGAGACAGGGTATTACATTCTCCCCTACTTACAGGAATTGGGCCCCCAAATTCTGAATTCTCCGTTCGATTAAACCTCAAACTTGGAAGCAAAATCCTGTAAGTCCTGCTGCTTCTGAATCTGATTCAAAACTTTCTTTACTCCAATTAAATTTATTTAACTCTGACTTCAAACTGTGTTGGCTAATCGTATATTATGCTCGATCCGTCTTCTCAAATATTTCCGCCATATTAAAATCTTGAATCGCCAATCTCAAATCACCTTGCTCCCATATCGTTTACTGAAACCCAAAACCATTTCGCATGAACTGATGCTTCTGATTCAATCTATGACTATCGCTGATACTCAAATCTCTTTGATAACTCGCTTTGCTTAGCCGACTCGAGTCAAACCTCCATACTGATCCAAAATCACCATCTTGATCTTTTGGGGTTCGGGTTCGGTCTCGTGTTCACGTCCCATCACGTCATGTATTAACATACTTACCACACTGAAATGGTTAGACGTTCTAAATTTAACTTAACCGATTCTCAGTTTCGAACTTATTTTTATCTAAAAGATTTCCCTTTCATTCCTTAAATCAAATGCTAACCGATAACTTATCATTTCATCTAGCACAAGGTTAATAACCAAAACGCTTAATACAATGACTAACACCCTAACCAATTAATGTACGCAATTACTAATCAGTGATCAAGGTTTTACCATCTATCAACCTAGCGAAACAATGAATCTATCCTACCATGAAACAATTAATCAAGCGATGCGATGAATCTATCCTACCATGATGCAAATGCAAAGATGGTTATCTTTAGGGGTCCTGATGAAAACCGTATGTTCGGACCATCACTTGTTTTCACGTTGTAACCGTATTTCATTTATCATCACGAACACATGCAATAATGTCACTTCGTTACTCAAAATGATAAATACCGAATCACCCAACATCCACCATGTATACAAAGCATCCATATATCACATGAGAAGTTTTAATACATAGGTCTATCCGGCATATATACACAGAGAGGTCGTACATCTCAAAAAGATACCCCGCTACATAAGCCGCTACAAAATCCAATCCGTCAGTGACATCAAATATAAGTCACGACGATACACATAAAAATGTTAGGTTGCGCCCTTACTTACCTGGGCCTAATCTAAATCTTCCAACATGAGTGTTATGCCTCGCACTGAGTACAATATGGCTCATGTGGATCGTAACTGGCAGGTGCCCCAGGAGGATGGAATGGGTGCGGTGGTGGTGGTGGAGGTGGAGCGACGCGATCTCGATAGAGGGTCCAGCAGGGCAGGAAGGAGCGTCATGTCCTACTCGACCTCAAATGAAACAAAGCGGGAGATGTGTCGGTGGTGGCGGCTGGTATGTCAGTGATGGCACCAAGGAAAATGAAAGCATGTGGCGCCGCAAGCAAGGTAAGAAGAGTCTGGTACCCGAGGAGCGAGTCAGACATGTGGTTGTGATGGATGAACAGACGGTGGAGGTGACCGCTGTTGAGTGGCTCTGAACTCCTGAGGCTTGGTTACCCTGAGAATCTGGTTAACCACCATGTCCTCCCACTTCTGATGCCGGGCAGGATATACAGACTTCATTGGAAAATCGAAGCCTAGGAGCGGAGAGGGAATGATGTCGTCAGGAATGAATATCGGTGGTTCAGGAACCACTGGTGGTGGTGCTGGTACAAGAAATACTAAAAAAATACAGTTTAGGCTGAAGTAAGTCCATGTACCCGAGATGGGGCACTCCGGATATGGCAGTGTCATAAGGAGGTCATGGAATAGGTGGAGCGGCAATTGGCTCTGCGCCGGTAATAACATGCGCTGGGATAGGCTGCGAAATGCGAGAACACTTCGCAGGCTGGAAGTTTGAGTCTGGACTAGCTGGGTTAAATCCAATGGACTCACTATCGTCCATAATGATGTTACTCATGATGTCATCGCGGACCACACACACACACACCTCAATCCCCCTAGGGCAACTCTTTTGTAAGACTGCACAAAACATAAAATGGTCAATATACACCTAACAAAATCTCTAACTTACTCATTTTTCCCCGGTTGCCGGACGCGGTCCGGATTCCAAATGGTTGCATTGACGACACATTTTGACTCGATAAAACATTGAAAATTTTGAAAAACCAGAATTTTCAAATCCATGACGAACCATGCTCTGATACCACCTTTTGTAATGCCCCCTTCTAGTTTATCCGCTGACCGACGAGCTGACCTGCCTACAATCAAACAAGAACATGACCGGCCGAACCCGTGCAGGCCAAACGAGAAGGATTCGCTACATACGAAAGCCAGAGACGGTCCCGTTTGAGTCAATGGATCGAACCAAACCACCCTTGACTCCTTTTACCTCATTTCCAAGATACATGGCTTTTCAATCCGTACCGCTTCCACGAGTTGTGTTTGGTTCAGACTAAACCGTATATTAGGGAATAATTCCATTTTTTAGTATTTTAAATCTTTTAATCCTTTAAGCCTATCTTTATCTAGTTTCAATGGGTTTTCTAAAATCTTTTAAGGCGCCCATAAAATCCGAAACCGAATATCAAAAACAATTCGAAAACAAACCGTAGCCAAATGCGAACCAGAAACTACTCTGAGTATCCTCTCGTGTCCGCATAGCTAATCCTTAACCTGAAAACAAAGAAGAGTTTAATGAGCAATCTAAGATTACCCAGTGAATTGGCTCCCAACTAACAAGCTAAACGATTTCCACCCAAACCAAAAATAACAATCAATGATAAATAACAACCATAAGGTAAAATAGCCGATTACGTGCTACCTTGACGTAATGAGGTCAACAACACACACACGCATTCTCTACCAATAAAATAGCAGCTACAGAAATCGAGAACACTGCAACACATGACCTCGATTAGGATCGATCTAAACTAACGCGTCTCTAATGCAATCTTCACACCAAGGGCCCCAATCGCAAACTCGGTAGCTTCCACGGGAACACTTAGTTATCCCATGATAACTAAAACCTCCCACGTCTCCTAGACGTAAACACGAAGTCCTAAGACTAGAACATTGTTCTCTGTCCATCGATACATGGTGACTCGGACTACCCCCAAATAACAAAAGTTTCCACGCAGCCCGGCCCTAGGACACGACCCCGTTTCTCCAGACTACACACCTATCGACGACACTCCGTAGGTTAACGCCTAGCCAGAACCACTACCCAAAGATATGTGATTCGACCAAGATCTCCCGAGGATCCAATCGGGAAGGAAGTACCGGAACGCTATCACTAGACTTGTGGGATCTAACGCACCCCTACAGAATCCTAATAACAACAATAATTAAACAATCAGACTCGCTGGGACTCTACGAAATCATGCAAGACCGATAAGGTCAAAAGGTAATATTAACCCAACCCAATACCCAATCTATCCCGCAAGTCCTAAAACCAGTCACTATCCCGACCTACCCGGTCTTGTACCGGAATAGGTATCCATACTCAAACTGACCAAGTCCCAAACCAGAGTAAGTATTAACCAATACAGTCTATCCGACCCAACCCCGAGTAGATAAACAATCACACAACAATATCAACACATCAACAGACAACTAGATACTTAGGATTATTTCTTATTATTAATTTTCTCTTAAATTCATTATTTTCACATGCTACCTTGGGATTAGAAGCTTACTAACCCCGTAGCCCATATATTTATTAACTTTATTTTAATATAACTCTTTAAATTTATGGATTTATTTAATCTTATTTTTACAGCTAGATTGGAGTTAGTAAACTTACTAACTCCCTAGATGGCTTATCCCCAAATATTTATGTCTTTTAATTCCAAATTCATTATTTATTAATATTTTACTTATTTATTCTGTCAGATTGAGATTAATAAACATACTAATCTTGTGACTTCTTGATTTAATTCTAGTTATTTATTTTAACCCGATTACCCCGATCTAACTAACCCCAACCAGATTTATAATATTCTAAGGTTTGTTATATAATTTTTATACGTAATTTTATCGACTCGTAATTTATATATATATATATATATATATATATATATATATATTCCTAAGCATACCGTTTTATATGAATGCATCAGTCAATCAGTCAATCAAACAGTAAAATAATTCTATCTAAGCAACCCATCTTTTAACGGTATATAAGCGTGCCATGCATTATTATATCCTATCATATTTATTTAATTCATGTTATTTTATCAACCTAACTGTCAATCTACCGTATTCAAATTCCAGGTATAAAATCCTATGACTCTACGGTTTATTAGTTTTGGGGTCTACATGCTGACTTGGTCTATTTCTAAATGCAACACGCAACAGACATAGCCAACTAACAGTGGTATTGTGATGGATGGACAGATGACGGAACCCCGAGACCCGACACGAACCTGTAGCTTTCCTAAACATTCACCCTTTAACCCGAGATTGACCCGAGAGATGGCCGTGTTTGGTGGCGTTGACTGGTGGCGGAGGAGGGAGTTAACCAGAGAGTTATGGCATTGACATGCGACAACGAGAGTGGTCTGGCGACAGTTGACCGGCGGAGGAGGGTTGACCGGCGAATGGCTCCGGCGGCGAAGGTTGACCGGTATTTGACCGGTTAACCGGTTGGCTATCAAACGGCCGGCGAGAGTTTTGGCAAGCTCTGATGACTAACGACTTATCGCCGATGAGGATTCCGGAAATAGTCCGGAGATGAAGGCTGCTTCCGACGACTTCTCCGCTGGAGGAGGAGAAGTCTGTCAAGTGGATAGGAGCGGTGGGGAGGAGACAGCGGAGGAGAGTGAAGGAGTGCGGCGAATATGGCGGTTTTCTGGAGATAATTCCGACGAGTCTCTGGCGGTGGCTCCGGTGACTTCTCTGGTGAGAAAGAGTAGTCTAACGACCGTGGAGAGAAGGCGGCGAGAGGATGCGGAGAACAACGACGGTCGCCGGTGGAGCTCTTGCGGTTCTCCGGCGTCAATCCCAGCGACGGCGAGGCTGCTACGGTGAAGTTAAGGGTGCGATTAAGGGCTAATGGCTGTGATTAGGAGTTAATGGCGTATTAGGGAGGAGAGAGGATGATGGTGGTCGATAGTTGATAGGGAGGAGAGGGGAATGTTTCTGGCTGTGTTTTTTGTTGGATGAAGAGAGTGATAGGAATGGAGTGTTTTTATAGTGGGAAAGGGCATGAATCTAAAAGGATTCATGAGTCTCCAAGGAGTAATATGGCAAAATCTTAACATGCCTTCTTGACACCTAATGCACATGTGTCTTCACTAAGGGAAGAGATCAAGGTGGTTTGAATCTGAAAAACAAAATACATGCACCTTCACGTGGACAATAGACAAGTGCCATGTGGCATGTGTCGATCCCGGTCAATTTTCTGATACTTTCAGAAACTTCTGAAACGTCTTCAAACTTCATTTTAATTTTCCCACATATTTTAAAAATATTTCTTCATAATTTATTTGATCCATTTTGCCCTTCCATAACTCATGAAACATCAAAAAGATGTTTTTCGTCTTTTTCTCGGTTTTGTCTAATTTCATTCCCGACAGCCCGTAAGACCTTTTTAAAATCCAATTTCAGCGTCTTCCGTTTTCTAAATAATCTTTTTAAATAAAAGAAGATTACTTGGCCCGTCTTAGCTTTCCGACTCCTTTTTGCTGAAATTATCAAAATACCCTTGATCTTCCAAAAAGTGCTGAAATCCCCTCCGGTAATTTTCTTTTGACTTTTAAACTGCCCATTGATGCTATCATGAGACAGGGGACTACACTGCACCCTCCTCCTCTCCTGAAACAACAAATTTTAAAATCCAGCCCATTGCGAGCCGGTCATGCTCTCTTTTGCTCCACCGTGGACCTGAGGGAGTCGGAGTTGGTAGACTTGGAGATCCGGGGCCTGCGATACCGCTAGCATCTTCTTGCCATCTTTCAGCTCACGGAGCAGTTCTCCTTATCGACGGCCAGATCAGCTCCCCCCTCCAGCTCATCGATCAGCTCCAAGTTAGCTTTGATCTTCTGCATTGTGATCAGGGCGTTGACCTCGAGCTTCTTTGAGTCCCATAGATCTTGAACATATCTAAACACCTCTCGGTATTGGGACTAAAGCGTGAAGCTAGCATCCATTACGGCATCCTTTACGGCCTTATCGCGACCAGCTCGCAGCTCGTTTCTTTCCTTGGTAAGCCCAAGGCTTTCAGCCATAAACCAATCCCGATCGGCCTCCGACACTCTGAGCTTATCCTAGAGCCCCCTCAACGCCGTATGTGCCTCCACTAGATCAGCCTTCTCCTCCGTGAGACTCCTATCAACCACGTACACTCGAGACGCCTGGACAGCGAGCTCAGCCTTCATTTGCTCGAGCATAGACTCCATCTCTCCAACCTCCCTTGCAGAGGATATTTCGCTCGGTAGAGCTTCAACCACTGCATCATAGCGGTTGATCTTCTCGATTGCCTACAGAACGAAACAAACCATTACCACAATAAATATCCATCAAATTATGGACACGATAAACAAAAAACAAGCTACCTTTACGGTTGCGGCCTGGAGTCGATGTAGGCTTGCTTCTCGACAATGTCCTTAATGGTCGGGAGCTCAGAACCGCTCCATTGACGTGCCACAGAAGGCGAGCCATCTCCTCGGGGCTCTCCGTGATCGGCAGACCACTAGGATACTCAAATCGCCAGCGGAAAAGGGAGCTCTCAGATGGCCAGACATCAACCATGTTGGGTTCTCCACGACTCGCCTTGGTTGGCCTCCATCGCTGAGGCGAAAAAGACCCGAGCCCTTCAATAAGTGGCGCAGAAGACGAGATCACACCTTCGTCTGCTGGATGAGCTCGACCCTCGTCCTCCATAGCAGAGGGAGTGGATGAGCCCTCGCCGGTGCCAACAGGTGGCAGAACAGCCAAGAGCACCATATCATCAGTGCGGGAGCTCCCACCGACCTTCCTCTTCTTACGGAATAACGGCCTAATCATGCTTGGGGCTAGAGAATTAAGAGAGTCACTTGAATCTGAAAAATTTACGACGCGAGCTGCCAAAACACAACAAGTCAGAGCCAATTTACTGATATATAAAAAAACAACAACAAACAACGAACCGGTTATACATCAACTCAACATACCTTTTCTGCGATGAGACTGCCTTGCACGACCTTCAGTCGAGCGTCTCTGTTGGGGCGAGGATTGACGAGCAGAAGGTCCAAAGAGCTGGACTTATGGAATTGGAATCCTGAAAGCCTGACGAAATCAGGAGAGCATAAACGAGCTCTAACTAACCTTTCTTTCTCGGAGAGCTATCGGCAGAGATAGCAGGTTCTCAGCCAATGGGGACTCTAGAATGGCTACTGCAAAATAGAAAACGAAAAAGGGCCAGAACAAGTAAAACCAGTTCACAACGTCAAAAAACCTACTCTAATAAAAAAAATAAACAGCGAAAACAGGACGCACGATGCCAACGTGCAAATCTGACCAGAGACGGTGGTCCACAAGGTGGAATCGTCTCAAAAATGAAATCCCAACCGTAGCGGGACAAATCTGGATGACGAAGTATCACTGGTACCGGTCGGAATCCCGCCCGACAAGTCCGTCAGCACACTCCTTCCCGGTCGGGGTGCAGCGTAGAAAGTCCCAGCGTAATGGTCATTGCGTTTAATCAAGATCATGTCAGTGCTCCCTGGCCGTGAGAACTCGAGAGGACTCCAAAGATCCAACCCGCAGCCCGATCACTTTTCGTGCCAAATTCAGGCACATCTGCAGAAACGCAACCCACAACTCGGCACGAACCTCCAGTAATAATCTTGTGATCCGGAAAGTGAGCCCACAAGAATCGAAGACGGGCAGTTATGCGCAGCACCAACCCTTGCCTACTGTCCTTGGGTTCTCCCAATCGTACGGGACATCGTCGTCGACCTGAGCACCCAACCAGTGCTCGGCTCGTAATTGTTGTAGGTAGCTGCTCGTGATGATTGAAGGCTTGAAGTGACCGAACTACGGATCGACCCGAGGAACTAAAGGTCCGGCATCGCCGCCGTGTTACCAAGTAGCATCGGATATTCTTTCGATTCTATTCGTAAGAAGAAGATTGTGATATCGAAAAAAATCAAATCGAAAACTCTCTTTTCTCGGATTTCTCTTAAGAACAAACCCTAGAAAACGCTTTGAATTCTCTTAAAAGATTGATTAACAGTTGAGGAGAAAGATAAAAAACAGTTATGGCGAGATTTACCTTAAGGAGAGCGTGCGACGAGATAGAGAAAGAGTGGACGATTCGCTAATGGTATTAATCGAAGCCGTTTTCGATGCCACGCAGACCTCCCCCTCGATCGATCTCAACCGTTAGATTAAAGGCCATATTATGATCTCTAATCTCAATAGTATTAAAGATCGCATGGGCCACACACTTCACGAGCTCACGACCGTCAGATTCGATTTTTCGAAAAGACATCAAATCTGAAAGGATACAGGCCGACGTTAGCGGTTTAAAGACCTGCAGCGGTTTTGGTAATAAAATTAATGTAAACTTATTTATGTAAATAATTAGATTTAATGATATTTTGAGTTATAGTTTCTTAAGAAAAAAATTTGGGATTTTAAATAGATAGTAAAAATTGATAGTAATGTATTTATGTAGAATCAACATTAAAAAATATATATTATTTTGATGATCAGCATTAAATACCTACCTATCTTTATCACCCGAGCTTTTTGCTGATATTGGCCCTGTTTGGCACAGAATCGCAGCGACGACAATCAGCGATCCAAAATAAAGCCTTCATTTCCACTTTATCTCTCTTGTACACTTCAGTAATTTACAGTCGTTGCGATTCTAACTTAATGATTCCGGAGTCGTTGAAATTTCCGGCGACTGTTGCGGTAACATCTTGTTGCAATAGTGACCCGAGTCCTTTTAATTACAGCAGTGATTCCTTTCAACAGTTACAACTTTATTTATATGTATTTTTAGTCGCTGTCACTTGCTCAGTGACTCTATAACGAACAGGGCCATTCAGGTTTGTGGTCAAGGGTACAAAGCTTTATCTACTTCTTTGGTCCATTTGGTCGGAGTTGAAATCATTGAAAGAGACAACAAATACCAAACAGGACATGTTATGCATCTCGACGATCTTAGTTCTTTTAATTAATACTAGGAATTGGTCCGCGCTACGCAGCGGGATTTTGTTTAAAAAAAAATTGTGTTTTTTTTATAAAGGTATATAAATGTTGTAATGTTGTACTAAGGTTTGCCTATAAAAAAATAGTTTTATAGGAACAGAAAGAGATAAAAAAAAAATTTGAAGACGTTTTTGCTTATATGAAAAACAAGAAGACAAGTTAAATACAAATGTATCAATATAGATATATTCGGTAGTTCTGCTTGTCCTTCTTTTTTGTGCTCCACTTCTGTCCTTTATGTCATTCGTCGTTTTTCATCTACCTCTTGTTCCTAAATCTTTTGTCTAATTAGTTTTAGAATCCCAAAATATGTGTTTTATAGTAAAAGTATTTAGACAATGCTGGTTTTGTAACTTAGATTGTTGAATATCTTTTTGTAAACAATATTTTTTATCGTTGGCATTATTTACTTTCTTGTTGATTCACTCCAAATATGTAATCTTTTTTTTATATGAATATGGATAAGGTAACATATAGTTGTTCATGTCTTGGGTGGACTCTGTATACTTCTTCTGGTCGCTATATCTTGCGTGGATCATCTCAATTCCCCCCCCCCCCCCCCCCCCCCCCAACATATTCGGTCCTACAAGCTGAAGCTCTTGCTTTGCGAGAGGCACTTACTCAACTGAAGCGGCTTGGATACACTGTCGTACTATTTTGTGGAGACTCGCCTCCACTATTCAACCTTTGCAATGGAAGTCAACCGCATAAGTTCATCAGGATCTCTTCGGCATTATCACTGGTATCACTACCTTGGCCCTTGCTTCGTATCACTCAGTTAATTGAGAAACAAGCAAACGTTCTTGCTGATCAGTTAGCTTCTCATGCTGTAATTTTCTTTTTTTAGTGTTTTGGGTAAGATAACCTTGTATATATAACCTTATAATTAATATTATATAAGGTTGACAAAAGAAAAGAAGGAAAAAAACACCCCGGGATCAATACTATTAAAACAGGAAGGTTTGCCATGGTACATAAATGTTGTTTCCGGAATTTACCCTTGATATTATTAGGATTTGTAACCTTCGTTAAGGGTAAATATGTCATTCTCAAATACATATTACGAATCATTAATGTAAAACTAAATTATAATTAATTAATCATAATATCTTGCAATATCTTTCATTACTTTAAATATAAATATATTTTTTTTTTTATTATACAAAATCTAACAAAAAATCTTTTTAATCCATTTTATTTTTAATTAACTAATTAATTTTGTAATTATATTATATATTTATATTTAATAAATAATTATAAGTATAATTAGATGAATTAATACAGATTTATGTTTATAAATTATAAAATAAATATAAAAATTATAGAAATCTTTTTAAAAATAAAAAAAGAATATATAACTCACTACTTTTTCAAATATATAAATAAAATAATAATAAAAATATATAATATACTTTATTTTCAAAAAGTGAATTCTGTAAAAATATTCAAATTACTATTACCTAAACAATAATTTATATTAAAAATTAAGCTAAAATATTAAAAATAGATATATATTTAAATTTGATAAAACGTAAAATATCAACAATAAGTAAATATTTATATTATTCAAATATATAATTGTCGGGTTGATTAATGATTATACTAAAACAATTTTTTAGCAAATTGTTTTATACTTTTATAATTTGAATACTATAAAAATATACAACTTATTATTAATTAAACTTTAATTTATAAAATAAAAAAAATTAAACCTAAATATGAATATATATATATATAATATATATATATATATATTATTTTATATGATACAACTCATATTAGAACTTATAATGTGAATCATTATTTTAATCTCTTTATCTTTACGATATTTCCTCCCAAATAATACAAAATTCATTTTTAAACCTAAATTATTAACTCACGTTTTATATTATGGGTTATACAATTATAAATAAAATTATATTGCATAAATAAATAAAAAATTACTAACAATAAAATAGCTAAAATTTTAAAATTGTAAAGAAAAATATACCCGCGTTCAGAAAACGCGGGTCAAAATCTAGTATCATATTACTAACTGAACCATTTAGGGAATAAATGACTCAAAATTTGCCCAAGACAAAATACTATCGCTCAAACCAATTCAATGAGAAACACGTTACAAATCAAAACTATAATAAGTGGAGTGTCTCTCCTTGTGTTGACAAAATGGAAACACATCATTGATTTCACTGCTACGTCTCCACGTTTCTGCTCTGAATTGAATGGAAAGAATTGTACAGCAGAAGACTCGGACCTAAGGGCATCGAAACTCATGCCTAATTGCAGAGCTCAAAATTTTTTAAAAGAAGAAAAAAATTATTAGTTCTCCTCACAGCTGTACAAACTGGAACCAGAAAAATGTAGCTGGAAAATAAACCTTTATCGCCCAATTGAGAATTGCTCTTTCTGTTGGCGATCCAGAAACCTGAATCTCACCACTCTGTAATCAGCAAGCACAAATACATATTATTACATTAAATCAACTGAAGTAGAAACCAAAAGGAAAATCAGTAAAGTTCCAAAGGAATTTTTATCCCACTTCAGATCGGAAGACACTGCCCATTGTATTATGAGCAATTCCCTCAACAAGTATGGATGTAAAAGCAGGTGGCAATTTTGAGATGTTATTCGGATGATCCATCTTTTAAAACCCAGCATAACACTCAACAACAGTCATCTGAGAAAAGAGAAAGTATTAGGGGACTCTCTTGTTGGACACACAATTCAAAATAGTAAAAGCTTGAAGCTAGGGGACTCCCTTGTTGACAGGCCGAGCCTTTATATTGCTATTTGTTAGTGTGTTAGCAAATATAAAAAAGGAGGAAGAGCACTAAGATTCACCTCATTTAAGGTAAAAGTTCCCGTCTTATCACTGCAAATTGTTGTTGCAGATCCCATGGTCTCACAGGCCGTCCATCTTTTAAAACCCAGCATAACACTCAACAACAGTCATCTGAGAAAAGAGAAAGTATTAGGGGACTCTCTTGTTGGACACACAATTCAAAATAGTAAAAGCTTGAAGCTAGGGGACTCCCTTGTTGACAGGCCGAGCCTTTATATTGCTATTTGTTAGTGTGTTAGCAAATATAAAAAAAGGAGGAAGAGCACTAAGATTCACCTCATTTAAGGTAAAAGTTCCCGTCTTATCACTGCAAATTGTTGTTGCAGATCCCATGGTCTCACAGGCGCAGTGCCGGCTTAGATAGGTGGGCGGGGAGTGCGACCGCCCCGGGGCCCTTGACTAAAGGGGTCCAATTTTTTTTTTCGGTAACTAAAATTTTTTTTAGATATATATTTTTATTTTTGTAACATCATTTTTATTAAAATAACTCATAAAATTTATTTTTAAATAGAGTTTCTTTTAGGATTTCGATTTTGTTTTAAATCCCAAAAACACTTTGGTTATGGGCTTTAACTATAGTTTTAGGCCGTTTATAATCGACTGTTTTTAAGATTTTTTTTTTTAATTCCTTAAAAAAATTGGTTATGGGCCCCTAAAATTTTTTTTTTGCCCAAGGGCACCGGGAACTGTTGAGCCGGACCTGCACAGGCGGAAAGCCTGCGCACCTGAAAACTAACTTCGTATAAGTTGAGGATACGAAACACTATGAATTTTGTCATTGTTTTCACGCAAACAAATGGAGTCCCAAAAAGTAAAAGATACATATCAAAGCTTTATCTGCCATCATTTTTCTCATGGAATACGCAAGACTGTCAGTAAGAAGTTGAAAAGATCAGTGACGAAAGACCATATAAATTTCTATTAAGTTTGACCATGTAATAACTAAATCATTTCCAACTCTAGAGATCAACGCAATTGCTATCATTAAAATATTTATATCGTAGATAGTAGACTTACGTTAAGGTAACAGCCAAAGGAAGCCCTTTAGGCACTGCCACTACAAGGATTGTAACCTACAATGTTCGACAGGTTGGGCTGAATGGTCAGTGATATGAATAAGAAGTTAGACGATAATATTAGCAATGATGTTTTCTTCTAAGAATCACTTATTGCAACAGTGATGATTTTAACAAGATCATCTAGCACGTGATCAAATTTTGTCTTTCCTCCAACAAACTGTGGGACTCCCTTTGCATCCTTCGTGTGACCAGTAAAGTAGCTGCAGAGAACAAAGATTCGTTCAATGACCACTGACATTTACTCCACGTGGTACTCAGTTGTCAGAAAGAAATTTAAACGCACCGGACGACAGGGGCATATAATACAACGCCAGCAACTGTAATCCCCACAATTCCGATAAATGTTACAACACCATTCAAGCGTACCTGAAGAAAGAAAAGTACATATGAATATTGAGCAACAAATACCAAAAACAAAAACTATGAACAGATAAAAGATTGACACTCACCTGCAATGTTGTTTCTCCACCATTGTCTTCTGAGGCGCTAGCCATTAGTAATCCCCATTCAGTGTTGACCCCTACCTCAGTAACCTGAATTTCAAAAATAAACTTTAGACTCGAAAGTAATTCAAAAGTTTTGAGCGCCTCCAGCTCAAGTTTTCCTCTCATAAAGAAAAAATGTTTTTGCTGCAGAGATTCTCCAACCAAAGATAATTTAGTTCACCAATCAAACATCTCTCCAATTTTTCTCCAGAAAGACTACATTTACTCTGTCACAGAAAGTAAAAGTTAGTGTTCGTCAAGTATTACCAGCATTGTCCCATGGCCATCTGCAACTTTACAGCCAGACATTAGGAATGGACTCTTAGCAGAGTTTTTGTGAACATGTGAGAAACAGCTTGCTCAGACACATGAAATGCAAAGATAACATCGTTGCAAATGCAAATGCAGAATGTAAAGCATACAATTTTGCTTTCCCCAGTCATGCTGGACTCATCAACCGCAAGGGAATGGCAAGCAACTAAAACTCCATCAGCAGGTACCTAAGGAAATTATTTGCAGATAAAAGATAAATTATATCTATACTGAAATTCGGAAAAAAAAAAAAAAAAGAGCTATTGTATTGATAAATTCGTGCAACTTGTCTGATCACCAATATTGAGAGGTATGATCTCACCTACCACAATGTCATAAATTGAAATCTCAACTCTTCTCCCACCGCGAGTAACCTAAGCATATGCACGATGCACTTTCAAAAATTAAACCAAAAAAAAGTATATCATCTATTAGCTGCATGATCATCCAAGCTCTCACCTCTAAATGTATATTTCTTTTCTATTCGTTTAAGTTCTGGAATTGAAGAGATTGGCGATAATCACTGGTAGTTGCCAAGGGAAAAGGTATACAAATTAATATAAGACATACAACAGTCACATTTATGAGTGAAATCAAGTTCAGCAAGGATATCAATACATGTCACCACAATGACAAGAGAACGGCAAAAGCAATGCTGATACCATCGTACCAACCTTTTTCGATACCCTAAGAAGGCAGTAAAAGAGGTACAAAACGCTCAGGAAGAACAAGAAAACTATAAAACTATGGATAAAGGAGATAAAGCAATAGACGTGCTATCGAGCTTTAGCTATATGGAAGACAGAGAAAAACATAGAAAGGAATCGTTCGTTCAAATAAAGAGGTCGCACTAATCCTGTAAAGCCTTGTTTTTATATTAATTAGTCAACTGTTCAGCTTTGTCAGTTAGAAAGGGCCCATATTTTCACGGTATGCACTGAGCAATATATAATGTACCAATTCCTAAACTGAATACCTCTGTCTTTATTCCCAATGCGAAAGAAGCAGCTGCTGCTACAATCAGTATGATCAAAGTAACATCCTGAGAAGCTTCCCATATAAACCTCTATTGGACACGAGGAAACAAAAAAGGGAAGGAATCAAGATATTAATCAACTGGAATAGCCTCACAGAGAAAAATCTCATGCCAATGGAAGCTGCTAAAAAGAAAAGATATAAAAGTGTTAATACCTAGAAACCTCTCCCTTTCTTATGTGGGTATGTGTTTGATCCAAAAGCAGATTTCCTTTTCTATATGTCATCATCATCCCCATGTATACCCTTCTCCAAGTTTGTTTTCAACAGATCAGATAACCCTTTGACCTATTGGAATAAAACAGAGGATAAACATACGTGAATAAGTTTTATGGCTGAGAAATAAGTGCTTCAGCGAAAAGTAATAAATCATCTAAGGAAAGGCATACCCCTCCAAGTTCTTGCAGAGATCCTATATTTTGATCCCTTGTTATCAATACAATTTGCTCATGTCCAATACCAAAATCACCACCGCCAGGAGTTGGAGGTGAAACTGTAATCCCTAAAAATAAATAAACCTCAGTCAACTACAACATACCAATCAGAAAATGAATCAGAGAACTTGGAACCATCTAGTGGATTTACAATGATGTCCAAGAAAATATCAAGGTCGGATAGTGACCAAATTGTTTTTGCTACATATAAAAGATAATCAACTCAACACATTGCAGATAAGATCAATCACATTTTTAAAAACATGAAGCAGCAAAACAAAGATCATTCAGACTTTCCCTCGACAGAACTTATGACTGCACAACGAACCACAATTTCGGTCAAAACCACTAATGCATATAAAACGAAAGGTATTAAAATTGGGAATAACCTACTACTTTAAGACACTGCAAAAGAGCATATACATGTTTCACAGAGTGGGTTGAAGAAAAGAAAATTAAAGAAAAAGAGTAAGAAACTAAAAGCAGTTACCATTCACTCAGCTTGCAACTGCTTTAAAAAGATGTGCAACCTAAGACTACTTACAATGGGGCTTATGTGGCTATGTTGGAAAAAAAATTCAACAATTGAATTTAATTGGGTTATTGCAATGGGGGTGTTGAATTGCTTTTTGATGAGGTGGATTCAACATGTGTTGAAAGAATTCAACGCCCTTGAAAGCCAAAAGGTGGGTCCTTCTTTTTTATTTTTTTATTTAATTATCTTAATAAATGACACATGTAAGTTAACAATTGGATATTTATATTCTTTGCTTTATTTTTTCATCTCAATTCTTTAACATCATTTATTTTATAGAAATTACAATTATATATATATAATTTTTATATTAAAATTCATAACTCTTTATCCTCTATAAATAGAAACTTGTCTCATTTTTTTTGGACACAAGAAAAAAAATTTCATTTTTTATTATATTCTTTCAAATAATTTTCATTCGTATCATATGTACGTTCATTAGTATCATATGTACGTTCAAATGTAACATACATACGTTCATATAAGTTTATTGTATTTTCAAAATTTTAATCAAAATTTGTGTTTTATTTTCTTTATTTCCCCACTTTATTACATATTTATAAAATGATATAATATAAAATATAAAATATAAAAAGCAAACATTATTTTAAATAATTAATGAACTTTTAATTATTTTAATTTAGTGTTAAATAAATAATTATTAATATCATAAGTATTCATAAAATATAAAAATAAAGTAAATAAAATTATTGGAAGAGAGAGGGTGTTGAATAAACAAAACCATTGTAGATGTTAAAAGTTGAATGAGTGTTGAATTATGATGTGTAAGAAAGAGAAAGTGATGTGGAAGAAAGAGAAGATGATGTGTAGTGTAAAATGGTATGTTGAATCAATTTCCCATTGTACATAGCCTAAGGAAGCAAACAGCATTTGATTAGACACCGCATAAACATTTATAAGCAAATTTACTAACAAAGCATATGTACTCTTATTGCTTGGGCATGCGCTGTCATCTTCCTCAGCATCCGTTTCTTGTCTTCCTCCCTTTTCAAGTCAAGAGTATATCTGAAACGATGAGACGCATTCTACAATCAAGGCCGGCGCCGGAGATGGAAGGCAGACGGAGACTGATAGGTCAAATCTTAATCCCTATTCTAACTGCAAGTGCACAAATATGCAATCGTAGTACAAAGGGTATCGAATCTACAGAGACTCTAGTTCACGCGATAGATTATATGCAATCGAATTGAGCTAAGCAAGACGGGTGAAAGCAGTAAAGAAAGCAGGTAAACAAACGGTGTGTGATCAATAAACGAAGGCACTAGACTTAGGGAAGTTCTCAGGAAATCAGGAACACAGATCAGCCAATCAACAGGATTCATATATTGATGCTCTAGAACTAGAATCACAGTCATATAATAAACCAACTCTCGCTGTGAATGATGACTATGTCTAACAACCTAGAAAACCAAATCTCTTTGCGAGTTCTAGAGTTCTAAACATGCATTTAATTCAGGTTCTTTCGTTTATAAATTCCCTAAGCCAAATCTCTTTGCCAAAAGGCAATTTGCTCAGCTAGGTTCTTTTCTAATCAATTAACCAACTCTCGCTGCGCTAATCAATCTGATATCAATAATCTAATCTAAGTAGCTAATTCAGATTATGCATTAAGAACAACCTAGATGAAGAACTAGATGTTTTGAATCCTAATTAATCAATCAATCTATAATTCCATGAAATCCCTAATGAGAATCTCTAAATCTAACAAGAGAACTACTCAGACATGGCAATCATAACAATAGACATGATAAAAGTAGAAATCATATAAATCAAAAGAATAAGAACAGGGGGTTCGAAATCTCTTCTCTCTCGAGTACAAGACCAGCCCCAAAATCCCTAATCTCTGATAGAAGAAAGCTTCGCCTAAACAATGGCTCAAAAACCTAATTAATAGTCTAAAACACGATTTGGGTCTTTCTGTAAATATGGGAAACTTCTGGGTAAATCTTGCAAATCTCCAAAATCTGTATTTTTGACGCGCAGGAATTTCGTCCTTTAGTGGTGTCGACTGACACCAAGTGCAGGCGCACCCAGTGAACTCTGTGAAATCCATGTATGCTGCAAAATCACTCCAAAAGCTCCGAGAATCTCCAGATAAGCTCCAAACGTACCTAAACCTGCAAAGGACTCAGAAGACTCCAAATACAAGGTTAAAGACTCAATATATACACATATATCATGGTTGCAAACCTATAAAAACCATGATATATCAACTTCCCCACACTTAGCTCTTGCTTGCCCTCAAGCAAACATAGAACCAAAGCATAGAAAAGAGGTTTGAAAACTCAGAAACTGATTTCGTCTTAGGAACATCGCATTCACATTCACTTAGTAACACACATGAAAACGTTCCTGCAGAGATCAAGACCACAATGTACTTCCCCCACACTTAGCAAATGTCCCTAGTAAACTCCACAATCTAGTCAAGACATTCAAGTTCACCACACTAAACTATGTATATAATTAAGTGCGGTCTCACAAAGGGGGTATCGATCAGAGGCCACATGGACTCAACCCAGTCAGTACCTGACCACCAAACTATCGGTTTTTGGTTCCTTTCCTCTCCCTTTCTCTCTTAGCAACTGATTTTTCCCCACTGGGTATCATTTTATTTTTTCTATCAGTGCTCTTCCCTTTTTATTCGGGGTGTTACTTTGGACATGTTTCAATGGATACACAGGAGGTAATAGGGGTCTCTACCACTCCCGTGACCACATTGAAGCTACTAGCTTATCCTCAGTTTTTATCTCTTTTTTACTTTCAAATGAGGGGAGAAGGGAACTATACTCAGACAGGTTTACAAGCTGTGTCAGGCACGTCAGAGGAATCCGATCCAGAGATACCAAGCCCCTAGGTGAGAAAATTAAGTCAAGATTAGAAGTGAAGTTAGTGGTGGATCCTCTGAATACCTGAGAAAATATGGGTGTCCTTGGTAGGTTGATCAGTGTGTGGTTTTCTAACAGTCATAGAGCTACTGCAGGTATGTCCAATGGTCACTTAGTTCCTGTTCCAGCGAAAATCTCCTCGAAAAATCATAGTTTCATACCAATTTTGACTCAATAAAACAGTTTTGAAAACAAAGGACTGACTTTAAGAAAAGAAACAAACGGTGGTCAGTAAACTACCTCCCCCACACTTAAACAACACTGTCCGAAGTGTTATCGCAGCTTGGGATCGGGAGAACAAGGTATAATCCGGCGAAAATTCGGAAAATCAGAAACCTTACCTGCTAGCGTGGTTGGTGTCGACCGACACACAACCAGTGTCGAATGACACAAGGCTTAGATCGACACAAATCTGATCCGAATCGATCGTCCTCGATTATGGTCCGTGTTTTCGAGTTTGGTGTCGACTAACACTAGTTCGGTGTCGATCGACACTTCTGTCTGCAACCTGTTCATCACGTTCTGAAACACCAAAAATCAGAAAAATCAAAGAACCAAAACCAAAATCCAAAAAGAAAAGAAAAACTGACCCAACAGTGGGTTGCCTCCCACTCAGCGCTTGTTTTTAGTCATAAGCTTGACTATGGGCAGGAGATCAGGCTCCTGGGGGGTTTGACAGAGGCTGTGAATGCCTGTGCAAAAGTCTCCTCATCCATGGAGGTTTGTAGGCAGTATCAGCTCGAGATTGTCCAAGGAAAAAGGGAATAGATCCAGGGTGGGAGTGTAGCTTGGGTGGGATAGAGCGTTTCCTTGCGTTCACAGCAATGAGGTTGGGAGGATTGAGTTTAGAGGATGCATACCTTCGCTTTGGTGGATGTCTGATGTTTGGAGCTTTCTGCTTATGAGCAGTTGCAGGCTCTGAAGATGTTAGAGTAGATTCCTGAAGAACCACCATCTTCTTCTCTCCAATATCAGACTCTGTAGCTTTACCAATCTGAACTTCCTGTTGTAGCTGAATACTAAAAGCTTGACCATCAATGGTGGACTTTCCCAGCTTATCCATCTTGAAGTGGAGAGACTTATCTCCCAGGTGGAGATCAATCAGACCGTGCCTCACATCAATCACTGCTCCAACTGTAGCTAAGAAGGATCTGCCAAGTAGCAGAGGATCATCTGGTTCCATATCATATTTCAGTACCACGAAGTCTGTTGGAATCAAGTAGTTTCCAAATTTGATAGGGATGTCCTCAAGAACTCCTTCTGGAATCCTCTTCGATCGATCAGCTAGGATTAGAGAGATCCTAGTTTGTTTGAAGTCCAGCAACCCCAATCTCTCAGCCACAGAGTATTGCATGAGATTCACACTAGATCCCAAATCACACAGAGAGTGTTTGAAGCTGTCTTCGAAGATAAAGCAATCTAGCGCAAAGACTCCTGGATCTGGAAGCTTCTATAGAATCTGATTCAGCAGCACATAACTGACTCACTTAGATACAATCATCACTCCTTTCAAATGACCATCAGTGGATATCATCTTATTCGCATATCTCAGCACACAAGGATGAACTCGTGAAGCATCAGATGGTGGAGTTTCATTCAGCTCCTTATCCATCACCACCATGCACTTGGCCACATTCTGCTCATGTTTAGACCTCATAGGAACTCTGGGGAACTGTACAGGAGGTCTGTAGACCTCTTCTTAGCAAAAACATCAGATTTGGACGAAACTGGATCTACCCGGCTGTAGTATCGACCGACGCAGAAGTGGTGTCGGTCAACACTAAGTGATGCCGACCCTTCAATGTCGATCTCGGTCAATTTCTGTCCGTCGAAACTCTCGAACTCGGGTGTTTCAGTGGATGTCAATCGAGGATGAGTCTGCAGGCTCGGATTCTTCTCTGTTTTCCACGATTTCTACAGCCTTAACTCTAAATTCTGATCTCTGATCCAGCCTATTGATAGGCTCAGAGTTTTAATCCCTATTCTACTGCAAGTGCACAGTTAATGCAATCGTAGTATATAAGGTATCGAATCCCACAAGGACTCTCAGTCACACAATAGATTATTAGTAGTTCAGATTAAATTAAGCGAAGCAGATGTGAAAACAGTAAACGAAATAGCAAAGTAAATCAAGTGAGTTTGTAAGCAAGAAGGCAAAGCGTTAGGTTTCAGGAGTTCTCAGGAAATCAGGAACGCAAGCAATCAATCTATCTAGATCTAATCAATAACTGTTCTAGAACTCAAACACTGATATAAAATTAACCAAATTCCTTTGCGATAATTCTCTAAGTCTAAGTGCAGCAAACCAAACTTTCGTTTGCGAGAACTAACAGATTAAACTAGCATTAATCCCAAGTTTGATATGTTCACAATTATCCTAAACCAAACTTCCGTTTGCGAATAGTTTAATTGCTTATCTAGGTTCTTTCCAGTTAAATTAACCAACTTACGCTGAATTAATCAACCTAACATCATAATTCTGATTAGCTACTTCAGATTAAGCATTAAGAACAACTTAGATAAAGAACTAGCAGATATAAATCTCTACAGATTAATTAAACTATAATTCTCTGAAATCCCTAATGAGAATCCTTCAACCTAACAGGTGATCTACTCAGACATATTCATCGAGACAGAAGATATCATAAGTAGAAAACCAAATATCATATAATCAATTAAGAACTGGGGTTCAAAATCAAGTCTCTTTCGAGATCAGGATCAGCCCCTCAACTCTCTCTGAGTAAAACTTAACGTAAGAAAAGCTTGTAAAAGCGTAGCCTAACAAGTGGTTGTAAAACCTAATTATAATCCTAAAACACGTTTTGGGGCTTCTTTGTAAATATCAGGAACTTCTGGGCAAAAATGCAATTTCATCATTCTTCATTAAACTGTCGTTTGGCCCATCTCGCTGGTGCATCGATCGATGCCATAAGTGTGACGATCGTTGCAGCTCGGAAATATCAACAGTGAACTCTATCTCTCGGCCAAATATTCCAATTAGCTCCAGAAAATGCCAAAATCACCAAATATGCTCCAAATGTGCTTGTACCTAATAAACACCTGAAAAGACTCTAAAGCATAGTAAAAGACACTAAAAACACAACTATATCATGGCATAAAACCGGTAAAAACCATGATATATCAACTCCCCCACACTTAGCCTTTGCTTGCCCTCAAGCAAAACAAAGAACTAAATGTAGTCAAGAGTTTTGAAAACTCTTCAGAAACTCTTTTCATCCTAGAAGCTACAATACTCAGATTCCCCTTAGTAAACCACTGCAAGAATCAATCACAGAATATCAAGACCAACATGTACTTCCCCCACACTTAGCAACTATCCTAGGTAAACTCCACAATCACATTCAAGCATTCAAATTCTCCCTACTGACTTCTGCAAGTATTTAAGTGCGGTCTCACCTAAGGAGTATCGATCAAAGGGCACATGGATTCTTACCTTGTCAGCTCTAGACCACCATACTATCTTTCTCTAGTCCCTTTCTTCTCTTTCCCTTCTTTAACAACTGATTTTTCCCCATTGGGTATCATTTTATTTTTTTTATCAGTGTTCTTCCCGTTATGGGGTGTACTTTGGACACATTCCATGGATCACATGAGAGAAAATAGTGTTTGCTACCATTCCCATGACCACTTCGGAGTTACTAACTCATCCTCAGTTTATATTCTCTTTTTTTTTTTTACTTTATAGAAGGGGAGAAGGGAACTAAATAGGATAGGTTGACAGGCTGTGTCAGAACTAACAAGGGAATCCGACACAAAGTATACCAAGCCCTTAGGTGAGAAATCTAAGTCAATATTAAATTGAAGTCAGTAAAAGGATCCTCTGATACCTGAAGTGATGTGGGTGTTCCCAGTAGGTTGATCTGTGATGGGGTTTTCTAATAGTCAGAGATAGATCCTGCAACTTCATCCCAATGGTTACTTAAGTTCCTGCAAGTCTTGTAAATCTTCTCAGAAAATCATAGTTTCTTACTTAAACAATTTTGACTCAATAAAACAAATTTTTTTTTGAAAAACGGACTGACTCTTAAGAAAACAGAAAACAAAAGTCAGTAGCACCTCCCCCACACTTAAGACACACTGTCCCCAGTAGTGTCAAGCGAAGGATTGGTAAAAATAACTAAAAAGTGTTAATGGATGTTTGAGTTCTGTCGTATTTTACCTCTGTCGCTCAAGCATCGATCGTTGCACTAAGTGCATCGACCGTTACTTGGCGATTTTCGTTGAGTGTCGATCGTTGCTCAAAGCAGCAACGATCGTTGCAATGCGCATATCGGATCAGACAGCCAGTTAGCAGGTTAGTCCGTCGGTTTATGTCAATTTTTAAAAACCTGCAGGCTGAAAACACTAGAAACATAGTAAAATCGAAGCAAAAGATGTACCAAATAAAGTACAAATCATCCAAACATAGTAGAGTCCTAAAAATCAAAAGGAGAAAAGTGCAAAGGAAAAGAAAAAGTCAGAATACAGAACCGAAAGTCTGAATATGGAGACTACGCTCACTCGCTCACATCATCTATCCCACCATACAGTGCATCGTCATCGGCTGCCTCAGCTGGGGGATCAGTGGCATCCTCTGGAGATCGCTGTCGACGACGTCGGTCAGGTACGGGCTGATGGATCTGTGGTGGCCTCCTGCAGCTGCAAGTACGCACGAAGTTCCAAAGAACTCGAAACATACCATCTGATCTCTCTCTCCACTCTGCCTCAGAGTATGCACCGTAAGCCATTGCAGGCTCTGGAAAGGGACCCACAACGTCGACTGGGGCAGGCGCTGGCGCAGGAGTAGGGGCAGCAGAAGTCGAAGCTCGTGAGGAAGGCTCTCCCAGCGGATGAGCCATAGTCGGAATCCCACGCTGCGCAGACTCAGGAGGCTGAAATCTCAGTGCCTCTAATGTGTCAATCTGTGTCCATCTGGCAGCAGGAAGCTCTATACCAGTCCTCCCAGTGGTCGGATCAGTGTAAACCCAAATGCGCCCCTCCTTGAGCCAGGTAGCGCTCTGCAAATGGCTCAGATCCAGGAACTCCCGAGCTGTATCACGCTCTGTGCCATGAAGAGGAATCCCACAATACTCAAAAATGGGAGTAAGTAAACTCCCTACCATCTCAGTACCAGCTCCATCAAACGGCTTCAGCTGCAGATCAACTAAATGTTGTGCGAAAATAGCTCCCAAGTTGAGACCCGCAGTAGGATCTCTCACGCCAGAACCTCTAAACTGATCTCTCAGCCCCATAAACAGCATCTCCATCTCAAGTTTTCGTATCTTGTTGGCCTCAAACTTGCAAAGCAAGCTCCAGCACAAGATACGCGAGACATATCGCAGCACCGGATGTCTCATCTGCACTACAGGTGTGGTCCTGGAGTTGTATCGACCGCTGCCAATACTCTCCCAGAATGTGCGAGCCTCAACCGGATCCCACTCGAGTGGCATGGCGATGCGCCTCGGCTCAGTACTGAACCCGTAGATCCTGCAGAGATCAAGTAGAGGAATCCGATACCTGACTCCCCAACTCATGAAGGTGAATGCACCCACTGTAGCGCTCCTGTGGTCGGGATCCGAGTAAACCACTCTGCAAGTGGCCAATAACTGCCTGACCAGCTCAGGATAGAGATCATAATATCGCATCGGCATTGTCCCTAGACCAATGCCTCTGCATACAGCGAGTACCTGCTCATCAATCCCCAGAATCCTGCAGGTGGAGTAGTCAGCGAACTTGGTCGGCTTGAAGATCATCCCACACCAACCACTGTAGAGAAGCGAGTCATACTCGTCCCATCGACTGAGCAATGGCCGCTCGGTGAACTCAGCGGACTTGAAGAAGCGTATAAGGTCCTCTGGCCACTGTCTGGTCGTCTGAATCGGTGTGTCGTCCTCTCTGGGCCAAGGTAAAGCAACTGGCGGCCCGTATCTGTTGTATGGTGCGGGTGGCTCTGACTCTCTGCTGAACCATTGAGGCGGTGGGGTGTAGTGTCGTGTTGCTGTGGAAGCTGTGGCTCGCTTCTTGCGGGGTTGCCTTTGAGACGCCATCTGCAAGAACAAAGTTCAAACACTTATAAGTCTCGGCAAAATTTCACTGTGAAATCGCGAAGCATCGACCGTTGCATCTAAGGCATCGATCGTTGCAAGGCGATTTCGTTGTATCGAACATTTCCCAAAATCGCAAAGCAACGACCGTTGCTCGAGAGCAACGACCGTTGCAAGGCGATTCTGCCGCAAACAAATCATCAAAATCAGTTCAAAATTGTGTTATCAACCACAAAATCAACAACAATCCATCACTAAACAGCCTAAAGCATAATCATGTCAACATGCATTCATCAATTCCATCTAAAATCTCCAATTTCTAAAACCCTAAAAGTGAAATCCGAAAAATCGAAAATAGAAGTACATTACCTTGATTTCGTGAGAAATGGGTAGGAGAAACAGATTGGGGATGTAAAAATAAGTGAAATAGTGCTTAGAATCAAAGAAATCGATGAAGAAATGGTGATTTTCGGTTTGGGTTCTCGGTGTGTCGACTAAAAGAAGTGGAGAAGAAGGAGAGAAAATAGGGTTTAAGGTAACTTACCTTGGTCGTGGGTGCAACGATCGTTGCTTTAGGGGCAACGATCGATGCTGGTTGAACCAGATTGATTCCGGTTTAGCTCAACGTACCTTAATTTTCGATTTGAACCAATTGCAACGACCGTTGCACATGTGAGCAACGATCGTCACACATCTCCAGACTTGTGTTCTGTATCTAAAAACTAACAAAAACAAATAAAAACGTGAAATCCTAAGAAAAACACCAAAAATGAAAAGGAAAAATAATCAAACCTAGCAGTGGGTTGCCTCCCACTCAGCGCTTGTTTTAAGTCATTAGCTTGACTTTTGGAAAGAGGTCAGACTCATGGAGGTTTCAACAGATACTTTGAGTGTCTCTGTGAATGCCTTATCATCCACGGTGGTGTGTAAGCAGTAGCAGCATGATGTCGTCCAAGGAACGTCGGGAGGGATGTAGGGTGAGATTGACACTTGGGTGTTTTAACGCTCTTTCCTGCATTCCGAACAGTCGAGTCAGGAGGTTTAAGCTTAGAGGATTTATGTTTTACCTTTGGCAAAGATTTGATGTTCGGAGCCTTCTGTTTATGAGCAGTTTTAGGCCTTGAAGATGTTAGAGTAGGCTCGTGTGGAACCATCATCTTCTTGTCAACCACCACTGTGCACTGAACCACATCTTTAGACTTAACGGGAGCTGTCGGGAATGGTAGTGGAGGTTTGTAGGTTCTTTCCTTAGCAGGTCCTTGAGATATGAGCGAAACTGGTTCCTTTCGGGGTGCAACGATCGGTGCATGTGATGCAACGATCGATGCTGTCGTCTCAGCTCGGGTTTCAACTACAGTCTCGGGTTTATCCGCTTCTCGGTCCATTCCAGCCATCTCAGACTCAAATTTCTCTTCTTGGCTTGGTCCCACTTCAATCTGAACTATCCAAGTCAAGAGATCCATGTCAATCTCTGTTGAGTCGGGTGCATCGAAGCTTTCAAAGTCAGGTAATTCAACATCAAATCCACCTCTGTCTTCCACAAATTCCACAGCCTTAACTGCTAGACATGATCCATGATCCATCTGTGTGTCATCCTGAATGGGAATGTTGCTGGCATGAGCTTCTTGAGAATCCTTCCTTGGGGTAGAACTTGAAACTTGATCCATCTGTGTGTCCAGCTGCTTCATACGAGTGTTCAAGGATTCAAATTTCTCATTCAAATTAGTGTACATGTTCTCTAGCTTCGAGCTGAAAGAAGTTGTGTTCTGCTGTTGCTTTTCAATTGATTGTTCTATCATCATCTCTAGTTTGCTCCTTTGTGTAGGAGGTGCCAGATAGGAAGTATAATTATGGTCTCTTGATCCTTGAGCATGCCTAGAACCTTGTCTCTGCTGATGTCCCAATGTATGTCCATAAGAGTCGGCTCCAGCCATATAGTGTACCTCTGCAGATTTATCAGTTTTTGCCTCTGCTCGGAACTGTCTCTCCCTAAGTAAGATGTCGTGGATGTCATCTATCTTATTCTGCATCTCAGCTACTTGCCCAGCCAATACATGGTAATCTGGTAAGATGGGGTTTCCTTCCCCATCTATTTTCTGACCTTTTGCGTTGCATATGTGACCCTCTTGGTCTCGTAAAACGCCGTTTTCACCGCGAATCAAAATCACAGGCTCCATGGCGCGGAACCTATTGAACGCCTCAGATTTCAGCATCGCTGTTCTCGCCTTGTGTCGATCGATGCAAGGTGGCAACGATCGATGCAGTGCGAATCCCTGCGAATCCAAAAATCAAAAACGTGAGTAAACAAGAAAATTAAAAAGAATGCTTAGTCTAAATCCTAATACTAAATCTATTGGTGAACTCAAAGAGTCCCCGGCAACGGCGCCAAAAACTTGATAGGCTCAGAGTTTTAATCCCTATTCTACTGCAAGTGCACAGTTAATGCAATCGTAGTATATAAGGTATCGAATCCCACAAGGACTCTCAGTCACACAATAGATTATTAGTAGTTCAGATTAAATTAAGCGAAGCAGATGTGAAAACAGTAAACGAAATAGCAAAGTAAATCAAATGAGTTTGTAAGCAAGAAGGCAAAGCGTTAGGTTTCAGGAGTTCTCAGGAAATCAGGAACGCAAGCAATCAATCTATCTAGATCTAATCAATAATTGTTCTAGAACTCAAACACTGATATAGAATTAACCAAATTCCTTTGCGATAATTCTCTAAGTCTAAGTGCAGCAAACCAAACTTTCGTTTGCGAGAACTAACAGATTAAACTAGCATTAATCCCAAGTTTGATATGTTCACAATTATCCTAAACCAAACTTCCGTTTGCGAATAGTTTAATTGCTTATCTAGGTTCTTTCCAGTTAAATTAACCAACTTCCGCTGAATTAATCAACCTAACATCATAATTCTGATTAGCTACTTCAGATTAAGCATTAAGAACAACTTAGATAAAGAACTAGCAGATATAAATCTCTACAGATTAATTAAACTATAATTCTCTGAAATCCCTAATGAGAATCCTTCAACCTAACAGGTGATCTACTCAGACATATTCATCGAGACAGAAGATATCATAAGTAGAAAACCAAATATCATATAATCAATTAAGAACTGGGGTTCAAAATCAAGTCTCTTTCGAGATCAGGATCAGCCCCTCAACTCTCTCTGAGTAAAACTTAACGTAAGAAAAGCTTGTAAAAGCGTAGCCTAACAAGTGGCTGTAAAACCTAATTATAATCCTAAAACACGTTTTGGGGCTTCTTTGTAAATATCAGGAACTTCTGGGCAAAAATGCAATTTCATCATTCTTCATTAAACTGTCGTTTGGCACATCTCGCTGGTGCATCGATCGATGCCATAAGTGTGACGATCGTTGCAGCTCGGAAATATCAACAGTGAACTCTATCTCTCGGCCAAATATTCCAATTAGCTCCAGAAAATGCCAAAATCACCAAATATGCTCCAAATGTGCTTGTACCTAATAAACACCTGAAAAGACTCTAAAGCATAGTAAAAGACACTAAAAACACAACTATATCATGGCATAAAACCGGTAAAAACCATGATATATCACCTATCTTCAACCTGAACCGCGATAGCATTGACGTGGGCATTCTGAACATTCTTATCTTTGATTGAGCCTGAAATCTGAGCCACTTGTGTATCCTGCTGCCTCACATGAGTGTTCAAGGACTCAAACTTCCCATTCAGATCTTCATACACAGCATCAAGCTTCTTGTTGAAGTCCACAATGGTCTTTGTCTGCCCCTCAAGTAACTCCATCATAGCTTCCAATCTACTCTCATGAGCATTAGTAACAGGAGGTGTCTGATAATAAGAAGCTCCATAGTTCCTTGTGAAGGAATTGCTCTGCTGCTGCTAGAAAGGGTTATGAGTGCCATATTTTTGAAATCCAGTTCCTCCAATGTAATTCACAGCCTCTTGTGCACATTCTCAAGTCTCAGATGCCTCATGTGGATGTATCTTCCCAATCATAATGATGTTGACAGAGTCAATCTTATTCCTCATCTCAGATATCTGTGAGCTATCAGCTTTCCCACCATTTTTCTGTCTCTCAAGGTCAGCATTCTTGACACTAGTGTTAGTCACCAAGTAATCAATAAGCTCCTTGGCTTCTTCTGGAGACTTAGTGTAGAAGTTTCCATTGCTTGCTGCGTCCATAGCCATCTGATACCACATATCAACTCCTCTGAAGAAGATACACAACAACTGCACCTCAGAGAAACCATAGTGTGGACAATCTCTTTGGTACCTATTAAACCTTACCCAAGCAGTTTTAAAAGGTTCTGTAGATCCCTGCTTGAAGGTCAAAAGCTCCTGTCTAAGCTGATTGGATCTAGCATCATCATAAAATTGTCTAAGGAACCCCTTCTTGACCGCATCCCAAGTAGTCAAAGATCCTGGTGGTAGTTGTTTCAACAAGTGAGCTGCTTCCCCATTAAGAGAGAATGGGAAGAGCTTGCAGAAAAGATAATCAGAAGAGACTCCTTCAGCCTTAATACTACTAGCCAATTCCTCAAAGGTCTCTATGTGATCCATAGGATGCTCGCTAGAGAAACCATGAAACTGATGCTGCCCAACCAAAGCGTAGTACTCTGGCTTCTGCTTAAATTCAGATCTGGTGAATGAAGGTGGTCGAATTGCGGACCGGTTGGCATAGAACTGATCTGGTCTGTTATAGTCAGCAAGTGTCTTCTTGCGACCAGCCTCCTCTTGTGCATGTTCCGCGCCCACGGCAACATCTGGCACGATGGGGTTTCCTTCCCCATCCAGTTTCTGATCCTTCGCGTTGCGTATATGACCCTCTTGGTCACGTAAAGTGCCGTCCTCACCGCGAATAAGAATCACAGGAACCATAGAGAGAATCCTGCTAAGTGCTCAAGCTCTCGATGTCTCTGGTCGCGAGTTGTGTCGATCGATTCCAGAAGAGTGTCGATTGACACAGAGCGATTCCTGCAACACCCAAGAAGCTAAAACGTGAGTAAACAAGAAAAGAAAAATACTTAGTCTAAATTCTAATACTGAATCTATCGGCGAACTCAAAGAGTCCCCGGCAACGGCGCCAAAAACTTGATAGGTCAAATCTTAATCCCTATACTGCAAGTGCACAGATATGCAATCGTAGTACAAAGGGTATCGAATCTACAGAGACTCTAGTTCACGCGATAGATTATATGCAATCGAATTGAGCTAAGAAAGACGGGTGAAAGCAGTAAAGAAAGCAGGTAAACAAACGGTGTGTGATCAATTAACGAAGGCGCTAGACTTAGGGAAGTTCTCAGGAAATCAGGAACACAGATCAGCCAATCAACAGGATTCAGATATCGATGCTCTAGAACTAGAATCACAGTCATATAATAAACCAACTCTCGCTGCGAATGATGACTATGTCTAACAACCTAGAAAACCAAATCTCTTTGTGAATTCTAGAGTTCTAAACATGCATTTAATTCAGGTTCTTTCGTTCACAAATTCCCTAAGCCAAATCTCTTTGCGAAAAGGCAATTTGCTCAGCTAGGTTCTTTTCTAATCAATTAACCAACTCTCGCTGCGCTAATCAATCTGATATCAATAATCTAATCTAAGTAGCTAATTCAGATTATGCATTAAGAACAACCTAGATGAAGAACTAGATGTTTTGAATCCTAATTAATCAATCAATCTATAATTCCATGAAATCCCTAATGAGAATCCCTAAATCTAACAAGAGAACTACTCAGACATGGCAATCATAACAATAGACATGATAAAAGTAGAAATCATATAAATCAAAAGAATAAGAACAGGGGGTTCGAAATCTCTTCTCTCTCGAGTACAAGACCAGCCCCAAAATCCCTAATCTCTGATAGAAGAAAGCTTCGCCTAAACAATGGCTCAAAAACCTAATTAATAGTCTAAAACACGATTTGGGTCTTTCTGTAAATATGGAAAACTTCTGGGTAAATCTTGAAAATCTCCAAAATCTGTATTTTTGACGCGCAAGAATTTCGTCCTTTAGTGGTGTCGACCGACACCAAGTGCAGGCGCACCCAGTGAACTCTGTGAAATCCATGTATGCTGCAAAATCACTCCAAAAGCTCCCAGAATCTCCAGATAAGCTCCAAACGTACCTAAACCTGCAAAGGACTCAGAAGACTCCAAATACAAGGTTAAAGACTCAATATATACACCTATATCATGGTTGCAAACCTATAAAAACCATGATATATCAGAGACAGACGGAACATTGGATCCGAGCTCATCTACGATTGAAAATTTCAGAGAAGAGATTGCCGATTAGTGAAAGGTTTAAGTCGGGAAATGGGTCGTCGTATAGATCTGTTTTTCGGGACAGGATATCACCGTATTTACATGATAGAAGATCAGATCAAACGAATCAGGGTTTTGAAGAGATAGATCGTGAAGATTAGCGAACGGACTATTGCGGATCGGAGTGTACGACGAATCAAATTTCAGAGGTGCAGACGACAAATAAAAAGGGTAGAGAGAAGGTTAGGGCTAGGGATTCATGGATCAAATTTGAGAAGTGCAGACGACAAATTTCGAGTTTCTGATTTTTTTTAATGATATAGACGATGGAGGAAAAGGTAAAGGAGGGTTAGGAGATTACAGTTTGATCGATAAATGAACTAA
Organism: Orychophragmus violaceus; assembly: GCA_030180135.1. Taxonomy (NCBI): domain Eukaryota; kingdom Viridiplantae; phylum Streptophyta; class Magnoliopsida; order Brassicales; family Brassicaceae; genus Orychophragmus; species Orychophragmus violaceus. The sequence goes on along the minus strand of CM058235.1, from coordinate 64,763,973 downwards.
GATATATTGTCCTTTGGTATAATTTACAGATGGCAAATTATGTGGAAAAAATGATATATTTTGATTGGGTTGGGTGTTTTTTCATTAAGCCAGGTGTCACACTCTCATGTAATATTAGTGCTGAGCTGTCAACACCAGGAGAGACCCTCCACTTATTATAGTAATGATTTTGCTTAGGAGAGACCCTCCACTTATTATAATAATGATTTTGCTTAAAGTCATTTGTTTTGGCTGCTGCTCTCATATGTGTGTTTGCGATCAGTGGTCTGTACTGAACTTATAGTTCTTCGATGCAGTTGTTTGGAACATATATATTTTAAAATGTAAGTAGTAGACAGGGGTTCGTGTTTGAGAATCCAGTTTGGAAATTATTATTATATATAAAACCCACACTACAATGAAGGTTTGAAAACGTAGAAAACTGAAAATGCAGAATATAAACATCATGGCCTTACGTTTGGTATCGTACTCTTTAATCATGGACTTCAAATAAAAGAGTTTCCAACTCATCTAATTTGATTAAATCATATCATGAAGACAAACTTAATCATTTGTTTGTGGTATAAGCATTTAGCACAAGTGTTTGACATATTTATGTTTTCATCTTTCTCGTTAGTACAAATGATTAAGTGCTTATACACTTGTGCTAAACACAATCATTTGTCATATTTAGCACAAATGATTGGCTTCATCTTTCTCGTTATGGGACATGGGTAGTAAAGACAATCATTGAATGCTTAGACAATCATTAAGCCAATCATTTAGCACAAGTGTATATATCATGAAGACAAACTTAATCATTTGTCATAGTTAGCACAAGTGTATAAGCACTCAGATGGTTGGCTTCATCTTTCTCGTTATGGGACATGGGTAGTGAAGACATATATTTATATGTCTCAAGATTGAAAAAACTCTAAACTTTGGAATATATACTCTAGCTACAGTGTACTAAAAACAGAGTTAAGATAATAAACAGAAGGAAAATTTGTTGGTTTTTTGTTTGTTGATCCAAAACTATTCAATCAATAAATAATGAGCTTGAATGATATGTCACATGAATAGCAGAATAGCGGAATAACTGAATAATTGTTGACGGGACGAACTGAACTGAATCAAGTTTCTGCAGAAAAATTACAAAATACCGAAAAGCTAGTTTTAGTAGATTAATCACGTTTTGTTATTTATAGTTATATTTTTAACACGCTAGTTGTATATAGCGGAATCACGTTTTCAAAATGTGAAAACGTGAATAAGTGATGAATGTTACGAATGGTAAAAAATAGTGGAATCACGTTTTCAAAACGTGAAAACGTGAATAAGTGGTATACCATTCATCACCAATACTTTTTCATCATTAATTTAAAAAAAAAAAAGAATTGTAACAATCTGAGTCGTAAAAACTATGCCTTTGTGGAGTGCAATCATCAATCAATCTTGCAGTCGCAAAAGAATTTTCATGTGTCAACCTTTGTTCCACTCTTCACATCAACTTCTACTGGAAAGATTGCACAAACCGGTATGTGATCTTAGAACTGCGATTTTCCTCTAATATAAAAAGTTGTTCTATTCCTTATCCTCTCCATAGAATCCGATCACACTTGAAAACGTTCCAGTTTCAAAACACACCACACAAAAAAACAGAGTTTTTTTGAGAATCGAAACATATCATAAAAAAAAACGTGACTTAAAGGTTTTAGATAGTACCAAGCAGGAAGATGGTGTTTTTTTTTCTTGGAACGGCGTAAGAATCTAAGTTTTGAGATATTTATAGTTTGGAGCAAAGAGGATTGGCCTTCTTGAAATCGAGAGAATACTCTTCCTGCTCCTCTTTCCATGTTGAGTTGAAAGATATTAGATATCACAGAATTTGGTTAACCGCTAGAAAAAACAACTTAAATTAAGATACTACGATCATTTATATTACAAAACCTGGTCTTTTTCAAGAAGTGTATCCCAATCACGGTCTTCTAGTAATACTCTTATCTCTCTTCATAGGTTAAACTGTTAAAGCAACGCTATAATTAATTTCTAAGAAATACACTACAAAATTTATGTGTATTGATAGAATAATATAATAGCATAATTTTCCAAACTAGTATTGAAAATAAATTTTAGATTATTTTTTATTTTTAATAGCATTGATATAATGCTAAAATAATGTTTTACTAAGTGGAAAACAAAAAAAGGTCTAACCCGCCAATATTTAGGTTAAAAAGCGTCAGACCGCCAAATTTTTTTCTCTTCGAGCCACACATAGCCAAAATTTTCCGAAACCGCCAAAGCCTTCTATTCTACCAAAAAAAATTATCCTCCCTCATCTCCTCCATTCTCAAACTTTTCTTTTCTCTGCTTCTCTCTCTTTCCCTAGCTGTTCAATCGCGGGTACTTGCTCCTCCATTTCTCCATATGGTGTTGGATCCTTCGCCTTCTCTGCCTCTCCCCACCTCTTCTGCTCCACTTCCCGTTCCCCCCGGCCCAGCTCACCCAAACCCTAACTCACTTCCTCCCGATGTCCACGCCGACGTTAATGGCGGATATAAGCTGGTATCGACAAGGCTCCTTTGCAGGTATCATTGTATGCTCTCTATTTCTTTCAATTATCGTGTTGTAGTTTTCTTGTTTGCATTCAGTATGCTCTCTAAGTATGAAAATTTTTATCTTATTTTCTACAGCGATTACTTGTCTCCAATCGATCTCGTAGCTGTTGTTCTTCGAGGAATTCACATCTTGTTGGAACACCTGTGTCCTATTATGTCAGTATTCGTTTTCTCCCGACTCTATTTATGCTGCTGTCAACATAATCGGTGTTGCTTAATGCTTAGTTGAGTCTAGAGAAATCCAAGACTCATCATCAGAGAAATCTCAGGTTATCTCCGTAATACTTTCTGGTTTCTTTTTTTTCCCATAAATCTGTTTCGTTCTTTGCTTGTATTTACCGCTTAGGGTTCACGTACTGTTTGTGTTGAATTAGATGTGTGTTTTTCTGTTTATGTGGTTGAGTAGATTTTGCTGAATCGAGTTCATGCTATATATATTCTCTTTATTTTAATTTGTCTCTGTTTTCAAATTCTGTAAACTATATGCGATTTCACCTTCCCGAAGAAGATGTTATGGTAGAGTTACATGTCACCATTTTTGAATAGGACTCAGTCAAATGGTCACTGTTGTTGCCACTTCTGTTTTGTATATTTGATTATAAACCACCTTCTCATAAAAGAGCACATGAACAACGAGACTGAGGAACACCTTAGTGTTTCTTAAGTATATATGTGGGGCATCAGATGAACTTTTTCACTTATGACCTGTAGTTACAGATTTACTGTTTTTGTTGGTCGTAAGTGTTATCATAATCGGTGAAAAATGGGAGGTTGCTGTTGTTCTTCGAGGAATTCACATCTTGTTGGAACACCTGTGTACTATTATTTCAGTAGTACTCCTTTTCTCCAGCTTCTATTTATGCTGTCAACATAGTCCATCTTGTATCCGTGTTGCTTTTCGCTTAATTGACTATGTTAAATCTTGATTTTAGTTCTTCATCTGAAAAATAAAAAAGTGCAATTAGAGTGTATGACATTGAGAATCGTCAACATTCTTTTGTATGCTTGGCATTCCTGCTTCTGTTGCTTGAGAGGTTGGTAGTAGCCTACTTGTGATTGTGAAAAATGTACATTTTTTTCCTGAACAATTTCTAGACAGTGTAACAATCTACATCTCATGTGAAATGGGTTGAAGTTTCTATTTACTGAAGTTTCTATTTACTAAAGGTTTTGGTACACAGTGTCCAAAATCTTTTGAAGAGCTTAGGACATCAGGAGCTCATGCTGGTATGGGATCAGCAACATTTACCACAGGCTTCTTGGTTGACATAGGTATAGAGACATCTATATTCTATACCAGAAACCTTTTCTGCTCCTTCTCCTTTTCTGCTGAAAGCCTTGCGGTAAGGACAAGAACTCAACTCACGTACTTGCTTTGTATACTGTCGTTAATTTCATTATAGAGAGAACGTATTATAATTCTTAAAACTTGTCGTTACATTTCCTGATAACGACTTTAATATTTCTTGGCTGCTGCAGAGGCATATCTTTGGTCAGCAAGGAAAAGACATCAAGATTTTTGCGGACGATAGTAGTTTGGCTGTAAATCCATTTTATGTGAGATCGTGGTTGGATCTTTTGTCAAGAACTCCTCGGGTGGCACCGTTTCTGTCAAAGAACGAACCACTAATCATGGCTCTGAAGAAGGTATATATTATCTATTTGTCAAGATTCCCAAGATATTTTTTGCATGCAGCCCTTTCTGCATCTGAATCTACGAAAGAGCATATGAACAACCTGAATTATTACCACACTTCAAATCCGTTTTATTTATAAAGTTTTAGCATGTCAATGAAACTTATTTATTTCTCACCACATTTGTGTCCACTTTAGCTTTAACATATACCAGGTACTCTCATCATACTCTCTTTTGTGTTTTCTAACACTAGCTTTTGTTCACGCCATTGAAAGTCTCTCTCTTGCTCTACTGATTAAAAAAACAAATGAGATTAGTGAGCCCCTCTTGTCTCTTTGATGTTTGTGTTTGTAGGTGACGAGTGTAACATTCGACTTGCTTTTGCTTCTGGTGCTAGGATCATACTTGATAGTGCTTTTCAGTTTACTCGTCATCACAACCGAGATCTACATGAGAAGATCATTGAAGGATGAAGCATAAAAAAGTCTGCGTCATAGGACGTAACTCATATTCTAACTTGAATCTAGTTTTTAACTGAAAATAACTTGAAACTTAGTGATTTAAGCAGCAATAACCTCGGAGGTGATTTACTATATTAGTTTTGTTGGTTTGAATATACTAATGAAAAAAGTGTAGATTCCATATATCATATTTTGTGTAAACATTTTTTTGTTTATTAATAAATTTGTTTCAAATATTTTTTTATATAAATTTAATTGATATAAAAAATATTTAAATTCAATTGATAATAATAATAATAATTGGGAATAATAATAATAATAATAATAATAATAATAATAATAATAATAATTTAATACGGCTCGGTTTGGTTCGGCTCGGATCTAACTATAACAAGAGAAACTATCGCTATCACAGATGCAAGATATTATAGCACGGATGAAAGTGCTATCAAATATGACCGACCTATTGTAGTTGGAGCAGACAACCATTTCAAAAACGCTATCAATCACATATAATAGCATTTATCGTGAGTTAAGAATAGCCATTTTTTGTAGTGGTAGCACTCAGCTGCAAATTCCCAAAAAGAGTATTTTAGCGGTTTTTATTTGCTTATATAGAAAGAAAGACTTATGATTTTCATGGAAACATACTCGTGATCAACGATTCTTTCAAGTGCGTGACAATTAGGGTTCTTGGTGATTTTTAGAAAATTGGGTATGCTTCAGAATCTAAGCTACATCTGTGTTTCTTCTCATCTCATCACCTTCTTTCTCACGAAGGTGTAAATCATCGAAATTTAGGTAAGGAGCCGATTTGGGGACCGTGAAGACATCAAATTGGGCATGGCAGAAAGCACAATTGAATGTGGAAAAGAGGGTAATTCGAAAGTGGGTCTTTGGGCATGTGGTGTGTAGGTTTTGCTCGTCATAAGCTGTGTATTTATATGAGCAGTATTAGTCTATATTGTATATAATCAATTGTATAATCTTTTATATATAGAGAGAATATACAAAAAAGATACAAAAGTATCCAGACAATATCATAACAGTCTAACGCGCCTCCTTAAGATGGATGTAGCTCAGCGAGACCAATCTTGATACACAATGGCTGAAACTTAGCTCGAGATAATGGTTTCGTGAGACCATCAGCTAGTTGATCCGAGGACGTGACATGAGTAACCCGTAATGCACCACTTTGAATCAGCTCCTGAATAACATGATAATCAACAGCCACATGTTTGTGACGTGACAAGTATGTGGATCCTATATTGTCACAATAAATAACCAGTGTTTGTGACGGCTGAAAACCAAGTTCTCGAACTAATGGAAGCACCCATTCTACTTCAGAAGCCGTTTGAGATACAGACTTGTATTCCGCTTCCGTAGACGATTTAGCCACTGACGTATGTGCTGGAAGTTCAATAATTTAGATCACCAAGGTCCTTGAGAGAGAACCTTTTCGCCAGAAGTTCAATAAACTGCTGCACATGAGTCGGTGAATTTCCTGTAACCACAATGTCATCAACGTGTATTAATACAAAGATGGTCACACTTTGACGATGAATAATGAATAAGCTCGTATCAGCCACTGAGTTTATGAAACCATCCGCCAGAATAAAATCCCTAAGCGCATTGTACCACGCTCTAGGAGCTTGTTTGAGCCCATAGATAGCTTTGCGAAGCTTGCATACATAGTTTGGTTTGTCATTATCAAGAAACCCAGGTGGCTGAGCCATATACACATCCTCTGCTAAGTCTCCTTGCAAGAAGGAATTGTTGAAGTCAAGCTGTCGAAGAACCCAACCACGTGCAACAGCCTGACCAATAAATATACGTATCGTCGGATGCTTAACTACTGAACTAAAAGTCTCAAATAATCAATACCCGGTCGTTGTGTGAAGCCTTTTGCCACCAGACAAGATTTGAATTTGTCAATTGATCCATCATCTTTCCTTTTTATGCGAAAAACCCATCGACACCCAACGAGATTATACGCCGGATCAGGAGGTACAAGCAACCACGTCCCATTCTGAAGTTGAGAGTTGATTTCATCACACATAGAAGCACGCCAACAAGAATATTTTAATGCCTGTGTATGCGTATACGACTCAACATCAGCAATGAGAAACCTTTTAGCAGTCATAGCATATCTCGGGTTAATTAGGCTTAACAATTTCATTCTTAGCTCGCGTCTGCATTTGATGAGTGTTGTGCATAGTTGCTGGTCCTGGAGCTGAAGAATCGACCAGAGCAGCAGAGGACTCAGCCGCCGGATGTGTACATGTCAGAGAATCCAAAGTAGAGGACGCTGATGTATGTGCATTAGAGACCTATGATACTTGATCCCGGGGCAATGAATTCAATGGCAGTGTTACTGATGGTAAGGGAACTAAGCCAACGGGTTGGACCAATGGGACCGTGATAAGTGACTGCGAACAGGAAAGATCCGAAGAAGTGGTCTCCGAATCTCCATCTGAAGATGACAAACGTGATGTTTTATAAGGAAAGATAGATTCAAAAAATTCGACATGTCGAGAAGAACACACGCGAGAGGAAGCTTTATCAAAACAGAGGTATGCGCTTTGAGATAAAGAGTATCCCAAACATACACATGGAGTCGATCGTTTGTCAAGTTTATGAGTTGAATAAGGACGCAACCAAGGATAGCATAAGCACCCAAATATTGTAAGCTTCGAAAAAATTGGTGTTTCATTGAATAAAATTTCGTATGGAATTTTAAACTGAACAGCTGAGCTTGGCAACCGATTAATGAAATAAACGGGTGTAGGAAAGGCAAATGACCAAAAATCCAGCGGAATGTTAGCATGGGATAGGAGCGCAAATCCAATTTCAACAATATGTCGATGCTTGCGTTCCGATATACCATTTTGCGTAGGTGTGTGTGGAGGGGAGGTGCGATGAGAAATACCGTGTTTAGAAAGAAAAGGAGTTAAAGCTTTAAATTCCCCTCCATTATCCGAATAAAACGTAACGATTGGTGAATGAAAACGATTTTCCACAAGTTCTTTAAAGCAAGCAAAAGTTTCAAAAACCTCTGATTTACGTTTCAACGGATAAAACCATGTATATCTGGAGAAATGATCAACCAAGACTAAATAGTACTTAAAACCATCGAATGAATGAACTGGAGAAGTCCAGACATCCGAATAGATGATTTCAAGCGGCCGAGTTGAAGTGATTGTATTAATCCAAAAGAAAGCTTATGACATTTATTCATTGAGCAAGAATTGCAGAACAAAGGAGAAGAAATCTTATGCGAGAAAGGTAAAGAACACTTAGATAAAACACAGTTTAAAACATCTAAATCTGGATGACCAAGTCGCGAATGCCACTCAATCATAGATGTTTTTATTGCAGAGAGAACACTAATTTGAGTAGAGGAAGGAACGGAAAGCAGCCACTCATACATCTCATTCTTACTTTGTCATGACTTGAGAATCGCCCTCGTGGTTAGATCCCTCACCTGAAAAGACCAAGGATCAAAAGTGATTGACACATTGTTGTCAGACATGTCTTGCATACAGACATTAAGTTCTTCTCTGTGCTAGGTGAGTAAAGCATATTATTCAAACTGATTGAACGAGAAGATAAAGGGAGAGTGGTTGAAGCGGTATGTGTAGGTGCCCCGAGCCATCGCCAATCACAACAGTGTCCGCTCCTTGATAAGGAGAATGCAGGGCGAGATTGCTCAAGTCGGAAGTAATATGGTGACTTGCGCCAGAATCAAGGATCCATGAAGAAGCATCATGCTGTGGTGAAACAGAAGTGTTGTAGGCTTGGGGTGACCATCCCGAGTTTGGTGAAGACGAGTTTGATCCTCTTGGGATGACCCGAAACTGTGTACACCTCTGCAAGCTATGACCCTGAATCCAGCAAGCTTGACATCGCCCCAAGTACGGCCTAGAGAAGCGTTGTGTTGACTGAGGGCGAGGACCAAAGCTTTGACCTTGCTGATGCGAGTCAAAGAAATGTTGTTGTTGTTGCTGTGGCCGATAGCTCTGCTTAGACTTGGATGTGGCAGTGTTTGCTGTGACCGGTAAGGAAGGTTGATCTGAAGGTGCACAAACAATCGCTGCTTCTCTGTTGACCAGTTTGTCACGAAGATTTTCAAACGACGGTGGTACATCTCGACCATTGATCTGATCAATGATCCCACGGTAATCATCATCCAAGCCATCAAGTACATATTCGATCAGATCTTCATGATCGAGAGGCTTGCCCAGTAGTGCCAGTTGATCAGCTTTTGAATTGTCGGATTGGAGGTATTCGTCTATCGTTTTCTGACCTTTGTTGTTCTTCTTCAGCTGATCCTTAATCTGCTTCATGTGACCACGAGACGGACAACCAAACATTGTTTTGAGTGTGTTCCATGCTTCAAGTATGGTTGTTGCAGTGGAAACCATAGGCTGGATCGCGATAGATAACGATCCGAGAAGGGCAGAGAAGATCAATTTATCCTGTCGAAACCATGTCGTGTGAGCTGGATTCAGTGCGGTTGCGTTGTTGTCGACATAATCGAATCATCATCTGTGATGTATTGCTTCAGATTAAGCCCGTTGAGAAAGATGCTGAATTGTAGGCTCCACGTGATGTAATTAGAGGTTGTGAGTCTTGTCACAAAACTCATGTTGATTGCGAGAATAGGATGCAAAGATCATGTTGGTGTGAATATGGTTTATATGAGGTAGTGCTCATCGTGAAAGAGAGAAAAAAAGAGCGTGAAAAGGTTTTGGATCTTCAAACTCTTGATACCATATAGAGAGATGAAGACAATCGATTGTTATTCACTTGAATAGAAGAGTTACAACAATGATATATATACACGATATGAGATAAGATCTATACAACAAGAAGATCCTAACTCCTATATCCGAGAGAATATACAAAGAAGATACGAAAGTATCTAGACAATATCATAACAGTCTAACAGTATCTACGCTTGTACAACTCATCATACAAGTAGAAAGTAGAGTAGAGAGTAGATAGCATAAATACTTATGTAAGCATTCATCTAAGTTTAAATGAAGAATTCTGTTATCTTTAATCTCCTAATAAACATAGAGAGACCGAGTGGAAATGGCTGGAAGGGGACGATTAGTTAGATTGATTGAGAACGAAGATGAAACATATTAGAATTTAAGGAAGCATAAAGATATTGAGGAATTAAATAAGATGTTGTAAAAGTGATTTTCGATGAATTAGGAGGAGGTGGCTGTAAAAAGGAAGTAGAAGAGGCACAAAGAATATAGGGTGTAAAAAAGAAGTAGAAGAGGCACAAAGAATATAGGGTGGATCGTGGCCAATTGAGAATTAATTTTAATGTTCACGTGGCATGACTCGATTTAATATTGGTATTGGGCTTGGGTTTGTTTGTAAAGAGTTATTAAAGAAATCAGAATGTGGGATTTTATATTAGTAATTAATTTTGTAACGAAAAATGGTATATGCTCATTGATTTAGGAAGTAGGTGGATCCCCTAGTTGGAAAGACAACTGAACTATTATATAATAGACTAGGGTTTATACGTCCGCGCGGAAATATATTTTTTATAATATTTTTTTTTTAATTATCTAACCCAATTTTTTAAAACTGAATATTATGATATTTAGATGCTCAGTGCGGGAATATATTTAATATTTTTTTTGAAAATAATTTATAATATTTTTTTAGTAAAACATGTGTTATAAAAGTCATGTAATATAAGTTTAATATGTGCTGCACTGATTTGAATTATTTATTTTTGTAGAACAGAACATGCTCATATATGAAATTTATTTATGTTTTTAATATTTTAATAATTAAATTTATAAATTTATATAAATATAATTACAAATTTATAAAAATCAAAATATGATAAACCGTTCATTTAGCATTTTTGGATTGTTTTAAGTTTATTTTATTGTTTTTATAATTAAAATTGGTTAATTCATCTTTTAACTTGTCTTCTTGAACATAAATGTTTTTAATAATTTATAACTAAACAAATTAGTCTATATTTCAACCCATCTTATAGTAGTCTAAGTATTTTGAACATTGTATAAATAACCTTTTAAAAATTGCGATCGTTAAATTAATGTAAAAAAATAATTGTAATATAACTCATCATATATTCAAATAATATAAATATTAATAATTTAAATATTTTGTCAAATTAAGAATATATCTATTGAAATTGTTCAATACATCTTTTTAACCCGTTTTTCAATAGGCAAAGTTTATTTTTAATAGTATACATAATTAATATTGGTTAATCTATTTTTCAACTTGTTTTATAATAGCCAAAATATAATGATTTTATATTATTTTATAGATCAAAATGTAACTAAAATATGATAATTCGTTTATTTAATATTTTTGAATTGGTTAAGTTCATTTTAATGTTTATATAATTAAAATTGGTTAGTTAATCCTTTAACTTTTCTTCTAATTAAATAAACAATTTCAAATATTTAATAATCAAAACATATATATATATATATATATATATATATTTCAACACATCTTACAGTATTCTAAGTATTTTGAAAATTTGATAAAAAAACCCTTTAAAACTGCGATCATAAAAACATCAATTGTAATCTAACTCATCATATATTCAAATAATAGTATAAATCACTGAAATTAGGTAATCTATTTTTTAATCCGCCTCGAGTAGACAAAGTTTGTTTTTAATAGTATTGATAATTAAAATTGGTTAATCTATTTTTCAACTCTTTTTATAATTGTCTATATATAAAGATTCCAATGTTTATTTTATAGATCAAAATATAAATAAAATTACTTTTAATAAATTATAATAATATATAAGAATTTAATAATTATTTTTCTTAAGAAATCAAGAAATTAAAAATATTTTTGTTATTTATCTATCAGAATTTTTATTAACAGAATATGATGATAATAATTAAATTCTTAAAGCGCGAATGCATCTAATAAGTTTTTTTTGTTTGAAAATAATTATATAATGTTTTGTTTTTAATAAAAGAGTCGTTATAAAAGTTATGTGATATAAGTTTAATATGTATTACATTGATTTAACTGTAATCTAACTCATCATATATTAGAATAATATAAATATTGAATAATTTCAATATTTTATCACATTAAGGATATCAATTGAAATTAGTTAATACATCATATAATTATTATACTAAAAACAAAACATTATATATTAATTTTAGACAAAAAACTTATTTAACCCATTCGCGCTTTGAGCATTTAATTATCATTTTTAGTTAATGCAATTCTGTTAGTTAATTAACAAACTTATTATAAAAAATTTATTAAAATTATTATATTTTTTTTAAAAATATACATGCATTTTTTAGCCATAATCCAACTCATCATATATTAGAATAATATAAATATTGAATAATTTAACATTTTATCAAATTAAGAATATCAATTGAAATTGATTAATATATCTTTTTAAACCGTCTTCTAGTAGACAAAATTTATTTTAAATAGTATAGATAATTGAAATTGGTTAATCTATTTTTAATAGTATATGGAGCTGATTCGGGGATCGTGACGACATCGAATTGGGCCATGGCAGAAAGCACAATTGAATGGGGAAAAAGAGGGTAATTCGAAAGTGGGTCTTTGGGCATGTGGTGTGTAGGTTTTGCTCGTCATAAGCTGTGTATTTATAAGAACAAAGAGAGAGACCGAGTGGAAATGGCTGGAAAGGGAGGGTTAGTTAGATTAATTGAGAACGAATATAAAACAAATTAGAATTGAAGGAAGCATAAAGATATTGGGGAATTAAATAAGATGTTGTAAAAGTGATCTTCGATGAATTAGGAGGAGGTGGCTGTAAAAAGGAAGAAGAAGAGGCACAAAGAAGATAGGGTGGATCGTGGCCAATTGAGAATTAATTTTAATGTTCACGCGACATGACTCGATTTAATATTGGTATTGGGCTTGGGTTTGTTTGTAAAGAGTTAGTATTAAAGAAATCAGAATGTGGGTTTTTATATTAGAGATTAACTAGATTTTGATCCGCGCTTAGAAAGCGCGGATTTACTTTTTTTTACAAATTTAAATTGTATTTATTTTGTTATTAATAATTAAAAAATTTAATTATGCAATCTAATTGTTTATCCCGCCTTATAAAAAGTGAATTAATAATTTATATTTTAAAAAAGAATTGTGTGTTATTTGAGAGGAGATATATCGTAAAAATAAAGAGATTGAAATAGCGATTTCGTATTATCAGTTTTAACTGTGTTGTATCGTAAGATCATGGTTTGGAAATAATTCTTTTTATGAAAACAACTATTGTAAAATTTATATGATATAAGTTTAATCTTTATTACATTTATCTAAAATATTTTTTTGAAAACACATATATATATATATAAATAATTTATTATATTTTTAATATTTATATAATTAAATATTTACGAAAGTAGAAATAGAACAATTTGTTTATATTTTTGAATTTATTTAATTTTTAATGTTTATACAATTGAAATTGGTTAATTCATTTTAACCTTTTTAGTAAGAAAAATTTAATTTAAATATTTTATTATCAAAATTGGCTAATCTATTTTTCAGCAAGTGTTGTAGTGGTATATAGTTTGCAAATGGAACAACCCATTAAAAATGAATCATAATTTAATGCATCAAATATTTGATTAATATAGATATAAAATATTTTTTTATCTTTTTTATTAAAACAAAAAGATATCAATTGAAATTAATTAATATATATATTTTAAACTTGCGCAAAGTTTTTTGTATAAAAAGTTTAGTCAAAATTGGATAATTTATTTTGCAACCCGTTTCTAAAAGTTTAAATGTTATGTAATAGAATAAATAAAATATAATAGATTATCTTAGATATATCGATTATCAATGTTATTATTTAGTTTAAACTATTATTTCAATAATATATACTACTTTCTTATTTTAATAATAATTTATTAATTTTAATGATTCTATAATTTATAAAATAATTATATATTAAATTATATAATTATATCTACCAATTGATTTAGTAACTTAATTATGCTTGATTTTATTTCTTTAAGTTAAATTTTAGATAATAATAATTTATAATATTAATTTTAATATTAATTTCGAAATTAATTATTATTTTACTAATTTTTTGAAAATATTTATTGTTAGATATGATTAGGATAGAAAAAGGAAAACCAAAGATATTATAAGATATTATGAATAAATCAAATATAAATTGTTTTACGGTTTTACCCTTAATGAAGGTTACAAATCCTAATAATATTAAGGGCAAATTCCGGGAACAACATTTATGTACCATGGCAAACCTTCCTGTTTTAGTAGAATAGATTAAACTTGCGCAAAGTTTTTTGTATAAAAAGTTTAGTCAAAATTGGATAATTTATTTTGCAACCCGTTTCTAAAAGTTTAAATGTTATGTAATAGAATAAATAAAATATAATAGATATCTTAGATATATCGATTATCAATGTTATTATTTAGTTTAAACTATTATTTCAATAATATATACTACTTTTTTTATTTTAATAATAATTTATTAATTTTAATGATTCTATAATTTATAAAATAATTATATATTAAATGATATAATTATATCTACCAATTGATTTAGTAACTTAATTATGCTTGATTTTATTTCTTTAAGTTAAATTTTAGTTAATAATAATTTATAATATTAATTTCGAAATTAATTATTATTTTACTAAATTTTTGAAAATATTTATTGTTAGATATGATTAGGATAGAAAAAGGAAAACCAAAGATATTATAAGATATTATGAATAAATTAAATATAAATTGTTTTACAGTTTTACCCTTAATGAAGGTTACAAATCCTAATAATATCAAGGGCAAATTCCGGGAACAACATTTATGTACCATGGCAAACCTTCCTGTTTTCATAGAATAGATTTTGTAACGAAAAAAGGAATAGGCTCACTGATTTAGGAAGTAGGTGGATCCCGTAGTTGGAAAGACAACTGAACTATTATATAATAGACTAGGGTTTATACGTTTGCGCGGAAATGTATTTTTATAATAAATTTTTTAATCACCTAACCCAATTTTTTAAAACTGAATATTAGGATAATTAGATGCTCAATGCGGGAATGTATTTAATATTTTTTTTTTGAAAATAATTTTATAATATTTTGTTTTTAGTAAAACATGTGTTATAAAAGTCATGTGATATAAGTTTAATATGTATTACACTGATTTGAATTATTTATTTTTATAGAACAGAACATGCTCATATATGAAATTTATATATGTTTTTAATATTTTAATAATTAAATTTAGGGATTTATTGCAAAACTAACAATTTTTTGCATAGCATTTACAAAACTAATATTTTTTGAGTTTGAATTTAATTGGGTAACACTTATTCACTATTCGAAAAAGTGAAACGCGATTTTGCCCTTAGGATTGTGAGACACGGCCATTCCAGCGCGTGTGTCGCTGGGTCGTAATAAAATCTCGTGACTGTTACCTTCCAAGCGTGGCGCGTGAGACTTTCGAAAGTGACATGATGTTGATTTAATCTATAATATTATTCCCGCCAAGCGTTTAGCATTAAATGTTAAGTAGGTTTAATGACTCTATTTAATTAATAGAATTTGTGTTAAATTTTAGAACTTATCTCACTTTATTACAGATCTAGATTATTCACCGATGTGTGGTTGTTGAGGACAGAGCTGTGAAATTAAATTCAGGGGAAGGAGTTTATTTACGTTTGAGATCTGCATTAATGGCGGAGGTAAGAATTTATCCTTTATGTTTTTACCGTTTTTTATTTTGTTTCAGCTTGTTTATCTATTTTGTGTCTACAGTTGACATGTCGTTGTAAGTAAAAATTTAAGAAACAATAAAATTCCTAGGTGAATCTGTTTATGACTTGTTATTATTTAGCACCTTTGGCTAAAATATTTGTCGGATCGGAAGTATGAACGTATATTAGTTGTTTACTATTCATGTGAACGTCTGCTACGCTGTGAAAGATTGTTAGGAAAATTAATCCTAGTTATGCTCTGTTCTTATGAACGTATGCTACGGTTTGAAACAGAGTTCTGTCCAGATTTCGTTTTTACTTTGAGTCTGAATTTTATACATGTTCATAACTATCAATTTTAATGAACGTTCATGACTATTAGGACATGATTTTTTGCTAACAAAACAAGTGTTTTTGCTAACAAGACATGTTGTATTTGATCAGGTTCACTGCGATCCTGTTTACGTGGTGGCTGGGAAGTGGAATTGTTCCAACAATGGAGAATGGGAATTCAGAATTGATTACCGGGCATACGGGAGGTGCATAACATTACGCAGCGATGATACAATGGAATCATACAAGTCTAGGGTGTTGAAGGAGTTCGAGGCTAAACGTTGAACAAGCTGCAAGCTGACGTATATGGCACAGGCGAAGATGAGTTCAATAGCATCGTCGAGGATGCCGCCAATATGTATTGGGAGCGGAGATGGACTGGAGACTTTCAAAGTGATTAGAAGAAAAAATGAGGGGATTAGTTTATATGCGGAATTTGGAGAGATTGGTAGCTCTGTGTTAGGAAGTAGTGTGAGAAAAGAAGGAAAACAATGTGGCATGAACATACCTCCGAAACTTAGTCAAAGTGGTAGAGAGGGTGGTAGCGTGGTGTTGAAGAGTAGTATAAGCAGTGGCGAGGGTTCTTTCCATGAGTTGCTTTTAAGCCAAAGAGCGAGTAGTGTGTTTGGAGCAGATTTTTCAGACGGCGGTGGAACAATTTCAGGCAGCATTGGGGCCGTTGTTGCGAAAGGGGAAATTCGATTGCTGAAGCTCTTGAAGCGGTGGAGGATGTTGTTATTCCGACAGTTGATACATTTGTGAAAGAAACACAAAACTTTGATGACCTTGATTCTAATGGTGAGGACGAAGAAAACGAAGCCGTTATATGTTTGAATGGTGTGGACCAGGATTTGGATACCATTATGCCAACGGTAAGCGAGAAGTCGTCGAGTAGCGAAGATGGGTCAGGTAGCGAGGATGAAGAGGACGATGACCATGAAGGGACATCTGCTGAACAGGCACCTACTGGACACACATCTGCTGAACATACACCTACTGAGCAGACAACTACTGAACAAACACCTACTGATGCAGGTCCTGGAGGAGAGTATGATTGTTTCGATCTAACTCAATGGACCCAACAGCTTAACAAGGCATTCGAAGATGTTGAAGAACCGGATAACGAGCAAGAGGAAATTGTTGGGAATGTCCTGAAATCTACCGTACTATCTCTAGAAAGTATGATAAGTGTCGAGATCAGACATAAGTCATAAATACTGGGTGATCATGATGGCTTGCTAGAGTCCGCTCTTGATCTATAAGTTTAGGACTTATTACCAGTATTGTATGATCCCGAAGGGTCACACACCATAGCTAACGGGAAAGTTAAATGGAATTAATACGGTAAGATGCAATGGCATTTACTGTATTAGATCAGAGAATTGGGCCAGACAAAATACAGGTTTTTGTCTGATTTGTGTCTTGGGCCCAAAAGATTAATGAGCCATTAGTCTAATGACTTGGGCCCATTAATGAGAGATAAAAGAATGAGAAAACCCTAAGGAAGAGCCTGATGCTTGCGATTTTTCTCAAGGGTGGCCGCGGGTCTCTCTCTCTCTCCAACTCTCTCTTTCTGATCTGATCCATCTCTTTGGTCTAGCAGCCATCCCGGCTTGTAAGAGTGTGGATACCAAAGGAGGAACAGGTGATTAATCTGTTCTAGACTGATCTTGTCATTACCATCAATCCGCTGTGCAATCAATAGGTAATGTTACAGGTTTGGTTTTATGATTCATTTTGCAAGAACCTAGATCTGTTTAAGGATTTGTGTTAGGTTGTAATTGAGAATTAAACCTTGAACAAACACTATAATCCATCAGTGGTATCAGAGCCAGGCATTAGGTTTCTTGTAAATCTGGATCATATGAATGTTTAATGGTTTAGAATTAATTTTGAATGAAAATTGATTATAGAAATCATTAAACCCTAATCGATTGTCATCGCATGTTTTGATAATATTCATAATCGCTTGTTGTTGTCTTTCATTAATAATCAATAGAAGTGAAGGTGTAAGACTCGATCAATTAATTCTTGTTAGGGTTTAACCTTTTCATAAGATTGTTGATTATTAATAATCTGATTTTGTTGGTTCAAAATCGTGTAATCTGAAAGAAGCGCTAATGGAATATTGACAAAATAGAAAATCTTTTAGTGAGGATTTTGTATATTGTGTTTGTTGAATATTTAATTATTTAATTAATTGTGATGCATGAGATCACACGGTACGTGATCGAAGTGTGCGAATCATGGATCACTTGTTATGGTCGCACGTTCGGGACAGGATCGATCGCTTGGAAGCGTGATTCGCTTGGTCTCGAATGGATCGTGTGATCCTGTGTAATGGGCCGCGTGATCAGCATGGCCGAGATCGATCTTTTGGTCGTGAGGCTGGCAAAGGATCGAGCGTGCCTGACCGTGAGCCGTGATCGAGCGCTGCGTGTGCCGTGATGCCGAGAGTCGTCCGTGATCGTGTGTTGCGATGATCGATCGCTTGCGATCGTGAGCGACCGCTGTTGGATCATGGGCCTCGGATGGATCATGGGCCACAAATTGCGTTAATAGGCCGAGTTGGATCATGGATCCGATCGTTTGGCCCGTTAAAATTTTACGTCCCGCGAATAGTCAATCGGTTAAACCGAGCTTCGCGGTTCGTTGCCCAAAACCACACCGATAACCGGTCCATTTAATTGGCGGTTAATTGTGTGTTTAAAGCCTTAAACCGCAAGTTAAATCAAATTGGCTAAAACACTAGGTGTTTCTTCCCGGTTTTGGATTTAACTGAACCGATCCAATTTAATTGGTGGTTCAAGCGGTTGACCCGAATCGCGGTTTGCTGGAAATTATTTAATACATGGTATTATTTAATTTCTAGTTAAACCGGATTTAAATTCAAAAATTGAATTTTAACCTAAACCGAAGGCTGGTCTAAGTTTGATTTGGTTGGACCAAATAATTTAGAGCTGGTCTGGTTTAGTAAATAACCGATGGTTTTGATAGTTAATTTGGTCTTGGACCAGAATTAATAAACCGGATCGGTTATGTCAAATTATTGGGCCAACTGGAATTCTATGGTCTTGGGCCAAGAATTGGGCCTATAATTTGTGACCCAACCCAAAATATTTATAAAATATTAAATTAGAAATTTCTATTTTTAGTAAGTTACTAAATTTAGAAAGTTTCTAAAATAAGAAAGTTTCCCAAAATAGTAATCTTCTATTTTTGGAAATAAAACTTAAAATCCTCAAAAACAATATCAAGCTTGGATGTCTTTCCAATCTTGTCAGCTACTTAACGCTTATTCGATTACAGATATGGCTTACAGTGTGAGGTGTCTGTTTTCGCATAAGTAAAGTAGTATATAGTCACTAATTTCATTGGGAGTCCCAGACTTTAGTGATTATTTGACTGTAAGAGATTGGTTTCCTTGACTGGGCCATCGGGAGTCCCGGGCCTTGAGACATCTGGTGTATTGGGCCTTGGGCCCAATTCACAACCGAGAGTTATTGGTTATAACTAGCTGTGTGTATGCTTACCAAGTAAAGCTAATTCCGGGTGACGGCCAGTGGCCCACTTTGGATTTAGCTAAACATGGGTCTCGGAATCATTGTATTCTTATGAGGTTAAACAAAGAAATTTTGAATACAATGCGAGTTTTCTTATAAGTTGTTAAGATTTCTCTTTTATGAACTTAATAACTAAAACTCTATTTATCTCTAAATTTCAGCTATGACGAGCACAAACAATCAAAACACTTTCTCGATCTGGTCTGTCCTTGAGATGGACAAACTGAACGGATCAAATTTCTTGACTTGGTCGCGGAACCTGAGGCTAGTCCTCAGGCATGAGAGAAAGGACTATGTCCTTGAGAGAGCTCTCCCCGTGAGGATCGGGTCCAATGCCTCTCATGCAGTATATAATGCTTGGAATAAGCATTATAATGATGCGGTAGATGTGCGTGGTCTGATATTGGCTACCATGGACTCAGATTTGCGGAAGCAATATGAGAACATGGAGTCGCCAATAGAGATGATCAGCAGCCTGAAATTGAAATTTCAGGAGCAGGTAAGAGTGGAGAGATACCAGTTGGTTAAATCTCTCACTAGCTGCAAGCTACCAAATGATCATCCAGTAAGTCCTCATGTCAGTAAAATGATGGGTTACATTGATAACCTGAGGAAACTGGATTATCCAGTTAGCCAGGAATTGGCAACTGAGATCATTCTGCAGTCACTGCCGTCAAGCTATGATAAGTTCGTAAGGAACTATATCAAGAAAGGCTTAACGAAGACGTTGACTGAACTGCATGATATGCTCAAGACAGTTGAGCCAAACGTGAAGAGTACCCTGTACAATCTCATGAATGAGAAGGGTAGGTTTACTAAACCTAATGCTGACAAGGGTGAAGACAAAGTTGTCCAGATTTTGAATCATGGCAAGCGTGTGTCTTCTGAGCCCGAGTCAGATACCTCTTACGTTGGTAAGTGCTGCTACTGTAAAGAGACTGGGCATTGGAAAAGAGATTGCATTAAATTCATGGAAGATTATGAGGAGTTAAAGTTGATGTATGAGACTACTTCCTCAGGTATTCATGTTATTACTTCAAGTTATACCTTGTAGGTATTGGATACTGATTGTGGCACTGATATTTGTTATAATATGCAGAGCCTGAACAACAGTAGAACGTTGAAGGAAGGGCAAGTGGAACTGCGAGTCTGGAAGGAGCTTGGGATGCTGCCTCAGCCGTAGGGTTTTCACTTGTAGATGCCTTTGAGGCTTGGTTTTGAATTAAGTAATTGCTACAATGTACCTGCTTTAAGCAGAGTTGTTTTTCATTTTCTTGTGAAGAATTTGAATGTTTTCATTTTGATAAAGACAAGTTTTGTTCTTTTGATCTTAATGAAATGTTAATTGTAGCACCCTATTCAAGGAATGGGTTTTATATCTTAAACCAAAGAGTGCCTAAATGTAACATAAATACCAAATTGGTTTAAATCTGATGAATTAAACCTGATTTTTTCTTGGCATAAATGTTTTGGTCAAATAGAGTAAATTGGATTCAGAAACCCCATAGTTATGGACTTTTGGGCTCATTTGAATGGATATCTTATGAGACTTGAATTCTGCTTACTGGACCAAAACACAAAGGGCCCATCTTAGCCGAGCTAGAGAAAAGCCCAAAGGCTTATTGGACATTGGACATACTCATGTATGTGGTCCGATGAGCAGTAATGCCAGAGAAAATTTCCTGTACTTCATTGTCTCTACTGATTACTTCAGTGAGTGTGACTGTGTTCATTTGATGAGACACAAGTCGGAATTCTTTGACATGGTCGAAAGAGTTCCAGAGTGAGGTATAGAATCAAAGTGACAGAAGTATTGAGAATCTGGATTAGATCAAGAGTGAGAATACTTAAGTCATTGATAGTGTGATCATCTGAATGAGTGTGAAGTCGCTTCACAGCTCATTTCTCCTGAAAACCTGGAGGTGTTTCTGTGAGAGAGAATCAGATCTTATTAGAAATGATTCAAGATGAGTCACACGAATCTTCCATGATATTCTTTAAGAATAACGCTCTAAAAATATCTAAGTTTACGCTGAAATAGTTCTACCAATATCAGTTGAAAGACACCACGTAAATGTGGATTGGAATCGATCCAAATTCGTCTTTACCGAGTATTTGTAGTTGTGCTACTTCGCTGGTTGTCCTAGGGAAACCAAGGCTTGTTACTTTTACGTCCATTCTGTTTTCTAAGAAGGGAAGTTACTTTCCAAGAAGAACAGTGGGAGTAAAAGTATAACTCGAAGAAATTCGAGAATTACAGGAGGCTGCTCAACCTGTTAAGGGAGAGCAACATATGGATTTAAAGATTTCTGTAGAATCTACACCTGTAGAGCCTGAAGTTCGCAGATATGAATGAATCAGTCACTAATCCGAGAGTGATTTCTCGTCATTAGTTGAACCTGATGATCATTGAAAGTTCGCATGATCTGATGATCATTGATAGCGACGAATCTGCGAAATTCAAAGAAGCGAAAGTGAGCCCGGACTCCGAAAAATTACATTTTGTGTAAGTTGGCTTCATCGATCCATTCATGGATGGAAGCAAACATATCGGAGTTGGAATCTTCGTTCTGTTAAAATAGTCAAGGTTTTGACTTGAACAGGAACGAAGTGGAACTGTGCGTTTACTAAAAGATAAGTGGGAGCGATGTTGCATTTCTCATAGTGTATGACGATGACATACTGATTCTCGAATATAACGTCCCAATGCTGCAGTCGGTAAAGGACTGGTTTGGGAGTTGGTTTTATCATTGACATGGGTAAAGCCACGTAGTTCTTGGAATTTGGATCTAAAGATAGAGATCCAAAAGAGCTGGTAGGACAAAGTCAGGATTCTTAAATTGACAAAGTCCTACACGTAATCAGCAATCCAAGAAGGGTTTTATGCCAATGTCACATGGCAATTCATTAAGCAAGATACCCTGTCCTGCGATATCTGCTGAGCTTGAATGCATGGATAGGATTCCATATGCGACGGCAATTGGATCTATCATGTATGCCATGACACGTACTTGTTTTGATGTTGCTTTAATGCTAAGCAAGACAAGTAAAGACCAGTCAAATCCAGCAAAGAATCACTGGATTGCCGTAAAGAATATTCTGAAGTATTTGAGGAATACTTAGGATAAGTTCTTGATTTACGGAGAAAGTGAGGTGCTACAAGTCGATAGAGTCTGAAAGGCAAGTTTCCAATAGACAAAGATAATTCCTGGTCACAGTCCGGCTATATCTTGTGTCTAACTGGCGGTGCAAGGCACTGTTGCTGACTCCATGACTTAAGCTGAACATTTCGCAGCTTGAGAAGCGGCGAAAGAGGATGTTTGGATAGAAGAGTTCATCATTGAACTTGATGTGATTCACAGCATAGATGAGCCTAGCTGCACATCAGAGGTCCAAACACCTTGAGGGTAGGTATAACCTATTCCGTGAGATAAATGACAGAGGTGTTAAGTAGATAAGCAAGTTTCATCGAATGAGAACGTTGCTAATCTATTAACGAAGCCACTCCTTATGCCTAAGCACGAGTCGCGGACTGTAGCTGTAGGATGAGTGAAATTAAGATGTAGTCTTAATTTCAGTGGGAGTTTGTAAAGGGCTTTACTTAGTTGTTTTGAAAGGTTCATGTAAACATAATATTTTATGTTTATGAAATCTAATGATTTCTGGATTATTTTAACTGTGATATAAATAATCGTTCCAAAGTGATTCATGTCACTATATATGGGCCATCGAAGTACATGAGTAGACTTGATCCTGAAACCCCATATTTAACGAAGTGACATAAATCATAGTGTCCATAGTCGAAGGTTGTTGAAATTGGAACAACAACAACCTGTTGAGACTAGATTGTGTTGAGACTTATGACCAAGTTTTGAGGGGTCATAGATGCGCGGCATCAATGTCGACACATAGGTATATGTAGGGGAGCATATGACCGGACATGGCCCGCAAGATGAGAACTCTGCAAGATATTAATATCTGTGTCATAAGAAGTTCTCATATACGACTATAGAGTATAGTCCTTAGACCTGAGTTCGCATGCATGTGGCTGCACATGGAGTAATGCACTTTGATCATTGTCTAACGCTGTTTCGTAACTGGGAGCTATACGGACCTTGGTTGGGTGTATTATGAATTGTGTAGTTCATAGTGATGGAACAAGATGGGATTTGTCCCTGCCGTTTGACGGAGGTAATATCTCTAGGCCAATCGGAGATTTGATAGCTGGTAAGAGAATGGCCATTCCCAAACGGACTTGCCCAAGTCGTTTGAATTGTCAGTATCAAATCTGGTCCGATAAACATGGTCTGGCTATATAAGGATGACACGCATCTTGCCTTATGCCAGATCGAGATATTAAGACAAAAGGACTAGGGAATGTAGGATTCTAGTACAATCGGGAGATTGTTGGGAATGTCCTGTGTAGGATTCCAGTACAAGTGGGAGATTGTTGGGAATGTCCTGAAATCTACCGTACTATCTCTAGAAAGTATGATAAGTGTCGAGATCAGACATAAGTCATAAATACTGGGTGATCATGATGGCTTGCTAGAGTCCACTCTTGATCTATAAGTTTAGGACTTATTACCAGTATTGTATGATCCCGAAGGGTCACACACCATAGCTAACGGGAAAGTTAAATGGAATTAATACGGTAAGATGCAATGGTATTTACTGTATTAGATCAGAGAATTGGGCCAGACAAAATACAGGTTTTTGTCTGATTTGTGTCTTGGGCCCAAAAGATTAATGAGCCATTAGTCTAATGACTTGGACCCATTAATGAGAGATAAAAGAATGAGAAAACCCTAAGGAAGAGCCTGATGCTTGCTATTTTTCTCAAGGGTGGCCGCGGGTCTCTCTCTCTCTCCAACTCTCTCTTTCTGATCTGATCCATCTCTTTGGTCTAGCAGCCATCCCGGCTTGTAAGAGTGTGGATACCAAAGGAGGAACAGGTGATTAATCTGTTCTAGACTGATCTTGTCATTACCATCAATCCGCTGTGCAATCAATAGGTAATGTTACAGGTTTGGTTTTATGATTCGTTTTGCAAGAACCTAGATCTGTTTAAGGATTTGTGTTAGGTTGTAATTGAGAATTAAACCTTGAACAAACACTATAATCCATCAGAAATGGTGTCTTCTCTAACTCAGAACACAATGGAGCCCACACCTTCAGGTGGTATGCTGTTGAGCCTGCAGAATATATACGAGGATATCCGCGATCAAGCTACAATGTTTGCGAAAGATGCTCCACCTATGTTTGACGACGAGATAAAAGGTGGGAAAGACCTCGGTGATATTGATATAATAGCGGAAGATGATGGAATATATGTAGGGCGGTTGTTCAAAACCAAGAAGGATTTGCAGGTAACTATGTGTGTTTATGCTATAAAGAGGCTGTTTCACTTTCGTACTCCGCGGTCCACACCACAGAAGGTAATTATGCAATGCGTTGACCCTCGGTGTGATTGGAGGGTTTATGCTACAGTGGTTCCCTATTCCTCTTATTTTGAGATAAGAAAAGTAGAACTGCACCACTCTTGCGATATTAATTCTAGAACCGAGAACAGCAAGCATGCTACTGCACGGGTTATAGCTGAGCTGTTGAAGAAAAAGTATGGGAATGGAAAAACTGGACCTAGGCTGAGAGATCTGCCCTTAATGTTGATGGAGGAGTTGTCAATTACTGTTTCATATTGGAAAGCGTGGAGAGCACGAGAGTTGGCTATTGAGGCAATTCAAGGATCCGCAGAGGGTAGCTACATGTTACTTCCGGCGTATTTGTATTTGATGCGCCAGGCAAATCCAGAGACGGTTTAAACCTGCAGTGCGTTGATGTTGAAGAAATGGGATGATGATTAAGCGGTTTCAAATTTTTTTTCCGCATTTGGTGCTTCCATTGAAGGCATTCTGTGGCTACGGAATGTGATAGTTGTGGATGGGACCCAACTGTGGGGTAAATACAGGGGGTGCATGATAACTGCGAGTTTCCAAGACGGGAACTTTCAGATTTTCCCCATTGCCTTTGCCATTGTCGACGGTGAGAACCATGAATCTTGTGAGTGGTTCATGCGCAACTTAGCCGAGATTTTCCATGATTCCACCGATCTGGTCATTGTCTCGGATCGTCATTCAGGTATTTACAATGCAATTAAGCATGTCTACCCCCTGGCCAACCACGGAGCTTGCGTTGTACACTTGGAATGCAATGTAGAAGTTTAAGGTAGAGGGTTTAGGGGATCTAGTTTCGAATGATGCTCGGGCATACAGGACCGTCCACTTCCTCGGTGCTATGAATGAGATAGGCCTACGCAGTGCTAAGTGTGTAGAATGGTTAGAAGATATAGGGTTTGAGCACTGGACACGGGTCCATGGAAAGGGAGAACGGTACAATCTGATGAGTAGAAACATTGTCGAGTCCTTGAATGCTGTGCTCGCGAAAGGAAAAGATTTTCCGATTACATCGACCGTTAAGTTCATAAGGACAATGCTCATGAGGTGGTTTTGTCTCAGACAAAATAAGGCTGCGAAGAGTCAGTCGATAAGGACCCCGGAGGTGGATAAGTTGCTGCTTACGTTGGCAGAGGATTCTACAAAATTGGTGGTTACTCAAGCATCACAGTGGAGTGTGCAAGTTACATCCCTCACCGATCGTATATACCATGTTGCCTTAAACACTGGTGAATGCACATGCAAGGTTTATGACAGGCTAAAGCTACCTTGCTGCCACGCAGTTGCCGCCGCGAAATTTCTGAAAATGAACACCTTGACTCTGTGTCACAAATGGTATGCTTTAGAGACATGGAAGCGCGCTTATGCGGGTAGCGTACTACCCGTGCCTAATTCATCTGAAGCTGATGAGTATGTGCCGGAGGAGCTGAAAAATATGGACCTGCATCCACCGCTTACGAGGAGACCCCCTGGAAGGCCGCTAACTAAGAGAAAGCGATCTTTCTTCGAGCTCTTTGTAAGTTGTTAATTTTATTTGAAAAAAGGTCGAACGAGAACCTTTGACTACGACGGTTGTTGTGTATCTTTGCAGGGTGGTACTGGGCCAACCAAGAAAAAGACGCCAAACAAATGTGGAAGATGTCGCCAGCCCGGGCATAACAGGATCAATTGCAAGAATCCTATCTGATACATGCTCGGGGGTAGTACGTATGAACGTTCACCTTTTTTGTATGTACGTACATAAGTTTGTTATGCATGTTCATAGTTTTTGGTATGTTTGTACATAAGTTTGTTATCACTATGTATGAATGTCGGGGTCTTTTTGAATGGTCGTGCATAAGTTTGGTACGCACGTTGACCTGTAAGGATGTATTATAACATCGTCATCCCTGTGTAACCGCTATAATTTATCGTCGGAGCCTTTTTGAAATGAATGTTCTTGTTGTGTTTATGTACGTTCATATTGTTACTATGTACTTTTACATGTCGTTATGAACGTTCATATTTAATTATGGACGTTCATATGTTGTCTACGGTTACTTTTTGTGAACATACCCAAGAATATTATGAACGTTCATTATTTACCAAAATACGTAGATACATACGCCGATTAATGCAGATTTAAAAATTTTACCACATAAGCCTTAGCCTGTTGGCCACGCTATGTGCGAAACAGTGTTCACAGTCGAAATCCCAGGTATAATCAAATCCGCATTCACACTCAGGCCCGTAGTAGCGCGGAGGGCTGTAAGTTCTGTAGAACCCAAGGTAAGGCCTCATAGGATCCCATCCCCTCATATCCGTAACCGTGTCCACAATCCAGCGCCCAACTGACGCCGCAAACTCTAAATCGTCCCACCAACGCAAGGTCTCTAAGATAGAAGATCCCTTGTCCGACCTCCCGGCCATTAAGTGGCACATTCCAGTAGTAATTATGTTGTATGGACTTACCATGAGGCCACGTTTCAAAATGGTAATTTCCAGATTGTATTCGCGTTCAACGAAGGCAACACGCATACCTTCTAGTAGGAAAGCTGTTGGATTTTTGGCGTCTAGGCACCTACCACATGTATATACATATCACTATGTTAATAAGAAATCTAAGAAACAAGAACTTTGGCAGAACACGCATCATTACCTTTCGAAGAAAGCCCTGCCCGTGCTTCCTATAAGGACCTTCTCGGAGTTGAACATGAAGTGGTCGATGTTGGCCACCTTGAGTACCACAGGCGAGCGTGCCAACTCATAGAAATTTTTGTTTACGGAACCAATAGACAAGAGGTCAACTATGTTCCTTGATCGAGCGATACTGTAGATGACGTCAATCTGGAGTGCTTCTGGTAGTTGAAGTATTTTTCTTTCAACTCAACAAGATACTTTGAAATGGGTAGAAGTGGAAAGAAACTGTAAAAGGTGTGTAGTAATATAACCTTTTAATGCTAAAATGGAGAGAGTAATTACGGCCTATGTTAAATTTTGATTAGACATACCACCAACTAACAATTATTTGCCTTCATAAAGACCGTCAATCTTTACTACACCAAGATAAATACGTGTTAATGACCCTTTTATGGGAAAAGATTAAAGTAATAAATATCTATAGGACATAAATCCACATTTTTTATTTAATGTCAACTAGTCATTAATTAAATCACACTCAGACCCGAATGAAAAAAAACCGGATTGTATATCCAACCCCTTTTTAGAACGGGACCCCAAAGGCGAAATCAACAAAGAAACCCTAAAATCCACCCAGAAATCAAAATTTCCTCTACCATCTGTGAAATCGAGAAACACTAAGAATCCACAAATCGATTTCGCAGAGAATGAGTAATTTGTCTGAAGGTTCTGTTGGGTCAACGAGCTTTCATCAAATAGGTATAGTCTCCGGTGTGCCTCAGTCATGTTGGTGTTGATCTCAAATGGTGGAGCTGATGTCGAAGTCAGATAAAAACCCGTACCGAAGATATTGTCGTTGCGAGTATGCAACATCTAAAAAGGTAAGATATTGGCTTATGTTTGTTAATAGAAACTTGGGAGTTATATCAATTTTTTTAATTACCAATTACCGGATTTGGTAGCTCAAGAACGACAGCCACGCATTCTTGTGGATTGATGAGATGTTATCTACTTAGCTGGAGACATTGAAGATACGATTTTCCAAACTCGAGGAAGAGCATAAAATGTCCGCGAGAAGCTTTATGAAGTTTGAGAAGCTGGTGTTTGAGAAGGTGCAGATGCGGGTGGAGAAGGAGATTTTCGAGAGGATGGAAGATGTGATATGATGGAATCATCATCTAAGATGAAGAAGATGCTGGCTCTGGTTGTCGTTGGTTGTATGATCATGGCTGTTTGCAGTGAACTATTAGGATGATTATGGTTTGTTGGTTGTTGTGTATTGTGGTCATATTATTGACAATGTTGGAAGCTGGATTTTGAGCAAATTTGATGCATCATTGATGCATCGTTGATAAAAAGGTTCTAACGAAGACCTTAACATACATCACAATATGATGGGGCCTAATATGGCAAAGAAATTAGATTACTCATTATTAATTAGAAAGGACAGAGTCTAAAACATTCATATTAGCAGCGCCAGACGCTAAAGTTATGTTTTACAATCTCGCAAAACGCCGGTGATTCTATAGTCCAGAAATAGTCGTCGCACATATCATGGCTCTTCCAGCCATCCACCCACAAGAAAATCCAGTTATTCATGGTGGCATACTTACATCTCTAGACTTTGTCGATATCGAGAACCCATTCCTTCTCAAGGAAAAAATCAGACGGTTTTTGCTCCCATACCATCCTGTCACGCGCGACAATCTGCATACGGATTCTGTGAGCAAATTCTCGGGCTAACGCTATCCCTCTATCACCAACCTCTGATGCACCGTACATGACATGAACCAGCATGGAATAGGCGTATAAACCAATCTCCCATCCAGTTTCGGCGGATTTCTTAATCAATGCTTCCCCTGCTTCACGCCGATCATTGTATATGAATTCGGACATACCTTTGAGCAGAAGGCAGGAGGGGTTGTCGTGTTCTATGCAAGTTTGGTGAAACTCATCTGCTTGTTCCATGCGGGAGAAGGTAATGTAATTGTTGAAAAAAATCAACAGTTTTGTAGAAAGGAGGGGTTTCTGGTAACTGAAACAGTGCCTGCCAGTTTGATGTCACTCTTGTAAAATCTCCGAAATCGTTGTGGAGAACCAGAATTGTAATCAAGAGGTCGTCTGGAAGATCAAGAATGGCCATACTTCTCAGTTTAGGTTGGTTAAGCAATGCTCGAACCATCTTCTCAATAATATATAGGCCTATTGAGGTTATCAAAGCGTCTCCAGAATAAGATGCAACCGTTGTGGGACCGGTATAGCGAAGAGTCGCGTATAGGGGAAGGATCCAACCATCTCGTCTAACGTATAAATATTTATGAGAAGATTTACTGGGTTTGTGAAACGTGGCTTAGAGAAGACGCAACGGATATGTGTTGGGCTTAGCGAATCGTCGCGAATCTCAAAAGCTAAGTTAATGATTAGCAGTTTTTAATACGTATACATTTTTATATATATAGAGAGAGGTTGGCCTAAGTAAAACATATTACTCATTAGAACACATTCTCTCAAATTACTCAATAAACCATCTCTGTTTCATAACGAAACCTGAAAGTCATCTAAAAATGCCAAACCCTCATGTATACTAGCTGTGGAAACGTCTCAATGACCCGCCCTACGAAACGCGGTCGGTGACAAGAAGGCGGAGGGCGGCTGTTTTACCATTCCTGCTGTAGTTGCCGGAAGATCTAATAAGGAATATTCTAGTTCGTGTCTACGAAAAAGACATGCAGGATCTCCGACACTCTGAGGATTACATGCACCAGATTGAATGAGATGTCTCAAACTAACGAGTTCTACGCCGCTGTTAATCTAAAGAAGATGACGCACTGGGTTTGGGCTCCACGCTTCGACTGGACAAAATTCCATGAGAGGTGCTACGACGCATGCAACATATACGCAATCAGACTCAAAGGAATCTCAAATGTGTTATTCGAGAACACGAGGGTTGAAGGAATCGGTCAGATCATGGTTGCTGCGGGAAGAGGATGCATCATCTCCGAGTATTTCCACCGCATGATGAGCTTCATGTTCAGGGACGACTGGGAAGAAGGAGTCTTCGGCAACTATGTACTTACTCGAGAACGTGCCAATAAACTTCGAAGTAAGCTGCCTAACATAATTGGGAATGGGTGGGAAAGGATGATTCCAGATTGGCTAATTGCCAAACGTGACCTAAACGAGCCCCATATGATCACCGAGTGCAACTGTTCGAAATTCGATCCGAGTCAACCATGTGGGAGAAGCCGAAGGGGGACGACATGTGTGACAACTGTTTCTGGATTTTGCAGGTTGCTTATTTTTGCAAAATGGTAGCGGAGAACTATCTTCTTTTTAAGTGTAATCGTTGAATATCGTGGTCGTTTGTGTAATAAATTAATTTCCTAATGAAATATTTGCGTTTAAACTCTTTCATCTATTAATATGTTCACACTATAATTTGGAGTCTTTCATGTGAACGTTCATCGGAAATAAATGAACGTCCATCTGAAATATATGAACGTTCACGTACAAAATAAGTGAGTTCGTAAGCATATAAAATGGTAGCGGAGATCTATCTTCTTTTTAAGTGTAATCGTTGAATATCGTCGTCGTTTGTTCAATAAATTAATTCCTAATGAAATGTTTGCGTTTCAAACTCGTTCATCTATTAATATGTTAACACTA
The DNA here is from genome assembly GCA_030180135.1 of Orychophragmus violaceus. Lineage (NCBI taxonomy): Eukaryota > Viridiplantae > Streptophyta > Magnoliopsida > Brassicales > Brassicaceae > Orychophragmus > Orychophragmus violaceus. The sequence continues at coordinate 64,732,874 of CM058235.1, read as the reverse complement.
TAATTTAGAGTTGTTAAAGTGAACTTTCATCGGAAATAAATGAACGTCAATCTGAAATATACGAACATTCATATACAAAATAATTGAGTTCGTAAGCATATAAAATGGTAGCGTAGATGTATCTTCTTTTTAAGTGTAACCAATGAATATCGTCGTCTTTTGTGTAATAAATTAATTTCCTAATGAAATGTTTGCGTTTTAAACTCTTCCCTCTATTAATATGTTCACACTATAATTTGGAGTTGTTCATGTGACCGTTCATCGGAAATAAATGAACGGTCATCTGAAATATATGAGCGTTCACATATAAAATACGTGAGTTCGTAAGCAATTATCAGGACAAATTAGTTAACAATGACTACCCTAATTACCGAAATGTGAACGTCCACTGCGGAAAAAATAGGAAGCACCAACTTTTGAGAGATGAGGTTATGGAACAGTCGCAAAGAAAATAGCCAAAGGTTGTTATGTGATGGAAGTTCATATCTGAAATAAATATGCCTATTTTTAGCACCAGGCGCAGAAGCTATGTTTTACTATCCCGCAAAAAAGTTTTACTGCAATTTCAATAATCAGTTAAGATGTGTAGTATATTAGATATTTTTAAAACTATCGCTTTTTGTCAGATGATGTATGACTGGTCAACATGGGAAAGTTGCATCGGAAGTTGGTAATTGATATGTGCGACATGTCATTGAAAAGTTGCAACGTCTGACTGGTCATTGGAAAGTTGCACCGGTTCTCTATTTCCAAAATTGTCTGGTCAAACTCATTTATGTCTATATATAGAGTCAGCCAATCAATCACAAATACATTGACTACTTTCACGTCTTCCTTCCTTTCTGATTTTGCGAATACATGTAACTCCTTCTCTTCTTCTAGTAAGCAAAATTTGTGTTCATTTTTGGAAAACAAATTTCAGGAAACCATGTCGACATTCCAAAGAGTGGTTAAGAGGGCTTTGAAGAGTTTGGAGAAAAATCCCCTTCCTTTTGTTAGTATGGGTCCGGTCGATGGCGAAATCTACAATTGTGAAGACCTAATGATGGGACCTGAAGAGTCTCCATACCAGGGCGGCGTTTTCAAGTTTTCTCTTTCGTTTCCTTTGGAATATCCTTTCAAACCACCAAGGTTCTACTTCAAGAAAAAGGTGTATCATCCAAACATAGATGCAAATGGATACATCTTGCTTCCTAAGTTGATCACCAGGAACGAATGGACGATCCATGACACCGTTCCACAACTTCTCGAATCAATTTATTCTTTGCTGAAAGAACCTAAAGTCGGAGAAGATGATCATGTTGTCGATGAAATTGCCAACCTCTACGTGTCTGACAATGTTGTGTTCCAATCACTTGCGGAGGTGTGGACTAGGGACCATGGTATTCTCTGAAACTGTAATTCTAATGTACATCATCTCTCTTTCCAATGTGGTTATGATATTTATGTTTTGAGCATTTCCGACCCTCTCCTTATTAATTTAAAACACTTTGTATTCAAGCATTATGTCAACCAAGGGTTGTTAGTTAATGGACGTTCATATGATTATTATGTACGTTCATTTAGTTTTGTATGCACGTGCATTATAAATTGCGCATAATTGCGGGTGCATTCAAACGACCACTAATAAACTCAAAGACAATGGACAAACTTATTTAAACGTGGCGGGAAAGCAACTATTAAAGTTCATAACTTTTAAAGTTAAGACAACAGAGCGAAAGTGTACGAGATACAGAAAGTCCAACAGCTAATACATTCGGGGTCGCCGTCCGGTCGGAACCTACATCCACCGCACGGTGGGTTTGGAAAAGCGTAGGACGAGAGGAAGGTTCCTACTTTCCGCGTTCCCAAGTCAATGACAGCCTTTAGTATGCGTGATGCTAGGTCAGACGAGCGTTGTATGTCGAACCACCAGCGCAAGTTCTCTATACGTTGTAATCCCTCTACCCAGTTCCCAGTCACGATTTTGCTCATGCCTTGAGAAAATATGATGTATGGACAATCCTGTGGGGCTTGACCAAACAAAAATATTGCTATTTGCGGATCTAGCTCTGTGAAGAGTGTCCGCAGTCCCTTTAGCAATAGGCAGTGGGGTTCTTGGCGAGCAAACACCTACTCACAAATATGAACGAGAGACAAGTTACAGTGAAAACAGAACCGTATCAGGCATGTAAGCTCTCTACGCTCATAAACATACAAACATCTTACTAACCTGTGAAAAAGGGGCGTGCATCATTTCTTATAGAAGCTCTGGCTGCGTTGTCTAAGAAGGAGTTTATGTTCACGACATGCAGAACGCTTCTCTTGTTAGCTAAGCGATATGAGGTTTTATTGACTCCCATCAGAAGCAAGAGGTCGGTATAACCTTGAACGGGAAACGCGATCGATTATATCGCGGTTTACACCGTCTGGAAGCTTGGAGAACATATTTTTCCCGGATTCAATAGGATGAGTATAAAGATATGTTGGTAAACACAAGGTCGACCGCCCACTGTATTTATAGCCGAGATGGACATTTAGGTGGTTGGATGTGGTTGTGAAGCCAGTAAATGGCTTTAACTAGTCCAGCCATTTAATTCTAACAACTATGGTTGGGCATTTAATGCATATAGGATATATACTTTTCTGGTATTTGTTTAGCACGTGGCACAAACACTGGGTTATAAACATCTTACATTATCCCAAGATATTAATACATTAAAAGATGACATTAAAACAGGAAACTTGCTTAAACATAAAGGAAATATTTCGACATAGGTTGTGAACGTCTAGAAGTACAAAATGAACGTTCACAGATATTGTACTACTGAACATAATATGAAGCTTGATACCGATCCAAACTGTTTACCACATAATCATTAGCTTCTTGGCTACGCTAACCGCGAAATAGTTTTCGCAGTCGAATAACCCTATGAAATCAAAACCACATGCACACTCGGGGCCGTAGTATCTAGGCGCTTTGAATGTTTTGAAGAACCCAGCGTATGGCCTACTAATGGACACCCCCCTCATAGACCTGATCGCCTCCACCATCCAACGCGCAATACACGCCGCAAACTCTATATCGTCCCACCAACGCAAGCTCTCTAAGATATCAGAGCCCTAGTCAGACCTCCCAACCATTAGATGGCACATCCCCGTAGCTAGCACATTGTACGGACATGAAGTGAGGCCTCGTTGCAAAATGGTTATTGCCCTATCGCAATCACGTTCTAGAAAAGCGACACGTACACCTTCCATGAGGAATGCTGTTGGATTTCCAGCATCTAGGCACCTAGAAATGTATTTAGTTTGCTTTTTCATCAAGGCTCCTATATGAATCAATTAGCAAGTAATTTTACAAGTTTGTTTACCTCTCAAAGAAAGCCCTGCCCATGCTACCCATGCAAACGTATTCGGCATTGAACATGAAGTGGTCTATGTTTGCCAACCTCAGAACTTCTGGCAAACGAGTTTACTCATACATTTGTTTGTTGACGCAACCACTGGAGAGGAAGTCTACGATGTGCCTGGATCTAGTGAGACGTTCTATGACGTCAAGTTGGAGTGGCTGTGGCAAAAGAAGCATTACTCCTAAAGGAAAGTAGAAGTTAATGGTAGAACCGGATTCAGTTTGCCAGATTAGGTGGAAAAACCACCTTATTTATACTAAAAACAAGGTGTAGTGATAAGGTAGATGTTTATCCCTTCTAAAGGTGTGTGTATGACCCATCGGGTGTCATTATAATTTAGGGAAGCATGATTTGACATATACCAGTAACACATTTAACTTCCATACTAATTATCTCTTACAATGGAAGAAAGAGGTAAGATAGTAAGTGTTGTTATTATCGATTTGATTTTAAACCACTTCATTTACCACTATTTAATAGCAATAATTACCCTACAAAATTTATGGAGCAGTGTGCCAATAGTAGTAGTAATAATAGCACACTTAGTTTCGTTTTGACAACGTATAATACAACATTGAGTTTACATGAACGAGTTCATATTGAGTTTACCGACCAGTTGCAATTAAGACATACATAAACATGGCATTCACCACACGTACCAAACGTACGTTTAATGTTAACGTTGAAAGAGACGCCATCTTGTTGAACAGAGAAAATATGTTACAATTTGTGAACGCCTAAGAAATTTTATGAACGTTCATCAGCTATCAAAACAAAGTTGATAATTAAGCCTATTCATTTTGAAAATTTCACCACAACAGCCTAAGCCTGATAGAAACGCTTCGTGCGAAACAGTGTTTGCATGCGAACCACCCACTGAAATCAAAATCACATTCGCACTCTGCCCCGTGGTATCTAGGAGGTCTGTACTTTCTGTAGAACCCACCATCGACCCTGAATGGATCCCCATCCCTCATAGCCGCCACCGCGCGCACAATCCAGCGCCCTAGCCCCGATGCAAACACTATATCGTCCCACCAACGCAATGTCTCCAAGATATCAGACCCTTCGTCCGACCTTCCGTTCATCAGCTTACACATTCCTGTCGCTAGCACGTTGTATGGACATGTGGTGAGGCCTCGTTGCAAAATGCTAATTCCCCTATCGCAATCCCACTCGACAAAGGCAACACGTTTGCCTTCCATTAGTAAAGCCATTGGATTTCCTGCGTCAAGGCACCTACCACATGTATATAAGTATGGTTATGTTAATGGGAAGTCAAATAAACTAGAACTATTGCTCGAAAATGTTATGTTACCTTTCAAAGAAAGCCCTGCCCGTGCTTCCTATGCGGACATACCGCTCTCTGAACTTAAAGTGGTCGATGTTGGCCAACTTGAGTACCTCAGGCGAGTGGGCCAACTCATAGAGATTTTTGCAAACGGAACCAATGTACAGGAAGTCAACTATGTCACTTGATTGAGCGAGCCGGTGGATGACGTCAAGCTGGAGTGGTTCTGGTAGTTGAAGCATGTTGTTTTATGCACAGCAACACAGTTGGAATGGATACAAGTGGGGAGAAAGTGCTTAAAAATCTGTACTAATATAACCTTAATTTATACTAAATTGGCGAGGAAGTCAACGATGTGTTCTGGACCTAGCGAGATGTTCTACATTATGCGGTTGGAGTAGTTGTGGCAAAATAAGCATGATTTCAAAAGGAAAGTGTGTATAACCGGATCTAGTGCTAAGGTTGCAGTGATTAGAAGCTGGAAATCCCACCTTAGAATTGAAGTCTGATTTGACATACATCCGTAACCCATTTAATATCCGTATTTATTATCTCTTACAAAGGTAGAAAGAGGTCAAATTGTAAGTGTAATTATCATCGATTAGACTTAAAACCACCACCGTAACTATTTATTAATAGCAGTAAATACCCCTAAAAATCATCGAGCAGTGTGCTAACATAAACTAATGAAATATAAGAAACTAAACGGTATGAAAATGGTTTTTATTCTAATTTGCATCTGATGCTTGGTATAAACGTGGTTTTTAAGCGAAAATATGAACGTGCATTAGAAACATACCACACATACATTTAAATTAATATTAATATTTAACAAGACGCCCTGTGGATGAACATGGATAATATATGTAACAATTGTGAACGTCAAGGAAACTCCTTAATGAACGTTCGCGAGGTCACAAAGCGTTAAGGCCAATTCACCACATAAGCCTTAGCCTGACGGCCACGCTACGTGCGAAATAGTGTTCGCACATGTATTCCTCGTTCCAATCAAAACCACATTCACACTCTGCCCCGTGGTATCTGGGAGGTATGAAAGTTCTGAAAAACCCAGCATCGGTCCTCAACGGGTACCCCTCCCTCATAGCCGCCACCGCGCGATCAATCCAGCGTCCAACACCCGCCGCAAACTCTAAATCGTCCCACCAACGCAAGGTCTCTAGGATATCAGACCCTTCAACCGACCTTCCGTTCATCAAGTGACACAATCCTGTCGCTAGCACGTTGTATGGACATGTAGTGAGGACTCGTTGCAAAATGCTAATTGCCCTATCACAGTCTCGTTCGACAAAGGCAACACGTACGCCTTCCATCAGGAAAGCCGTTGGATTTCCTGCGTCAAGGCACCTACCACATGTATATAAGTATGGATATGTTAATGGGAAGTCGAATAAACCAGAACTATTGCTCGAAAATGTTATGTTATCTTTCAAAGAAAGCCCTACCCATGCTTCCTATGCGGACATACCGCGCTCTGAACTTAAAGTGGTCGATGTTGGCTAACTTGAGTACCTCAGGCAAGTGGGCCAACTCATAGAGGTTTTTGCAAACGGAAACAATGGACATGAAGTCAACTATGTCACTTGATTGAGCGAGCCGGTTGATGACATCAAGCTGTAGTGGTTCTGGTAGTTGAAGCATGTTGTTTTAGCACATCAACACACTTGGAATGGATATAGATGGAAAGAAAGTGTTTCAAAATGTGTATTGATATGACCTTTTTATACTAGATCGGTCAGAGTCAAAACGCAAAGTATATTAATGACTCTCTCATGGGAAAAAATGAAAGTAATAAATATCGACTTGACTTAAATCCATAATATTTAACTCAGGGGGTTAGCAAATCGTCGCCATTCGCAAAACAACCAGTTACAGATTCGCTATTAATAATATGAACATCCTTATGAAATAAATGAACGTTCATGTTTAAAAAATACCGTTTGGAAGAGTAACTCTGGTCAATTTTGAAATTAAATTGCAATTTTGAATAGTAAAATGCCGATATAGCTAAAACTGCGGGGAGTTGATAAATTATGTTGAAGTCAGAATGAAAGTCATTCATCGAAGTTAAACTAAACGGCACAAATGTTGCAAAAAACGTATGTGTCGCGATAGACATTTTCATTAGGCATTTAAACGAGCTGGTTGAGCACATCACAGACATATTTATCGCGAATTATGGGAATCTTCGTTTCGTTGATCGAGCGCAGCTCGTTGATGCTGCAGTTGCTGCTTAGCATCTCAAGATACTTGTTGATAACCGGCCCACTGTCACCACCATCTATGTCTTGCACCACGTAATCATGTATCTTGTACTTCCAAGGATTAATGGGTTTGATGATTTTTTTCCCCGACTTATCTGGTTCACTAGGTATGGTAGCATCGTCGTGATTGGGGCCATCGTCTCTGCCACCTCGTGGATGTTGCTGTCCCGAAGCCTGGTGTCCAACAAATCGACCTTTCTGGTCTTTAGGTGGAGAACAAGGCCTACCCACCTGTCATCAGGCCACCGCATCGGCATGTAAACAGTGTTCGCATTTGTGCCCTAACGGAGTTGGGGCAGCCCATTCTGCTGACAACCCGATACGTATTTCACTAAAAGAGAATCCCACTTAAATACGCAGTCATCGTCACCGTGTCCAGAAACAAAGTACCCATGGTTGAAGCATTCGGACGTTCTCACCAACACATCCGCGAACTGAGAATCAGCAATGGTTATTTGGGCCCTACGGTACGCCATCTCACGTCTAGTCCATACCAGCGACAACAGAAGCCGCATATGTTGTGCATATAAAAAAGGGTCTGTTATAAATGCATTAACGCTTTATTTATAAATGACGCTCAATATTGCATACCAAATAGCAATACTAACCTCGTAAGAGAGATTAACCCCCAATGCCCCAAGTTCACTGACTTTCGAGATAGACAAAACTTGTCCAGTTCGAAAGGTGATTTGTCTTCCAAGAATAATGGTTCTTTTTTTGGATCACAAGAAAAGAGTTACTCAATTAAGTAATTAGCGAGAACGGGTTTTGGTAACTTACTCTCTACCTACAAATATCTCGGCGGCCTTAATAGCATCCTGCGTTTCATCGTAGGTCACATCGTCAAGAGGGTGTATCGCCCGTTCACCTAATCTCTTTGGTCTATAAAGATTGACAAATGGGGAGTCGTATTTTGGGTTCCGAGACTTCAATCTATCTCCCCTCCGAGGGTATTCCCCGTTGCATTTCTCCTTCGGTTCTACGTGTACATTTGGGACTTCTTCATCGTCTGTCCCTTCGATTACCGGGAATACATTCAGGGGTACCACATTAAGGGGAGTGACAACTGGAGGCACAAAATTCTGGACCGGCGAGCGATATGAGGTGTCTTCTTCAGTTACATGTCCTTCTTTGTCCTGCTATACAGACGCTGTGGCATCCTCGCGTGGCTCCTCCACAGTTGCCTGAACTGATTCCTACAATATGAACGTTCATATTCAGCTTAGTGTACATTCACATATATCATTTATGATCGTGCACACGTTTTACTTATGCACATACCTCTTGAAATTTGGGCTCTTCTTCAGCTATGTGTCCTTCCATGTCCTGCCCTACAGGCGCAGTGGCATCCTCGCGTGGATCCTCCACAGTTGCCTGAACTGATTCCTACATTATGAACGTTCATATTCAGCTTAGTGTAGTTCACAGATATCATTTATGATCGTGCACACGTTTTACCTATGCACATACCTCTTGAAATTTGGGCTCTTCTTCAGTTACGTGTCCTTCCATGTCCTTCCCTAGAGGCGCAGTGGCATCCTCGCGTGGCTCCTCCACAGTTGCCTGAACTGATTCCTACAGTATGAACCTCCACAGTTGCCTGAACTGATTCCTACAGTATGAACGTTCATATTCAGATTAGTGTACGTTCACAGATATCATTTATGATCGTGCACACATTTTATCTATGCACATACGGTCTCCTCCACAGGGGGATTTTATGGTTTCTCCGTCTACTATTGTGACCACCAGTTCCTGCACATTTGTTGGATCTACCGTAGCCTCTGACACCACCGGGTTACCGACAATTGTAGCAGCTGCACTCTGCAAAAAAATTGTGTCCAAAAATATATGTACGTTCAAATATATATGTGGCCGTTCATAGATGCGGTTGAATTTTCATAAAGTTATGTTTGCTCTATACCATTTCCAGCATGGCATTCTGGGCGATTTCCTCATCCGTGGTTGCGGCACCAAGGTCCTGGACAGTTGTACGAGCTGGATTCTGCAAAACAATGTTAGTATATCGACTGTAATGTACGTTCACAGATATGTTTGATACCTAAATAGGTTTAGGGTAACTCGGGAGGATCTTACTACCTCTAGAGGCTGTCCATATGTAAACAGAGGATCCAAGCCATCATCCATATGTAAACTGGCCGATGGGTTGGGGGTCTCCTCATAAGATGCGGCCATCAGGTCTTCAACAGACGGCTCTTTATTCGAGTCCTTCTTCTTAGACCCATCGTCCATGGTAGAGCCAACTTCATCAACAACCGTTGTATGTACTGCTTCCTGTCGGGTGCATGATCATACATTCACTAATGCACGTTCATATTTAATCATGGTCGTTCACAAACCCAGATTAAGTCCATACCGTCGATTAGTCATGATCTTCATTATCCACCTGGTCCCGCGCACTTGGACCAGCCACTTCCTGCACAACTTATTGAGCGCCTCCTTAGACATCTTCTTCTTCTTCTTCGACGTTCTTCCATGGCTATGCCTTTTTCGTTTTCCAGATTTTTCTGAAGTCTTCGATCTTCCAACACTCTCAACTTCTTCTACCGAAGGGAGATTCTCTGCAGCCTCATTCCCTTCATTGATGGGGACGTTGTCATCCGACACATCTTCTTGTCGAGTGAATGTTCAGATATTCATTAATGCACGTTCACAAATAAACATGAACGTTCACAAACTTAGATTAGGTCATACCGTCTCTATCCCGGTACCGTCTCTACCCCGCTAACGCCGGGAGTTTTTCCTCCCAACGATTGTTTATAACCCGAGGAGTCAACTTGTTCGTCATTCTCAACATGCTATTGAGTAAGCTTTTTCTTCTTCTTAAGAGGTCTGACCTGCCGCTTCTTCTGCTTACGAGCCGCCTTGCTGCAGTGACCCCACTTTTACCAGCATTTACAGCACGAGTTTTTGGACTTTGATCAACAAAATCATCCGACAAATCATCTCTGGCTCCGTTACATGGAGAGGTCTCCTATACGAATTAAACATCAAAACTTAGATCAATAAATAACAATAAATGTACGTTCATAAAGATACGGGTTCACAAAACATTACCAGCTGCGTCTTCTTCTTCTGGTGTTTACTGGTACTTCCAGCGGACTCTGATATTCTCGTGGAATGCCTAGTACGGACTTTAGGGACAACGCTGCCACTGCCACGACCTGTTTGAGAAGGCTTCATAATTGGACTCTCGACCCTGGTGGGCACCTCTGTTTCAAAATGAACGCATTTTCCCTTCTTCTTTTTCCCACTTCGATCAGGGATACCCAGGCCAGCCCGTGGAATAAAGTCGAGACTCACGTCGGGAATCACGTTCTCTCTACTATCCCTGTACTCCGCCTTATCCACCCTAACTAAGTTGTGGTTTTTTAAAAGGTTGTCAATGGCATTCTTGAGCAATGCCTCCACCTCCGGACCCCACTCTTTCACCCACAAAGATTTGATACATCCTACTGACTCTGCCAGGGCATCAACATTCACCACCTCCCGCTCCTTAACCCAGCCTTCATCCATTCTAGAGAAGCTCCTCTTGTCAGAAGGACCTGTGTCACCATCGACATCAGCGCTCCTGGATATCTTATTTCCCTTTCCCTTGGGTTCACTCTTCTTACGTTCTTTTTCTTCTTTGCTCTTCGCATAGACTTCCATCTCCTCTACTATCAGCACCCTAGACCACGATCTCTCCTCCGGGCCAAGACCTACGATTGAGCTGTATGGACGCATTCCCCTCTGTCAGGATTGCCTCCAAATAAGCTATGCTCTCATCCTCCTCCTCGTCATCATCACTCCATTCCCACGTTTTAGGATCCATTTCTTCATCGAAAACATAAGGCGGGGTATATTTACGTGTCTTATATACGTTCATATACACATATCAAAAAATGTATACGTTCACACAATATAAATTTTACTTCCAATGCATACCTCGGGAAGGCTCTCGACATACATGAGATCTTTGTAGTCAATAGTCTTCTTTTTATACAAGCCACTGAAGAAACGAGGAGTGAAGTCTAGCTCAGCAGATGCACTTGGGAGCTTAGCCTGTAGCTCCTGGATTGTTTCAAGGGCAAGCAGCTGAATTGCTATCAGGAATCCTTGCATGCTTATCGAGGGCATTGTCACCCTATCCTTCATTCCCTTGTTCCTTACCATATCCGTGAAGTTGAGCACTGTTAGCTCAAACGACTTCCGACCCAATGGATAAGATAAAAACTTGTCCACATCTTTGACAAGTTCAGCGGTTTTCCGGGAAACCTTACCGTACTGATTCTCTACGGCAACCACACCGTCAGCAAGTATGACAAGGGCTAGCTGCAACCTTGTATCTCCCTCCATTTTCCCCCCGATTTCAGACGGTTGATGAGCTGATCGATACTCCCGTCTTTGCCCATCGGCCCCACCGCAATCAATGTGTCCCAATGACTTGAAGCAACTGTTTCAAAGCAGAAAAACAATTTATTAAATCATCTTACAACGATTACAAACAACTTATATATAAAATGAAAGAAACAAATGTATCAAATTTGCTCTCTACTAAATAAGGTTGGTCCCACAGACCTTGCGGTGCATCGACGGGCTGCTCCTCAGAATTGCTCACGGCATCCCCTTGGTGTTCTTCTACTACTGTTTCTGCCGCTTCCGAAGAGCTTTCCTCGTAGGGGTCACATTTCAATCCAGTTACTAGATAAAAATCCCTTAAAGAGAACTTGATCGGCTTAGGGCCGAAGATAAACCAACGCTCGTGACGTTTCTTACACTGCAGCTGACGTGTGAGAAAACCATGTACCAATTGCCCCGAAAATGCCAATCGCCTCAACGGTATTTCGAATAACTTTTCGAACTGCGACTTCATGATTTTGTCCATCTCCCACTTGTGATCTTTCAAAGACAGAGATAATTCCACTAAATAGTCTGTTTTAGAGTAGGAATGGAGTTTCCTCCCTGTTGGATAGTGATTCCGACAGAACCACCTCTCCGGTACTTGAGGGTCGCAAACATCGTCATCTAGCTCAAAAGGTGGGATGCAATATTTATCAAGGTTAACTGTGTATAAGAACCATAAAAAACAAGTCAATCATTCTTCATATGAACGACCATAAAGGGATAGAACGTTCATATCCGATTTAAAATTAGATCCGACAAACAATTTTTCATTTCAAATTCATACAACAAAGCGGGAATACTAAAACCAGACCAAAAATAATATAGAAACTGAAACTAATAAATTTTTTCCTAGCAATTCACAATCGAATAAATGCTTACTTGCTTCAAATTCCTCCAATTGAAAACATTACCCAAAACCCAATCAGGCGAAATCCAATTCGGTACGATAAACTTTGTTCACTTTACATGCACCGAAAACCGATTAACAAATTCCAAGTTCTGATACGAAATCGGCTTTCCCAGCATGCGCGAAACCCTGAAATTTATCCAAGTTTGGGAATTTCTTACCGGAATCGGCGAAGGCGTCGCTGTTGTCTCTCAGACTCGCCATTGATTCTCAGATACGGTCGGTCCCTGGGTTCCTACCTGATGAACTGAACGGTTTTCAATCTCTTTATCTTCTTACCTGATGAGTTAGTCTTTGCCGATGAAGATGACTGAACAGTTTTTTCATCAAGGCTGCTATATGAATCTCTTTATCTTCCTCGCGTTTCTCTCCACGAAGCAAGAGGATAAAGGTAAAACGATTGCTTTTCCAATTAATTTATAAATTTTAACAGTTTATTTTTAATTGAGGGTTAAAGAAATAAAATATGAATTAGTCCGTGGAACAGACCCTCTCTCCCACGCGCAGTCGAATATACCTAGAATTTTTTTTTATATTTTATGGATAATATAAATGACACCTCCCACGCGCAGAAATATGGTTGACGCGTCTCTGTAGGGGCAGATCAGACAAATCCACGCTGGAAGTGTCACGTGGTTTATAACACTAGAGAATTGTGTCAGTCTTGCCATAACGAAGACAAGATGTGTCATTAAGCCCAAAAACTCTTAAATTTATAAATTTATATAAATATAATTACAGATTTATGAAAATCAAAATATGATGAACTGTTCATTTAGCTTTTTTTGGATTGATTTAAGTTTATTTTAATATTTTTTATAATAAAAATTGGTTAATTCATCTTTTAACTTGTCTTCTAATTCAAAATGTGAGTTTTTATATTAGAGATTAATTTTGTAACGAAAAATGGTATAGGCTCATTGATTTAGGAAGTAGGTGGATCCCCTAGTTGGAAAGACAACTGAACTATTATATAATAGACTAGGGTAATTTGGCTTAATCAAGATGGATCGACGCCAAAAAAAAAAAAAATAATAATAATAGACTAGGGTTTATACGTCCGCCCACACGCAAGGATGTGGTTGGCGTTTTTTTTTTGTTTTTTTGGTTTTATAATAGGGTCTGATTTTATTTAATCTTCTTATGTTCATTTTTAAAAAAAAAATGCTACTACAACATATCATATGTGCATCAGGTAATGCTAATTCTTCTGTGACACACTTGAAGATCAGTAATTTGTATGTTTGAATTTGAATGTTGTTAGTCTAGAGACCACTGCCGGTGGTAACATTTGTAGCATTGCCTTTTCAAAATTGGCTACTGATTTGTTTAAGGTTATTTTTTGTTTTGATGTTTCTGTGTTTTCGAAAGCTGCTAAATTTCCTTTTTAAAGAGATATAGAAACCGTTTAAAATCTTTTAATGTATTTTTAGTAATGATTTTAATCTCCTCCCATGCACGACGTCAGCCGTGTGCTATTAAATTAACGTTGTTAAATTGTTGAAATAAGTTGGAAAATGTTGTGAAATTATTTTATGGAAAAAGGTGAAGAGAAAAAAAAAACTAGATAAGGAGAGAGAGAGACTATGAGACGTGAGAGAGAGAGAGTTTACTCTCTTATCATTATTATTGTATGTTATGTGTGTAATACAAACAAAAGAAGGGGGCTATTTATACTAGTACAAAACCGACTTCAATAGTCGGTTCACACAAGATATTTATCTTAATATATTATATATATTTATATTCTTAACACTCTCCCTTAAATATTTATTTTATATTACGTACTGCCTCATTAAAAACTTTATAATGGAAAAACCCAATGGGATAAAAACCATGACAAAGAAAAGAGTACAGTGACGTAAACTTCCCCTGATAGATAAAGTTGATCTTTTCTTCACAAGTCTCGCAAATGGCGCATTCCAATATTTTGAATATGTTTCTTGAATGTTGTAGTGGGAAGCGCCTTTGTAAAGAGATCTGTTGCATTGTCGTTTGAGCGGATATACTGGATGCCCACTTCTTGATCTTTCTCTAGCTCTTGAATGTAGGAGAAAAATCTTGGGAGAGTGTGCTTTGTTCAGTTGCTCTTGATATAGCCTTCTTTGACTTGAGCAACACATGTAGAATTGTCTTTACTATCGTTTGTTCTTTGTTCGTAACTATTCCGCTAGCTTCTTGTATATGATGAGTCATAGATCTCAACCATATACATTCTCGACATGTCGCATGAAGCGCAATTGTCTCTGCATAATTTTGAAGAAGTGGCGACTAGAGTTTGCTTTTAAGAACGCCACGAGATCGCAGTTCATCCCATTGTAAAAACGTATCCGATTTGCGATCGAGCTTATGCGGATCATAAATATCCTGCATCTGCAAAACCAACAAGACCAAGCGCAAAATTTCGAGGATAATATAATTCCATGTTAATCGTACCTCGGAGATATCGAAGGATATGTTTTATCCCGGTCCAATGTCTCTACGCAGGAGATGGATTGTATCTTGCAAGCAGATTAGTAGCAAAATCTATATATGATCTGATACACTGTGCAAGATACATGAATGCACATATAGTGCTTATATAAGGTATTTCTGGACCCAATATTTCCTCGTTATCCTCACAAGGTCGAAATGGATCCTTGTCAACATTAAGTGATCTATTGACCATTGGAGTACTCAAAGGATTTTCTTTATCTATATTAAAACGTTTTAACACCCTTGTGGTGTAATTTGATTGATGCACAAATATACCATCTTGGAAATGCTCTATTTGGAGTACAAGACAAAATTTTGTCTTTCCAAGATCTTTCATGAACTCTTCTTTCATATGAGTTCTTGCATCATCAACTTCCTTTTTGAGTTCCAATAATGTTAAGGTCATCAACATAAACAGCAATGATCACAAATCCTAAAGAGGATTTCCTTATAAATACGCAAGGGCATATCACATTATTTACAAATCCTTTCTTCAACAAAAATTCGCTTAAGCGATTATACCACATGCGTCCGGATTGTTTTAATCCGTAAAGTGATCGTTGTAATTTGACCGAACAAATTTTCTCAGATTCTTCTGGAATCTTTGATCCTTCTGGGGTCTTAAATCCTTTTGGGATTTTCATATATATGTCACTGTCTAGTGATCCATATAGATATGCAGTCACAACATCCATAAGGTACTTATCTAAATTTTCCGATGCTGTTAGGCTCATTAAGTACCTGAAAGTGTCACAAGTCGTGCTTCATATCTTGTGACTTCGTTTTTCTCATTTATTTTTCGCACAAAGATCCATTTACACCGACATGTATTACATCATTTAGGTGTAATAACCACAGGTCCAAACACATTTCTTTTATTGAGGGAGAGTAATTCATTCTTGATGGCTATTCGCCATTTCTCCCTATCGGGCCTTTTATGGCACTCCGATACAGACCTTGGTTCTGGATCATTTTCATTTTCCAGTTCTTTGGATACAGAAAAGGAGAACATTCCATCATTATCTTATATTTCATTTCTAGCCCATAATTTTTCACGTTGGGCGAAGTTAATGGAATTCTCATACTTTTCTGCATTATATTCGTCTTCAAGACGAATTCTTTTTATTTCAAAATAACTCCCCTTTCACGAGGTTTATAACTTGGGATGCTATATTTAAAATAACTCACCTTTCACGAGGTTTATAACTTCGGATGCTTGAGGACAATCTAGTCTCTTCAGCCTTTTCTCCCCCTAATTATCTTTATTAACTTGCGACAACTTTTCATAAGTTTCGCTCTGATAGAGTTTCCGGAAACATATTTCATTTGGCCAATATTTTTCTCTCTACACTCATCTTTGGAGCGGAGACTCATAATAGTTATTGTCTTTTTACACTCATCTTCGGAGTAGAGACTCATTATATTTATTGTCTCTTTACACTCATCTTCGGAGTGGAGACTCGTTATATTTATTGTCTCTTTACACTCATCTTCGGAGTGGAGACTCGTGATCCTCATTTTTTTTTTCTACGCTTAACTACAGAGCGGAGATTCATGCGCGCTATATCATTTATTTTGTCGACAATCATATCTGTCTTTGGTCCGTATTTTTCCCGTAATGACATGGTTAATCGAGATCTCTTTATCAATATCATTGATTTTTATTCAGGTACCTGATCTTATTATTAACCAATGCCAACGGTATCATTACTCCTTTTTCGGGAGTTTTATCCTCTTTTCAATAATCATTTGCTCATTTTTCTTATGAGGATTTACTTTAGCTTTGGAACCAAAGGGGTCTATCACGTTTCTCACGTGCCATAGACACACTATTATTATAGGAGCATTCTCAGCTGAAATATGAGATTTCTTTGAACTTCAAGTTCATCATTCATTTATGCAAGGATCACAATGAAATCTCATCCATCAGCATTAGATTTGCAATATATCTGAATAATGATCCTTTGAAACTTTGAACCTCAAGTTCACATTCATTTTTTCAAGGATTCCAACTATTCATGATTCTCTTTATAATGATGAGAGAAAAATCTCACCACAATGATAATATGCAAATCTTACAACGAGCACATCACCGAGTGATAGCTCAACATTATTAGAGCGAGATTCATCTCCAGCTCTTACGTTTCATCCTCTATGGATGTTACTTATATGCGGTGTGGAAAGCATTTATCTTACATCCATGCTAAACATGGAGATTAAATTTTACCATAATTGGTCATTGCAATCCCTTGGATTTGCTTATAAGCTCATTTTGAGTGTGAACATAATCATCTGTATGCATAAATTTATCTCATCGACAATAAGTGACAAATTGCATAACATGAACTCACTAAAGTGATCAAATCTAGGATTTCATTTTACCAATATTATCACCTTACTGTCGATGTGGGATTCGTTAATTCTCCCCCTCGAGATGATAACTCGTACAATATATCCATCTAGAATGAATCCCATTGTAGGATCAACAACATAACCAACATTGGTTATGAATTACTATCTTGGATCCTTGTTTGAACTTCCACATCGCGTGATTAGTAGGAGGATCAAGATAAGCCAAAGAGTGTATACACTAAGTGTTATCATTTGGTGATTCTCTCAATCCTCCCTCTAACGCGGGGAATTCACTTTCATCAAACCAGCATACGTAATGAGCTATTTCAACTAAAAATAGTGATTTGGCCATAAACCAAGTGATTTGGCCATATTTATAATTCGGAGACATCATTGGCACTCTTCCAATGTATTTTGTTTTTTTCTCCGATGTAATGCAAATATTTTCAATGTCATTTTATTTCTCTTTCGATATATCTGCGGAACTTAACAAAAGTCCGCGAGGTTTTAGGAGAATATAACATTTGGTTCCCCTGAGCATTGAAAATTGGCCATCCATGCCTTTCATAATCTTTGCATTACCGATAGGATACTCACGCTTTCGGCGGAGTCCTTTATTTTTTAAACAGGAGAAATATCGTCGAAAATGCGTGTTGTAGCATTATCTGCCAGGCCAATATCTTCATCATGAATCCCAATTCATGACATCATGTCATATTGATTTAAGTTCTTTGTTTATTCTATCAACAAGAAACTTGTGTCATCAATATGATTATTATTACATAGGCCATTAAACAAATATTCAACCGAGAGGAAATCGGTTTAATATCGTTCCTCCTGTCTTATGTACTTTTCCATACAGATTGGCTAGATATTTTTTGGCATACGACATGTCCATATCCAATTTCATGTTATGCCAAACATCTAACAAACAATCTCGTTTGTGTTTTTGTTACACAATTTTTCATTTAATTTATGAGACTAGAATCTCTTTCCATGTCCATGTCTACCACTTTATTTATAAGCGATCACGGTCTCTACCGTGTTTGTATTCTCGTCGTAAAAAATTATCACAATTACTGGTTGCTACGACATTCATTTTTGATAATGAAACTTTTGAGAATGGAGCCAATCCAGTTGGACGAGCATGATGGTTCATTATTTTTCAAGCCATCATGTAAGTGGTGACGTAAAATATCATTTCATTCGATGTTGTTTTAGAGGAGGCATAACCTACGACTCGATTCAGGAGGAAGCAAAACCTTCTACTCCAGAAATAATTTAACATAAAAAAAAATCATCTCAGGACGACAACATCCATGTGATTTTTTTTTCTCAAGAAATGATAAATTTAAATGCATAAATTGAAATGCATAAATTTAAAGGCATAAATTTAAATGCATAAATATAAATGCAAAATTTAAATGCATAAATATAAATGCAGAAGTTAAAGGCATAAATTGAAGTGCATAAATATAAATGCGGAATTTAAATGCATAAATTGAAAAGTTAGATTAGTAATCGAGGAGGCAGCGCCTACCATAAATTCAAGGAGGAGGCATAATCTCTCACTCCATAAATATGATCTGAGGTGACATAGTCTACCATATGATCAATTCGTGTAGGCATAGCCTACCATAATTATAAGGAGGAGACTTAACCTACCACTCCATAAATATGATCTGAGGTGACATAGTCTACCATATGATCATGATCGTGAAGGCATAGCCTACCATAACGATCGGTTCGGAGAAGGCAGTGCCTAACTTTCCGAAAAAATATATAAACGAAAATATAAAAGATATAGCATTTTTTTGTACAATAAATTGGTCATAGTTAAACCTCACCTTTTCGGTATTGGACCGGATCAAGAGACGGTCGTGCTGATAACGTGTTGTAAAATTATTTTATGGAAAAAGGTGAAGAGAAAAAAAAAACTAGATAAGGAGAGAGAGAGACTATGAGACGTGAGAGAGAGAGAGTTTACTCTCTTATCATTATTATTGTATGTTATGTGTGTAATACAAACAAAAGAAGGGGGCTATTTATACTAGTACAAAACCGACTTCAATAGTCGGTTCACACAAGATATTTATCTTAATATATTATATATATTTATATTCTTAACAGAAAACTCTTTTTGTCACTTGATGTTATCTATCTTGTTCAAACAAAATATTCGCTTTAAAAGGCCTCCCAACACTTTTTTGCAGTACTTGCAACAGTACACATATGTTTTTTTTTTTCACATAGGTTTTTCTGATTTCCTCCCCAATCTTTTTTCGGTAGTTTTTTTTTTTTTTTGGTAAAAATGTTAAAATTTATTACCATTTTAATTTGAGACAGAATTACACGGAAACAAAGAAAGCAGAGAAAAGAAAATAAACTACAAAAAAGCAGCATGTTGAACCGAAAGAAACGACTAGCTAATGGTTATCAAAGCGAAAAACTTAAAGCCGAAACGAAAACTAGACAAGAGAGCAGCAATCAGACGATAAATCGACGACCACTCCGTTTTTGTCATAGTTCCGAAGAACTAGAGTCCTCATCTTTGTTGCCACGAACATCCTCCTAAGGCCAGCCCTCAAACCTCATTAGAGAAATGCCTACAACTTCTCCAAAGACTAACGGGATCTCCGTGATTCATGACGGATTAACCTGCAGATGTCGACAAGGGAGCCCAAGCGGGCCGTCGAAGAGTCACCTCCAATTACCATTCCCGATCAATGAATCTCTCAAGAACCAGCCCCACAACTACAAATTAACCGCCATAAGATCCCGACGCCTCTACATCTCACGCCCGCTTCCGTCCCACCAACAACACCGGTCTAACCGGAGCCAACCCGAGTACAACCACCATACCAAATCGCTAGACTGGCTCAGAAACTACCAAAAACAATGCCGATAGAACCCGTGCCACAATGTGGAAGACCATATCGGCGTCACGGCCGTAAGAGCCGGATCAGCCGACGAGACACACGCCTGAGTCACACCTGAGAAACCACCGCCAGAGGATCCTATTTCCAGTTGAACCGCGAGCTACCTCGACGAGGCCCGCGACACAACCCGATGAACTGCCGACACATAAACCAGTCACAGAACACGTCCTCAATGTCCCTTAGCCGGCGTCGAATTCAGAAGCGAACCGAGCAGCCTTATCCGTCACTTATCGCGGAAGAAATACAACCGATTTACAACCACGAGAGACCAATCGGAGGGAGAGGAAGAGCCTCCCACCACCGCACGCCGCCGAGCACGAGCCACCTGGAAGAGAACACGCCGAGGAGACTGGTGGAGAGAGAAAAACGTTGGGAGCAGAGCGAGAGGAAACAGATCTCGGCTGAGGACGAGACGGAAGAGGCTGACCATCCACACAGACGCGGAGAGCCGCACCTCCACCCGCAGCCACCGCGACGCCGCTGTGACTGCGCCGGCTGCGCAGGAGGACCACGACGAGACGACCACCGCAAACATCCAACACCACCAGCGACCGAATAATAGAAACATACACTAGATCCGAAACTATAGAGCTAGACTAGGGGCCGGCGCCGGTGCTAAGGAAGCCACTAGCGCCGGAGAAGCGCTCAGATCTAAGAGGAAGGAAGAAGAAGGTTTGCGGCGGCGAGGGTGGAGAGAAAAAAAGAGAGAGAGAAAGTAGGGTTTTCCCCTTGTCTCAGTATTGCAAAATTCATTCAATAGTTGTTCCTGAAAGAAAGGTCATATTATATGCTTATGTTAAAATTTACCGCCTTATGTGTTCTTATAATCACGACAGTTTATCTTTTTGTGAACCTATATTATTATGGTTTCTATTTACTCGAAGCTTTAATGTTTTACTTTTGACACTCCTTGGTAAGATTTTTCAAATTATTTTAGAACTTTATGTAATTATTATTATTTTTTTTTTTTACAAAGAAATGTGTGTCATATTATATAAGCGTTTTACAAAGAAATGTGTGTCATATTATGTTTACTTACATGTTTTCCGTAGATATTTCTTAGTCTTTTCTAGCCATGGTATTCTCTAACGTGGCGTCTTCATTCATGTGGTAGCGTTAATAACATTATCCTCTTATTACTTGGAGTTAATTGTTAGTGTTAGTTTGTTATTGTGTTGCTTTTGTGTTTAGTTGAATTTATTGTTTTTTTTTATGTAGGTGATACTTTATGGTTTTTTTTTAATATATATATTTTATTAAATAAATCGCCCCGATTAAACCAATCGGGCATCGGACAAATACACAGACACCGGCGACCACCGACAAAATCCGGTCGATATCAGCAAAGAACCAAAGGGCTATCACTACTATAAGCTAAGAAGAAAAACGAAGAACCTATGACTGAGATGGGAAGTAGACTGAGGCACAAAGTCCTCTTCTCCGGCGGACTGAGCACACTCTCGCCGCCGCAGCTCTGTCAGAGCCCCTGTTATCCGGTTGGTCCGGAACCCGTTTCCCGAACTGTTGACTTCGCCGCAAGCAGAAGACGCTGCTCCCGGAGTGTCCCGCGGCCACGTATATCCACCGCCATAACAGCAGTCGACCTCACCCACAGCTCCCGCCTCTTCCACCGCAATCTCGCTCACCTCTAGGTTGCCCACCACCGCGCCAACCAACTACTTCGATCCTCTCAAGATCCACCTCCGCCACCGACGAAGAACGACCAATCGGAGAACCGCCATCTCCTTATGGATCCTTGCCGTGACCTTGACTTCCTCTGAGAGAAGATGCGAACCCACCTGATAGGTGCATAATTTAGGTGTTTTTGACATCATATTTTGTTTATACTTTAGCATCATTTGCATCGTTTCATATAAATTTCTTATGACTCTTGACATTTAACAAACTTAAGTGGATAAGTGTTAAGGTCTACATATTTTATTTTCTTTGGGAGTGTTAGTTTCATATTTTTAGGTGTGAGGTTCACGAGGAACAAAGAAGAGACGAAATGAACATTAGCAGCTGGAGCCACGTTCGTATGCTCAGCCCAACCCATTCACGATCCAGCCCAGCTCGCAAAGCCCCCCCCCCCGTCGGGCAGACGAGCCGATACACTTCTTCAACCAAAAATACGAGAGCTCATATCGGGATGCATATCGGCCAGCTAACCGATACGACCTCTCGAATTAATTTCAGCGAAAGCATATCGGTTGGCATATCGGTTTAGCCAACCGATACGCTCCTTCGACAGAGAACCAGAAGACCAATATCGGCCAGCATATCGGTTTGGCTGGCCGATACAGTTCCCAGATTTCTACTTGGATCCGGGTCAATACCCGGTTTGTCCCGGGTTGACCCGGTTCGCCCCATACTCACTACTTAAGCCAAAAACCTATTTTTTATTGTTTCTTAAGCTTTATTTTTTTGTTCTAAACACTTTGCAAGAACAAGTTTGATTTTTGGTTAATCTAAGTACTTCTTTTGAGATTTCTTCCTTTAATCTTTCTACTTTCTCTAATCTCCAATGATTAACACTATCTCCATGGATTTTGTTAATCATATGATGATTAGTGAGTAGTTCTCATAGGGCTTATGGATTAGGTAGGATTAGGTTGATTAGGGGTGATCAATGGATTTCTAATGTTTAATTGTTTAAAATCTCATCTATCAAAGTGTGTTTAGAACCTAATTAGCCTTGATCACATTGATTAGGATGTTTAGGATTTCTTGCTCACAACGTGTTCGATGAAATTCCAGTTTCTAGCTTTGATAGGACTTTCACATTCTAGCACATGAAAATGTATGTTTGGAGTGATTGTTGGCTGATTAGAACTTGTTTGAATGCTTGCTTGATTTTAATTCACAAATGAGAATTTGTTCTTGGATTAGGATTAAGTAAAGAGGTTAGTATTAAGAGATTAAACTGATCGACTTATTTTGTTCCATGCTAGGAGGTTAGCTTCTATGAAGTTTGAATTAGGATCCTTGATCATCCCTAGTCACCTGTCCGTTGACCTTAACCTTTAGGCCTTATCTTTATCATTGATTGAATTCACTTCGTTTATTTGCTTGTTTCTGTTTACTTCTATTTGAATTGTTTTCGTTAGGATTGTTAGAAACAAAAATTCAATTGTCTGATTTGACTCTAGAGGTTGGTGTGTTCTTATTGGTCTTATCCGTCCCAAAAAGGTTCGATACCTCAAGACTACACGATAAGCTTGAGGAATTGGTACCTCAAAGGATTGTAAAATCCTTGTTATCAATTTGGCGCCGTTGCCATTTTGGGATTCTGGATAGATCAATTCGATTTCTAATCCTTTTTAGTTCAAGTCTTTGTTACTAATTTGCTTCTTCCTCTCTCTTTGATGTTAGGTGTATGAACTTGCGCAGCCGAGGGACAACAAACTTAGTTGCAAGAGTTGAGGACATCAAAGCACACGAGAGGAGATTAGCAAAGGAACGACACCCATAAGAGAGAGCTGTTCACTTAGAGAGACTTGGATTGGAACCAATTGTTGAGGTTCTACAAGACTTTGTGGGTGTTGAGCAGCCGGTTATGGATAATAATCAGGATCAACAACAGCAGCAAGAGCAACAAAGGCCAGCTAGGGCCATTGGTGATGGAGATGCACCGGATATAAATGCAAATTGGCAAGGGATCATTCCACCACCGGTCAACAACAACAACTTCGAGATCTGGGCTATGGTGATGAACATGGTGCAAAACAATCAGTTCATGGGCTTGCATCTGAGGATCCCTTGCAGCACTTGGATACATTTGACAAGATTTGTGCTACTACAAGGCTTAATGGTGTGACTGATGATGGTTTGAAGATGTGTCTCTTCTTCTTCTCTTTGGCGGATAGAGCTAAGGATTGGGAAAGCAACATCCCTCTGGGATCCATCACTACTTGGGGAGACCTTAAGAAGGCTTTCTTGAAGAAGTTCTTCTCAGCTACTAGGACTGCCCGTTTTCGCAATGAGCTATCCGGCTTTGTGCAACGCAACAATGAGAGCTTTGCTGAAGCTTGGGAGAGGTTCAATAGGCTAACTACTCAGTGCCCCCACCACGGTTTCACTAAGGAGACACTACTCAGTAACCTCTATCGCGGAGTGCTTCCTAGAATGAGGGCGATGCTAGACTCTTCTAGCAATGTACACTTCCTAAGCAAGGGATTTGATGAAGCTATGGAGTTAATTGAAAATATTGCCATAAGCGATGGGAACTACAATGATGACTACGACAGAACCAATAGAGGATCATCATCCATGGATGAAAGGTATGAGAAGGAAATCAAAGCCTTAAATGAGAAAATAGACAAGATGATCAGCTTCAACACAAAGCAAGTCAACTTTGTAGGAAACCACGATGAGAGCCAGCCTTACCTCTATAGTGTGGAAGAGGAGATGACACAAGAGGGGATGCACTTCATTGCGGGGCAAGGTGGTTTCAACAAAGGTTTCAATCCCAACTATAGGAATCACCCAAACTTTTCCTATATAAGCACCAATGTAGCAAACCCTCAAGATCAAGTTTACCCTCCAGCTCAAGGACAAGCTCAACAACAAGGGCCGCAAGGTTTTGCTCAAACAACTCAACCAACGCCTTTTGTTCCCTACAACACTCAACAAGGAGGATTTGTCTCTAAACCTCGGTACCAAGGGCAACAAGGAGGATTTGTGCCTAAGCAACAATTTGCTCCACCCGGATTTGCACCACAACAACAACAAGCTGTTACTTCTTCTAGTATGGATTCTGAACTCAAAGGTATGGTGCAACAACTTCTACAAGGGCAAGCTTCAGGAGCAGTGGAAGTAAGAGATCTCAAGAGTGAGCTGCAAAACTTAACATCTAGGGTCACCAACATGGAGAAGCAAAAGGGGAAAGCTGATTCTACCAACCATTGCAACACCATTCATTCAAATGTTGACCATGAAAAGTTTGTAGCTGAATTAGAAGCCTCTGTCTATGGTTCTCCACTTGAGAAGGCGAAAGATGATAAGTTGAATGAAGAGGCCATCATTGAGGAGTTTCTTCTTGGTCATAGTGATGAAACCGTATATGAAGACATGGTTGAGGAAGAACCACCCACGACCAAGATAGCTCCTACATCGCTCCCTAAGCTAGGAGCACCAGGAATGTTCTCATTATCTTGCTCTCTTGGTCACTTAAGGATTGAGGATGCCTTGTGTGATACAGGCTCAAATGTGAGTGTCATATCCCTTGAGATGGTTGAAGAATTGGGGATCAAGAGCATTGAGAGTTACAAATCTACTCTCACCTTTGGGGATTCTTCAACAAAAGTACCATATGGGGAGCTTAAAGACTACCCGGTGATGATTGGGGATTGTAAAATCCCAACTGATTTTGTGGTTATGAAGATGAAGAAGGGAAAGAAGCTTCCTCTACTATTGGGCACAGATTTTCTCAACACTACCGGTGCAACAATGGATTTCAACAAGAAGAGGGTAGTACTCACAAAGGTGAATGATAAGGTGTTCTATCCTATGATGTCATCCTCCATAAACACTTGTGAAACCATCACAAGTGACCTTAATCTCGAGGAGGAAAGGACTTTTGCTAGTCTTGCCAAGCTTGAGTATTGTGCATCCATCATTTTGGGAGATTTGAGGATTGAGGAGCCACAAGTTGAAAATGTTGAGAAGTTGTACTCTCCAAAGGTTGAACAAGTTGTGAAATATGCTTTGGTTGGAGAGAGTAGTAAAGAGCTGATGAGTGAACACTTGGAAAGTGTTCCATTAGAGGAGGTGAGTGGAGCAAAGGAAGCTCCTCTTAAGAGAAAGAAGAAGAAGGAAAAGCACCTACAACCTCTACTCATACTCAAGCTCCTAGCACTCTCACTCTCCACCCTTTGAAGCTTAAGGATGGGACAATAGAGTACAATGTAAAATGCAAGGGGATATCTAAGCCATTCTCAAGTGCAAGAGCCATCCTTACTCCTGAGCTTCAAGCTGATCCAAACAAGCTCTAAAAGCATCTCAACAAAGTCTTGACAATCACTCAAACGGTAAGACTCCTCCACCTCCTCACTAAAAGAAAAGGTAGTCAAGCTTAGTGACTTAAAACAAGCTCAATTGGGAGGAAGTCTCATGTCTATCTCTTGTAAATATTGCTTTATGTTTTAAGTTTCCTAGTCATTGTTGATCTCTCTATTAGATCTCTTCAGGTTTTAGGCTATATAGGTTTTGGCATTGGGAGAAAGAAAAATAGAAGGGTCATGGCGAAATCAACAAAGGATTGAGCTCTCATCCAAGTTGGGAGGAACTCTATAGCCTCCACCTCCCATTCCTCCATCCCATTTTACTCCACTTAAAACACCAAGTAACACTCCACCCTTGTACATATTTAGTTTTTCTTTTCTTTCATGGCATTTTGTTTGTTTTCGGTCTTTCTTCCTCGCTTCTTTCACACAATGGACTGTGTGATTTAAGTTTGGGGGAGAGACCAGTTGCTAATAATGTTTCTTTTGATCTTATTTTTTGTCTTTGAGTCTCATGCATTACATCTAAGGCATAGAAAAACCAAAAAATTGAAAAATTTTGAATTTTTTTTCACAAAAATAAAGCAATGTAGGATCGAGTCTAGTTAGTATTGTAGGATTCACGCATTGGGGACAATGATGATTTTGCCTTGTAGAGGCTCACCAATTAAGTTGCTCGTTGCTTTAATCGATTTTTAAAACAAAGGAAAACCCATTGCTTGACTTTGAGATTCCGAAATTCCCTATCCTTGTGAAGCTCGCATGAACTTAGCTCAATTCTGTGATATTGGACTTAATTTGACTTTGAAATATCTTGCTTAGGGGCTTGAAATGCAATCCCATGATCCTTTCCCGAGTTATTTTTTTCCTTTTACCACTCTCTTGATTAACTCGGGCAACCATTGATCTTATTGAAGGAATTTCTAGCAGTTCTAATCCGGATTAGCAACCCTAGTCTGAATTCCGAGCCTAGGATCTAAGGTTCATGTAATTGAATCTATCAGATCTCGAAGTTACCTGATGAATATGCAGCGGAAGTATTGCAAGTAATCGAGATCACAAAGCGCCTCAAATGCTGCGCCTCTACTGGTATCCACACGCACACAAACTGGACCGCAGGGATGCTAGTGCCTTACAGAGATCTAATCTCCAGAGAGGTTTCTTTCTGTGTTCTGGTGGCTGTGAATTAGGTTAGGGACGAGTTTAGGTCGACCATATATCTTATATATGTCGGCTTAAACCACAACGGAATTAACCAACGATTAAACCGAATTAATCTGATTAATCCGCGAGTGCATCGATCGATGCACTAACTGCAACGATCGACACTCCCCAGAACATTGATATCGAATGCATATCAAATATGCATTCATTGGATCATTACATTAATGATCAACCTCGTCTATGACGCCCAGTTTGCTTAGGTGTGTGACCCTGTAGGATCATATAACACTAGCAATGAGTTCTCAACTCATTGATCATAAGTGTCTTCTAGCAAAGCGTTATGACTACCTAGTGTTATGTGATTGTCTCATCTCGACTATACGACTTTCACTTAGAGCAAGTACAATAGATTTCAGGACATTCCCAACAATCTCCCACTTGTACTGGAATCATCTATTCCTTTAATCCCTTTGTAGCTATATCTCAATCTAGCATAAGGCAAGCACTGTGTCATCCTTATTCAACCAGATTACGTTTATCGAATCCCGATTTGTACTGATGAAAAATAAACGACTGACAATCACCTCGTTTGAGCGCGGCCACGCATTTCCAGTATCAAATCTTCGATAGGCCCAGAGATATTTAACTCCTGTTATATAGGAGGTACAAATCCCATCTTGTCCCATCCATGTCTCTTTCATATTTCATGATACGCCTAATCAGTGTCTTTATGGTCACCAGTTACGGCTGACGTTTGACAAAGTCAAGACGAAACAATCCATATAAGAGAGGACATGATGAACTCAGGTCTAAGGACTACTCTCTTTAGTCGTAATGAGAAACTCTTATGACACTCATATAACATCTTGTAGAGTTCTCATTAACGGGTCAAGTCCGATCATGTGTTCTCTAACACATATCTATGTGAATGAATTTAATACACTTATTAATGACTCCATGAAACATGGTCATCAGTCACCTCACATACTAGTCTCACGTGGTTGTTAATGTCCCACGTTAACAACCTCGACCAGGGACCATTAAAATTTATGTCATTTATTGCTTATAGGGTTTCATGATCAAGTCACATACTTGATGGCCTATAAAATGTCATAAATTACTTTGGGACTTTATATATATTTAATTAACATAATTAAATAATGCTGAAACAATTTCATTAAAATAACATAACTATTATGTCTTTGTGAACATCATGTCATAACTAAAACAAATACAACTCCCACTGAAATCAAGATCATATCTTAAGAAATCTAATGCCTACAGCAGTTGTATGAAACTCATGCTTAGGCCTTGGGAGGGGCTTGGTCAGTGGATCAGCAACATTCTCATCCGTAGGGACTCTGCTGATCTTCACATCTCCTCTATTCACAATATCACGGATAAGGTGATATCGCCTTTCTATGTGTTTGGATTTCTGGTGTGATCTAGGTTCCTTTGCTTGCGCAATGGCTCCATTGTTGTCACAATACAAAGCCACTGGCTCAGAAATGCTAGGAATCACACCAAGTTCAGTGATGAACTTCTTGATCCAAACAGCCTCCTTTGCCGCTTCAGAAGCAGCGAGGTACTCAGCTTCAGTTGTGGAATCTGCTACAGTGTCCTGCTTGGAACTCTTCCAGCTTACTGCACCGCCATTCAGGCAGAAGATGTAACCAGATTGCGATCGGAAATCATCTTGGTCTGTCTGAAAACTTGCGTCTGTGTAACCACTTACTACCAGCTCATCACTTCCTCCATACACCAAGAATTTATCCTTAGTATTTCTCAAATACTTCAGAATATTCTTGACTGCTGTCCAGTGACTTTCACCTGGATCCGATTGGTATCTACTCGTCATGCTTAAAGCACAAGCAACATCTGGACGAGTACAGAGCATGGCATACATGATGGATCCCAACGCCGAGGCATAGGGAATCCGACTCATGCGATCTCGCTCAGCAGGTGTCTCAGGACACTGCTTCTTGCTGAGACTTATGCCATAGGACATTGGTATGAAGCCCTTTTTGGAATCTTGCATTCTGAACCTGTGTAAGACTTTATCGATATAAGTGTCTTGACACAGTCCGGTCAACTTGTTTAATCTATCTCTATAGATTCTTATTCCAAGAATATACGCGGCTTCACCCATGTCTTTCATTGAAAAACAACTTCCGAGCCAAGTCTTAACAGACTGTAACAACGGAACGTCATTTCCGAGAAGGAGTATGTCATCTACATACAACACGAGAAATGCAACTGCGCTCCCACTAGTCTTCTTGTAAACACATGGTTCTTCTTCGCTTCTGATGAAATCAAACTTTTTGACTGCTTCATCAAAACGAAGATTCCAACTCCGAGATGCTTGCTTCAATCCATAAATGGATCGATGAAGTTTGCATACTTTCCTAGCTGCATTTGGATCGATGAAACCTTCGGGTTGTGTCATGTACACATCCTCTTCCAGAATTCCATTAAGGAAAGCTGTTTTCACGTCCATCTGCCAGATCTCATAATCATAATGAGCAGCTGTTGCTAGGAGAATCCGAATGGATTTAAGCATGGCGACAGGTGAGTAGGTTTCTTCATAGTCAATACCATGAATTTGTTTGAAACCTTTCGCCACTAGCCTTGCTTTATATATCTGAATATTTCCATCCACATCAATTTTCTTCTTGAAAATCCATTTACACTCAATGGGTCTTGCACCATCGGGTAAATCAACCAAAGTCCATACTTGGTTCTGTGACATGGATCCCATTTCGGATTCAGCGGCTTTCAGCCACTTTTCGGAGTCAGGGCTCATCATTGCTTCTTCAAAATTCGCTGGCTCGTCACTGTCAATGATCAACAAATCATGACAATTGGTTACGAGAAATCCATATCTCTCGGGTTCGTGACGGATCCTTTCGGATCGGCGAATTTCAGGCTCCACAGGCGCCGTCTCTACAACTCTTTGTAGATCCAACTGTTGCTCTTCCTCTACGGGTTGAGCATTTTCCTGCGGTTCTCGAACTTCTTCGAGTTGTACTTTACTCCCACTGTTTCTCTTGGAAAGAAATTCTCTCTCAAGAAAGACGCAATTCCGAGCAACAAACACTTTGTTCTCGGATTGGTTGTAAAAGTAGTATGCCTTGGTTTCCTTAGGATAACCAACGAAGTAGCATTTATCAGATTTGGGCTCGAGCTTATCTGTAATTAATCTCTTAACATAAGCTTCACAACCCCAAATCTTCAGGAAAGACACATTCGGAACATTTCCAGTCCACATCTCATGTGGTGTCTTTGCAACTGATTTTGACGGAGCCCTATTTAGTGTAAACGCAGACGTCTCTAGGGCGTATCCCCAAAAGGATAATGGAAGAGTTGAGAGACTCATCATTGATCGAACCATATCTAATAAAGTCCGATTCCTCCTCTCAGACATGCCATTCCATTGTGGTGTTCCAGGAGGAGTGAGTTGTGAAACAATTCCACAATCTCTCAAATGATCACTGAATTCTTGGCTTAAGTATTCTCCTCCACGATCTGATCGAAGAGCCTTAATACTTTTGCCAAGTTGATTCTGTACTTCATTTTGGAACTCTTTGAACTTTTCAAAGGATTCCGACTTGTGTCTCATTAAATAGACATAGCCATACCTGCTGAAATCATCAGTGAAGGTAATGAAGTATCAAAAATTTCCTCTAGCACTTGTGCTCATTGGGCCGCATACATATGTATGTATAAGGCCCAATAGGTCACTGGCCCTTTCATTTTGTTTGTTGAAAGGCGCCTTTGCCATTTTGCCTAGTAAACAAGATTCACATCTCTCACATGATTCATAATCAAATGAGCCCAAAAGCCCATCACTATGGAGCTTTTGAATCCGTTTCTCGTTTATGTGGCCTAAACGACAATGCCATAGAAAAGTCTGATTCGTGTCATTTGATTTGAATCTCTTGGTGTTAATGTTATAGATTGGTGTGCTTTGGTTCAAAACATAAAGCCCATTCTCTAATGGGCTGCTACCATAAAATATATCATTGTAATCAAAAGAACAACATTTATTCTTTATTGAAAACTGATATCCTTCAACATCCAAAATAGGAATAGAAATAATATTTCTGCTTATCGCAGGTACATAGTAGCAATTATTAAGTTTTAACACCAAACGAGAAGGTAAAGACAAGTTATATGTTCCTACGGCTAATGCAGCAACTCTTGCTCCATTTCCCACGCGCATGTCCACTTGTCCCTTTTCCAACGTCCTACTGTTGCTTAGGCCCTGCATATTTGTACAAATATGAGCACCACAGCCGGTATCCAATACCCAAGAAGTAGAACCAGAAGTAGTAACATTTACTTCTATAACATAAATACCTGAAGATGAAGTCTCGAAAGTCTTCTTCTTCTTTTTCTTCTCTTCCAAGAATTTGTTGCAGTTTCTCTTCCAATGCCCAGGCTCTTTACAGTAATGGCACTTATCAGTCTCAGATGGGCCCGGCTTGGGCTTCGGGGCTGGCGCAGGCGTGTCCTGGTTCTCAACCGGGACTGCCTTGCCCTTTCCCTTGCCTTTGCCAAGTTTCTTAAACTTCTTACCCCCTTGTACCATAAGTACATTAGGAGTGCCCTTCCTGATATTAGGCTCAGCTGTCTTGAGCATGCCATGCAGTTCAGTCAACGTCTTCATCAAGTTGTTCATGTTATAGTTCATAACAAACTGATCATAACTTGACGGCAGTGACTGCAGAATGATGTCAGTAGCCAACTCTTGGCTAATGGGACAATCCAGTCTCCCCAGGTTATCAATATAACCCATCATCTTAATGACATGAGGACTGACCGGACTGTCCTTTGGTAGCTTGCATTCAATGAGAGATTTAACCGTCTGGTATCTCTCAGTTCGTGCTTGCTCCTGAAACATGCTTTTCAGGCTAGTAATCATCTCCACTGGCGACTCCACGTTCTCGTATTACTTCTGCAAGTCCGAGTTCATGGTAGCCAACATGAGACAATTCACATCGACCACGTCATTGGAATGCTTGTCCCAAGCACTCCTTTCTGCATGTGCAGCATTGGATCTCGGTTTTTCAGGGAGAACATTTTCAAGGACATAGTCCCGCTTCTCCTGCTTGAGAACAATTCTCAAGTTCCGATACCATTCGAGAAAATTCGATCCATTTAACTTGTCCTTCTCAAGGACGGATCGCAGGGAGAAAGAATTATTATGAGTAGTAGTCATAGCTGAGAACATAGAAAAGAAAAAGGTTTAGTTATGATGTTCAAGAAATGAGAAATCTTAACTTTTAAGAAAACTCGCATTATATTCAATCAATGCTACCTCAGATGAATATAATGATCCAAGACCCATATTTTACTAAATTCAAGTGAGCCACTGGCTATCACTCAACTTTAGCTATTTAGGTAAGCAACAACCTTGCTAGTTATATCCAATATAACTCTTGGTTGTGGATCGACATCTTATGTCCAATCCACCTGATGTCTCTGGGCCCAAAACGATTTTGATAGCCCAGTCAAGCAAACCAATCTCTTCAGTCATGTAATTGTTGATGCCTTGCACTGCAAGCCCATTAACACGATTACTTCCCGCCTTACTCATGTAATTGTTGATACCTTGCACTGCAAGCCTATCGTACAATGAAATGAGTCTTGACAGTTGACAAGATTGGAAAGACATCAAGTATCACTTGATATTTGGTTGAGGAACGGAACCATTTAAAAAGTTAAGTTTTACTATGTTTTAATTCTTATAATTAATTAATCCGCGATGACCGATCAATCCAATTGATCCGGTTTTGAATACCGGTAAGCATCGATCGATGCTACGTTAGCATCGGTCGATGCTACGTTAGCATCGGTCGATGCCAACCTAATCAAAACAATCGCCATCAAACCATTCACAGTGTTCGACCATTATTAACCAAGCTCGATAACCGGTCTAATCCAATTGAACCGATCCAACAATCTCGCGAGGCTGTGTCGATCGATGCAACAATTGCATCGATCGACACTAGGCGAAAACTAGGTTTATTCGGGTTTTCGCCCTGCATCGATCGTTGCCGGATTGGCAACGATCGACACCATGCGAAAAACCCTAAATTTATTCGGGTTTTCGCTCTGTGTCGATCGATGCCCGATTGGCAACGATCGACACTATGCGAAAAACCTTAAAACGTTTTCGAACAAAAAACCCTAAACTAGGTTACTTTGATCAAAACGAGTTTTAGCATGCTTGTATCAATTATACAAAGATCTAGATTCAACTAATCTAATCATCATGCTACAGATTCAATGGAACCCTAAAGCTCTGATACCATTGAAGGAATTTCTAGCAGTTCTAATCCGGATTAGCAACCCTAGTCTGAATTCCGAGCCTAGGATCTAAGGTTCATGTAATTGAATCTATCATATCTCGAAGTTACCTGATGAATATGCAGCGGAAGTATTGCAAGTAATCGAGATCACGAAGCGCCTCAAATGCTGCGCCTCTACTGGTATCCACACGCACACAAACTGGACCGCAGGGATGCTAGTGCCTTACAGAGATCTAATCTCCAGAGAGGTTTCTTTCTGTGTTCTGGTGGCTGTGAATTAGGTTAGGGACGAGTTTAGGTCGACCATATATCTTATATATGTCGGCTTAAACCACAACGGAATTAACCAACGATTAAACCAAATTAATCTGATTAATCCGCGAGTGCATCGATCGATGCACTAACTGCAACGATCGACACTCCCCAGAACATTGATATCGAATGCATATCAAATATGCATTCATTGGATCATTACATTAATGATCAACCTCGTCTATGACGCCCAGTTTTCTTAGGTGTGTGACCCTGTAGGATCATATAACACTAGCAATGAGTTCTCAACTCATTGATCATAAGTGGCTTCTAGCAAAGCGTTATGACTACCTAGTGTTATATGATTGTCTCATCTCGACTATACGACTTTCACTTAGAGCAAGTACAATAGATTTCAGGACATTCCCAACACTTATGATCATGGCTTCCCTTATCCAAAGACCCTAAACCTTTCCTTAAAGCCAAAATGATCTGTGAGTGAGGCCTGTTCTTGATAGCTTTTGGCATGTGCAAAAACTTGAGAGTATCGGGAACGACAATGGTCTTTTCTCATTCTTAGCTAGCTCTATTTGCCATAAGAGTCTAGCATTACGATTGGAAATAAGTTTGGGGGAGAGATGAGAGTTAAAATGGGAATGGACGGATCAATGAAAAGAGTTGGAAAAGGTTTCAAAAAAAAAAAAGAGAAAGAATGTCACTAGGAAGTCTTATAAGAAAAGAGCTATGTGCAATAAGAAAAAGTCCCCTAAGAATGATTCAAAAGGAAAGAAAAGAAAGATTAAGTAAGAGGGGATAAGTTATGAAAAAGTTTGCTCAAGTTTGAAAAAGAGTAAAATCAGTTAAGTGTTTCCTAGTTGACAAAGAAAAGAGAGAAAAAGAGCTAAAGGGGTGAGTGTTTTGGTAAAAGATTGATCATGAGTTGGGGTTTGGTGAGTGTTTATCTTTTATTATGGGATTGTTTAGAAAAATCTTCTAAGGATTGGGTAGAATAATGAGGAAAGAACTTTGTATGCATGAATTGTTCCCTTTCTTATATAGATTTTGTGTAATGCCAATTGCTCTTATTCTCGAGTGTTAGCCACCCCAAAAGAAACTCTACTTAACCACCTCAAATAAGCCTTTCTTGAACCTTGCTGATTGGGATTGATTGATTGCCCCTTTGTGAGATCACGCTTAACTTTTAATGAATGTAAGGAACTGAGTTGATGATTGCTTGTGTTCTATAGGATCTCGGGAGTTGGAGTAGGGATTGAGGGAACGGTAATATGGAAGTACATGGATAGACAATATGATTAGAGCAACTTGTAACTTCTTTGAAAGACCTTGTGTCTTGTTTTGAGCTTTATGGTTTTGAGTCCCTGCTTTCAAACTCTTCTTCCAAACTTGTTCTTGAGTGCTTGATTGTTTGCTTGCGGACAAGCAAATTCTAAGTTTGGGGGAATTGATAGGTGCATAATTTAGGTGTTTTTGACATCATATTTTGTTTATACTTTAGCATCATTTGCATCGTTTCATATAAATTTCTTATGACTCTTGACATTTAACAAACTTAAGTGGATAAGTGTTAAGGTCTACATATTTTATTTTCTTTGGGAGTGTTAGTTTCATATTTTTAGGTGTGAGGTTCACGAGGAACAAAGAAGAGACCAAATGAACATTAGCAGCTGGAGCCACGTTCGTATGCTCAGCCCAACCCACTCGCAAGGCCCCCATCGGCGATCCCCCCCCCGACGACGATTTTCATGAAGGCGAGTATCGGGTCAAGTATCGGGCAGACGAACCGATACACTTCTTCGACCAAAAATCCGAGAGCTCATATTGGGATGCATATCGGCCAGCCAACCGATACGACCTCTCAGATTAATTTCAGCGAAAGCATATCGGTTTGCATATCGGTTTAGCCAACCGATACGCTCCTTCGACAGAGAAACATAAGACCAATATCGGCCAGCATATCGGTTTGGCTGGCCGATACAGTTCCCCGATTTCTACTTGGATCCGGGTCAACAACCGGTTTGTCCCGGGTTGACCCGGTTCGCCCCATACTCACTACTTAAGCCAAAAACCTATTTTTTATTGTTTCTTAAGCTTTATTTTTTTGTTCTAAACACTTTGCAAGAACAAGTTTGATTTTTGGTTAATCTAAGTACTTCTTTTAAGATTTCTTCCTTTAATCTTTCTACTTTCTCTAATCTCCAATGATTAACACTATCTCCATGGATTTTATTAATCATATGATGATTAGTGAGTAGTTCTCATAGGGCTTATGGATTAGGTAGGATTAGGTTGATTAGGGGTGATCATTGGATTTCTAATGTTTAATTGTTTAAAATCTCATCTATCAAAGTGTGTTTAGTGCCTAATTAGCCTTGATCACGTTGATTAGGATGTTTAGGATTTCTTGCTCACCATGTGTTCGATGAATTTTCAGTTTCTAGCTTTGATAGGACTTTCACATTCTAGCACATGAAAATGTATGTTTGGAGTGATTGTTGTCTGATTAGAACTTGTTTGAATGCTTGCTTGATTTTAATTCACAAATGAGAATTTGTTCTTGGATTAGGATTAAGTAAAGAGGTTAGTATTAAGAGATTAAACTGATCGACTTGTTTTGTTCCATGCTAGGAGGTTAGCTTCTATGAAGTTTGAATTAGGATCCTTGATCATCCCGAGTCACCTGTCCGTTGACCTTAACCTTTAGGCCTTATCTTTATCATTGATTGAATTCACTTCGTGTTGGGAATGTCTTGAAATCTATTGTACTTGCTCTTAAGTGAAAGTCGTATTGTCGAGATGAGACAATCATATAACACTAGGCAGTCATAATGCTTTGCTAGAAGCCACTTATGATCAATGAGTTTAGAACTCATTGCTAGTGTTGTATGATCCTACAGGGTCACACACCTAAGCAAACTGGATCAATGATATAATGGGTTTCATAATGTTTTATATATATATTATATATATTATATAAGATATAATATATACATATATATACTCACGATTAAAGAGATGTCATAGATATATATATTATATGAGATATAATATGTATATATATATGCTTCACGAAAGAGATGATGATCTTTTAATTAATGTTCGGGCTCAGCCCATTAACATTATTAGTGTGATGAGTATATGCATATAAGCGTAAGGTTGGTTAACCTAAATGAAGGGAAGCAAGCCGCATAAAACCCTATGACACGAATCGTTCGTGGAACAATTTTAAGATTAGATCTCAACGGCACTAGCATCCCGATCCGATCAAGTTTGTGTGCGTGTGGATACCAGTAGAGGCGCATCATTTGAGGTGCTCTAGATCTCGATTATCTGCAAATCTTCCGCTTGCTAATCACCAGGTAAATCTGAGATCTGATAGATTCAATTACATGAACCCTAGATCCTAGGCTTGGAATTCAGACCAGGATTGCCTAATTGGATTAGGATCTGCTAGAAATTCCTTCAGTGGTATCAAAGCTTTAGGGTTCCATTGAATCTGTAGCATGTTGATTAGATTGGTTGAATCTGGATCTCTGTATGATTGATACAAGCATGCTAAAACTCGTTTTGATCAAAGTAACCTAGTTTAGGGTTTTGTTCGTAAAACGTTTTAGGGTTTTTCGCATGGTGTCGATCGATGCCAATCCGGCATCGATCGACACAGGGCGAAAACCTGAACAAAATTTAGGGTTTTTCGCATGGTGTCGATCGATGCCAATCCGGCGTCGATCGACACAGGACAAAAACCCGAATAAAACTTATGTTTCGCCTAGTGTCGATCGACACAAGAGTTGTGTCGGTCGACACAAACCTCGCGAGATTGATGAATCGGTTCAATTGGATTGGACCGGTCATCGAGCTTGGTTAAGGATGGTTAAACGCTAAGAATGGTTTATTGCGATTGGGTTGGTATCGACCGATGCTAATGTAGCATCGATCGACACTGACCGGTACTCAAAACCGGATCAATTGGATTGATCGGTTATCGCAGATTGGTTTTGGTTAATCAGCATCGATCGACACTAAAGTAGTGTCGGTCGACACAAGATTCGATGGTTTAGGTTATGGAACCAGAAACCACAGAACCAAACCAAGACAAATCATTTAATTAGAAGAATTAAAACATAATAAAACTGAACGTTTTAAATGGTTCCGTTCCTCAACCAAATATCAAGTGATACTTGATGTCTTTCCAATCTTGTCAACTGTCAAGACCCATCTAATTGTGCGATAGACTTGCAGTGCAATATGTCCACAATTTCATGAGTAAGACAGGAGGTAATCGTGTTGATGGACTTGCAGTGCAAGACATCAACAATTACATGACTGAAGAGATTGGTTTACTTGACTGGGCCATCAAAATCGTTTTGGGCTCAGAGACATCAGGTGGATTGGACATGAGATGTCAATCCACAACCAAGAGTTATATTGGATATAACTAGCAAAGAGTTGCTTACCTAGATAGCTAAAATTTGGATGATAGCCAGTGGCTCACTCAAGTTTAGTGAAGTATGGGTCTTGGATCATTATATTCATCTGAGGAAACATTTTTGAATATAATGCGAGTTTTCTTAATAGTTAAGACTTCTCATTTCTTGAACATCATAACTAAAACCTCCCTTATTTTTCAGCTATGTCTAGCACAAACCATCGTAACGATTTCTCCCTGCGATCCGTCCTTGAGAAGGACAAGTTAAATGGATCCAACTTTCTTGAATGGTATCGGAACTTGAGAATTGTTCTCAAACAGGAGAAAAAGGACTATGTCCTTGAGAAAGTTCTCCCCAAGAAGTACCGAGCCAATGCCTGGCAGTCAGATAAGGATGCTTGGGATAAGCATTCCAATGATGCGGTGGATGTGAGTTGTCTCATGTTGGCTACCATGAACTCGGAATTGCAGAAGCAATATGAGTACGTGGAGTCGCCAAAAGAGATGATCACTGGCCTGAAAAGTATGTTTCAGGAGCAGGCACGAACTCAGAGATACCAGACGGTTAGGTCTCTGATTGAGTGCAAGCTACCAAAGGGCGAACCAGTTAGTCCTCATGTCATTAAGATGATGGATTATATTGATAACCTGGGGAAACTGGATTGTCCCATTAGCCAAGAGTTGGCTACTGACATCATTCTGCAGTCACTGCCGTCAAACTATGATCAATTTGTTATGAACTATAACATGAACAACTTGACGAAGACGTTGACTGAATTGCATGGGATGCTTAAGACTGCTGAACCTAACATCAAGAAGGACACCCCAAATGTCCTTATGGTACAAAAGGGTAAAAAGTTTAAGAAACTTGGTAAGAACAAAGGTGATGGCAAGACGAGCTCGATTGTGAATCCAAGCGAGTCTGGCCATGCTCCTAAGGTTAAAACCAGTCCTTCTGAAGATGTTAAGTGCCGTTATTGTAATGGTTATGGGCATTTGAAAAGAAACTGCAATAAATTCTTGGAAGATTATGAGAAGCTGAAGAAGACGTACGAGACTTCTTCTTCGGGTATTATGTTATAGAAGTAAATGTTACTTCTAATAGTCCTACTTATTGGGTATTTGATACCAGCTGTG
The DNA here is from genome assembly GCA_030180135.1 of Orychophragmus violaceus. Classification (NCBI taxonomy): domain Eukaryota; kingdom Viridiplantae; phylum Streptophyta; class Magnoliopsida; order Brassicales; family Brassicaceae; genus Orychophragmus; species Orychophragmus violaceus. The sequence goes on along the minus strand of CM058235.1, from coordinate 64,693,513 downwards.
GTACTCATATTTTGTGAAAATGTGCAGGGCCTGAGCAAAAGTAGGATTATGGAGAAAGGACAAGTGGATCTATGCGTGGGAAATGGAGCAAGAGTTGCTGCATTAGCCGTAGGAGTATTTCATTTGATTTCTTTTATGGCATGTTTTGAACTTAAAACTGCTACTATGTACCTGCTATAAGCAGAAAGATTATTTCCATTCCTTGTTTGGATATGGAAGGATATCAGTTTTCAAATTAAGAATAAGTGTTATTCATTTGATTACAGTGATATATTTTATAGTAGCAATCCATTAGAGAATGAACTATATGTTCTAAACCAGAATGTGCCTAACTATAACATTAATACCAAGAGATTCAAGTCAAATGATACGAATCAAACTTCTCTCTGGCATTGTCGTTTTGGGCCACGTAAATGAGAAATAGATTCAGAAGCTCCATAGTGATGGGCTTTTGGGCTCATCTGATTATGAATCACAATGAGTAAAGTGAATCTTGTTTATTGGGTAAAATGACGAAGACCCCTTTCAGCAAAGGTAGCATCGATCGACACAAACGATATGTCGGTCGATACAGGTTGCGAACGGACAAAATGAAAGGGCCAGAGGCTTATTGGGCTTTATACATACGGATGTATATGGGCCGATGAGCACTAGTGCTAGAGGAAAATTTCAGTACTTCATTACCTTTACTGATATTTTTAGTAGGTACGGTTATTTCTTATTTATAAGACATAAGTCAGAATCTTTGAAAAGTTCAAAGAGTTCCAAAAATGAAGTACATAATCAATTTGGCAAAGGTATTAAACCTCTACGATCAGATCATGGAGGTGAATACTTAGGTCAAGAATTTAGTGATCATCTGAGAGATTGTGAAAGTGTTTCACAATTCACTCCTCCAGAATCAGACTTTATTAGATATGGTTCGATCAATGATGAGTCACTTAGATCTTCCATTATCCTTCTAAGAATACGCTCTAGAAATGTCTGAGTTTACATTAAATAGAGTTCCATCAAAATCAGTTACAGAGATATCACATGAGATGTGGAATGGAAATGTTTATGATTTATCCATCATGGAGATTTGGAGTTGCGAGACTTATATAAAACGTTTAATCTCTGATAAGCTCACACCCAAATCTGGTAAGTGCTACTTCATTGGTTGTCCTAACAAAACCAAGGCATGTTACTTTTACAACCAGTTCGAGAACAAATTGTTTGTTGCTCGTAACAATGTTTTCTTGAGAAAGATTTTCTTTCCAAGAAGAACAGTGGGAGTAAAGTACGAATTCGAAGAAATTCGAAAATCACAGGAGACTGCTCAACCTGATGAGGAAGAGCAGCAGTTGGATCTACAAAGAGTTGTAGAACCTGCACCTGTGGTGCCTAAAGTTTATAAAGGATCTGGTGAATGTATATTCGATATACATTTAAATGGCGAGTTTTTAAAGAAGTGTCGATCGACACAAAAGTTGCATCGATCGACACAGATCGCGAACCAGAATATTTTGGTTTATGACTCAATTAACCACGGTTTGAATCTTGGTTAATTAGGTCGTGGTAAAAGTATACATATGAGATATGTGCACGACTTTTACACAAAACTGAAGCTCGCAGATCCAAAAGGATCCGTCACGAACCCGAGAAATGTGGATTTCTCGTAACCAATTGCCATGATCTATTGATCATTGAAAGTGACGGGCCTGCAATTTTTGAAGAAGCAATGATGGGCCTTGACTCCGAAAATGGCTAAAAGCCACTGAATCCGAAATAGGATCCATGTCACAGAACCAAGTATGACTTGGGTTGATTTACCCGATGGTGTAGAAGCCATTGTGAGTAAATGGGTTTTCAAGAAGAAAAATTGACATGGATGTACAAAGCTAGGTTGGAGTCAAAAGGTTTCAAGTAAATTCATGGTAGTAACTGTGAAGAAACCTAATCCCAGACACCGTGCTTATGTCCATTCGGATTTTCCTAGCAACCGCCACTCATAATGGTTATGAGATCTGGCAGATGGATATGAAAACAGTTTTCCTTAATGGAATTATGAAAAGGATGTGTACATGACACAACCTGAAGTTTTCATTGATCCTAATGAAGCTAGGAAGATATGCAAGCTTCGCCGATCCATTTATGGATTGAAGCAAGCATCTCGGAGTTGGAATCTTCGTTTTGATGAAGCAGTCAAAAGGTTTGACTTCGTCATGAATGAAGAGGAACCATGTGTTTACAAGAGGACTAGTGGGAGCGCAGTTGCATTTCTAGTATTGTATGTTGATAACATACTACTTCTCGGAAATGAAGTTCCATCGTTTCAGTCTGTTAAGACCTGACTCGAAAGCTATTTTTTCCATAAAATTATGGGAGAAACCGTACACATTCTTGGAATAAGAATCTATAGAGATAGATTGGATAAGCTAATTGGATTGTGTCAAGATACTTATGGTGATAAGGCCTTGCACAGGTACAGTATGCAGGATTCCAAGAAGGGCTTCGTGCAAATGACTCTGGGTATTACTCTTAGCAAGACGCAGTGTCCTTGGACACACGCTGAGCAAGAGCGAATGAGGGTCAGACTACTGCTAAAGGCATTAGATGTCTTAAGATGTGATCTTAATTTTAGTGGGAGTTGTTGTTGTTAATTTTAGTTATGATATGATGATCGTATAAACATAATTTGATTATGTTATTGAAATCTGACATCTGTATTATTTAATAATGGTTATTAAATAATAGTCCCAAAGTAATTTATGACATTTTATAGGTAATCAAGTATGTGACTTGATCATGAAACCCTATAGATAATAAATGACATAAATTATGTTGGTCCCTGGTCGAGGTTGTTAAAGTGGGACATTAACAACCGCGTGAGACTAGAATGTGAGGTGACTGATGACTAAGTTTCATGGAGTCATTAATAAGAGTATTAAATTCAATCACATAGATATGTGTTAGAGAACACATGATCGGACATGACCCACTGATGAGAACTCTACGAGATAGTTATATAAGTGTCATGAGAGTTTTCATTACGACTATAGAGTATAGTCCTTAAACCTGAGTTCATCATGTTTTCTTACATGTGAATTGGTCCGCTTTAACCTTGTCAAACGTCAGCCGTAACTGATGACTATAAAGGCATTGATTGGGCGTATCATGAAGCGTGTGAAGAAACAGGGATGGAACAAGATGGAATTTGTCCCTCCTATATAACAGGAGATAAATATCTCAGGACCCATCGAAGATTTGATACTGAGAAATGTGTGGCCACACTCAAACGAGGTGATTGTCAGTCGTTTGTCTTGTCAGTATAAATCGGATTTCGATGAACATGATCTTGGCTAAATAAGGGTGACACAGATCTTGCCTTATGCCAGATCGAGATATAGTGACGAAGGGATTATGGGAATAGATGATTCCAGTACAAGTGGGAGATTGTTGGGAATGTCCTGAAATCTATTGTACTTGCTCTTAAGTGAAAGTCGTATTGTCGAGATGAGACAATCATATAACACTAGGCAGTCATAATGCTTTGCTAGAAGCCACTTATGATCAATGAGTTTAGAACTCATTGCTAGTGTTGTATGATCCTACAGGGTCACACACCTAAGCAAACTGGATCAATGATATAATGGGTTTCATAATGTTTTATATATATGTTATATATATTATATAAGATATAATATATACATATATATATATACTCACGATTAAAGAGATGTCATAGATATATATATTATATGAGATATAATATGTATATATATATGCTTCACGAAAGAGATGATGATCTTTTAATTAATGTTAGAGCTCAGCCCATTAACATTATTAGTGTGATGAGTATATGCATATATAAGCGTAAGGTTGGTTAACCTAAATGAAGGGAAGCGAGCCGCATAAAACCCTATGACACGAATCGTTCGTGGAACAATTTTGAGATTAGATCTCAACGGCACTAGCATCCCGATCCGATCCAGTTTGTGTTCGTGTGGATACCAGTAGAGGCGCAGCATTTGAGGCGGTCTAGATCTCGATTATCTGCAAATCTTCCGCTGCTAATCACCAGGTAAATCTGAGATCTGATAGATTCAATTACATGAACCCTAGATCCTAGGCTTGGAATTCAGACCAGGATTGCCTAATTGGATTAGGATCTGCTAGAAATTCCTTCACTTCGTTTATTTGCTTGTTTCTGTTTACTTCTATTTGAATTGTTTTATTTAGGATTGTTAGAAACAAAAATTCAATTGTCTGATTTGACTCTAGAGGTTGGTGTGTTCTTATTGGTCTTATCCGTCCCAAAAAGGTTCGATACCTCAAGACTACACGATAAGCTTGAGGAATTGGTACCTCAAAGGATTGTAAAATCCTTGTTATCACCACCCAACCGACAAACCGAGAATCGCATCTCGAGGCTCTGAGAACGGAGGCTCCGTTAAAACCGAGAGATCTCTCCGAAGTCCTCTGTCGGAGTATTCTGCTGCCGCCTCACCTCGCCGATTCTCGAAACCCTGGAGCTTCCACAGCGATTTCGTCTCCGGTGTACCATCCGCCGCATCTCGGAGAAGCAGAGGTAGCTTTCGATGCCGCTACCGTCGCTCATGTCCGTCACTGAAGTCCGGTATCTAAGAACACCTGGGAGGCCTTCTCAACCATTGACGAGATGCGCCGCCGGTGAGAAGACCTCAACAATCGAGAAACACGTTGAAACCCTTGAGAGAAAAGATGAGGAGAGCGTGCGACTCAAACACAGGTTTAAAAACCATGGAGCGGGAGGACGACTCTACTGAGGAAAACTTCTTTGTAGATGATGTTTGAGACAGATGATTTCCTTTTTGGTGATAGTGTCTAAAATTTTTAGACCTCTTAGTGCGATGACATGTGACAAAAACGACGTATAGTTGACCATGTCTAAGATCGTATTAAGCAAATTTTTTTTTTTTGATAATCGTATTAAGCAAATTTTAGGATAACCAAAATACACTAATAATTTTATTAATTGTTTTCTATGTTTTTTAGTTACAGATTACACACCACGAAATTTTGAATGTTTAGCGTGAATTTAATGTAAAATATAATTATATATCAATTTTCCATTTTTAATATTTTATTGTTATCCATCAATTAAGCGTATCGTAACTATAGTTGATAATATTAGACGGATTTTTTATACAAATGAGAAGAAGGTTAACACCAAATACGCATTCGCCCTAAGAAATATAAGATAGATTTTACCGCTGAAACCCTAAATCTACTTGAGAATTTAGTTGTGGCCTATACATAGGCCTATTCGTATTTTATATAAAAAATATTTGGGTTCAACCTTAGGGGTGAATCCATTTATTCACTCCTCTATTTTTAGCCAATAAGAATATGCCATGTAATATTATCTTTAAATAAATTACAAAATTAAAATTAATAAATTAAACACATTCAAATATTTTATAACAATAGATAATAATATATATAAATATTTATATATTTTTTAGAGTTTACAATTTGGGGTTTAGGGTTTAGGGATTAGGGTTTAAGTTCTTTGGGGTTTAGGGTTTAGAGTTTAGGGTTTAAGCCCTTTGGGGTTTAGGGATTAGGGTTTAAGGTTTATGGAATAGGGTTTAAGCCTTTTAGTTTTTTTAAGGTTTACATATTAGGGTTTAGGGATTAGAGTTTAGTTTTTATTTTGATTTTTTAGGTTTTTAAATTAGGGTTTAGGGTTGATCCGTTTAGGGAATAGGATTTAGGTTTTTATTTTTAAGATTCACAAATTGGGTTTAGGGTTTAGGGATTAGGATTTAGTTTTAATTTTTATGTTTTTAATGTTTTTAAATTGTGGTTTAGGGTTTAGGGTTTAGAATTTAGAGTTTAGAAATTAAGATTTAGGTTTTAGTATTTATATATCTATTCGTTTATTTTTTATTATTTAATTTTTTGTCTAAAATAAAACATATTTTTCCATTATTTTCATTTTTGTTTTTTTTTTTTTTTTTTAAAACTTTTTAAAATTTTGATTATTTTTAATATTAGATTATGTGTAATCATTTTGATTGGTTAAAAAAGAGGGGGTGAACCCAAGAATTGTTATAAAAGCTTAATCATATGTTAGCAACACGTTGTAATCGAATTCCAATCTCTGAATTCGTACACTCGCATGTAAAGCACATGAATGTTAAGTCTCTATCTTCTTAGCAATTGTCATAAACGGCGATCATCCAAAGTTTTTTTTTTTTTTTTTTTTTTGGTAAAATGTTAAAATTTATTATCATTTTTCGTTTTTTACAGCAGTACAGAAGAAACGAAGAAGACGGAAAAAAAGAAAAATAAGAACTACAAACAGTCACTACTCAAAACGGAACAGCAAAGCGGACCGGATCGGCCGAGCAAAAGACTTTGAGACCGAGTAGGTTCCAGACGAGAGCGCATCAATCAAACGAAAACGTCGACCATCCCGCTTTTGCCATAGCTCCAAGGAGCTAGAGTTCACATCGTAGTTGCCACAAGAATCCTCGTAAGGCCAGCCCTCAAACCTCGATAAGAACACCTACAGCTTCTCTGCGAACTAACGGGATTTCCGGGGCCTATGACGGACTAATCTGCCACTGTCGACAAGGGAGCCCTAGCGGGCCGTCGAAGTGTAAACTCCAATTACCATTCTCGAGTGAACGTATCTCTCAGGAACCAGCCCCCACAGGAACAACATTAGCCGTCATAAAAGTCCCGGCGCCTCTACATCTCAGGTCCAGAACCGACCCTACCAACACCACCGGTTTAAACCGGAGCTTACCCGAGCACAAACCACAAACCACTCCGCTAATCCCGCTTCTTGAGTAACCCAAAACACCGGCAGAAGAGACCCATGCCACACCGATAGAGAACCAGCACCGGAGCTAGCCCGGCGAAGAACGGAGAGCGCCGCCGAGCCAGCTGCTTCACCACCGCCGGGAATCGCTACCTGTGGAACCTCCCGACCGGAAGAGCGCGTACCACCTCGGTGTGGCTAGCCACAGGACATGAGCCGCCGCCGACACCCTTTAACGGATGAGTACCCGTCCTCTAGGTACCACAACCACCGCCGGGAAGACGGAAGACAGCACAACCATCACCACCTCACCTCCGTAACAGGGAAGCTCTTGGAGACAGACCAAGCAGAGAGAGGCAAACCGGTAAAGAAGAGAGAGGTGGAACTCCGCCTCTCCGCCTCTCCACCTCTCCACAAGTCCGACACCGAGCACGCCACGCCGGTGTTGAGGTCTCGCCGAGAGATCGACCGGAAGAGAAAAAAGTCGACAGCTACGAATGAAACCAGATCTTAGAGGAGCACGGGGTGGAAGAGAGGAGACGCCGACGAGAAAGCACGCGTCGCCTCCGCTCCACCGCAGCGACCGCGATGCCGTGGAAGCCGCGCCACCTGCACAGGAGAACGCCGCCGAGATCTACTTCACCGAAGCCACCAAACCCGGCAGATCCCAGAAACAAAACACCGCAAACTGACGAGAAGAGAGAAAAGAGTACCGGCGCCGGAAAACGGAAGAGATCTGAGGTTGAGGAAGGCTGACGGCGGTTTTGGTTGAGAGAGATTAGGTTAAGAGAGAGAGGGTCTTTTCCTCTTCCAAAAGTATCAAAACCCGATCATCCAAAGTTATCTTTCTCCTAAACATTTTTCCCAATCTCTTCTCTTCCAACTTCCTAAAACATCTCAACAACTTCTTAGCTTCCGAGGTTTGTCAACACCTGCTCTGCTTCCATTTTCTTTATATTTTCATTTTGAACAAAGAGAGCTTTGATCTTTTTACTTAATCCTGCTTCTTTTAGTTGAGATACCACTACAAGAAATTCGTGTATCGATAGCTACCGGAAAACGGTATGTATCGATACGATACTGTTGTGTTACCCGCTATGTCATCGACCGCGATAAAAAGTCTGGCACTTTAGATAGCGTTTTTAGTAAATGCTATGGTATATATTTTAAAGATATCGTTTGATATACACGCTATAATATTAATTTTTAGATAGCGTTTACTTTAAATGCTGTTGTATATATTTTTTATGATAGCATTTATTTCATGCAATATGTTATTTCTACAATAGCGTTTATGAGATTATGAATTAGCTGTATAATAGCGTTATATAGTCTACTTCTATATTGTAAAGATAGCAATCTTTTAAATGTTATCGTTAGATTAAACATAACAATTCGTAAATGTTATGTATTTCGATTGTTCGAAAACATATTTTTTTTTACCCTAATTTTTTCTATAAATATTTATTTAATTTAATTTTAATTACATTTTAATTAAAAATATATATATTATTAAAAAAATAGATTCATATCAGAGTATTACAAACAGGTTTCTAGACCAATGAAAAAACACATCAAATACAATTAAAACAAACATTGTTCATACATTAAACACACCTCCCTAACACCTTCAGCTTCTGCTACTTAGCTCGACGACCACCCTTTCTTGAAGACTCTCCTTGTTCTTGCTTTGGTCGTTTCATTGCAGCTGAGTTGAGTTCTTGATTTCTGAGTCTTTGTTCTTCCCTTCTGAGATTTTGGACAAGTCTGTGGAACTCTGGTTCGATATCTGCTTAGTCTTCCTCAACCCGTATCAGGTAACCCATAGCTCTACGGTATTCTACTCCTGTGAGCTCCAACACATCGCCTCCTCGATCATTATATGCTTCTTGTTGTGGTTGTGGGCGGAGCTTTGGTATGATTCCCATTGTCGGGAGTCCGCAGACTATGATCTTCCTTGCTTCCATTTCTGAATCAAAACGTAAAGCAACCCTAAATTAATATTTAGGCCACGAAAAACTGAACTAAGACCAGAACAAATATGTCAGTTACCTTTGGGAGATTAGGGAGACAGCTTCTTTTTGATATCTGTTTCAAATGATAAGAACGAATGGTCGATCAGTCATTAAACTTTGAAAGGCTAAGGCTACGGATATAATTTTTTTTTAGTGAATTCCAGATAACCATATGTGACAGTAAATCAGTTAAGAAATATTACCCTTGATATGAAACCCTGAATTGAAGCAAAAACCCGAAATTTATGAACCTGCATACCAAGAAATCTATCAGTTGCTGTCTAGAAATAGTCTCATCCAGGGTTTTTTAAAGATATCAAGAGAAAGACCTAACTTTATTGTTTGGCTGCTTCTAAACGCTCCTATTGCTCGAGTTTCTTCCTTAGTTCTTCAATCTCTGACAAAAGCAATAGAACTGACAAGTAAGACAAGGAAATCACAGATGAATCATTAATATACAACCAGAAAGGAAACATAGAGTTCAGTACAAAAAAAGTTTAGAGATAGATGCGATTGTGCGAGAGATACAGCGATAGATACCTGGAAAACGGCGAAGGATATGAAACGGCTTCAAATATTTAGATACAAACCCTAAATCAATTTTAAGGGTCAGTTGGCTTGATAGAGATACATGGATATTGAGAAAGATAAAGAGATAGATATGAATTCACTGGTGGGCAGACGGAAGCCGATGAGAGCCCACTTCTGTCGAGAGACGAGAGACAGCGAAGAGGCGAAACCCTATCTTTGGTCTGATAAACAAAAACGAAGATTCTAGATTTCTTCACGATATATTAACACAAAAGGATAAGTTTTTAAGGAATTTTGGTAAAGGCCAAATAGATTTACTATATTAAATTAACAATAATACTGGGGTTTGTAACCTTTTGGAATTTAGAGTATAGGGGATTAGAATTTAGGGTTTAGAGTTAAGGGTTTAGTGTTTTAGGTTTCTATCCTTTGGGTTAATGATTTAGGGATTAGATAGGGTTTATTTTAAATTTAGTTTGAATGTATACATTTATAGGGTTTACTATTAGTTTTAGGGGTTAGTCTTTATTTTAATTCGTTTTATGATTTCTAAATTAGAGTGTAAGGTTTAAGAGGTTATGTGTTAGAGTTTAGGGTTTGAAGAATTGTGTTAGGCTTTAGTATTTTATTTTTAAAGATTTACATTTTCGATTTAGAGTTTATAATTTAGTTTTCATTTTAATTTGTTTTAGGTTTCTAAATTAGAGTGTAAGTTTTAAGAGGTTATGTGTTAGGGTTTAGGGTTGAGAGTTTAGTTTTTATTTGAATCTGTTTTAGTTTTTTAATATTCGAGTCTAGGGTTTAGGGTTATTATTATTTTTTTAAATTTACATGTTAGATTGAAGATATAGGTTTTACTGTTTTAGGGTTAGTATTTTTTTGTTTTTAAAATTTACATGTTAAATTTAGGGTATAGGTTCTTGTCAAAATTTTATTTTAAAGTTTACACTTAAAAATAAAACAAATATTTTGAACACATGTAAAATCAAATAACATAAGATAACTTTGTAAAACATAATAAAAGTCAACAAGAAATACAATATTCAAACATCAAGATACCCAACATACTATAACAGCACATAGGTTTATAAGGTAACTTATAACATCACAACCTCATGTAAAACCAAGTTTATCATTAGGCCATGCTACTGTTGTACCCAAAGCATCATTAATGCATTCAACTTCCCCATTTGGTCTCCATATTTTGGCCTCTCCAATCTTTACAACTTGAATCCATACCTTGCTAGCATCAGGCCCTAAGGGGATAAAGTGGACTTTGTCTTCCGGATTAGATGAAAGAACTTTTCCCTCTGCAATGATCTCTCTTGAATTTTCCAAATCCAACAATGAGCACTTCTCTTTCTTCTGACCTGATGAGCTGTTACTCTGCACATCACAACAAGAATTATATTTCCAGCGACCATCAAAAACATCATATTAAGTTAAATTGTAGTAACATAATCATACACCAGGTGATGCTGTTTTCTGTGTAGATGATATAGGTGATGATACTTTCGGCGATGATCCTTTTCCAGGAGGAGTAGGCAACTGTAACTTTTGAATGGGCCAGACAATATACTCTTGAAAGTGCATGCTCCATCATATACATGTCAGGAGTTAGTCTCCATAGGTAAGCATCTTTTTTAACCATCTTATCAACTTTCACCATTGCAGCACCGGGTCCAATAGCAATATTGTTGACCATTTCCATCGGATCAGTTGAACACATATGACCCTCAGCAACTACTACATCCAATAAATTCCAATCATTGATGATGATTGGAATTTGGGATGCCTAAGTCAGTCAAAAACACAATATATATCAGAAAAGATCATATAGAAGTTACAGAGATTCATAATCATATGTGAAAACAATTACCGATGAATTAGAAGTTTGGTTTTCGGATGGGGTTGGGGAGTCTAGCTCATTGTCCACAATGATCTTATCAGCTGGCCATGCTATTTTCATTCCCACAGCTTGGGCAAGTTTTTCAACAGTAGGGGTTGGCCTCCATATATATGCATCTTCTTTTGTTACAGACTTGATAATGACATCTGCTGCATTAGGACCCAGTGGTATACGACCAACCTTGTACGTTGGTTCACATGAACAGTACTCTCCTTCACCAATAACCACATCCCCTATTTCAGTGGAGCCCTCATCACTACTGACCAATTTGAATCATCATCCCTGGAATAAAATACTTGTCTCGCCTGCGAAGCCAAAATATAAGGATCTTGGGTATACGCAGTTTGATTGACATTCAGATTCACTAATGTAAACCCTTCTTCTTCTTTTACACCATTTCCTTTGTTGGCCCACTTGCACCTGAATAGTGGAATCTCAAACTTGTGGTAATTTAGCAAGATGATTTGTTGTATTACTCCATAGTAGACAACCATATCAGTCATATGTTTGTTATCTCTAGTACTAGCTCTACACATGGTAAAGGCCTCATAATTAACTCCACTGTTCTGAGTCTTGCGCTTTAAGTCCTCTGTGTGAAACCTATGACCGTTAACTACAAACCCCTTATAGGTTTGAGCCACATTCCTTGGTCCATATGCCAACCATTTTAATTTCTCCGAATGATCTTCTGAGCTAAAAGGGATCTACATATACAATATAACAAATGAAGTTTATCATGTAACCAGATGAAACGAGTCTAGTAGTTACTTGGATATATGATCTAACCTTTTCTTTTACCCATTGTGAGAACTTGTCTGTATGTAATTTCCGTAAAAAAGTCTCACTTCTAGAACACCTTACATCCTTTAATTGTAGTTCTTCTAAATGCATACTGTTACACAATGTCATAAGGTTAGTTCAAAACACTGATTAAAATTATAAGATAAGATATGAGATAAGGGATAAACTTACTCTACATATGGGTTCATCAATGCCATATTCATTAGAATATATCGATGGGCGATCTCTTGCTCTCTATCAGTTAATACAACCTGAGCAGACATCTGAAATGGGCGGCCTTCAAGTATGCGGTCAGAGCATTCAATATCTTCATTCCTGTTTATTGTTTCTTGTACCGGAACTGAACTTTGTAGGAACTCCATGCAGAATGCAATACACTCTCCAGCCACATACCCTTCAGCCATACACGCTTCTGGTCTTGCATAGTTCTTCACATATGTCTTTAATGTTTTCATATACCTATAACTCAAACAGGAGAGCAGAAATTATGTTACTCAACTGACGCAGACAACACAAGCAAGACAGTAAGATAATTAAAAACATGAGTACCTTTCAAATGGGTACATCCACCTGAAGTGAACAGGTCCACCCAAACGAGCCTCCCTTGCTAGATGTATTGGCAGATGGAACATTATATCAAACATGGATGGGGGAAAATATCTTTCTAATTGGCAAAATGTCTCTACACACTCAGCCTCCAGTAATAACAGCTTCTCTGGATCAACAACTCTCTGACACAACCTTTTGAAGATGCTACAGAGTCTAATCACTGCAATCCTAGGACCATTTGGTAGCAATCCTCTCAAAGCAACTGGTAGGAGGTTTTGGAGAAGGACATGATGATCGTGGGACTTCAATCCACCAATCATAGTAGGATCTAATGAAACACAGTTTGAGATATTAGAAGAATAACCATCCGGACCTCTCAATAAACTTAACCTCTTGCAGAACTTCACTTTTTCATCCTTTCTCAACCAATAAGCAGCTGGAGGCATAAAATTTCTCTTCCCCCCTTCTTGAATGTGTAATTTCTTCCTAATCCCCATATCTTGCAGATCTTTCCTTGCTTTTAACCCATCTTTTGACTTAACAGATTGCATCAACATAGCCAGTATAGCATCAAAAACGTTCTTCTCCACATGCATAACATCAATGTTGTGACGAACCGGCATATCCTACCAAAAATATGAAGGATTAGTTGAGAAAGGATAAACAAATGAAAAAATCAAATAACTGTAATATAGAAATTTAAAATGAAAGTACATACCTTCCAATAAGGTAAGTCAAAGAGTATGGACCGTTTCTTCCACCTCCAATTATCATTGTCTTCATCATATTCATCACCTGACAGCTCCTCATCTTCGCATTTATCCTTCCTTTTCCTTTTTCCTTTTTTGTCTATAGATTTACCAAACTCATTTCTGAAATCTTTTAACATCTCACAAATCTCAACTCCATTTTGAACTCTACATGCACTTCCTTCCTCTATAGTGTTATCGAACAATTTTTTCTTCTTCTGTAAGGATGATCAGGTTTGAGCCTCTTTCTATTGCCCAAATACACATGCTTACGACTGAATTTCAACCATCTAAAGGGTGTATCCTTCTCACACACATTACACGCCTGTTTCCCTTTAACTTTACAGCCTGCCAATGACCCTAATCCTGGATAATCAGTTTTAATCCATAGTAACACTGCTTTAAGAGTGAAATTCTCCCTCATGAACGAGTCATATACAACAATACCTTCACGCCAAAGATCCTGTAGATCATCTATCAACGGAGCCAAGTAGACGTCGATGTTATTGCTCGGTGCAGTTGGCCCAGGGATCAAAACGGTGAGAATAATGTTCTCTGCCTTCATACACAATGTTGGGTGCATGTTGTAGTTGACTAATAATACCGTCCATGTGCTATACTTCGTGTTCTGGAGGGAGAAAGGATTCATCCCATCTGTAGAAAGACCAAGACGGAGGTTTCTTGGTTAAGCAGAAAACTCAGGCCATTTATCATTCACATTGGCCCAAGTTAGTGAATAACCTGGATGCTTCATTGTACCATCTAAACTTGCATTATTGTAATGCCACCTCAACTCTTCAGCAACTCTTTTGGATCTAAACATCCTCTTGAATCTGTCTTTTATAGGAAAATACCTAAGAACCATCGCTGGAATCCCCTTCTTCTCCTGACCAGTGTTCTTATCCCTTTCCCATCTTGACAGATTACATCTTGGACAGCTTTCCATCTCTGCGTACTGCTTCCTTTACAGGATGCAGTCGTTAGTGCATGCATGAATCATGTCGTATCCAAACCCAAACATCTTCAGGAACTTCTTCATCTCATCTGTAGAGCTCGGGAGAACATTATCCTTAGGAAGCATCTCATGAACCATTCTCAACAGTTGATCAAAATAATTCTCCGACATACCACTCTTAACTTCAATCCTGTAAAGCCCCATGATTGCAGATATCTTGGTGTAGTTAGAACAACTTGGATATAGAGGAGTCTCAGCATCTTCTAGCTTCTTCCTGAACTCAAATTCTTCTTTACTATCAACATCATCATTATGATCTTCACTGTGGCTACTAGGCTGTGAATTACCATAAAAAAGGCTTTCCTAATCAAATCAAAAGCCTCAACCTTAGATCTCGGATCTTCAGATGGCTTAGCAGTTCTAATATCCCCATGCTTTCTCTAACACGGTTTCCTCTTGTATTTCTCATCCATGCCCCTAATCACTAGTTGATCTACCACTGTATCTGTCGCCTGATGACACAAATTCCGACAGTCTATGCATGGACATAATATGACACTTGGGTTACCCATACTTGTTGCTGATGCATGCACAAAATTAGTTGCTCCTGTCTGATACTCAAGGCTAGCCCTGTAACAAACAAACATTAAAAACTTCTATATAGAATTCTGCAAAAAGTTTTACTTCACAAAGTAATGTAAAGAAGAAACAATTTTATACCTTGGATGCCAAACCCAAGTCTTATCCATCTTAAAACAACACCACAGCTCCACATACACTCATATTAAACCATACCAATCAACAAAAGAAACAACAACAAGTAAAGATGATTCTGAAAGATAATTACTCACCAACTAAATTTAGGAACTCTTTTGTTCTGTTCAAATCTGTATAATAGATATTTATCTACTTCGTATCAATACCATATTCTAACTCAGATTTACCTTCGATGTCTGATTTTGCTTCGTTTGAGAAGTTATCACGAACCCAAGATTCCCAGGTAACTAAGATTCGAATTAGGGTTTCGATTTGGCGATAACACTGAGTAATTGAGTGGAAATTGCGAAATCAAGCCAAGATGATGAACATGCAAGAAAGAAGAAGATAGAGTGAGAGAATTAGAACTGAAAATTTGGCTAAGGAAAAAAATAAAGTTTAGAGTTAGGCTCAGTACAAACACGGGGGAACCAAAATTTTTTTGTCCCGCTAAACATAAAAATAGCGGTTTAGTTGGAATTTTGGCCGCATGTTTTTATTTTGTCCCGCTCAAACCATAGATAGCGTTTATATATTACCAAACACTATGTTTAAGTCCAGATTCAGTCAAGGATAGCATAAACGTCAAAAACGCTATCTGGTTATGCTATCAATAATCAAATTTCTTGTAGTGTACGATTTAAGCTTTGTTCTCACCTTTCTCTTCTCTATGTACCTTCATTACTCTGATTCTTTGCTCACTTGTAGATTCTTCTCTCTTAAATCTAGTATAGTCATAGGTCTATCCCAGAAAAACAAAATTGTAAGATATTTTACTTACCTAAAAAAGTTGGACACGACGAAGGATCCACGCCCGGTGTGTGTTTCTGTATCTTGTAGTTCAATTATAATGGGAACAACACACAAAGCTTCCCGCTCCAAACATGGATAAGGATGAGAAAGTGAGAGATACAACGATAAGAACAAAGTACTCGACGCTCCCTTGCACTAGAATCTGAATATGAATCCCAACACAAAAACAAAACAAGAAAATCTTTCAAAATCCAAAGCGCAATTTGATGATGATCAAGACAATCACCAATCGCACATATACAATTCAAAATTCTCAAATACGCAGTTTTATCACATTCAAAATCTCAAATTGCATAAGATACAATTACAGTAAACACGTATTGACCTCGTATTTAAATTTTAAACTACGCAAAACCTCCGTTCTGCTCCCAAGTCTTTCAATCATCCAGGTTATTCCTCACGGTGATCCATTACTCTGCCACAAAATACACTTATCATAAAATGATGCCATAAGAAACTTAAGACGACTGTGTATTCTTACTTCTAGAAGAAACTTAGGCTGAATTTTCTCCCTGAAGTAACATAAGTTCCAGACTCAGGGCTGTCCATCCTGTGTACGCAAAAATTTGGGCCACACAGCCGATTCTCCAAATTTTCTTGATGGTCTCTGCATAAAAAAATCAAACGATCTATTCTATTAAATGGTTCATCTCTTTGGTACTGATCCTGAAAAAATAAGAGGATCAAGAGAGAGAGCTTTATAATTTCAGCACAAAATTATGCCAAGAAAGTTACCTCATCCCATATTTCTCCAGACTCTTGGTTGTACTTTGTTTTAGAGCAACCATCCGGAGCTGAAAAGAGGTTCGAGAGCATTACACCACATCCTTTTATCCTCTGGTTGTTAAAGGAAAACTCAAGCTCAACATCGTTGTAGTCCGATGTAGATGGACGATATTTAATGTCTCTTGCAGCTTTCCATTGATCAATCAAATGCAAGAGCTATGTCGGTCTCAGATCGACGGTGAGTAAAGTTCGAATTGATTCTCGTCCAATTGCAGCTTATTAGCGGCGCTCCCATGTCATAAGAGCCAGCGAATCAGGTAGCGGACACACGAAGAAGCTCGGAATGAGCGATGTTGAGTGTGATGCCGCCGTTGCTGCCGGAAATGTTCCTGAAGCACCTCCGGTTCCACATTGTGCGGATTATGACTTGAATCTATACTCAGTTTGAATCGCGATTGAACATAAAACAGAATGTAAAGAAGAACACAAGACATAAAGATTTTGTTACCCGATGTTCACCACACCATTCGATATGAATGACTGCTATTCTCACCGGGGCTGATTGAATCAGCAAATGCACTAGATCAACTCAAACTCGAGCTCAGACGAACATCAATGGCGAAATCGCCTCTCTCTATGCACTCGCTCTCTTTCTTATCCGTTACACTCTAACCACCCGAATGATATATCATGATTTTTACCGGTTTTATGCCATGATATAGTTGTGTTTTTAGTGTCTTTTGTGTTCTTTTAGAGTTTTTTACAGGTATAATCAGGTTTGGAGCTAAATTGGAGATAATGGAGCTTTTTGGAGATTTTTGGAGTGTTTGGCCGAGAGATAGAGTTCACTGTCCGAAACAGAGAAAGGTGTCGATCGTTGCATGCCTAGCATCGATCGATGCACCAGCGAGATGGGCCAAAACTCGGCGGTTTAGAAGAATCAAGATATTGCACTTTGATCCAGAAGTTCCTGATATTTACAAAGAAGCCCTGGCCGAGATTATACCTATATATCAGAGTTTTTGGTGTTTTAATGAGATACACTTTACATTAAACTTTCATAATTAAGAGCAGAGGATTTTTAGAGCTTTTGGGGCTGATCTGAACCTATTGCTTCATCTGTATTTGGAGAAGATTTCGAACCCCTTTAATCTTTTATCTTTTATGCAATCTATTATTTCTATGATTATGTTTTCATCAATCATGTCTGAGTAGATTCCTTGTTAGGTTTAGGGTTTCTCACATAGGATTTCATGACTTGCTAGACTTGTTCAAATTCAGTTAAGGATTCAAACTATATCTGTTCTTCAATTTAATTGTGCTTAAAGCTAGTTCTAACCTGATCAATTAGAATCTAGATCTTAGGTTGCTAAATACATCACGGAAGTGGGGTTTAGGAATCTGAACTAATTAAATTGGGCAATTAAACTTTGCGCAAACGGAAGTTTGGTTTAGGATAATTGTGAACATATCAAACTTGGGATTAATGCTAGTTTAATCTGTTAGTTCTCGCAAACGAAAGTTTGGTTTGCTGCACTTAGACTTAGAGAATTATCGCAAAGGAATTTGGTTAATTCTATATCTGTGTTTTGAGTTCTAGAACTGTGCTTAATTAGATCCTCGCTGAATGAACTGTCTGCTTGTCTGATTTCCTGAGAATACCCTAGGCTTGACGCTTTTAGTTTATTGCTTCCACAACCGTTAATCTCTGCTACTGATTTACTTTCTCGCACCACTTTTAATTCAATTACATTGCTTTCTTCCTAGTTAAATTCCTGTTCTTGAGCTATTGAATACCGGAGTCTCTGTGGATTTCGATACCCTATATACTACATTGATATTGCTGTGCACTTGCAGTTTAGTATAGGGATAAACTTTGAGCCTATCAAGTTTTTGGCGCCGTTGCCGGGGACTCTTTGAGTCTTCGATAGCTTCGAGCCTAGGGTTTTACTAGGATTTTTCTTTTTCTTTTCGTTTTTGTTTTTATTTTTTTTTTTTTTTTGCTGATTTATTTTTCTGTTTTCTCTGATTTCGCATTGCATCGATCGACGCCCTTCTTGCATCGATCGACACACTTCGCTGAATCACCAAGAACACTAAGAGATCATCAGGACGATGTGTCGGAATGATATTTTCAGCTCAGGGATTGACAGTTCACAGATAGCTGGGTTGAAGAACCAAGTTGACTCTCTGCATAGTCTTCTACTTGGAAAGTATGCACAAGAAGCTAACCATTGCGTTGAAGGAACTGAAGGATTATGATGTTTTTCCATGGTTCAATTCTCGGATTGCAACCTAGCACATAATCTTAAACAGATCTAGGTTCTTGTAATCGAATCATAAAACAAACCTGGACATTACCTTTGCAGCGGAATTTGGTGGTAATGACGAGATCAACGAACAGATGAATACCTGTTCCTCCTTGGTATCCACACGCTTACAAGCACGGATGGCTGCTAGACCGGATGGAATTCAACCAGAGAGAGAGAGAGAGAGATGAGCCGCGGCTGCCTCTTCCAAATCGCCAAAGATGGCTTGGGGTTTCTAAAACCCTTGTTCCAATCTTATTAATTCACTAATGGGCCCAAGTTTAATTAATTAAACTAATGGTCCATTAGACTTTTGGGCCCAAGACACAAATCAGACAAAAGCCCATTTGTTGTCTGCCCAACTCTCTGTACAAATACAGTAAATGCCTTAGCATCTTACCGTATTAATTCCATCTTAACTTTCCCGTTAGCTATGGTGTGTGACCCTTTGGGATCATACAATACTGGTAATAAGTCCTAAACTTATAGATCAAGAGCGGACTCTAGCAAGCCATCATGATCACCCAGTATTTATGACTTATGTCTGATCTCGACATTTATCATACTTTCTAGAGATAGTACAGTAGATTTCAGGACATTCCCAACAATCTCCCACTTGTACTGGAATCCTACATTCCCTAGTCCTTTTGTCTCAATATCTCGATCTGGCATAAGGCAAGATGCGTGTCATCCTTATATAGCCAGACCATGTTCATCGGACCAGATTTGATACTGACAATGCAAACGACTTGGGCAAGTCCGTTTGGGAGTGGCCACTCTCTTACCAGCTATCAAGTCTCCGATTGGCCTAGAGATAATACCTCCGTTAAACGGCAGGGAAAAATCCCATCTTGTTCCATCACTATGAACTACACGCTTCATAATACACCCAACCAAGGTCCGTATAGCTCCCAGTTACGAAACAGCGTTAGACAATGGTCAAAGTGCATCAATCCATGTGCAGCCACATGCATGCGAACTCAGGTCTAAGGATTATACTCTATAGTCGTATATGAGAACCTCTTATGACACAGATATTAATATCTTGTAGAGTTCTCATCAGCGGGCCATGTCCGGTCATATGCTCCCCTACATATACCTATGTGTCGACTTTGATGCCGCGCATCTATGACCCCTCGAAACTTGGTCATAAGTCTCAACACAATCTAGTCTCAAGTGGTTGTTGGTGTTCCAATTTCAACAACCTTCGACTATGGACACTATGATTTATGTCATTTCGTTAAATATGGGGTTTCAGGATCAAGTCTACTCATGTACTTCGATGGCCCATATATAATGACATGAATCATTTTGGAACGATTATTTATATCACAGTTAAAATAATCCAGAAATCATAGATTTCATAAACATAAAATATTATGTTTACATGAACCTTTCAAAATAACTAAATAAAGCCCTTTACAAACTCCCACTGAAATTAAGACTACATCTTAATTTCACTCATCCTACAGCTACATGTAATTTTTCGGAGTCCGGGCTCACTTTCGCTTCTTTGAATTTCGCAGATTCGTCGCTTTCAATGATCATCAGATCATGCGAACTTTCAATGATCATCAGGTTCAACTAATGACGAGAAATCACTCTCGGATTAGTGACTGATTCATTCATATCTGCGAACTTCAGGCTCTACAGGTGTAGATTCTACAGAAATCTGTAAATCCATCCGTTGCTCTCCCTCAACAGGTTGAGCAGCCTCCTGTATTTCTCGAATTTCTTCGAGTTATACTTTTACTCCCACTGTTCTTCTTGGAAAGTAACTTAAATTAAATATGGGGTTTCAGGATCAAGTCTACTCATGTACTTCGATGGCCCATATATAATGACATGAATCATTTTGGAACGATTATTTATATCACAGTTAAAATAATCCAGAAATCATAGATTTCATAAACATAAAATATTATGTTTACATGAACCTTTCAAAATAACTAAATAAAGCCCTTTACAAACTCCCACTGAAATTAAGACTACATCTTAATTTCACTCATCCTACAGCTACAGTCCGCGACTCGTGCTTAGGCCTAAGGAGTGGCTTCGTTAATAGATTGGCAACGTTCTCATTCGATGAAACTTGCTTATCTACTTAACACCTCTGTCATTTATCTCACGTAATAGGTTACACCTACCCTCAAGGTGTTTGGACCTCTGATGTGCAGCTAGTCTCAACTACGCTGGGAATCTCATCAAGTTCAGTGATGAACTCTTCTTTCCAAACAACCTCTTTCGCCGCTTCTCAAGCTGCGAAATGTTCAGCTTAAGTCATGGAGTCAGCAACAGTGCCTTGCACCGCCAGATAGACACAAGATATAGCCGGACTGTGACCAGGAATTATCTTTGTCTATTGGAAACTTGCCTTTCAGACTCTATCGACTTGTAGCACTTCACTTTCTCCGTAAACCAAGAACTTATCCTTAGTATTCCTCAAATACTTTAGGATATTCTTTTTGGCAATCCAGTGATTCTTTGCTGGATTTGACTGGTCTTTACTTGTCTTGTTTAACATTAAAGCAACATCAAAACAAGTACGTGTCATGGCATACATGATAGATCCAATTGCCGACGCATATGGAATCCTATCCATGCATTCAAGCTCAGCAGTTATCGTAGGACACTGCTTCTTGCTTAACGTATTGCCATGTGACATTGGCATAAAACCCTTCTTGGATTGCTGATTAGGTGTAGGACTTTGTCAATTTAAGAATCCTGACTTTGTCCTACCAGCTCTTTTGGATCTCTATCTTTAGATCCAAAATCCAAGAACATACGTGGTTTTACCCATGTCAATCACAAAACCAACTCCCAAGCCAGTCCTTTACCGACTGCAGCATTGGGACGTTATTTCCGAGAATCAGTATGTCATCGACATACACTATGAGAAATGCAACATCGCTCCCACTTATCTATTAGTAAACGCACAGTTCCGCTTCGTTCCTGTTCAAGTCAAAACCTTGACTACTTCAACAGAACGAAGATTCCAACTCCGATATGTTTGCTTCCATCCATGAATGGATCGATGAAGCCAACTTACACAAAATGTAATTTTTCGGAGTCCGGGCTCACTTTCGCTTCTTTGAATTTCGCAGATTCGTCGCTTTCAATGATCATCAGATCATGCAAACTTTCAATGATCATCAGGTTCAACTAATGACGAGAAATCACTCTCGGATTAGTGACTGATTCATTCATATCTGCGAACTTCAGGCTCTAAAGGTGTAGATTCTACAGAAATCTGTAAATCCATCCGTTGCTCTCCCTCAACAGGTTGAGCAGCCTCCTGTATTTCTCGAATTTCTTCGAGTTATACTTTTACTCCCACTGTTCTTCTTGGAAAGTAACTTCCCTTCTTAGAAAACAGAATGGACGTAAAAGTAACAAGCCTTGGTTTCCCTAGGACAACCAGTGAAGTAGCACAACTACAAATACTCAGTAAAGACGAATTTGGATCGATTCCAATCCACATTTACGTGGTGTCTTTCAACTGATATTGGTGGAACTATTTCAGCGTAAACTTAGATATTTCTAGAGCGTTATTCTTAAAGAATATCATGGAAGATTCGTGTGACTCATCTTTAATCATTTCTAATAAGATCTGATTCTTTCTCACAGAAACACCTCAAGGTTTTCAGGAGAAATGAGCTGTGAAACGACTTCACACTCATTCAGATGATCACACCATCAATGACTTAAGTATTCTCACTCGTGATCTAATCCAGAGTCTCAATACTTCTGTCACTCAGATTCTATACCTCATTCTGGAACTCTTTCGACCATTTCAAAGAATTCCGACTCGTGTCTCATCAAATGAACACAGTCATACTCACTGAAGTAATCAGTAGAGACAATGAAGTACAGGAAATTTTCTCTGGCATTACCGCTCATTGGACCACATACATACATGAGTATGTTCAATCTCCAATAAGCCTTTGGGCCTTTCTCTAGCTCGGCTAAGATGGGCCCTTTGTCTTTTGGTCTAGTAAGCAGAATTCAAGTCTCATAAGATATCCATTCAAATGAGCCCAAAAGTCCATAACTATGGGGTTTCTGAATCTGACTTACTCTATGTGACCAAAACGTTTATGCCAAGAAAAATCAGGTTTAACTCATCAGATTTAAACCAATTGCGGTATTTTATGTTACATTTAGGCACTCTTTGGTTTAAGACATAAAACCCATTCCTTGAATAGGGTGCTACAATTAATATTTCATTAAGATCAAAAGAACAAAACTTGTCTTTATCAAAATGAAAACATTCAAATTCTTCACAAGAAAATGAAAAACAACTCTGCTTAAAGCAGGTACATTGTAGCAATTACTTAATTCAAAACCAAGCCTCAAAAGCATCTACAAGTGAAAATCCTACGGCTGAGGCAGCATCCCAAGCTCCTTCCAGACACGCAGTTCCACTTGCCCTTCCTTCAACGTTCTACTGTTGTTCAGGCTCTGCATATTATAACAAATATCAGTGCCACAATCAGTATCCAATACCTACAAGGTATAACTTGAAGTAATAACATGAATACCTGAGGAAGTAGTCTCATACATCAACTTTAACTCCTCATAATCTTCCATGAATTTAATGCAATCTCTTTTCCAATGCCCAGTCTCTTTACAGTAGCAGCACTTACCAACGTAAGAGGTATCTGACTCGGGCTCAGAAGACACACGCTTGCCATGATTCAAAATCTGGACAACTTTGTCTTCACCCTTGTCAACATTAGGTTTAGTAAACCTACCCTTCTCATTCATGAGATTGTACAGGGTACTCTTCACGTTTGGCTCAACTGTCTTGAGCATATCATGCAGTTCAGTCAACGTCTTCGTTAAGCCTTTCTTGATATAGTTCCTTACGAACTTATCATAGCTTGACGGCAGTGACTGCAGAATGATCTCAGTTGCCAATTCCTGGCTAACTGGATAATCTAGTTTCCTCAGGTTATCAATGTAACCCATCATTTTACTGACATGAGGACTTACTGGATGATCATTTGGTAGCTTGCAGCTAGTGAGAGACTTAACCAACTGGTATCTCTCCACTCTTACCTGCTCCTGAAATTTCAATTTCAGGCTGCTGATCATCTCTATTGGCGACTCCATGTTCTCATATTGCTTCAGCAAATCTGAGTCCATGGTAGCCAATATCAGACCACGCACATCTACCGCATCATTATAATGCTTATTCCAAGCATTATATACTGCATGAGAGGCATTGGACCCGATCCTAACGGGGAGAGCTCTCTCAAGGACATAGTCCTTTCTCTCCTGCCTGAGGACTAGCCTCAGGTTCCGCGACCAAGTCAAGAAATTTGATCCGTTCAGTTTGTCCATCTCAAGGACAGACCGGATCGAGAAAGTGTTTTGATTGTTTGTGCTCGTCATAGCTGAAATTTAGAGATAAATAGAGTTTTAGTTATTTAGTTCATAAAAGAGTAATCTTAATAACTTATAGGAAAACTCGCATTGCATTCAAAATTTCTTTGTTTAACCTCATAAGAATGCAATGATTCCGAGACCCATATCCAGCTAAATCCAAAGTGGGCCACTGGCCGTCACCCGGAATTAGCTTTACTTGGTAAGCATACACACAGCTAGTTATATCTCATATAACTTTCGGTTGTGAATTGGGCCCAAGGCCCAAAACACCAGATGTCTCAAGGCCCGGGACTCCCGATGGCCCAGTCAAGGAAACCAATCTCTTACAGCCAAATAATCACTAAAGTCTGGGACTCCCAATGAAATTAGTGACTATATACTACTTTACTTACGCGAAAACAGACACCTCACACTGTAAGCCATATCTGTAATCGAATAAGCGTTAAGTAGCTGACAAGATTGGAAAGACATCCAAGCTTGATATTGGTTTTGAGGATTTTAAGTTTTATTTCCAAAAATAGAAGATTACTATTTTGGGAAACTTACTTGATTTAGAAACTTTCTAAATTTAGAAACATACTAAAAATAGAAATTTCTAATTTAATATTTTATAAATATTTTCGGGTTGGGTCACAAATTATAGGCCCAATTCTTGGCCCAAGACCATAGAATTCCAGTTGGCCCAATAATTTGACATAACCGAGTCGGTTTATTAATTATGGTCCAAGACCAAATTAACTATCAAAACCATCGGTTATTTACTAAACCAGACCAGCTCTAAATTATTTGGTCCAACCAAATCAAACTTAGACCAGCCTTCGGTTTAGGTTAAAATTCAATTTTTGAATTTCAATCCGGTTTAACCAGAAATTAAATAATACCATGTATTAAATAATTTCCTAGTAAACCGCGATTTGGGTTAACCGCTTAAACCATAATTAATTGAAAAATTAATTGATTCACACACAATCAAAAAGGACAAAACGATCCAAGCGATACACAATTCGTATCAATTAATCAATCATATTGACCTTAATTCATTAAGCAAATCGTTTCACAAAGTCAACATGTGATTCGTTTGCTAAACAATTCAATAATTGAATCACTTCATTCACTTATACAAACCAATGACGACAAAATCACGACATTCACTTATTCACTTAAAGACAAAATAAAGTCAAAAGCTCATGATTGTAAAACAAAAATCAATGATGGATTCATTTTTTTTCAATTCGAAACTGAACATTACGATCAATACATTCACATAAAGACGAAAAGATTTTGACTTATTCCAATTCGTTAATGATATTGACTTTTCAATTCGATAATCGACTCATGCCAATTAATTCAACAATCATTATTGCAAGCGATTATGACAAAATACAACAAACGATTCCAAAATCGTTCACGATCAATAATTCATAATTCAATAATTGATCGCTATCAAATCGATTCAAAAAGCAAAAACCTAACGACCTAGGCTCTGATACCACTGAAGGATTATGATGTTTTTCCATGGTTCAATTCTCGGATTGCAACCTAGCACATAATCTTAAACAGATCTAGGTTCTTGTAATCGAATCATAAAACAAACCTGGACATTACCTTTGCAGCGGAATTTGGTGGTAATGACGAGATCAACGAACAAATGAATACCTGTTCCTCCTTGGTATCCACACGCTTACAAGCACGGATGGCTGCTAGACCGGATGGAATTCAACCAGAGAGAGAGAGAGATGAGCCGCGGCTGCCTCTTCCAAATCGCCAAAGATGGCTTGGGGTTTCTAAAACCCTTGTTCCAATCTTATTAATTCACTAATGGGCCCAAGTTTAATTAATTAAACTAATAGTCCATTAGACTTTTGGGCCCAAGACACAAATCAGACAAAAGCCCATTTGTTGTCTGCCCAACTCTCTGTACAAATACAGTAAATGCCTTAGCATCTTACCGTATTAATTCCATCTTAACTTTCCCGTTAGCTATGGTGTGTGACCCTTTGGGATCATACAATACTGGTAATAAGTCCTAAACTTATAGATCAAGAGCGGACTCTAGCAAGCCATCATGATCACCCAGTATTTATGACTTATGTCTGATCTCGACATTTATCATACTTTCTAGAGATAGTACAGTAGATTTCAGGACATTCCCAACAGGAACTGGATTCTATAGTCACGGATCTGCTTTTCAGAAACCCTTTACAAGGAGTTGTAGTGTTTCTTCTTACCAAGTACCGCCTGCACCTACAGCTCATGAGAGCAGAATGGAAATCATGATGGAGCAGTACCTTGAGAGACAACAACAGATTGATAGGTCCTTCAACTCAAAGATGGATGCTTTGTATGAAGACTTGAATGAGAAGTTTGAATCTTTGAGCACGCATATGGAGGAGCTGGATATCAAAATTGAACGAAGAGATGTAGCAATAGAGAGGCAGAATGAAGCTAAGAGAGCTGAACGGAAGCTGCACATCAATGCTGTGAACATAAGGGATGAGATTGAGTTGCTAGGTGAAGAAGAGAGCATAATCTCGGATTTTCTGGATGAATATTGTATGCCTGATACATGCACCGATCGACACCCCCTCAGTGACGATCGACACGCCATTCTGACGGCAATTTCGAGTTCTTTCGAGAAACAGAATCGCCTTGCATCGATCGACACACATCATGCAACGATCGACACAGAACGCAGACATGACCAGAAAACTGCAACAGTACCCGAACGAGTCTACAAGCCCCCAGTGCCATATCCTAAGGTTCCTAAACCCTCCAAACAAGAGCTAGAAGTGGCTAACTGCATAAAAGTGATGGATAAGAAGGTGAATAAAACACCACCAGTTGAAACTTCGCGAGTTCATGCAAAGAAGATGATCTCCACTGATGGTCATCTAAAAGAAGAAGTTCAGATTGGTGGAACTACAGTATCTGATAGTGAAAAGAAGAAGATGGCGGTTCCTCTTGAACCTGCTCTAACATCTTCAGTACCTGCAACTGTTCATAAGCAGAAAGCTCCAGACATCAGATATACATCAAAGGTAAGGTACAAATCACCTAAGCTTAATCCTTCTGATCACATTGTTTTGAATGCAGGAAAACAAAGAATCCCGCCGAAGCTACACTCCCACCCGACCCTTATCGTTCGTTCCTTGGAAGATCTCATGATCTGAATGCTTATACGCAACCTTGGATGAGGAGACATTCACAGAGACACTCAAAGTCTCTGTTGAAACCTCCATGAGTTCGATCTCTTTCTGATAGGTTAAGCTATTGACCTTAAACAAGCGTTGGGTGGGAGGCAACCCACCATTAGGTACTGGTGTTTTTCTACTTAATTTTTGGTGTTTTTGTTAGGATTTTACGTTTGTTTTTGTTTTTGGTGCAGTTATGTTTGCAGGTCTCGGACAAAATCGCAGTGCAACGATCGACTCACTTCTGTGTCGATCGTCACAACACGAATGGAATCGCATTGCAGCGATCGTTGCGGTCCTGAGCAACGATCGATCATACACGAAAATCGCCAAGTAACGGTCGATGCACTTAGTGCAACGATCGATGCCTGAGCGGCAGAGGTAACCCGACAGACATAATTTCACCTTTTCAATTTTTTATTTTCTTTTTACCGATCCTTCGCTGGACACTACTGGGGACAGTGTGTCTTAAGTGTGGGGGAGGTGCTACTGACTTTTGTTTTCTGTTTTCTTAAGAGTCAGTCCGTTTTTCAAAAAAATTTTGTTTTATTGAGTCAAAATTGTTTAAGTAAGAAACTATGATTTTCTGAGAAGATTTACAAGACTTGCAGGAACTTAAGTAACCATTGGGATGAAGTTGCAGGATCTATCTATGACTATTAGGAAACCCCATCACAGATCAACCTACTGGGAACACCCACATCACTTCAGGTATCAGATGATCCTTTACTGACTTCAATTTAATACTGACTTAGATTTCTCACCTAAGGGCTTGGTATACTTTGTGTCGGATTCCCTTGTTAGTTCTGACACAGCCTGTAAACCTGTCCTATTTAGTTCCCTTCTCCCCTTCTGTAAAGTAAAAAAAAAAATAATAATAAACTGAGGATGAGTTAGTAACTCCGAAGTGGTCATGGGAATAGTAGCAAACACTATTATCTCTCATGTGATCCATGGAATGTGTCCAAAGTACACCCCATAACGGGAAGAACACTGATAAAAAAAATAAAATGATACCCAGTGGGGAAAAATCAGTTGTTAAAGAAGGGAAAGAGAAGAAAGGGACTAGAGAAAGATAGTATGGTGGTCTAGAGCTGATAAGGTAAGAATCCATGTGCCCTTTGATCGATACTCCTTAGGTGAGACCGCACTTAAATACTTGCAGAAGTCAGTAGGGAGAATTTGAATGCTTGAATGTGATTGTGGAGTTTACCTAGGACAGTTGCTAAGTGTGGGGGAAGTACATTGTGGTCTTGATATCCTGTGATTGATTCTTTCAGTGGTTTACTAAGGGGAATCTGAGTATTGTAGCTTCTAGGATGAAATGAGTTTCTGAAGAGTTTTCAAACCTCTTCACCATGTTTTAGTTCTATGTTTTGCTTGAGGGCAAGCAAAGGCTAAGTGTGGGGGAGTTGATATATCATGGTTTTTACCGGTTTTATGCCATGATATAGTTGTGTTTTTAGTGTCTTTTGTGTTCTTTTAGAGTCTTTTACAGGTATAATCAGGTTTGGAGCTAAATTGGAGATAATGGAGCTTTTTGGAGATTTTTGGAGTGTTTGGCCGAGAGATAGAGTTCACTGTCCGAAACAGAGAAAGGTGTCGATCGTTGCATGCCTAGCATCGATCGATGCACCAGCGAGATGGGCCAAAACTCGGCGGTTTAGAAGAATCAAGATATTGCACTTTGATCCAGAAGTTCCTGATATTTACAAAGAAGCCCTGGCCGAGATTATACCTATATATCAGAGTTTTTGGTGTTTTAATGAGATACACTTTACATTACACTTTCATAATTAAGAGCAGAGGATTTTTAGAGCTTTTGGGGCTGATCTGAACCTATTGCCTCATCTGTATTTGGAGAAGATTTCGAACCCCTTTAATCTTTTATCTTTTATGCAATCTATTATTTCTATGATTATGTTTTCATCAATCATGTCTGAGTAGATTCCTTGTTAGGTTTAGGGTTTCTCACATAGGATTTCATGACTTGCTAGACTTGTTCAAATTCAGTTAAGGATTCAAACTATATCTGTTCTTCAATTTAATTGTGCTTAAAGCTAGTTCTAACCTGATCAATTAGAATCTAGATCTTAGGTTGCTAAATACGTCACGGAAGTGGGGTTTAGGAATCTGAACTAATTAAATTGGGCAATTAAACTTTGCGCAAACGGAAGTTTGGTTTAGGATAATTGTGAACATATCAAACTTGGGATTAATGCTAGTTTAATCTGTTAGTTCTCGCAAACGAAAGTTTGGTTTGCTGCACTTAGACTTAGAGAATTATCGCAAAGGAATTTGGTTAATTCTATATCTGTGTTTTGAGTTCTAGAACTGTGCTTAATTAGATCATCGCTTAATGAACTGTCTGCTTGTCTGATTTCCTGAGAATACCCTAGGCTTGACGCTTTTAGTTTATTGCTTCCACAACCGTTAATCTCTGCTACTGATTTACTTTCTCACACCACTTTTAATTCAATTACATTGCTTTCTTCCTAGTTAAATTTCTGTTCTTGAGCTATTGAATACCGGAGTCTCTGTGGATTTCGATACCCTATATAATACATTGATATTGCTGTGCACTTGCAGTTTAGTATAGGGATAAACTTTGAGCCTATCACCGAACCAACTCATCCGAACAAGAATACTAGCTTTATATAACCAGCTGGTTTACACATATGAATAACACGTGACACTAGTCAACCCGACTTAAGTCTAAACCCTCTCATTCCTTCAGAATGTCTGGTACACTTAGAGAAATCAGCTTCGTCTGTGGGGTATGAGACACTTAAACCTTCAAATCTCCACCTTGTCTCTTACACCATTACTTGATTTAGTGCCTCTCAAGTCAATACCTCTGATAATGAGCCTTTATTCAATGAGAATCTTTGCTCTATACTTCTTGCAAAACCCTGCAAGCTTCTGCCAATAGACCTTGACAGAACCACCTTCCAAGATAACCCTTTTGGCTTCATATCTCCCTGAGTAAACCGACTCAGCTGTTGGTGACGAGCCTTTGCTCGTCTAATGCCTTGAAACTCTAAGCAATTGAAGAGATTCCTGGAACTTCCCCACTGGAAGTACCTTAGTGAATATGTCTGCAGGATTATTAGTTGTAGCGATCTTTACCACTTGAATCAATCCATCACTTATCAAATCTCTTATGTGATGATATTTGATGGCTATGTGCTTTTTCCGTTCGTGGAACACTGTAATGCAATCGCACTTTGTTAATCATAATGCAATGTAACTGATTGTTGCTTGAATCCTAGTTCATTTGTGAAACCCCCACAACCACACTGCTTCCTTTGCCGCTTCTGACAATGTCATGTACTATGCCTCTGTAGTGGATAGTGAAACTACCTTCTGCAAACTGGATCTCCAACTAATGATGTTGCCTCCGGCAATGTATACAATTCCTGATATCGACCTTCTTCTGTCTAAATCTGTTCCATAGTCTGAATCACAGTAGCCTCTAATGATAAACTCTCCTTCACTTCTGTAACATAACTTCGTCTTAACATAGCCTTTTATGTATCTAAGGAGCCACTTAACAGCCTGCCAATGCTCCTATATATGTCTGCTCGTGAATGTACAGATCAGTCTAACTGAGTAAGCCAGATCAGGGCGTGTACCAACAATGGAGTACATTATACTCCCCAATGCGCTTTGATTGGGAATATTCTTCATGATCTCAGCCTGTTCCTCTGCTTCCTTATATGTAGCTGATTTTATTTTGAAATGGATCTCCATTGGTGTTGCTACAGACTTGGACTGATCCATTCCATAATTGTCCAGAACTTTCATAAGATAGTTCTCCTGAGAGATTGACAGTACTCCTTTCTCTCTATCTCTGGTGATTTCCATTCCTAATACTTTCTTGGCTTCTCCTAAGTCCTTCATCTCGATTTCTGAACTCAGAAGTATCTTTAACTCATTAATTTATTGTTTATCTCTGGATGCAATCAAGATATCATCTACATATAGAAGTAGATAGATGTATCTTTCATCTTTGAGTCTCTTGTAGTAGACACGACTGTCATAGTCACTTCTGCAGTATCCATTATTCTTCATGAATTCATTGAACATGTTGTTCCACTGACGAGGAGACTGTTTTAAACCATATAGATATTTCTTTAGTAGGCACACCTTCTTTGGATGTCTTTTATCTATGTATCCTTCTGGTTGCTCCATGTATATCTTCTCATCAAGGTAACCATGGAGGAAAGCTTTTTTTACATCCATTTGATGTATCTCCATGTCAAAGTGAACCACTGCTGAATGGAGGAGTCTGATTGAGATGTGTTTAACCACTGGAGAGAATATCTCCTGATAATCTACCCCTTCCTTCTGATTGTAGCCTTTGGCTACTAATCTAGCTTTAAACCTTGGTCATCAACTCATGGAATCCCAGTCTTCCTTTTGAATACCCATTTACACCCGATAGGTCTCTGGTTCTTAACTTTGTCAACCAAAGTCCATGTGTCATTCTTCTTCAGCGATGCCATCTCTTCATCTGAAGCTTCTAGCCACATCTAATTGTCAGTATCATTTAAATCCTCTTGAAAACTTGATGGTTCTGGTTGTCCTCCATCTTCGATCATTAGATATGCATACCCTGCAATATCCTCATCCTCATCATCATACAGAATGTAGTCCTTTAAACTTGCAGGAAGTGTGATCTGTTTCTTAGGTTTGTTCTCAATCACAGGATCCTCTGATGTCTCAATCTGGTC
The DNA here is from genome assembly GCA_030180135.1 of Orychophragmus violaceus. NCBI lineage: Eukaryota > Viridiplantae > Streptophyta > Magnoliopsida > Brassicales > Brassicaceae > Orychophragmus > Orychophragmus violaceus. The sequence continues at coordinate 64,661,289 of CM058235.1, read as the reverse complement.
CAGGTTAGTACTGTCTGTAACTTCAGCCTGATGATATGATTATGTATCATTTCTTCCTTGACCCTGTTCAGTTTCTCCACCTTGAGCTACAATCTCTGGTCCTTCTTTATTGCCTGAAACATCATGACTCACAACTTTGTTAGTAGTAAAATCATTATTGATAGAGATACTTGTGTGATGACCAGCTAATTTATCCTTGTACATCTGATCCTCTCTGAAGACCACATTGCGGCTGATGATACACTTCTGATCATCAATGATCCAAACTCTAAATCCTTTAACCCCTTCTGGATAACCAGTGAACACTCCCTTCTTGGCTCTTGGCTCTAGCTTTCCTTCACTGGAATGAGTATAGACTATACAACCGAACCTTCTTAATCCTTCTAGATTTATCTTGGAAGAAGTTCACCTTTCCTCTGGTATATCAAACTCTATTGCAGATAATGGAGATCTATTTATTAGATAAATAGCAGTAGAAGCCGCCTCTGCCCAGAACCTTTGTCCCAATCCACTTTCACTAAGAATGCTCCTTACCTTATTCATGATGGATCTGTTTAAACGCTCAACTATACCGTTCTGCAGGGGCGTGTATGTTCTGACTATACCATCTTCTTTGCACTTCTGATCAAACCTTTGATTGCAGAACTCTAGTCCATTGTCTGTTCTGAGCTTCTTTAATTTCCTTTCAGTCTGAACTTCTATCATCAGTTTCCACTCCACGAACTTGTCATATGCTTCATCTTTGGTTCTAAGGAAGTATATACATACCTTTCTTGACCAATCATCAGTAAAAGATATGAAGAATTGACACTTTCCAAGACTTAAGGGGACATTTGGTGATCCCCCAAGGTCTAAATGTACATAGTTAAGTTTAGCTTTGGTCACAAGTTGAGCTGGTCCAAAGCTTATCTTGTGAGTTTTACCAATTACACAATCTTCACAGAAGCTCATCTCTGCTGTAGTGTCTTTCCCAAAACATCCTTTCTTGGACAGGATATCTAGCCCTTTCTGCCCTATATGTTCCATCCTGCTATGCCACAGTTTGGTCTGATCAGGAGGTGATCTTTCTGCAGCTAGACTACTGGTTTTTGAAGAAAAACCCTCTGATTCTTTTGCTTCACCTTGAAGCATGTACAAAGTATCATTGCCTTTTCTGATCCCTTTCATAATGACAGTACATCCTTTAATCACTTTTAGAACTCCTTTAGACCCTTGAAACTCACAACCTTTATTCTCTAGAGTTCCCAGGGATATCAAATTCCTTCCAATCTCTGTCATAAACCTCACCTCATGAAGAACAAATGTAGTACCATCTGGATTCTTGAATCTGATCGAGCCAATTCCCTTTACATCTGCATGTGAGTTGTTAGCCATCTTTACTCTCCCTGTTGTTAGTTCATTTAGGTCCAGAAACGGGTCCTTCCTGGGAGTCATATGGAACGAGCAGCCTGTGTCCATTACCCACTCATTCTGATTATCTGTTTTCTGTGACAGGTTGACTTCAGAAGCAATTAGGCCAGCTAGGTCTTGTGCATCATCTTTTGTTAGGCTCGATTCACCAGTGTTCTGAGATTGGTTCTTATTCTTATTCTTCTCTAAACACTTATAGCATTGCTTCTTATAGTGACCTTCTTTACCGCAAATCCAACAATTTTTTCCCCTTCTCTTGACTTGGATCTTGACTTATTGAATTTACCTTTGTTCTGATGAGATTGGCCACTCCTTGTCTCTGATCTTCCCCTGACGTAATGGCCATATGAACTCTTCTTGCCTGTAGCTTTGAGTTCCTTTTCCTTTGACCTCGCATACGTCTTCAACCTCCAATGCCTCTTTGATGTACTTAAGAGTTTGTCTGAGGTGATCATATCTTGACAGTAATCTATTTAACAGCAGTACCGCCTGTACTTCTTCAGGAACTTCGATACTAAGGTGACTCAGTTCACTGATGATCTTGAAAAAGTCGTCGATATTCTCATCGATGGTGCGATGATCTTCCATCTTGAATCCATACAGCTTGAGTTGTACATGAACTCTATTCGGTAGAGACTTAATCATATACAACGCTTCAAGCAAGTTCCAAGTTCCTGCTGTGGTTGTACATCTTTCGATCTTTCGCAATACGTGATCGCCAACACTTAGAAAGATCGTATTCATGGCTTTCTCACACCTTTCAGCCCTAGCTTATTCATCCTCAAGAGCTTTCTTTTTCGCTTCCGGATCTTCTTCGTCTTTCTCTGAATTACTGAGTTCTGGATCTTGAGTCTTTGTAACTAGAACATCCTTCAAGCCAGATACGCTGAGATAAGCGTACATCCTCTTTTTCCAGAGTGAGAAGTCTCCGGTCCCGTCAAACTTCTCAAGACTGAACGTAGACTTCATCTTCTCCGATTGATCGCTGATCCACAGATCTTTCCTTGTTTCTTTCAATCTTCTTCAACCGAGCTCTTATACCAATTTGTGCGGATTATGACTTGAATCTATACTCATTTTGAATCGCGATTGAACAGAAAACAAAATGTAAAGAAGAACACAAGATACAGAGATTTTGTTACCCGGTGTTTCACCACACCATTCAATATGAATGGCTGCTATTCTCACCGGGGCTGATTGAATCAGCAAATGCACTAGATCAGCTCAAACTCGAGCTCAGACGAACATCAATGGCAAAATCGCCTTCCTCTCTCTGCACTCTCTCTCTTTCTTAACCGTTACACTCTAACCACCCGAACAACCTCAAACGAACAAGAGTACCAGCTTTATATAACCAGTTGGTTTACACATGTGAATAACACGTGACTCTAGTCAACCCAACTTAAGTCTAAATCCTCTCATTCCTTCAGAACGTCTGGTACACTTAGAGAAATCAGCTTCGTCTATGGTGTATGAGACACTTAAACCTTCACACATAAACCCGCCGCTCCGGCTGGTACGCCGATCATTCTGCCTCTCGTGAGTATTAGAATCCTTATTTTGTTCAGAATCTGTTCTCGCAATCTAATTGCATTTTGGTGTGTGTGGCAGGAATTTATAGTCGACGCCTCCAGATTTGAAGTCACAATTCGATGTGCCTCTGTACGTTTCAAAATTACAGGGAGAATCAAGAGTAGAAATTAAGTGTATGGCTGGTGAATGTGAAGTGAGTGAATAAAGGCTGTGGAAACGTCGGATGATTGAGTTTCCCAATTTTATAGAGGTTTTTAGGGTTTTCAATAGATGTCGATCGAAAAAGGGTGAGGGTGAAAGATGGCTTCATTTGTGGGTTGCATATGAGCTTAATTAATAAGTCATGGCATTGGTTTGGTTTTTAGATAATATTAAATATTAGTGTCATATTGGCCACCATACGTTTGTTTAGAAGATTAAATCAATGACACATCTGATTAATGAATTTGCTAATGTCGCTTCTCCACACGAGAGTAAAAAAGTGTCTAATTCTATATATTATTTTTGAAAAAAACTAAGAATTATTTTACAGAATTTGAATGGACTCCTTTAATTTGAATATTGAAGATTATTTTTAATTCAGCTATATATAAACGTGCATGGCGATGTTGAGGTATAAATTCTGGTTTATGATTTTAGGCCCAAAAATATAAAGCATAGATCTTAAAACAGAGTAAAAGACTTTACTGAGGTGAAGAGGCACAGAGCGAAGTAGAGCCACGAATTCAGATTCACACGGAGTGAACAAAACGATCAAACCTATATGGTTGTACCAGTCGTCAATCCCAAATGAACCGATGATTTATTCAGAAAAGGTGATAATGTGTTACAAGTCATTAGGGTCGAATCTGAAGATGCAGCGAGCTGGAGTTTGAATCACGACATCAGCTTAATCAAGCAACATGTGCGACAGCGACTGAATCAATGACAGAGGTTAGAAAAAGCGTGAGCTGGAGCTGACTGATATGGAAACTATGGATGTTAGGAGCTGACTAGGACAAGCTAAAGGAGAGTAGCTGAGCTGGATATGAAGAGTGGTGAAGATTTACATGAAATATACACTTGAGAGAGTTTAGGAAAATAGGCTTTTTCCTAGACAAAGATAAATGGAAATTTGCCTAAGAGTGTTTAGGATGTTGTACGATGACCTATAATGTATAAATAGGTCATCTAGGGCATATGTGCTTGGTGCTCCTTTAGAGAGAGAGATTGCTTTTAACAAGAGTTTGTGCATTCTTAGATAAGAGACAAGCTTGGGTGTTAAGGCTGAATATAGGAGCTTTGAGACCATTGTGAGATCGAAAAGCAGGTGAGAGACTAGGTTCTTAAGTTGAAATGTTTGTTTGATTTGCAATAAAAAGTCTTCAAAAAGATTCTCCTCGTGTCATATTCTGTATTACATTAGTCTCGCATTTTCAATTGGTATCAGAGCGGACACTTGTTTGCTCATATAAACAGGTGAGATTCTGTGGAAAGAATGGAGAACTACAACGAGCTAATCAATATCTCTAGAGTGATACTGGATGCGACCAAATATGGCTTCTGGAAAGAAAGAACAAGATCAAAAATCAAAGGTGTTGATCCACTTGCATGGAAAGCAGTGGAATCAGGTTGGAAAGCCCCTACTACAAGGAATGAGGTAGGAGTCGATGTACCCAAACCGAAGGAACTGTGGAATGGAGTAGAACTCAAGCTATCCAAGTTCAACTCCAGAGCTCTATGTGCAATCCAGTGTGGTGTAGCCAAGAAACAATTTGAGCTGATACAAGGATGTGAAGTAGCTAAAGAAGCATGGGACATCTTACAGATCCATTTTGAAGGAACATAGAAAGTGCAGAACTCAAGAAAAAATCTTCTGGCCACCAAGTTTGAAGATCTAAAGATGGAAGACGATGAAATGATTTTTGACTTCAATGCCAAAATCAGCTCGTTAGCTCAAGAAGCATCGCTTCTTGGTAAGAAGTACAAGGACAAGAAACTGGTCAAAAAATTTCTAAGATGTCTACCGGCCAAGTACATGCCATACAAGGCAGCACTGAGTGTATCAGCCAACACTGAAAGTATGAGTTTTGATGAGCTAGTCGGAATGCTGCAAGTTCATGAGCTAGAACTGGATGGTACTAAGAAACCGAAAGGTATTTCACTTGTCACACAAGCAAAAACCAGTCAAGAGATCGAGGAAGAAGATCCAGTCAGTCTCATTGTTTGAAGATTTGATCGTGCTCTACGAAGGGTAGAACAAGGACAAAGCTCATACAAGAACATCAAAAGATCAAATGATGGAAAAAGACTACAAAAAAGTCCGAGATGTAGTGTCATGAGTGCAAAGGGTTTGGACATTTCAAAAGTGAATGCCTAACAGTCAGGGGAAGAGAGATGAAGTGCTTTGGCTGCAAAGGGACTAGACATACTCACCTAGAATGTGTCAATGATCAGAAACAAAGACAAGAAAAATATCTGCTGGGAGTAAACAATGATGAATCAGATGATGAAAGCGATGAAGAAGAAATCAACAACTTTGTAGCTTTTCTTGGGATTGCTGAAATTGAAGGCAATGAGTCTGATTCAGATTCAGAAATCGAAACAAATCTAGTAAGCATCTATAAGGAGGTAAGGGATACTCTCGTCAAAGTTGGGCTAGAAAACACTACATTAATGCAGATGAAGCAGCGGCTTGAAGCACAGATTGAGTCACTACAGAAGGAACTGGAAACCGAACGGAAGCTTAGCAAAGAAAGTGTTAAGTTAATCAAAGAAAAGCTGACACTGGCTAAAAATCAGAAGAATTGGAGCTGATGTTGAGGAAAGAAAAGGAAGTGACTAAGCAACTTCAGTCAGAGCTAGAACAACATCATCGCAAAATCCACATGTTCGCAGGAACTATGCAACTGGATAAGATTCTGAGCTATGGCAGAACAGAATACACGAAGTCAGGACTTGGGTATACTGGACGAACTGGATCCAACTCAGGAAAAACCACGTTCGTACGTGCAAGCTCAACAATCCCAACTCAGACAGTGTATGACACATCTTCAAGGAGCTGCTACTGTTGTAGAAAAAGAGGACACTTCAAAGCATACTGTTACAGATTCCAGCAAAGAGTACGATAACTCAGGGAATTAGGAAAATTTAACTGGAACAAGGACATATACCAGATTTGGTGAAGAAAACTGATCTGTATGGAACAGGAGGTGGTACAAGCAATACCACAGGGAAACAAATGCGATGTAGTATGGCCTTTGTTACTGATAAACCAGAGGATGCGAGTCAATGGTACTTTGATAGTGGTTTCTCAAGGCACATGACGGGACAAAAGATCTTCTTAAGGACATCAAAGTGATCAAATCTGGCAAAGTTACCTTTGGTGATGGAGGACAAGGGGCAATACAAGGAAAAGGTAAGACAATTGATTCATATTTACCCAAACTAATGAATGTTTATCTTGTGAAGGGTCTGAAGGCAAACCTGATCAGTGTAAGCCAACTGTGCGACGAAGGATTGATGGTGTGCTTTATAAGCTATGACTGTAAGGCTATAGATGACACTGGTGATATCATACTTCAAGGGAAAAGATCTGGCAACAACTGCTACATGTAGGAGAACAATTCTAAATTTCTCAGTGTGAGATGTCTCAGTGCAAAAGACAATATTCACCTATGGCTGGGTCACATGAATGAGAGAAACCTGACCACTCTGGTTAAAAATGAGATAGTCCGAAGGATACCTCAACTCAAGGAGGTGAGCAAAATGGTGTGTAGGGCTTGCAACAAAGGCAAGCAGGTTAAAGTTCAGCATAAGAAAGTGCCAGACATTCAGACAAAACACAAATTGGATCTAGTGCACATGGACTTGATGGGACCAATGCAAGTTGAAAGTGTGGCAGGGAAATGATATGTGTTTGTACTAGTAGATGACTTCACAAGGTACACATGGGTGAGATTTATTCGAGACAAATCAGATACGCCCGACAACTTTCGGATCTGGGTACTTCAACTCATCAATGAAGAAGGCGGAATCAAGAAGATCAGGAGTGATCATGGAGGAGAATTTCAAAATGAAACCATGAAAGTATTCTGTGAGAATCATGGAATAGCTCACCAGTTTTCAGAACCAAGAACTCCTCAACAGAATTGAGTGGTAGAGAGAAAGAATAGAACTCTCCAAGAAATGGCCAGAGCCATGATTCACGGCAATGATGTACCACTGAAGTTCTGGGCATAAGCTATCAATACAGCATGCTACATCATCAACCGAGTGTATGTAAGGAGAGGAACAACCAAAACCCCATACGAGATGTGGAGAGGAAAAATTCCAAATTTGAGCTACTTCCATATTTTTTGGAGGAAATTGCTATATACTGAATGACAAAGATCATCTTGGGAAGTTTGATTCACGGAGTGACGAAGGTATCTTCTTGGGTTACTCAGGAACTAGTATAGCCTTCAGAGTGTACAACTCAAGATCACGAATGATTGTTGAATCAGTCAATATCGTGTTTGATGATCTGTGACAAATGAAGATCCCTGATAATTCATCGGACAATGAATCAGAACAGGAAGAGCAACACCAGTCCACGAATGAAGGTAAAGAGGAGCAAGAAGAAACTATAGAAACAACTCAATCTGAAGAAACGAAATCTCCTGTGAAAACCAAGCCAAGCAGAACTCAAAAGAACCATCCTATCTCAGAAGTATTAGGAGATGTGAATGACGAACGGATGGCAAGGAAAGTCAATCTGAACTTTAGAGAAATGGTGCGGTTTGCATGCTTTCTCTTAGTCATAGAGCCCAAAACACATATTCAAGCCCTGGATGACGAGTTTTGGATTGAGACAATGGGACAGGAACTAGAGCAGTTTGTGCGCAATGATGTATGGGAACTTGTGCCACGTCCAGAAGGAGTCAACATTGTAGGAACTAAATGGATCTTCAAAAACAAGATTGATGAGAATGGGGTGGTAGTTCGGAATAAAGCCAGACTTGTGGCTCAGAGATACTCTCAAATTGAAGGAGTTGACTTTGAGGAGACCTTTGCTCCTGTCGCACATCTTGAGTCAATTCGATTATTCCTTGGAATGGCGTGTATCATGAACTTCACTGTGTACCAAATGGATGTAAAGAGTGCCTTCTTGAATGGCTTTCTCCAAGAAGAAGTACATGTAGAACAACCAAAAGGATTTGAGGATGCTAACAATCCTGAGTATGTGTACAAACTGAAGAAAGCTCTGTACGGTCTGAAGCAAGCTCCCAGGACATGGTATGAATGACTCACAAGTTTCCTTATGGAAAAAGGGTATGCAAGAGGAAGTGTGGATAAAACTCTTTTCGTTCTGGAACAAAAGAATTAGATTATTATAGTCCAAATCTATGTAGATGACATAATCTTCGGAGGCACATCTCAAAGATTAGTGGATACATTTGTGAAAGACATGGCTCAAGAGTTTGAAATGAGTATGGTGGGAGAACTGAAGTACTTTTTGGGCTTACAAGTTAGCCAAAACAGTGATGGTGTGTTCATATCTCAAAGCACATATGCTAAGAACCTACTGAGCCGGTTCAAACTGGATCAATGTAAGGAGGCTAGAACACCCATGAGTACCACAACCAAGCTATCAAGAGATGAGGATGGACCAGACGTGGATGTAAAGCTGTACCGAGGGATGATTGGCAGCTTACTATATCTAACAACGAGTAGACCGGATCTATGCCTAAGTGTGGGAATATGTGCAAGGTATCAAGCTTAACCGAAACAGTCACATCTTGAGGTAGTTAAGAGGATCATCAAGTATGTTAAAGGAACGATCAATCTAGGGATTTGGTACTCAAAAGGATCAAATAAATACCTGGTTGGATACTGTGATGCTGATTGGGCAGGAAGTATGGATGACAGAAAGAGCACTAGTGGAGGATGTTTCTTTTTGGGGAACAATTTGATTGCCTGGATGAGCAAGAAGCAGAACTTTGTGTCACTGTCTACGGCAGAAGCCGAATATATTGCGATGGGTAGTTGCTGTGCTCAGCTTCTCTGGATGAAACAAATGTCAGCTGACTATGGGATCGATTCAGGACCACTCCTAGTTCATTGTGATAATAAGAGTGCTATAAGCATCTCAAAGAATACGGTCCAACACTCTTGAACAAAGCATATTGATATATGAAACCATTTCATTCGAGAGCCAGTGGAGGAAAAACATGTAGCGGTTGAATACATAGTTACTAATTTGAAACTGGCTGATTTCTTTACAAACCTCTTGATTCTAACCGATTTATTACTCTAAGAAACTCAATCGGTGTATGTGATATGTAAAAGTCTACAGGGCTGATACATGCACTGACTCATGGAGTACATCAAGTTCTGATTTGTTTTGGAGTCAGGAAATCTAGTGGAAAAGAGCTGCCTGTTGTGATGTCTTGTCTCATGTACATTACAAGTTTCTCGAGTGAGATCCAAAAGCAAGAAAGAAAGAAAAACCTAGGGGTTGATATCCTGAGAAGTCACATGATGGAATCAACTCCGATTATAGCTCAGTCACTGACTCATAACAAATAAAATATAACAAAGAAAGTGGCGATCTCACTCGAAGGATAAATGTTGAAAACTGAATTCAGACAGGATAAAGGCATGAGAGTGTAAAAGCTAGACACTGGGAGAATGATGGCCAAATGCAAGAATCATATGAGCAAGGTGTACTGACTGAGTCATGTGAAGTGTCAATTCCTGACACACACAACACTGGTGAGAGGATTCAGTGAGGAAAATGTACTGTTTTATATTTTTAAAATGCCAAATGCTTCAGTAAATATGTAGTCAATCTACTCGAGTTAATTCCCATTGCTTTAAAAATAGAATGTGGCTGATCGAATTTGATGGTATGTGTACTATATGGTTTAATCAACTAAATGAGTGGTACAGTGAACATGATTTATGGTTTGATTCGATTCAGAGTTGGTTTGGCAGGAAACAAATATCCGAGATTTATGGGCACTAAAAAAAAAAAAAGATTTGAATTTCAAAATTCAAAATATTTGGAAAATCTCTCTTCCAATAGAATCGCATGCAAAAAGGAAATGATATCTCTGACACAAATTCTGCTTCAGCTCATAAAAGGAGAGAGAAAGGGAAAAGGAAATTCATTTTTCTTGGAACTCTGACGAAACTTAGCTCTTTCTTTTTCATTCCAAGAATTTTCCTGTTTCAATTGTTCAAAGGATAACCATGGTGCATGCGACCAGGAGAGGCAGAGTTGGTTCCAGATCAACTCAACGACAAATTCAAGCTCCAATGAGGAGGTACCACCACCCAGAAACCCTAATCGTGTTTCTGACCAGATTCTGGGTGAAATCAAAATCAACAGACCAGCACGAATTCCTTTGCTATGGCTCAAGAATTAGAGGTAACAGACCCGGTCGATGAGGATATAGCACAGAAGATAGGCGATGACGAGGCTCAGTCAGTTCGTGTTTCAGATCTAGACAATCAGCCGCCCACGCAACCATCTGATCCTGAAATAGAGGAGATCCAAACGACTGAGTCACTGAAGGATGATGAGAAGGATGCTGAGTCAGCTCGCTCAGATGGGCAGGATGGGAAGGAGAATCTTGAGGAGATAGGCGAACAAGAGAAAGATGCCGTCGATGGACTAGCTTCTCTGAGCGATGCCTTAGCTCTGTTGGTGGTGAATCCAGTCAGTACAACAACAAATCCAGTCAGTACAGCAGCAATCGATGCCAACTTGTCTGAGCAGAACATAGGAGATGTACATGATGAGCCAGTTCCTAGGCCTAATAAGGGGAAAGCAAGAAAACAGACAAGACCTCTACCTGAGGTAAAGAAGGTGCGTACTGAAAAGACAGAAGAAAGCAAGCCTGTGCACAAAACCAAGAAGAAGAAAGCTTCTAACAAAGCTGGTTCGTCTACTGCAACTGGTGCCTCAGTCAAAAAGGATTTTGTCTCCAAGCGTTTTCCATCCAGAGAGATTAAAGCTAGGTATGCCTTGTTTAAGGATCGCGGAATCTTAGCTGAACGGATAGTAGATTTTGATGAAACAGATAAGTGGGGATATTTAGGATTGATAAACGTAGGGATGCTGAGGAGTTCTTTTGATGGGTTAATTGGATTTGTCCCTGAGGTTGTGAAGGAATTCTACACCAATTTTCCTGAATCTAGCCCAACTGTCTCTGATAAGGGAGTTCGAGTTTTTCTGCGCAAGAGAATGTATGATTTCTCCCCTGCTCACATCAATGCTTGTTTGGACTTAGAACCCCTGAGCAGTACTAAGATCAAAGCTGTTGCAAGCATTGATGCAGTCTCACCTGATACTCTTGCCAAGTACTTAACCGAAGGACAAAAGAAGACCTGGGCAGGAATGAAATCTTTAGATCTTCTTCCCATGTATGCAGCCCCGACTATTCTTGCAGCTACAAACTGGTTCCCGTCCACTCACAAGGATCACATCTCAGAAGACAGAGCAAGGCTGGTCTACAAGATAGCTCATGGAATTCAGATTGATTTTGGGAAACTGGTCTACAAGCAAGTGATGAGTTTTACCACGGATCCGCAGAATGATCGCCGCTGGTTGGTCTTTCCAAGGATCATATCCGCTGTACTAGAAATGCAGCATCCACCTCGTATGTGTGATGGTGAAGAACCTATTGGGCATGTCTAATACAAGAAGGACCCGAGGAGTGAAGAAGCATTTCTTAGGCGATAAGGTGAGAGGAAGAGACAGGAAATTACATCTGGAAAGTACGATCCGGATGCCAGTCAAGACTTCAATTGATCAGTTATCAGTTCAGACAGCGCTTCAAGACATCGTCTAGGGACTTCAGAACCTGACTGGTGTGGTGTTTCATCTTCGAGATAGGATTTAAGGTAAGTTTTCAACTCCTTTTTCTCTACTTTATACTCTAACATAAGTATTTTTAACTTGTGAGCTCTCAAGCAGGGGGAGAAACAAAGGTGGGTGAAGAGTCGGATCAAGAAGAAGATGATGACTCTGATGAGATGACCTCGAGTGATGTTTGGGTGACTTGTAGGGTTTGGGCTTGTTTTGTGGGGGAGTGATAGAATTTTGGGGGAGTAGGATTTATTTTGTTCAGATTAAGAACCTTGTTTTTTTTGTTTCCTCTCCGTTTAATGTTGAACTCATGTTTTGCTTTCAAGGGTATTTATGTTATGATGTGTGATTGCTTGATGAGTCTCATGACAAACAGAATTCTTGTGCTTCGGCTATATGTGTGTATAAGCTTGATGAAGTATAGGTACTTGAGAAGCACACGAAGCTCAAAAGGGGGAGATTGAAGATGCAGCGAGCTGGAGTTTGAATTACGACAGCGGCTGATTCAAGAAACATGTGCGACAGCGATTGAATCAATGACAGAGGTTAGAAAAAGCGTGAGCTGGAGATGACTGATAACAAAACTATGGATGCTAGGAGCTGACTAGGACGAAGCTAAAGGAGAGTAGCTGAGCTGGACATGAAAAGTAGTGAAGATTCGCATGAAATATACACTTGAAAGAGTTTAGGAAAATATGCTTTTTCCTACACAAAGATAATAGAAATTTTCCTAAGAGTGTTTAGTAAGTTGTACGATGACTTATAATGTATAAATAGGTCATCTAGGGCATTTGTGTTTGGTGCGCCTTTAGAGAGAGAGAGATTGCTTTTAATAAGGGTTTGTGCATTCTTAGATAAGAAACAAGCTTGGGTGTTAAGGGTGAATATAGGAGCTTTGAGATCATTGTGAGATCGAAAAGCAGGTGAGAGACTAGGTTTTTAAGGTGAAACGTTTGTTTTCTTTGCAATAAAAAATCTTCAAAAAGATTATCCTTGTGTCACATTCTGTATTATATTTGTCTCGCATTTTCAGAATCTACCAAATAAAAAAGCCAACAAATACAAACTCAAAAGGAATATATGGAGATGTTAAACATATATTTAAAACATGATGAATGATGAAAGACAAAGACGGAATATTCTCAATACACACTTCCAACACTACTCTCTATTTGATTCTTCTTCTAATTTTATCTTGATTCTTGTAAAAAAAACTAAGAAGTCATATACTAAATGTTATCTACTTCCATTTTTTCTCGTTTTTCGCTTCACTTCGATTTTGGTTGAATTCTTGATTGTTTTATTTAAAAGGGCATTCATTTTTCCTTGTGTCTCTAAACAGTTATGGTTCCCAAACTATTTTTATTTACAGATTTAACAGTTGTAGTTTATGGTTCAACAGAACAATTTGGTTTGTAAATGTAAGACTTCTTTGAAAATTAAATTTCATTGTTCATCTAATAATTAAGAACAATATGATTCTGGCATGTGAAGAATATCCACCAAATTAGAGAAGGCCCGAAAATGAAACATAGCCCTAGATAATCAATTTGCTGTCGATTTTAAATGTCTCTCTGTAACAGTATCCGAAAAGTGCTATAAAATAGGCGAATTAGGTTTCACTCTCGAACACCACCGAGAACTTCTCCCTCCCCTTTACTGGCTCCTCCCTCCGGGGCTGGTTTCTTCTTTCTTCTTTCCTTTCTTGTGTTCTAGTCTCTCCCGAGGTTGTCATGGCGCTTGTTCCTGCAATCTCGGAACCCCCAGAACCAAAGTCTCCTCCGCAGATTCCAAGTGTTACAGTACCTAAAAATGAATCGCCTCAATCCAGAAAGATTAAGTCTTCAGTGCCAGCAGCCATCCCATCCTCCGATGCTCCGTCTGCGGCTTCTCTCTGGAATCTCAGGAAAATATCCTCACCTATTGTCATAGAAGATGGCCTTCCAGTAGTTCAAGCTCCGGCTTCGATATTACTGGAGACGGCTACCCTTTGGAAAGTCACATAATTGCTCAGTTTCACGGACTCGTTCCTCCTCCGGCAAAAATCTTCCTCGACTTGAACAGAGCTTGGGGAAAATTTGGAGACATCACTATCAGGAAAGTTTCGAGTACCTCTTGCCTTATTTTCGTACCTTGTATAGCTACTCGTGAGTGGGTATTACAAGTAGGTTACTGGCAAGCAAGGAATTGTTCATTCTCGGTTTATCCTTGGTCACAAGAAGGCTCTTTGGAGATGCCTTAATTAAAAACTGCTCCGACTTGGGCTGTCCTGAAGAACCTCTCATCTTAGTTATATTCATTGGATGGGATTAGTGTTAGTGCCAGTTCTATCGGAGATCCACTTCATACTGAAAAATCGAGATTAGATCATTTTCATTTTTTGAAATTAATCTGGATGTTGCGCCTCCTGAGTTGATTATAGTACGAGACTCTCATAGAAATTCAGTAAGGGTTCAAGTTCAATATCCTCGTCTGCCTCCCAAATGCTGTAATTGTGATCGCTTTGGACATTTGTTGAACCGCTGTCCAAAGCCACTGATGAAGAAATCAAAAAGGAAAGACAAAATGAAGTCTCCAAATGTAGCATCTGCTTCTACTGATATCGTGTTGGCTGAGAAACCTGAAGAAGGAGAAGTTTCAGGAACTGCATAATCAGAACAAGCAGTTATCCCTACAACTTCGGTTGAAGAAGTAAAGATACCCATTCCTCCTCGTATTCACATTAAATCCATTAGCATGCCTCCTCCTATAAAGAGAACTAGATGATACACGAGGCTCATATTGCAAAGGAGTCTGATCGTTCTCAGAATGTTTTGAAAGAGAAGGACTTAACGTTGGGAGTTGCAAAGGGTCAGACAGCCTTGAGAAAGGACAAAGGGCTGGTTAAAACGATTCTTGGAAAGGCCATTGGAGAATCATCTCAACCCTCTATAGAAGGAGAGAGTCTAATGGAAAATGAGATTCAGAATCACGGTGATGGTTTTGTACTCTCAAAGGCAGCTAAGAAAGGCAAAACAGAAAGCTCGTAATTCTCCTTATCAGAAAGAAGAGAGCAGAAATACTGTGATTGGGAAATCTGGTTCTCTTGGCTCATTTAATCTGAATCGGGGAGTGTCCTCGAGAAAGATTAAAAACCTCTGAGAGTTAGCTCTCACAAAACCTTTTTGTGTATATAATGAAGTTCTTCTGTTGGAATATAAGGGGCTTAAATGGCCACCCTCGTCAAATAGTAATCATAAGCTGGATAAATATTAATAAGCCTGTTATAGGAGGAATTTTGGAGACTTGTGTAAGGGAAGAAGGAGCTAATAGTATTGTGGCTTCTACCTTCCCAGGTTGGAGATGGGAACACAACTACATCTACTCGGATATTGGCCGTATTTGGGTGGTCTGGGATCAATCCATTTTAGTTATTGTTCTTAAGAAGTCAGCTCAAATGATATTTTGTGTGGTTTATGACCAGTCTACAAATAGCGATTTCTCAGTGGCTTTCATATATGCTTAGAACACAGAGATGCAGAGACGTGACTTATGGAATGAGATTATTGAGTTGAAAAGGCATCCGCTTGTCAGCTTTGGCCATGTCTCTTGGTAGGGGACTTTAATCAGATTCTGAATGCGAATGAGCATTACCCTTTGCTTCATTATGATCTGCCCTCTGTTGTATGTCAGCCTTTCAGGATTGCTTGTCTGAAACAGAATTTGTGGATTTACCAGCCTCATGTGCCTTTCTAACTTGGTCAAATGGGAGACCGGAAGACCCCATTTCCAGAAAATTAGATCGTGCATTGGTGAATAATGAATGGATGGAGGTTTTCCCGAATTTTTTTGCTTGTTTTGATCCGCCAAGGGATTCAGACCACACCCCTTGCCTTATAAATACAGATGCAAAGATCCATGAATCAAAGAAGCCCTTCAAGTACTTCTCTTTCCTTTCTCTGCATCCCTCATTTAAGCAGAGATTATTGGAAGCGTGGACAGCTCCTATCATGGTTGGTTCGAAGATGTTCTCCTTGGGTCAGAAAATGAAAGCTGCGAAAGGGTGCTGTAGAAAGCTCAATAAACAAGGCTTTGGTAATATTCAGGAGAGGGAACAAGTTGTTTTGGGAGAGCTGGAAGCAATTCAATCTTCTCTTCTAACTCAACCATCTCAAACTCTATCCAGGCAGGAATTCATGGCAAGAATAAAATGATCTTTCTTTGCAACTGCTCTTGAGTCTTTTTATAGACAAAAATCTAGAGTCAGTTGGTTGAGTTGCGCAGATTCTAACACTGCGTTCTACTATAAGATGGTGCTGGTACATCAGGTTAAGAATGACATTCACTACCTCACTGATTTGAATGAGAACAGAGTTGAAAATATGGACCAAGCGAAGAGTATGACAGTCAGTTATTTTCAGTCGCTTTTGGGATCCGAGAATGCAGAGGTTCACCCATTATCGGTGGATCAGATCAAGGAATTACAACCTTTTCGCTGCTCTGATAATCTGGCTGTGATTTTGACTGCAATACGTTCAGATGAAGAAATCACTCAGATGCTTTTTCGTATGCCTAAGAACAAGGGTCTCGGACCCGACGGATTTCCTACGAAGTTCTTTGTTGAAGCTTGGGATGTTGTAGGAGCAGATACAATAGCTGCTATTAAGGATTTCTTTGTTTCGGGTCACCTCCTGAAGCGTTTTAATGCAACAGCCATCCCATTGATTCCAAAAATTCTGGGGACTGACAAGCTCTTTCAGTTCAGACTAGTTGCTTTGTGTACAACAATTTATAAAGTCATAGCTTCGATTCTATAGAAAAGAATGAAGGTCATTATTGACCAGACTATTCAACGGAATCAAGTGGGGTTCGTAGAAGGCTGATTGCTCTGTAATGTTATATTAGCTTCTGAAATGGTTGCAGATTTTCATACTCAGGGAGAAGTTACGAAGGGCTGTCTCCAGATCGATTTATCAAAGGCCTGTTTTTGGTGATAATCAAATATCAGACTACATACGAAAGGAAGATCTTCCAGCTGAAGCTGTTCTGTGGCAAGGAATACCCAGAAAGTCCACCAACTTTGAGGTTCCAGACCCGGATAAACATGGCTTGTGTTAACCCAGACACTGGACTAGTAAGTTCTGTGATATCATGAGTGATAATTGATGGTGTTATAAGATGTTATATGGCTATGGATATATGCTTACTTTAACAATTTGTATCGAAATGTATGACCAGGTTGAACCGAGTCTCTTCCCTATGCTGGCGACGAGAATACACAATGGAGGACATACTGGTTATGCAAAAAAAAGAAACGATGACTGCTTAAATTGAAGTTAACATGAGTTTCTTAATTGTTGTTCACTATGGTTTTACCTATTGGAACAGTTAGTCTAAGAGAGTCGAGGCAACTGCAGATTTGAGTGGTGCATTTGAGGGTTTGTCACTCTTACTTGCCTTTCTACTTAACATGAAACAGGTATGCATGAAACTTCCTAATATTTACCACACAACTAGAATGATCACACTGTTCGCTATTTCAGGTTAGCCTTGATAGTCTAGCCATCGTTTATATTGTTTCCTGCACAGTCTTAAATTTTTTTATTCTAACCACAGAGGTAAGTCAGTGCTATTTGTGTGTTATTTATAATTCTTGTTTAGATATTGACATATGAAAAGTAGCATAATCCAGAGATCCAATCTCTTTTTGAAGGCTGCTTTGAGAGTCGCATCACAAACTCGTGGAGGAAGGAGAGAAGATGTTTCGGCTCTACATACAGAAGTTCAGGTACTTGAGGTTTAGGTCTTTTGTTGTTCATACTGGTATCTGAAGTGATACTAACGTTTTATATCTTGGACTCCATATAGATTGCTAGGGAGGAAGCATCATCTTCGTTAGAGCAAGACTTGTTATAATTCCTTTCTTTTTATGTATGTAACAATGTTACTGATCTTGAATTATTCTTTTCTTTTTTTCATTTCTCCAGGTGTTCTTCTTTGGAGGAAGGCTCGTGTTTTCCCGATGCTCGATCTATTCTCATCACCATCTCTTGGAAAACAAGGAATGAATAAGATATGAGATTGGGACAGGACTGCAGTAGTCTAAGGAAGAAGAGCAAGAAGAACGAAGGTCCAAATTTCCAGATCTTCTGAATAAAGAAAGAATGAGAGCGCATGAAAGAGGAGAGAAACTCGAGATTGGAAACGACTACTGAACTAGAATGACATAGATAAAGATAAGGACTTGGAATCGGAACACCCTTCCTCGATTCACCTCAGGAACTCCACTCGAACTCATTCTGGAACTCTTCGGTTAACGCCACCACATACATGTCGCCTTAATGCACACCGTTAGACACCCACTCTGAACAAATCCAATCCCATCATACACCTCAATAACATTTACTACCCCGAAGGCATACACAACAACATACATCTCAACATACACTTTGGTGGCATACACCTTAACATACACTTTGGTGGCATACACCTCAACATACATCTAAAAATACACCCGAATGACATACATCCCGACATACATCTCAACACACATCTTAAGGGAAATCGCTACCACTAAGGTCTATAGGCACTGATCTTAACTTGAAAAGAAGATCTAACTAGACTAGAACCATATAAAAGAAGTCACATACTACTATAGTTGGTGGTTTGAAAACAATTTCGCAAAGCTTTATTGGCGTACTAAACTTTCGAAAGCACTTTTAGAAAACTGAAATAAGGTTTTCGAAAAAGGCAGAAGCTGATCCCTCAGGGCATAACCGAGGGACCTTAACCCATTCTCTGATACCAATTGTGTCAACCCATCCCAGCCAAACCGAAACGACAGCGTTATGACATCCGTCGAGCCCAAAACAGTTAACCGACATGTCCTCCCATGATCCTAGGAGTCCTGAATACGCTTCCTTCTTTTCAAATTCACAAACACAACCAGTAATATACTTCGGCTACCAGTCCTGAAAGGAAGGGGGAAAGAGAGAGTTGGATTACCCAGTGAAAACGAACCAAACCAATTTAAATCGACACGACTGAGATACTACTTAACATCAAGATGAGATTTAAACAGCTGCAAGCAAATTATTATTATTATTATTTTATATATATATATAAGCATTCGGCAAACAAGAGAGTTATGACTACAAAGCGCCCAAAGTATCACTACTTCCTAGGCCTCCAGTAGCCTTACCATTTCCTGCTGATGTCCAAGGTACTCCACCTCGGACACCCCATAGGCCCCACGTACTCCTCGTGGTATCGTAGAAATCATCGGCTTTCCTGAGGGTTCGTCACGCCCCCATCGACGAAAGACATGTCCTCTCTCAGCCCACATGCCTTGCCAAACAACGTGCATAGAGGGACTCTCATTCCCTATGCACTCACTTACTATGTCTATCTTACCACACCAATCATTTACCACAAATATTTTTGGTTCCTTACTTAACAGTATTTAAACATCTCATCTATGTTCTCATGCTACATCCAACACAATCACACAATCATCACAACAAGTTCCGGTTAACATTAACAATTCACCTTCCTTTTCAATAAACAATCAAACATTCAACAATAACATTCTTCTAACAACCTAGCATTATTTCTCAATTCCGGTTCGTTATAAAAAAATTCATAGTGATTAATAAGTTTTATGAGTATATATATATATATATATATCATATTCGGTTCTTTATACATTTTTTTAACTTATATCAACATTCATATATATCACACAATAAGAAAATAAGCTAGTTTAATCTAATCTAAACATTATGACGCATAGCAAAATATGGGAAGTAAATAAGAACGGACCGTCTCACCTTGGCCTTGGATGACAACGACGATGGACTAATATCGAGCTTGAATTAGACTGCAATCATGATCGCAGAAGAAGCATACATCTTTCCATGCTCTAGAGATCTAGATCGATTTTTCTATAACCGAGATCTAGATCTATTTGTCTAAGAAGTCCATGCTAAGATTCGGGTCAAACGAAATCCACTTGCCCAACCAAAACACAAACATAGCTAGACTTATCACATATCCATCATGAACAGACACATTTTTAAAACAGAGAGTAAGTCAGATCAAAGCGATTCTTACCTTTCTGGAAAGAGGAGACCGCGATCATTCCAACAACATATTTTTCGTTTCGTGGATCTTTACGGTTCTCCGTAAAAACACATTTCAATCTGGTGGTCGGGAGTGATTTGATATGATATATGCACGCGAAAGGATGAAAGATCAAAGAGATGAGATTAGAGATCAGATCTAACACCACAGTGATCAAATCGCGAGAAGGAATAAGAAGAATAAAAATAGAAGAATCTACGGATAATATGGATTCACTTAACAAGGAAGAAGAATCGATAGAGATGACACGAGAAGGAGACCGCGGTGGTGAACGACGGAGGACGATGGGCTCAGCTACTCCGAGCAACGGCTGGCTGCATTGGAAAACGATTCAGGCTTCGTCGGGTTATCTTTTGCCTCATTCTCTTTGGTGGCAACACCTATATATAACAAAAGAGAAGGAGACTTTTGGTTTAGGAATGGGCTTAAGGGCTTTTAGGCTTCAATTAGCAAAACTTCTAGGGGGGGGGGGGGTCTTTGGGCTGGGTTTGGACTGTGAAAATTCCCCCACTTAAAGGTAATTTGTCCCGAATTCCAAGATGAAAGTTCCCCGGGAATATATCCAAAACCTAAACAGAAGATGTAAGACACTTGGAAAGGATGAGTGAACTCTTACGAAACTACACACTTCCCTTTCGAATCCAAGGAATGGAGGAAAGAATGAGAAAGAAGTTGGACTTCCAAACCGTACACGAAACCTTTTGACACCAGACGATCATTTTACCAACAATCAAACAAGAACATGGTCAAAAGACAATCTTTAATTGGGCCTACAGATGTTAAAGAATTGCATCTGAATAAATCTATACTTCCTCATCCTTATTCTCTAGTCCGAGGAGGAAAGACAAGATTAGCTAAGGTTCACCATGCGAAAAACACAAAGCGAGAAAGGAAACAAGCCGGAAGAGAGAAAGTAACATGAAACCAAAAACGACTCAGGTATGAAGAAATAAGATCACATAAGCACTTAAGAAGGGCGAGAACTTCCTTGATTTACCCACTTCTTTTGAAATCCAAAAAAAATGGAGGAATGAATAGAGGGCTAAACTAGCATAATTCTGAGAATGAAGGATTAAAGAGTGAAAGCTCACTTACGTAATCTCCAGAACAAAAAAATATTGAAAATATAAAGGAAAGAACATTTCAAACTTAACATAATGGAGACATCTCCATAGACATCGCAGAAGTTGCAAAAAAGAATGACAATGGCTTTCTTCTTACTAGAAAGATCTTGTGGAATAAAAAAGAATCTTATGGATAACGAGGAGTTAGGACTGCAACATAAGTTCAACTTGTTGAATTCCTCATAACAAGAAAGAAGGTAGAGTGGAGAGAAAGAGAAAAAACTAGGATTAACTCCAGAAGAAAACTACGAAAAATAAAACTGGTAAAGTTACTTAGAAAGGTCACGAGAAGCTTAAGAAAGAATAAAATAACTTTCTCCTGCTCGAAGGATCTTTTAGAAACCAATGAAGGAGTATGGTAATAGATTGGGAGCACGGCTGCAATAGTCCAAAGGTAAAGGCTTGAAGAACAAAAGCTCAACTTGCAGAAACTTGCAGAACAAGAAAGAAATTCAGCTGAAGAGGAAGGGACATCACAACTCGATAGAGCGGAGACATCTCTATATAGAACTCAGAAGTTGCACAAGAGGAGTACAAGGGCTACTTCCTACTAGAAGATTCTTGCAGGATCTCCAAAAAATGAAAGGAACAAAGCTTGGAGAGGAAAGGCACGAAACTAGAATTAACTCCAAAAGAAACTGCAAAATGGAAACTAGGAGATGCACGACTCCTTGGAAGCAAGGAAGGAATGCGACTTCAACAATCCCATATGAAGGCTTGAGGAAAGGATCTCAACTTGCGGAAACCGCAAAACAGGAAAAGACTAAGAACTCAAAATGAAACAGGAAGATAAACTGGTTCAATTCCGGTAAGGAACGGGGGTCTCAGATAGCCACGCGGGTCTCAAGTTCGCCTCTGGTTTGGGTCTCGACGCAATCCTGGAACTTTCATGCCGCACATCTTCTCCCATATGCCTCAGATTCACTGACGGATCTTCCTCGACCTCCGTAAAAGAATCCTAAGCTGGTGTTCCTTTATCACTCCGACATACTGAACAAACAAGAATGACATGGAAAGGTTCATGGGTTCTCCTACACCCTCCAAAGCGGTCAAAAAATCACCCATGAGCCCACCCTTGCACAATTCCAACCTCTCGTTTGAGAGTCGGGGTTGAGACCCAAAAGAAAGCACACAATAACTTTGCAGTGTATACCTCCACAATCATACCGCTTTGCCAAATTGGATTGGGCACGAGCACTAGAGCAACATAACCCCTGCTAAGCGGCTCATCTGCAATGTCTACCACCACGGATACCTTCCTCGATTTTCCACGCTTTTGTGGAAGCATCAATACCTTGACGGCGAATGGGGCGGAGGGATCGCGAGAAGTTTTTTCGGTCTATCCTACTTTCGCGAAGCACTTATAATTAATGCTTTGGAGAGGAAGGGAAGCGATACTAGAAGTAGCTCCAGAAGATAATTCGATAGGAAGAAGGAAAACACTTAGAGGGATCACATGAAGAACTTAGGGAGAATCCATAACTTTTTCCCAATAGACAAGTCTCTTGGAAAACAAGGAATGAATAAGATATAAAAATGGGGCAGGACTGCAGTAGTCCAAGGAAGAATCGCATGAAGAACGTGTTGGATTATTGTGTTTTTCCATGGTTCAATTCCCAAATTGCAACCTAGCACATAATCTTAAACAGATCTAGGTTCTTGTAACTGAATCATAAAACAAACCTGGACATTACCTTTTGCAGCGGAATGGTGGTAATGACGAGATCAACGAACAGATGATTACATGTTCCTCCTTGGTATCCACACTCTTACAAGCAGGGGATGGCTGCTAGACCGGATGGAATGATCAAAGAGAGAGAGATGTCTGACAAAGAGGCCGACGGCCACCAGCAACAAATCGCCAAAGATGGCTTAGGGTTTCTAAAACCCTTGTTGCAATCTTATTAATTCACTAATGGGCCCAAGTTTAATTAATTAAACTAATGGTCCATTAGACTTTTGGGCCCAAGACACAAATCAGACAAAAGCCCATTTGTTGTCTGCCCAACTCTCTGTACAAATACAGTAAATGCCTTAGCATCTTACCGTATTAATTCCATCTTAACTTTCCCGTTAGCTATGGTGTGTGACCCTTCGGGATCATACAATACTGGTAATAAGTCCTAAACTTATAGATCATGAGCGGGCTCTAGCAAGTCATCATGATCACCCAGTATTTATGACTTATGTCTGATCTCGACATTTATCATACTTTCTAGAGATAGTACAGTAGATTTCAGGACATTCCCAACAATCTCCCACTTGTACTGGAATCCTACATTCCCTAGTCCTTTCGTCTCAATATCTCGATCTGGCATAAGGCAAGATGCGTGTCATCCTTATATAGCCAGACCATTTTAATCGGACCAGATTTGATACTGACAATTCAAACGACTTGGGCAAGTCCGTTTGGGAGTGGCCACTCTCTTACCAGCTATCAAGTCTCCGATTGGCCTAGAGATATTACCTCCGTTAAACGGCAGGGACAAATCCCATCTTGTTCCATCACTATGAACTACACGCTTCATAATACACCCAACCAAGGTCCTTATAGCTCCCAGTTACGAAACAGCGTTAGACAATGATCAAAGTGCATCAATCCATGTGCAGCCACATGCATGCGAACTCAGGTCTAAGGACTATACTCTATAGTCGTATATGAGAACCTCTTATGACACAGATATTAATATCTTGTAGAGTTCTCATCAGCGGGCCATGTCCGGTCATATGCTCCCCTACATATACCTATGTGTCGACTTTGATGCCGCGCATCTATGACCCCTCGAAACTTGGTCATAAGTCTCAACACACTCTAGTCTCAAGTGGTTGTTGGTGTTCCAATTTCAACAACCTTCGACTATGGACACTATGATTCATGTCATTACGTTAAATATGGGGTTTCAGGATCAAGTCTACTCATGTACTTCGATGGCCCATATATAATGACATGAATCATTTTGGAACGATTATTTATATCACAGTTAAAATAATCCAGAAATCATAGATTTCATAAACATAAAATATTATGTTTACATGAACCTTTCAAAACAACTAAGTAAAGCCCTTTAGAAACTCCCACTGAAATTAAGACTACATCTTAATTTCACTCATCCTACAGCTACAGTCCGCGACTCGTGCTTAGGCATAAGGAGCGGCTTCGTTAGTAGATTAGCAACGTTCTCATTCGATGAAACTTGCTTATCTACTTAACACCTCTGTCATTTATCTCACGGAATAGGTTATACCTACCCTCAAGGTGTTTGGACCTCTGATGTGCAGCTAGTCTCATCTATGCTGGGAATCACATCAAGTTCAGTGATGAACTCTTCTTTCCAAACAACCTCTTTCGCCGCTTCTCAAGCTGCGAAATGTTCAGCTTAAGTCATGGAGTCAGCAACAGTGCCTTGCACCGCCAGTCAGACACAAGATATAGCCGGACTGTGACCGGGAATTATCTTTGTCAATTGAAAAATTGCCTTTCAGACTCTATCAACTTGTAGCACCTCACTTTCTCCGTAAACCAAGAATTTATCCTTAGTATTTCTCAAATACTTTAGGATATTCTTTACGGTAATCCAGTGATTCTTTGCTGGATTTGACTGGTCTATACTTGTCTTGCTTAACATTAAAGCAACATCAAAACAAGTGCATGTCATGGCATACATGATAGATCCAATTGCCTACGCATATGGAATCTCATCCATGCATTCAAGCTCAGCAGTTATCGTAGGATACTGTATCTTGCTTAACTTAATGCCATGTGACATTGGCATAAAACCCTTCTTGGATTGCTCAAAACGTGTAGGACTTTGTCAATGGAAGAATCCTGACTTTGTCCTACCAACTCTTCTGGATCTCTATCTTTAGATCCAGAATCCAAGAACTACGTGGCTTTACCCATGTCAATCACAAAACCAACTCCCAAGCCAGTCCTTTACCGACTGCAGTATTGGGACGTTATTTCCAAGAATCAGTATGTCATCGACATACAATATGAGAAATGCAACATCGCCCCCACTTATCTATTAGTAAACGCACAGTTCCATTTCGTTCCTGTTCAAGTCAAAACCTTGACTACTTCAACAGAACGAAGATTCCAACTCCGATATGTTTGCTTCCATCCATGAATGGATCGATGAAGCTAACTTACACAAAATGTAATTTTTCGGAGTCCGGGCTCACTTTCGCTTCTTTGAATTTCGCAGATTCGTCGCTTTCAATGATCATCAGATCATGCGAACTTTCAATGATCATCAGGTTCAACTAATGACGAGAAATCACTCTCGGATTAGTGACTGATTCATTCATATCTGCGAACTTCAGGCTCTACAGGTGTAGATTCTACAGAAATCTGTAAATCCATCCGCTGCTCTCCCTCAACAGGTTGAGCAGCCTCCTGTATTTCTCGAATTTCTTCGAGTTATACTTTTACTCCCACTGTTCTTCTTGGAAAGTAACTTCCCTTCTTAGAAAACAGAATGGACGTAAAAGTAACAAGCCTTGGTTTCCCTAGGACAACCAGCGAAGTAGCACAACTACAAATACTCAGTAAAGACGAATTTGGATCGATTCCAATCCACATTTACGTGGTGTCTTTCAACTGATATTGGTGGAACTATTTCAGCGTAAACTTAGATATTTTAGAGTGTTATTCTTAAAGAATATCATGGAAGATTCGTGTGAAACGACTTCACACTCATTCAGATGATCACACCATTAATGACTCAAGTATTCTATACCTCATTCTGGAACTCTTTCGACCATGTCAAAGAATTCCGACTTGTGTCTCATCAAATGAACACAGTCTTACTCACTGAAGTAATCAGTAGAGACAATGAAGTACAGGAAATTTTCTCTGGCATTACTGCTCATCGGACCACATACATGAGTATGTTCAATCTCCAATAAGCCTTTGGGCCTTTCTCTAGCTCGGCTAAGATGGGCCCTTTGTCTTTTGGTCTAGTAAGCAGAATTCAAGTCTCATAAGATATCCATTCAAATGAGCCCAAAAGTCCATAACTATGGGGTTTCTGAATCTGACTTACTCTATGTGACCAAAACATTTATGCCAAGAAAAATCAGGTTTAATTCATCAGATTTAAACCAATTGCGGTATTTATGTTACATTTTAGGCACTCTTTGGTTTAAGATATAAAACCCATTCCTTGAATAGGGTGCTACAATTAATATTTCATTAAGATCAAAAGAACAAAACTTGTCTTTTATCAAAATGAAAAACATTCAAATTCTTACAAGAAAATGAAAGACAACTCTGCTTAAAGCAGGTACATTGTAGCAATTACTTAATACAAAACCAAGCCTCAAAGGCATCTACAAGTGAAAACCCTACGGCTGAGACAGCATCCATAGCTCCTTCCAGACACGCAGTTCCACTTGTCCTTCCTTCAACGTTCTACTGTTGCTCAGGCTCTGCATATTATAACAAATATCAGTGCCACAACCAGTATCTAATACCTATAAGGTATAACTTGAAGTAATAACATGAATACCTGAGGAAGTAGTCTCATACATCGACTTTAACTCCTCATAATCTTCCATGAATTTAATGCAATTTCTCTTCCAATGCCCAGTCTCTTTACAGTAGCAGCACTTACCAACGTAAGAGGTATCTGACTCGGGCTCAGAAGACACACGCTTGCCATGATTCAAAATCTGGACAACTTTGTCTTCACCCTTGTCAGCACTAGGTTTAGTAAACCTACCCTTCTCATTCATGAGATTGTACAGGGTACTCTTCACGTTTGGCTCAACTGTCTTGAGCATATCATGCAGTTCATTCAACGTCTTCGTTAAGCCTTTCTTGATATAGTTCCTTACGAACTTATCATAGCTTGATGGCAGTGACTGCAGAATGATCTCAGTTGCCAATTCTTGGCTAACTGGATAATCCAGTTTCCTCAGGTTATCAATGTAACCCATCATTTTACTGATATGAGGACTTACTGGATGATCATTCGGTAGCTTGCAGCTAGTGAGAGATTTAACCAACTGGTATCTCTCCACTCTTACCTGCTCCTGAAATCTCAATTTCAGACTGCTGATCATCTCTATTGACGACTCCATGTTCTCATATTGCTTCCGCAAATCTGAGTCCATGGTAGCCAATATCAGACCACGCACATCTACCGCATTATCATAATGCTTATTCCAAGCATTACGTACTGCATGACAGGCCTTGGATCCGATCCTCTCGGGGAGAGCTTTCTCAAGGACATAGTCCTTTCTCTCATGCCTGAGAACTAGCCTCAGGTTCCGCGACCAAGTCAAGAAATTTGATCCGTTCAGTTTGTCCATCTCAAGGACAGACCGGATCGAGAAAGTGTTTTGATTGTTTGTGCTAGTCATAGCTGAAATTTAGAGATAAATAGAGTTTTAGTTATTTAGTTCATTAAAAGAGTAATCTTAATAACTTATAAGAAGACTCGCATTGCATTCAAAATTTCTTTGTTTAACCTCATAAGAATGCAATGATTCCGAGACCCATGTTCAGCTAAATCCAAAGTGGGCCACTGGCCGTCACCCAGAAGTAGCTTTACTTGGTAAGCATACACACAGCTAGTTATATCTCATATAACTCTCGGTTGTGAATTGGGCCCAAGGCCCAATACACCAGATGTCTCAAGGCCCGGGACTCCCGATGGCCCAGTCAAGGAAACCAATCTCTTACAGCCAAATAATCACTAAAGTCTGGGACTCCCAATGAAATTAGTGACTATATACTACTTTACTTACGCGAAAACAGACACCTCACACTGTAAGCCATATCTGTAATCGAATAAGCGTTAAGTAGCTGACAAGATTGGAACGACATCCAAGCTTGATATTGTTTTTGAGGATTTTCAGTTTTATTTCCAAAAATAGAAGATTACTATTTTGGGAAACTTACTTATTTTAGAAACTTTCTAAATTTAGTAACATACTAAAAATAGAAATTTCTAATTTAATATTTTATAAATATTTTGGGATTGGGTCACAAATTATAGGCCCAATTCTTGGCCCAAGACCATAGAATTCCAATTGGCCCAATAATTTGACATAACCGAGTCGGTTTATTAATTCTGGTCCAAGACCAAATTAACTATCAAAACCATCGGTTATTTACTAAACCAGACCAGCTCTAAATTATTTGGTCCAACCAAATCAAACTTAGACCAGCCTTCGGTTTAGGTTAAAATTCAATTTTATGAATTTCAATCCGGTTTAACCAGAAATTAAATAATACCAATTGTATTAAATAATTTCCAGCAAACCGCGATTTGGGTTAACCGCTTGAACCACCAATTAAATTGGATCGGTTCAGTTAAGTCCAAAACCGGGAAGAAACACCTAGTGTTTTAGCCAATTTTGACCTAACTTGCGGTTTAAGGCTTCAAACACTCGATTAACCGCCAATCAAATGGACCGGATTAATCGGTGCGGTTTGGGCAACGAACCGCGAAGCTCGGTTTAACCGATTGACAATTCGCGAGACGTAATGAATTAACGGGCCAAACGATTGGATCCATGATTGGATCATGGACCCACGATCCAAATCGGCCCATCACGTATGATCCGTCCACGGCCTCACGATCGATTGATCGATCTCGGCTATGCACGATCACGCGGTCCGTGCTATCGACCACGGCCTCTCGATCACGCGGCAAAGCGATCGATCATCGATCGATCCCATCGATCTCACGCATCACTCGGCACGCATCAATCAGCCATGATCACGCGGCCCATGCTTGATCACCCGATCGCTCGATCCAACATGAACCAAGGCATCACGATCCACGATCGCATGATCCGAGATCCATTAACGATCGATCATACACTTGCGGCACACGATCGATCACATAAAACGATCGATCCATCGATCGCTTTATCAAACATGATCGGCCGAGACCTTTTCATGCGATTAGGGTTTTTAACACAAGCATCATACGGCCGACTTAGGGTTCCTTTCTTGCTATGCAAGAAATCGATGGCACCAACATCTCAATGATCCGAGATCATAAAGCATGCATGGCGATTTAGGGTTCAAAGATTTTAATCAATTTTATTCATTAAAATGATTCAACAAACCATTAAACAATCCAAATTACAAGAAACCTAATGAACCTGGCTCTGATACCACTGTTGGATTATTGTGTTTTTCCATGGTTCAATTCCCAAATTGCAACCTAGCACATAATCTTAAACAGATCTAGGTTCTTGTAACTGAATCATAAAACAAACCTGGACATTACCTTTTGCAGCGGAATGGTGGTAATGACGAGATCAACGAACATATGATTACTTGTTCCTCCTTGGTATCCACACTCTTACAAGCAGGGGATGGCTGCTAGACCGGATGGAATGATCAAAGAGAGAGAGATGTCTGACAAAGAGGCCGACGGCCACCAGCAACAAATCGCCAAAGATGGCTTAGGGTTTCTAAAACCCTTGTTGCAATCTTATTAATTCACTAATGGGCCCAAGTTTAATTAATTAAACTAATGGTCCATTAGACTTTTGGGCCCAAGACACAAATCAGACAAAAGCCCATTTGTTGTCTGCCCAACTCTCTGTACAAATACAGTAAATGCCTTAGCATCTTACCGTATTAATTCCATCTTAACTTTCCCGTTAGCTATGGTGTGTGACCCTTCGGGATCATACAATACTGGTAATAAGTCCTAAACTTATAGATCATGAGCGGGCTCTAGCAAGTCATCATGATCACCCAGTATTTATGACTTATGTCTGATCTCGACATTTATCATACTTTCTAGAGATAGTACAGTAGATTTCAGGACATTCCCAACAGAACGAAGGTCCAACTTGCAAGATCTTCTGAATAAGGAAAGAATGAGAGCGCATGAAAGAGGAGGGAAACACGAGATTGGAAACAACTATTGAACGAGAGCGACAGAGAGAAAGATAGGAATTTGGACTCAGAACAACATGAAAATTCTTCCTCGATTCACCTCAGAAACATGTCGCCTTGCTGCACACGGTTAGACGCCCACTTCGAACAACTCCAATCTCATCTTACACCTCAATAACATCTACTGCCCCGAAGGCATACACCGCAACATACATCACAATATACACCTCAATAGTATACTCTGAAACATACAACTCAACATACACCTTGGTGGCCTACACCTCAACATACATCTAAAATACACCCCCAATGGCATACATCCCGACATACATCTCGACACACATCTTAAGGGAAATCGCTACCACTAAGGTCTATAGGCACTGATCTCAACTTAAAAAGAAGATCTAACTAGATTAGAACCATATATAAGAAGTCACATACTATTCTAGATGGTGGTTTGAAAACAATTTTGCAAATCCTTATTGGTGCACTAAAATTTCGTAAGCACTTTTAGAAAACTGAAATAAAGTTTTCGAAAACGGCAGATGTTGATCCCTCAGAGTAGGACCAAGGGACCTTAACTCAGGCTCTGATATCAATCGTGATACCCCGTCCCGGCCAAACCAAAACGACAGCGCTATGACATCTATCTATATAAATAAGGCTAACCGACATGTCCTCCCATGGTCCCAAGAGTCCTGAATATGCTTTTTTGTTCAAATCCACCAGCTCAACCAGTAACATACTTCGGCTACTAGTCCTGAAACTAAGGGGTAAGAGAGAGGGATGAGTAATTTGGATTACCCAGTGAGAACGAACCGAACCAATTTAAATCTACACGATTGATTTATGACTCAACATCGGGATGCGAATTAAACATCTGCAAGCAAATTAATATACTTATATATATATATCAATCAACAAACAAGAGAGTTCTGACTACTGGGCCCTCAAAGTATCACTACTTCCTCAGCTTCAATAGCCTTACCACTTCTCACAAATGTCCAAGGTACTCCGCCTCGGAAACCCAATGGGCCCCCCAAAGTATTACTACTTCCTCGGCCTCTAGTAGCCTTACCACTTCTTGCAGATGTCCAAGTTTATCCGCCACGGAAACCCCATGAGCCCAACGTACGCCCCAAGGCACTCTGTCATGGATGTCTCGTGGTATAGTAGCCATCACTAGCTTTCCGGAGGGTTCGTTACGCCCCCATCGTCTCGTGGTATTGTAACCATGTACGCCCCAAGGTACTCTCGTTCCCTATGAATCCACTCATTATTATCTCACCACACCAATCGTTCACCACAACAATTTTCGGCTCCTTACTTAACATTCTTTAAACATCTCATCTATGTTCTCACGCAACATCCAACACAATCATCAAAACAAGTTTCGGTTAACATTATCAATTCACCTCCGTTCTCAATTAACTATAAAAAATTCAACAATACTATTCTTCTAACAACCTAGGATTATATCCCAATTTCGGTTCCTTATAACATTTCGCATAGTGATTAATAAGTTTTATGTATATATATATTATATTTGGTTATTTATACATCTTCATATATAGTTGTTTAACTTATATCAATATTCCTATATATCACCAAACAAGCAAGGAAGCTAGATTTAAATTAATCTAAACATTACGACGCATAGAAATACACGGGAAGTAAATCAGAACGGACCGCCTCACCTTGGCCTTGGATGACAACAACAATAGACAGATATCGAGACGGAATTTGATTGTGATCGGGATCACAGAAGAAGCACACATCTCTTCATGTTCTAGATCTCTAAATCGGTTTTCCTATTAACGAGATCTATATCTATGTCTCTAAGAAGTCCCTGATAAGATTTGGGTCAAATGGAATCCGCTTGCCAAACAAAACACACACATAGCTAGACTAATCACAAATCCCTCATAAACAGACACATTTTAGAAAACAGATCATATCTCTCAAACGGTAAGTCATATCGGAGCGATTATTACCTTTCTGGAAAGAGGAGACCGAGATCTTTCAAATGAAATATTTTGTTTTCATGTATCAAGAAATCCAAACATCTATATTGATAACCACGAAAAGCGGTAAGATGTTATGTCCTTGTCATAAATGCATGAATAGAAAATTTATCTTAAGTGAACGGTTTGGCGTCATTTATTGAATAGAAGTTTTACACCGAATTATTTTATTTGGTATTAACACGGAGAAGGCTATAGTAGTGGGCATGATACATGAAGTAGTAGTAGCAATTTTCAGCATGAAAATGAATTTCTTGTTAATCATGATCAATTTGGTTATCACGGGAGCATAATTACCATGAGCATTATAGGAAGCAGGAAATGGTTACATATGCATTTCATGAAACGATAAGTACTTATCAGAATGATGTTGTTGAGGGATCCAACTTAGATGCCAAACTATTTTTTGATATGCTATACCCAGCAAATCAGTCCATATACGATGGATGTAGAGAAGCGTTGTCAAAAAAATGTTTTTACATTATACAACTTTAGATGATATTCAAAGTTAAACATACATTCAAAACACCCAATCGAACACCATATAACATAAATTATGATCCAACCCTAAACCCCAAATCTACAGTGTAACTAAACCTTAAACCATACAATAGGTCGTAAATTCGATGTAAATTAAAAATGATTTTACGAAAAGTTTGTAATTTACGATGATTATACGTCGAATTCTTTGTAAAATGGTCACAAAATGTAAAATATATGAAACCTTAAACATTTAAGTGGGTTACAGGATTTCTTATTTATACCTCAGAATATATGCAACCCTAAACCCAAAATATATGCAACCCTAAGCCTTAGAATATATGAAACCTCAAATCTACAATTTATTTATACCCTAAACCCGATCATTCTTCGCTAATGCGTCGTAAAATTAGCGACGAATTTACATGGTCCCCAAAATTTTCGGTTTGCCACGCGCGCGAAAACCAAAAGTCATATTTTCGTTTTGCGACGTTTGTACGTCGAATCCATCGCTAATTCGACAAAAAATTAGCGATGAATTAGCAACGTGAACAAAAACTATATATATTCCCGAAAGTTTTATCATTCGCGCACACCACTCCAAATTCTCTCCCTCTCCATCGTAAATCGCCTCTCTCTCTCTCTCTCTCTCTCTCTCTCTCTCTCTCTCTCTCTCTCTCTCTCTCTCTCTCTCTCTCTCTCTCTCTCTCTCTCTCTCTCTCTCTCTCTCTCTCTCTCGCAAAAGCATCCAAAAATCAAGGTAAGTTGTTTTTCATAGTTTATATATTTAGTTAGTTAGGGAATTTAGAAATGATTTAGGATGGCGGTAGTTAGGGAATTTTTAATTGTTTTAGGATAGTAGTTAAAATTTTATAATTTGATTTACAATTTAGTTAGAGAATAGGATTATTTATATATTTTTTTGTACGTTTATAGATATTGGTGATTGAAGGAGTGCGAAGAGGCACTATATGCGTAATTTTATGCCTACAACGGCGGATGTACCCAGGACGAGCAGTCCAAGCCGAGCTCAGCAGCCGTCATCTACCGCCACGGAGTCGATTACTAGGCCCGGCGTCTCACCTATGTAGCTACGGGTTCATCCTCCTACTCTACCGCCTCTGGAGTACGAGCCCGCAACACATCCTGCTCCTCACCAGCCTCATTTGTATGCTGATTACACGGTCGAGTATCTGCTAGCACTACCGGGGCGGGAGTCTTTAACCAGACTAGATTCGGACATACCGCCAAACACTTAACGGGACCGTAGAGTAGAAGTTTATGAAGAAAGCAATGGTCCGGCTCAAAAACACGGTATGCGTTTGGAAGAGAAAATGGCGGAGGGTCGGAGATGCGGCACGACCAGCTTACCTCTCGTTCGAGGTTTGGAACGGTCTAAAGAGGTTTTGGTTGGACCCCCATTCCGAGATGAAGTTCGTTAAATGTTCATCAGCGCGGAACACTAGAGGGTTGGATGGGCGTCCGCCAATGCCGCATACCTCCGGCCATATTTCTTTTGCCGGTAAACCATCATGGTAAGTTTTTAAATATTTAATTTTCTAAGTTTTAATTTATTAAGTTTTGATTTGATTTGAATTTTGTTTTTAGGCTGGCGACGGAGAGCTTCCGTCGTTAAACGATGTTTATAAAGCGACTCATACGCAAAATTCGGGGGAGAATTGTAAGTCCGGCAGAGGAAAAGATCTACAACGACGCGATGGCGCGAGTCACTGAGCGGGAGACTCAACTTACTTTCAAAAGTACTCCAATCCAGTTGACCACTCGAGAGAAAGACCTTATCTTCACTGAGGTAATTTTTTGGTTGTGTTAAATTTGGTTTTCTCACTATATTAATATATATTTAAAGTTAATAACATATCTTCGGATTTTGCAGGTGAATCCGAAGAAGAAAGGACGGATTATCGGGATAGGGTCTATCCAAGACACTCACGTTGCCGCTACCCTAGCTCCCCAACAGACTACATATGAAGATCCGTCCCCAATAAGAGCGGAGTTGGAAAATACAATGGCTCTTTTAGCTGCACAACAGAAGGAAATCGCCAGCTGGAACACTATGCCCGAGATCCTAACGCTGAATAATCCTAGACTAGCGGCAGCTTTGAGGGCAAAGAGACAGGCTGAATGATAGATTTTGGGCACAGCGGGTCAAGATGAGGCGGATCCATCATCCGTTCCCGAGACAGCTGAAGATCCGATCGAAGTGTATTTAGGGGAATTGAACTTAGGCGGGAACTAGACGGCAAAATATTTTGACTGTATTATATTATGAATATTTCGGATTTGTAAAAAAATTTAATTTATAAGATTTTATAATAAATCAAATTTAAATAAATATTATTTACATTGAGGAAGTTCTTTGCATTTCCAAAAGACAGTTTGATACGAATATAAAAGTTGTATGTAATGATAACGGTACATAATGTATGTGCCTTTGATTTTTCTTTTCTGATCAAGGTGTGCTTCATAAAAGTTCAAGCTTTGAATCTCCTCAAAAAACGTCTCTATGGAAAGGAAACACATGCATATTTTGTAATGTAATGGCAACTACTTACATATTTTAACATAACTCCAAAAATATTTCTAGAAAGTATGACTCCCTATAATTATCCTCTTATGATAATCTTCGGAAATCTGGAACTATATGCTTTGCTCGCCGTCTATCACGAACCAAGGAAAATTTTCAGGATCAAAGTGTTCGATGATTATTTTGGGTTATCCAATGGTCCAGAAAGGTTGGGTAGTGTTTGATCTCGCAAATTAGAAGTCGTTTGTATCTTGCGATGTGATATTTCATGAGGATACATTACCTTTTGCGATGGTGTCTGATATGTATCCTCCGGCTACTTCCTCTACTCCTCTGAATACAGATCTATTTGATGCGAATTACAAAATCACCCAACCCTAATTAGTTCGTGAGACAAGCTTCTTCTTGTCTGAGCCGCCTAATGAAAACGATCTTCAATCCTCTCATCTCAGGTTCGAGGAGCTAGAATCGTCTCGTCTCGTCTCGTCTCATCTCTGGTTATCGAATTTTCTTCTCTTTTCTCTGGATTTTGTTCTTCGAGGAGCTAGAATCGTCTTCGTCTCGTCGCTTGTTTATGCTTTGCCTCTATCTCTGTATTTACAGGTATCGAACTTACAGGTATCTCTTTTCTCTGTATTTTTTTGCTTGAGTGAATTGGGTTTCTTAGATTTAGCAGCTTGAGCCAAATGTTCTACGTTTTTGGCTTCTTGTGTATCGCATGACTCTTGTTGTTGCTCATCTCCTTTGATACATGAAATCCATTCCGTTTTTTTTTCCATTTCTCGTGTATCACCTTTGTCTAGTGACAGACAACTGATGAATCTTTGTTCTTCTACTTCTATTAAAAATGTGTACCGATGAATCTTTGTTCTTCTGCTTCTATTAGGGTGATTTAAGGTCAATATTATCTGGGTTTTCTCTTCTCTTTTATCCCCTTTCGCTAGCTTTTTTGATTATGTGTTTTTGAATCTCATACCACTTGATGAATTTGCCCATGTCTGAATTCTGGTAAATGTTTGGTCTCATTCCGGTGTTTGTGCCTTTTTGACTCCTCAGTATTAGTGTAATCTGCTGCTAACCTTGTAGATTTTGCTTTAGGTTGGTGTGGTAAGAGTGCCTGGCGTTTTGGGATTCAGATCATCTCAAGGGATTGTATCAAACACTGGAAACATATTCTCTGCACATTGATTTAGTTTACATTCAGGTTTGGGTCTTATTATCCTTGTACCACACTAATGTTTCAACATGTTTCTTGTGATGTTTGCTTATGAATCCAAGAACCTGTGGGTCTTATTAGCTACTCTTCTTACAAAATTTAACTCCACATGTTTTTCTCTTTGGAATTTTGCTTAGTCCTCATGATTCTCTATGCTTTGTTACTGATTTTAAGTTACTTTTTGTTCCCCATTTTGTGAGTTCTTACGCTTTTAGAAGAATCTTGGATTCATTGTAATTGATTACATCTAGTTATCTCTCAGAATTGTTTAATGAATCGATAACAACTTGTTGAGTGTCAAAAAAGAACGCTTAATATGTCTTGTAATCTTGTTGTCTCAGATATGAAGATTGATATTTTGTCCTTAAAAGTATATCTCTGATTCTACTTTCTTTTTGGCAGAGATTTGGGTAATTCAAACTTTTCTATGATGACCAAGAAACCTCAGATGTTCTTCGATTTTCCACAAGTATCTCGAGACCAGAGGTATAAAACCAAGCGTGACTGATTTCATGTATGAGTACATGATGAAGAAAGATAGCAGAGAGTACTTGTTATGGTTGAAGAATCTCAAGAACTCCATCCAAGAATGAATGAAGATTGAAGACACTAAGAAGAGTAGTTTTTTATGGTTGCAGGTTTTGTTGTAATGACATCTAAGTTCCCATTGGGTTTTGAATGTGAAATTCGAACTTGAATCACTCTTATCTTCTTTTGCATGGAGAATGATAAAATAGAAATGTTACATTTAAAGATTTGTGTGGCTTATAATGAGTTTTTGACATGAAGAGAAGCTAATAAACATTTTACCATTATCAAAGACCAGTAAGGTAGCTTATATTGGTGCTAAGTCCAGAAGGAACACTAAATCCTAATTAAACAATCCTAATTAAACAAGAAAAACTTATGGATGTATAAATCTTATGGATATATAAAATATTGAATTTTCAAAATTTTAAAAATATACAAATTTTAATGAGAAAATAAACATTGTTTATCAAAATTTTAAATATACAATTAAAAAAAAAAATCTGAATTTAATGAAAATGACCGCAGCGTCTATAAAACGAACAGTCTTGCGGCTGCGTCTGCGTCTTTGTTTGCGGCTGCGGCTGCGTTTGACAAACGAACTGTCTTGCGGCTGCGACTGCGGCCAGACGCGCGTCTGACAAACGAACAACATTTATTGCGTCTGACCGCAACGTTTAAACGCTGGACGCAGCCGCAGCCGCCTGCGTCTAACAAACGAACAGCACCATTACCTTTTGCGATGGTGTCTGATATGTATCCTCCGGCTACTTCCTCTACTCGTCTGAATACAGATCTATTTGACGTTGAGCACCCACCATTAGAGGCACCTCCTGTATATCCTTCAGGGGGAGCAGGTCCGACACCAGTACCTAATGGCCTCGAATCTTCTCATGTTTACATTACTCCTAGATCGCTTGCAGATTCTCTTCTCGGTAGGGGAATGCGACCAAAGAAGAAATAGATTTTGCTTGAACTGTACTTTACCTATACAGCTCAGCTAAAAAGCGACACCCATCACACTATCTTCTCTGCTTCAGACTTGTTAGGTAAGAGTTCTTATCCCTTAACTAAGTTTATGTCCTGACATCGTTTGTCCTCTTCTCAAAAAGCAGATGTTTCTAGCTAATCATTGCCATTGTGGATCCAGTTCATTTCAAAGATGCGGTTTTATTAAAAAGATGGCGTGATGCCATGGGAGTCAAGGTTGGTGCATTAGAAAATCAGCATACTTGGGACATTAATTACTGATATTTCTCCAGTTTAAGTGGTGATTGCTTGCAAATTGATTTATAAGACAAAGCTGCGTTCTGATGATTTTGTCAAAAGGATAAAGCTCGCCTTGTTATACTCGGTAAATGTCAAGAGGAGGGCATTGATTACAAGGAAATATTTTCTCTTGTCGTTAAAATGACAACAATAAAAATCTTAATGGGAGTCTCGTCTGCTAAGAATTGGAAACTTTGTCAGATGGACGGGAACAATGCCTTTCTTCAAGCTGATTTAGAGGAAGAGGTTTATACAAAACTACTGCCTGGTTTTTCATCTGCTGCAACTGGGAAAGTTTGTAAACTGTCCGATTCCTTCAAATCGCTATATGGCCTGCAAAAAAGTTGAAATTGTTAGTTTGCTAAGTTCTCAAACACTTTGAAGGAATTTGGTTCCAAGAATAACTATACATACTACTCTCTATTCACTCTTTTCTCCATGGTGACAAGGTTATGTATGTTTTAGTATATATCAATAATTTTATCACTGGCAATAACTCTGAGATCTTACAAGGTGGTTCGGTGCACGAGACAAAAGGATCTGATAAAAAAACAAAAAAAAAAGTTAGAGAGAGAGCGCGAAAAAGTGCGATTGGTATTGCCATTTCTTTTGTGGTGTAAAGCCACCTACTTTCGGTGCAGTGGAGATAGAATCATCTCTTCTGGGTCCACTTGTTCTTTCTGATCCGGCGAATCTCCAGCCATCCATGGTGGCCGGAACTGAGCAGGATGACCAAACCATATCACCAACAAGTTTTCAACTTAAAGAGAACATAACTTCAGAAACATCAAAGGAGATATGCAAGAAATCAACTTGGGCATTAGTGGTGAAGAATCGATCCTCTCTATCTCAACATGTTATGGAAATCACGGTGGTTGATGGCTCATAAACCATAGTTATTCCAGATGAGGTTATTGAGAAATCTACCCCACTATGGGAAGATTTTATTGTTGGAAGATTCTTGTCAGTGGCTCCTCGTGTGGCCAAGATCCACATGATTGTCAATAATATCTGGCCATTGAAGGATAAATTAAATCGAATAGATGTCTACGTTGTTGATGCGAAGACAGTCTCATTAAGAATTAAAGATCCACAAGCAAGATCAAGGGTATTAAGGCGTGGGGTGTGGGACATTCCAATGATTGCTTCAAGGTGGAAACCAGTTGAAAAGCCAGAAGAAAATCAACAAGATCCCAATGTGGGTTCAAATGAAAAATTTCCCATCGTATATGTTCTCTTGGGAAGGTCTGGGTTTCTTGGACAGTGCTACAGGACGTCCGGATCGTCTACACCCGGACATGGAACTCTGCGCAAATTTTGAAGTGGCAAATGTTTTGGTAGAAGTTGATATGGCAAAAGAGCTTCCTAAAGTCCGACGTTACAAATCAAAGTAAGGCATTGATGTCAACATAGAGTACATCTACCCTGGCTTCCAGCTCGATGTGAGTTATGCTCTAAATGGGGTCACAGTGAGGCGGTCTGTGTGATCAAGGGTGATAAAAAACACCAGAAAAACCAAAAACATTGGTCGAAAGCAAAGAGGATACTCAGACAAGAGAGGAAGAGCCAGGAACTCCTCTTTCACAGATAATGATCTCTGACTCGAAATTTCTCTTGATGAGAAGTCAGACTTCTGAGAAAGGGCAATTGATTCAACTTCAAAAAATGGATACTAGTTTGGTGGTGGATGATTCTCAACACACAGTCATTGTCTTCCCGCCAAAAGAGCCAAAAATTATGATAACCAGTTCTGATTCAAGAGAGATGAGTGCTAAGGAGAAAAGTTGGACCGATGTTTCTGCTGCCAAAGCAGAGAGATCGAATGAGAAGGTAGAATTACCAGCTATTATTATCTCCCAATCACGGTTTTCAATTCTAGAGGAGGAAGACAACGGGGAGGAGGTAGAAGACGACCTGATAGATAAGGAAAAGGAGGAAGAGTCAAAAGTACCTGAAGAAGGGGAAATTGTTGAAAAGAAAACAGACAATTCAGACCAAGAACATCCAAACGAGAAACCTGCCCGTACCTCAAACCGCTCAACGAAAGGTACAAACAGATTTCTACAGGCTACATACGCTTTGACTCTAAAGGATACCAAAAAATCCAAACATAGATAATAATGTCTGTTTTTTTTTTTGGAACATTAGAGGATTTAATAAGCATGTAAAGCATTTATTGGTGAAGAAATGGGTAAATAGTTGTCAATTTCAGTTTGGTTGTTTGTTGGAGACTCGAGTCAAAGAAACCAAGTTTCAGAGAATTACTTCTTCGGTTTTCCAAGGTTGGTCATATATGTTGAACTATGAGTTTGTCGTTTAGGCCGTATTTGGGTTGTTTGGAGAAACAATGTCAGAATCACGCCGGTTTTTAAAAGCATTCAGGTGATAACCTGCTCGGTTAAGTTGGAAGATTGGGATGATGAGTTCTTCTGTTCTTTTATGTATGCCTCAAACTTTTTTGAAGAGCGAAAAGAGTTGTGGATCGACATTCAAGACCACTTCACTCTCTTATGATTAACAATAAAGCATGGATGATAATGGGAGATTCAATGAAATACTTGATGCAGAGGAGAACTCAGATTTTGAGACATCTCTTTTTATTGGTCGAGGGATGAGAGATTTTCAAAATGTTGTGAATAGATGTTCTCTGATGGATCTCCCTTTTCATGGCCCACAATTTACTTGGTGTAACAAGTCGGAAGAGGGATTGATTTCGAAGAAGTTGGATCGAGCTCTAATAAATCAAAAGTGGCTGACTCTTTTCCAACTTACTATAGTGTTTTCGCTCAGATCATCTACGGGGTAGATTTCATCTAACAACCGAGGTTTCTTCAGTTCGTAAACTATATAAGTGCGTCAACGCTACAACAGACTTGGATGCTTTCCTTTCAAAAATTGACGAGTTTTGGGGTAAAACGCAACCAATATTTATATCCACTTCCCCACTTCACAAATTCTCCAAGAAGTTGAAAGCACTTAAACCAGTAATTAGATCTCTGGCAAAAACAAAGATGGGTAACTTGACTAAGAAAGCAAAGGAACTGTATGATTACCTCTGTGTTAAGCAAGAAGAAAACCTACAAAATCTATCATCGAGAGCTGTTAAGGAGGAAAGTGAAGCTTTTCAGAAATGGGAGTTCGTTGCTGGTCTCGAATAAAAATTCCTCCAAAAACGGTCAAAACTAAACTTGCTCACATATGGTGATAAAAACAATCGTATAGACTACAACGCAGTGGTAGAGAGGAAAGTAAGAAACTCAATTAGAGAGATTGTTTGTCGTGACGGTTCTGTGGTAACAAAAGGCAAAGATATAAAGAAAGAAGCAGAAGAATTCTTTATGGAATTCATGCAGAAAGAGCTAGATGATTTTGAGGCTTGTTCTATGGGAAAGCTCGAGGATCTATTAACCTTCAGATGCTCGGATTCAGACATTATGCTTCTCACAAAAGAGATCATGGAAGAGGAGATTAAGGATGTTTTATTTAAAATGGGCAACAATAAATCCCCGGATCCTGACGGGTATACAGTAGAGTTCTAAAAGAAAGCGCGGCCAATGATCGGAAGGGACTTTCTAATCGCTATCAGATCCTTCTTTGAGATAGGTTTTTTACCTAAAGGCTTGAATTCAACGATCCTAGCGTTGATCCCTAAAAAATCAGATGCAAGAGACATGAAGGATTACCGCCCCATAAGCTGTTGCAACGTTTTATATAAGGTCATCTCTAAACTCATTGAAAATAGGCTGAAGAACGTCATTCACAAATTCATTGCTTTAAATCAGTCAGCTTTCGTCAAGGATCGGCTGTTGATAGAAAACCTATTACTGGCAACATAAATGGTAAAGGATTGTCATAAAGAATCTACATCTCCTCGGTGTGCTTTAAAAATCAATATCTCCAAAGCATTCGATTCTGTTCAATGGCCTTTCCTAATCAATACTCTAAAAGCTCTGAATTTCCCAGCTAAGTTTATACACTGGATCACCTTATGTGCCACGCCTGCCTCCTTCCAGTACAAGTAAACGGTGAACTTGGAGGATTTCTTAGAAGTGCAAGAGGTTTGCGTCAAGTCTACTTTCTCTCAACCGTATCTCTTCGTTATCTATATAGATGTGCTCTCTAAATTTTTGGATAAGGCTGCAAGATTGAAACTGTTCGACTACCATTTGAGGTGTAAGAACATGAGGCTCACCCTTTTAAGTTTTGCTGATGACTTAATGGTTTTCATTGATGGGAAACTGAAATATGTGGAAGGTATTGTTTTTGTGCTTGAAAATTTTGCTAGGATGTTTGGCCTAAAAATTAGTATGGAGAAGACAATTCTGTTCCTAGAAGGTCTAAATACAGTATCTCATCAAGCAATGCTGGATCGATTCCCATTTTCTCAAGGTCATTTGCCAGTCAGATACCTTTGACCCATTAGTCACAAAAAGTTTGACAAAGGCGGATTGTTTGCCCCTGCTTGAGAAAATAAGAAATTGGTTCACTTCATGGACAACCAGACAGCTCACATTTGCGGGTAGACTGCAGTTAATCAAATCAGTGATTGTAAGTCTCTCAAACTTCTGGCTCTCAGCGTTCAAACTACCTTTGGAATGTATCCGAGCAATTAAAAATTTATGCTGCGCCTCTCTTTGGTTTGGACCTG
The DNA here is from genome assembly GCA_030180135.1 of Orychophragmus violaceus. Taxonomy (NCBI): domain Eukaryota; kingdom Viridiplantae; phylum Streptophyta; class Magnoliopsida; order Brassicales; family Brassicaceae; genus Orychophragmus; species Orychophragmus violaceus. The sequence goes on along the minus strand of CM058235.1, from coordinate 64,618,686 downwards.
CACTAAATCCTCGGAAAGCTAAGGTGGCTTGGGATATAGTTTGTAAACCAAGACATAAAGGTGGTTTGGACCTAAAACCTCTCAAAGAAGTAAACAACGTATGTTACCTCAAGTAGGTGTGGAGAATTGCTTCCTCTCACCCGTCATTATGGGTTAAATGCATTAGTTGCAATCTGATTAAACAAGACTCTTTCTGTGCAATAAAGGCAAAAGCTTCCTCAGGTTCTTGGATGTGACGGAAAATATGGAAGTATAGGGAGCTAGCGCAAGATTTCTTTAGAGTTGAGGTCAAAAATAGGCAGACAACTCATTTTTGGTTTGAAAAGTGGTCTGATATGGGTCGTCTGATAGATGTTGCAGGTCCGAGAGGAGCCATTGACATGGGAATCCTTCTAAATGCAACAATCTGTCATGCTCTGGAAAATCGTCGAAACAGACGACATAGGGCAAATCATTTGAACAACATTGGAGGGGAAATTCAAAAGCTAAAAAACAGATTGATTAGTAATGAGGAAGATGTGGCTTTGTGGAAAAAGAAGGAGGCTGTTTTTCGACCTAAATCCAGTACCAAAGACACCTGAAAATTATTAAACAATGATGCAGGCAGCATTGTACATTGGTGGAAAGGAGTCTGGTTTAAGCGTTAAACTCCAAAAGCTTCTTTCATGGTTTGGCTAGCTGTGCAAAACCGTCTATCAACTTTGGATAGAATGAGGGTATGGGATCTGGGAATCAACTCAACTTGTCTTCCTGTCAAGCGCCTACAGAAACAAGAAGCCATCTATTCTTCTCCTATTGGCACTCTCTGAAAATGTGGACTATCCTGGTGAAAGGTATCTTAGGTTCAAGATTCACAGCGGAATGGGATAACCTCATCAATATTGTCTCAGGCAATGAACATGACAGAACCACTTACTTCCTACTTAGATACACTCTTCAAACTGTTGTCCATGTAATATGGAGGGAACGAAATAATCAGCGTCATGGGGAGGATGCGACTCCGGCTAACTCAATTGCTCAACAGATTGACAAGCACGTTCGCAACAGGCTGCTATCTATCTGTGTCTCATGGGATCTCTCATTGAAGGATGGTCTCCAGCTTTTGTTTGCAACAAGAATCAGGGAAAATGATTGAATGCTTCTCCTTTTTCCTTTTCTATTCAAACTTATAGATCTTTTGCTTTTCGATAAAAGGTTACACAAGTTGTAAAAACGGTTTTTTGGGTTTGAATTAATTTTACATTAAATTCAAAAAAAAATAACTCTGAGATGATTACACAATTTAAGGAGTACTTGTATTGTTTTTTATATAAAAATTTGAGAGTTCTCAAATATTTTATCGCATTGAAGTTTCTTGTGATAAAAAAGAATCTAGTTTGCTTAGAACAAGTATGCCATGGAAATCATATCCGAGTGTGGTCTTCCTGGTTCGAAGCCCGTTGATTCGCCAATGGAACAATATCATGGCTTAGTTCGAGATGATGGTGTTTTCTATTGTGATCCACTGAAGTATCGTCGTCTGGTTGGGAGACTATTTTATATTTCTGTTACTTCATCAGATTTGACCTATGTAGCGCACATTATAGCTCAGTTCTTGCATAATACTCGACAAAACATTGGGATGATGCAATACGGATTGTTCATTATTTAAAGAAATCTTTGGGACAAGGCCTCTTGTTACGCGCAGATACCCTCTCTCTCTCTTTGAGTGTATTCAGACTTTGATTGGGTGATTATCCATTGACTATGCACTCCATTATTGGTTATTTGATCATGGTGACTCGCCTACATTCGTTTCCATAGGACGAGTACATGGCCATGAAAACGACGTACGCATAGTTAAAGTGGGTCAAAGCCATTCTCGATTCACTTAGGATTAACCAACGAAATCATATGTCTTTGTATTGCGAAAATCAAGCAGTTCTACATATTTTGGCGACCACGGTTTTTCATGAACACACAAAATATTTTGAGATCGATTATCATTTCAGTAGAGATGGTGTAACTAAAAGTTCAATAAGTACTCATATTTTGACAACATAGCAATTGACAGATTTGCTAACAAAGTCTAATGGCCGACAACCGTTTCAATACCTTTTGGACAATATGGACGTTCGAGACCTTCACACTCCATCTTAGGGGGTGTGTTAGAGATACAATTATATATTAGGATGTACTCAAATGTGTTAGTGATATTGTTTACAAGACTTATTTCTACAAATACTTGTATAAATACATGTGTTAAGAGCAATTATCAACACACACAATATTCAGATTTACAGTAATAGTTACATATTGAATATTCATGTGGAGAAGGATATGCATCCAAGTCGGGTTTTAGGTTGGGTATGGTTGGTTTCAGGTGTATTTCGATTTATGGAATTGAATCGTGATTTTTTTAAATAATTTGAAAAAAAATTGTGATTTTCAAAATCGATATCTTGATAGAAAACTTTATTCTGGGAGGAACTAGTTGTGAAAGTTCAAACTGGTATAACCCTTGGGATAAGTTTTAAAAAAAAGTGTATGGTCCGATTGAGATATAATATCTGAAGCGTATTTCCATTGTTGACATAAGAGAAAGTCTACGAAGCAAATGTGTGTGGTCATATTTGGTTTTTAAACAGAATACTATTTTTTATTTTTTTCCAGAAAACTATTTTAGTTTTGGTTATGATGTAGCTATTTTTAATTTTAACACATCCCTAATTCTTATACTTTTAGTATTGTACTTATATCCAATAATAAATCAAATAAACCATGACTGATATATAATACATCGTTGTAAAATAAAAAATTTAGATGGGGACAACGAACATCAAAAAAAAAAAAAAAGTTAAATAAAACGAAAGTTGAAGATGTACAACTATTAAATTTAGAGTAGAGGTAGATAAATTATGCAAGAAAACCTAAAAACTTGGTCGCATATTGTGTCCAGATAGATCAAGGTTGGGAATTCCAAAGATATTGACAGACAATTTGACTTATTAATCGTCTCAATCAGGTGACGTACATTACTTAAGAATTATCTGCTGGATAAAATAAATAAATTACTACCCAAATTTATGAGGACACAAGGAAATTTGAATGGACTTTTTAGTAAATATTTAAGAGTTTCTCCAAGCTAATAATAAAGTAAAGATCATGGTTAACATCTCTATTTTTTTTTTTTTTTTCACAAGTGATACATTTTATTAGACATGAAGCCAAATGTTACACAGACAAAACCGGCGAGTTAACATCTCTATTTAGTCCATTCGATTTGACATTTACTTTAGTGGATTCGGCCGAGTCACAATGCTTTATCGTTTTTTGAACAAATTGGTTCACTCCATGAATGACAGCTGGTCTGACCACTTAAGTTTGACGTACCATGTCGTTTATTCCACATGAATCTGAGTTCGTGGCTCGACTTAGCTCTATCCGTAATGGTCCAAAACCATGATCCAAATTTTTTTTAAGAAAATAAAAAGAAAATCCAAAGCCCAAAAACTAAAATCTATTTTTTAAATGAAAATCTTAGTCTTTCTTTTTATAAATAGAAGTCTTCTCTATTAGAAAAGTATGAAGAAGAAACCTCCGGCGAAGCCCTATCTCTTTGGCGAACCACCAGCCGTCGCCAACTATCTCCGGCAAGCCACCATCGTCCGATCTTCCCTTTTCTTCTATGGATCTCTTTCCGTTCTTCTCACGGGTTAAGTGATTCTCCATCCTCCATTGATTCTCCTCATTTTCTTCTTTCCCTTTCCTAGATCTGATCCACTGTGGTGTTAGATCTGAGTTCTGATCTCGTTTCTTAGATCTACCACTTTTCCAAACGCAGATCTAAGATCGAAGCAATTCTGGCCAATATGGTTCGCTTTAATTCGGTTTGCCTGGTTAACTTCAACTGACCATAACTAGACCATCCCTAACCCGATTTAAGCGAAACAAAAGCCTAATCCACTTGTTTTTCCGTCCTTTTCCAGATCTGAAGTCCGCTCGGGCGTCAGAGGTTCTTAAATTACACTTTTTTCCCTTCTTTGGCCAAGGTGAGGATCGGTCTTGACCCTTGCTCATTCAATTTCAATTTCGGACGCAAGTCCTTCGTTAATGTCGTCTTTCCTAGGTAGTGTAGGATTGGTAATGTCGTCTATGTGATTAATTGTTGAACGTAGAATGGCTAGGTTATCACTAAACCGAAAACGTTGCTTGTGTATGATGGATATGTGTGGTAGAACTGCTTTAGGGCTTGCGTGCAGGGCGTGGGACGTCCTTGATCGTCGGAGGAGGGTCCTGACGAGCCCTCCCGTGGTGGTGTGTTGTGGTTCAAAGGTCTGGGCCTTTTGTTTGCTGTGGAAAGGGCTTAATGGCCGGTCCGTGGGGTGCGGTTAGGGCTGGGAGCTCTAGGTCTGCAACCATAGACAAGTAGTTATTCGTAGGTTGATTGTGATGTGCCTTAGGGAATTGTGTGAAAGTGATATTAGCTTAGAACTTGTTTCGTAGTTGTGTGGCGTAAGCCGGGATCGCGGATTCCTTGAATTCGCCCTCACAGGGTAATTGTGTTTGAAACAATTACTCAGGCCTCTTTCCTTTCCCCGTCCTTTTTCCCTTGAAGGTCCGGATGCAAGATCGACGATCGCTTGATGTTATTGGTGGATTTGAATCGAAGAAAGTGCGCGGGTTCCTGGGACCGATTGAGAAGGCAGCCGGTTGGACTGTTTCCGGTTCAGTGGGTGCCCTAACGCTGCGTTTCCGGTTCGCCGGAAAACGGGTGTTACAATTTGGTATCAGAGCCTGGGTTAAGGTCCCCAGTGCCGTCCTGGGGGATCAGCTTTCGTTGTTTTCTCAAAACCTTGTTTTCAGAATTTTCAAAAGTGTTTGCGAAAGTTTATAAAATGGTTACTTTGCGAAAGGCTTTTTCAAGCACCAATTGTATCACCGATTATTCTCCGCATTGGTCCTAGTCTAGTTAGATTTTTTTTCAGGTTTTGGTTAGTGCCTTTAGTCCTTAGTGGTACTCCCGTAAGATGTGTGTTGGGATGTATATCGTAATTTGTGCCGTTGAGGTGTATGTTGGGACGTATGTTGCAGTGTGCGCCTAGAGGGTAGTCGGTACTATTGAGGTGTGTGTTGGGGTTATCGTATGTTCGGAGTGTGGTTCAACCAAGCGTGCTAAGGCGACAAGGATGTGGAGACGTTCATGCGAGAGGCTAATGCGGGATTGCTGCTAGAAGCGTTGTAGGAGCTGCAAGGAGTGCTGCAGAAGCTGCAAGAGGTCGATGGAAAGACCGGATTGCAAGGAAGCCATAGGAAGCAGCAGAGTTCGAATTGGAGTAAGCGGCATGAGTTGTTCGTGGTCTTTGGAGCATAAGGAGCAGTAGGAGACTGTCCAAATCTATTCCAAGTATGGAATCTTGGAATCAGATTTGTGACAACAACTTCAATGAGTTATGGATAGCTCGTTTGAAGTCTGACCAAACCGGAATCTATAGAAGATCTTCGTGGTACAGCGGGCTCGAGATTCAACGGTGGAACTGGAAAGAAAACGGTTTGCCTTGGAGTTCTTTGTGAATTACTAGAGCAGCTAATGAAGCTCTTCAAGAGGGAAAAGAGATCGGAAAAGCGTTTGGGAAGGCGGAGCTGGGACATTGGGAATTGCCTAGCAAGTCAAGATCATGTTTGTTGCAAGCGCAAGAGGACAATCTGGTTATTGGAAATGGAAATCCAACGGAAGAGTGTTGAGAAAACACTATGGCGGATCAGCGAGAAGCTGCAAGGGAGAGTAAAGGAGGGCAAGTTTAACGGGGAAGAAAACCCAAAGGATGGTGCTTGGAAAACACCACAACAGGATCACAAGGTAGGAAACCTTGAGTAGGAAGTCAGATTGGAATTCGGTCTGGGAATCAGAGTGCGCATCGGAAGCATGGTGGGTCATTCCCCACCTGTCAGGTAGACATAATGGACATGTCTAGCCTCATCGATGACCAAGGTTAAGCAAAGATGTCAACTTATGCGACAGTCAATGCCATAGTGCACGGTAATGAAGAACCGTTGAAAAGAATCCATTTGAAGTGGATGATACTCTGTGGCACGGTAATGGAAACCGTCGAGGAGAATTGGATTGGAAGCAGAGCATCTCATTCAGGTCCTAGAACCACTAGAAGGATGAGTGTTGTTTGTAAATGTTGGAAGTATTGGCTATGACACTGGTCGTTCCCTTTGTCATATTGCTAAGCATATTGACCAGTCTCAAGGACAACAGGAACTCGTTCGACTCAAGCGGTAAAAGGAATGTGGTAGTGGACTTTTTCTTAGCAATGGATGCTGAGAATGTAAACCACCTCATCAAGGAAACCGACCCTAATGGACATGGGCGGTAGCTTGTGGCGTTTGTGTTGCATTCTTGAAGCTGTTATTGGATTGGTACCGAGGAGAAGAACACTACAGAGACTGGTTTGGAATAGGGAAGGGAGCAGTCTCCTAGGATCAAGGACAAGATCTTTTCAAGCGAGTAAGCGACCAAGTTCAATTTCTGTTCAACGAAGTTCGTGGAGTTGTTGTTGGTAAAAAATTTTAGTGGAAAACTCTCGCCACAGAATTCGGGGACGAATTCTTCTTAAGGGGGAGAGAATTGTAATGGCCCAAAACCATGACCCAAATTTTTTTAAGAAAAAAAGGAGAAAGCCTAAAGCCCAAAGCCTAAAACCCATTTCTTTTTATGAAAACCCTAGCCTCTTCCTTATAAATAGAAGCCTCCTCTATTAGAAATCACCAAAATCAGATAAGGTGGGCAGCTCTAAACCACCAAATATCCCAAGATGAACATTGTAGCGTGGAATTGTCAAGATGTTGGGGCTCCCCTGACGAAGGAGCATCTAGAAGAACTTTATAAATGCTTTGTACCAAACTTTTTATTTGTATCGGAGACTAAAAACAATCGGAATTTCTTGCAAGATGTGCAAGTATCTTTTGGCTATGACCATGTTTGTACCGTAGAACCGAGAGGTCTAAGCTGTGGTCTAGCACTTTTTTATATGGATGAACCTTCGGTTTCCATTTTATTTACGGATGATCATATTATTGATATTGAGACTTCTTTTGAAGGCCATAAAATATTTATGTCATTTGTGTATGGACACCCAACTATTAAATCTCGAGAACATGTATGGGAGCGTCTTACTAGGATTAGCCTCGGTCGGAAACAAGCTTGGTTCATGATTGGAGATTTTAATGAGTTAACCGGAAAACATGAAAAACGAGGTGGTCGCAAGAGGGCTGAAAGCTCATTCATACCATTCTGAACAATGTTAGATAATTGTGGGATGCTAGAGTTACCATTTAAAGGAAATTCTTTCTCGTGGGTAGGAAAAAAGAAATGTGGAAAAGTGAAGTGTCGTTTGGACAGAGCAGTCGCAAATAGTGATTGGCTATCCCTTTTTGCGCATACGACGACAGAATATCTAAAACTTTGGGGCTCTGACCATAGACCGATCCTCGCTAGGATCCAATCTAGGCCCGGCAGAGCAAATTTTTTTTTTTAGATTTGATAAGAGATGGATCAGAAAATAGGGTTTCAAGGAAACAGTCATTACGGGATGGGGTCCTTTTGATGAAATCTCAGTACGGGATTTTCACCAGAAGCTAGGCTCCTGCCGAAGAAAAATAGTCATTTGGAAAAGATCAAATTTCACTAATACAACAAAACTAATCGAAGAACTAAAATTCAAGATTGACATAGCACAAGATGATGACAATACCCCGTTAGAAACATTAGAAGAACTAAGGAGGCAACTAATTGCAGCCTTCAGAGAAGAAGATCTCTTTTGGCAACAGAAAATAAGAAATCTCCGGCACAAAGATGGGGATAGAAATACTAAATTCCATCATGGCTTAACAAAACATAGACGTGCCAGGAACCGGATTGTAAGCCTTAAATACCACGAAGGAAAGTTAGTAGAAAGTGTTTTTGGAATAGAACGAGTCTCTACTCACTATTTTCAAGACCTTTTCTCTACCACCTCTCCCATCGATTTCGGAAACTCCTTAAGATACATCAACACAACAATCTCCGAAACCACTAACCATGCCCTCCTGAGGACGCCTTCGGAGTTGGAAATTAAAGAGGCATTATTTGACATAAATCCTGATAAAGCTCCAGGACCGGACGGTATGAAGAGTAGGTTCTACCAAATATTTTGGCAACACCTTAGTAAGGATATTATCAAAATGGTGAAAGACTTCTTTTCAACAGGACACTTTGACCCGAGACTTAACCAAACCAATATTTTCCTCATCCCAAAGAAGGAAAGACCGAGGGAAATGTCAGAAATTAGACCCATTAGTCTTTGTAATGTAAGCTACAAGATTATTTCTAAGCTTTTGTGTAAGCGGTTAAAGAGTACCCTTCCACCCCTTATCTCGGAGACTCAATCGGATTTCATGGCAAAGAGGCTTATCACAGATAACATCCTCCTAGCCCAGGAAAACTTCCATGCACTCCGGACCAACCAGAGATGTAGGAAAGAGTTCATGGCAGTAAAGACAGATATGAGCAAAGCCTACGACAGAGTAGAATGGAATTTCCTAGAGGCTCTCATGCTTAAAATGGGGTTTGACTCTAGGTGGGTTCAACTTGTGATATCCTGTGTAACGTCGGTTTCCTACCAGGTCCTGATTAATGGAGAACCACAAGGGAAGATCATACCCTCTAGAGGCATTAGACAAGGAGATCCCTTATCCCTGTTCTGATTTATCTTATGCACAGAAGCCCTAATCTCCCTTCTTAAAGGAGCAGAAGAAGAGTAACGTATTACGGGCCTTAGGATTGCAAGGGCAAGTCCAAGAGTTTCACACGTTTTGATGTAGTAATCAGAACCAAACAAGACTCGGAATCAATCCTATCATCAACCATAGTGCTAGCCACATCCACTTAAGGCAACCCGAGAAGACCCATATGCCTTGTTCAGTAATAATGTCCAAGATCAATTGTTCCAGCCCAACGACCACCTGGATTATGTTCTTACTTCATCTAGAGAACTCCCAGAAGTTGAATCAGTCCTGTCAGAGTTCAGACAAAAGAGTTATTCTGTTTTCAAATCAGGTGAGCCCGAGCTTACTCGATTTGGACCTATGTGCATTACTTGGAGGATTCCAATCGAAAAAAAAAGATTTAAGCTTCAAAACGACTTGCGTTGGAATCTTAATCCATCATAGTAGCATGGAGAATTGGATCCACATAATTAACGGTTCAGAACTGAAAGTTATTGATTTCTCAATTTGGCAGACTTGTCTCGGACCCAGTTATTCGTCTAGTCCAAACCCTGAGCTACACAGCCCAACCCAGAAACTATGTCGACCCAAGACCACCTGGAGATTATACTTGGATCTATCCTGGATCCAACAAGCTCAAGATATGAAGAAATGCCCACCGGATCCTCAAGATATGACCCAATTTCCGAAACGGGTCTGTTTTGTGCCATATAAGGAAATTACTCAATACCAGCAACTTGGTTGTATCTATGTCGAATATCTAAGCTCTATGGACCAAATAAGGACTTTCATAAGGCTCAAGACATGCCAAATAAATGAGGAGTGTTCACAATACAAAGGAGATATGAGTTTCCATACATGGCCGCTTCTACATCTCTCCTTTGATCACCAACGGTAGGATATTTAATTCAAGGGATTGGTGCTCAAAATTATTTCCCTTATCAACCATACACGAGCCCATATCATCACCATTATACCTTGGATTCACATCTCTATCAGAATCATTCCAACGGCTACTTTCTCATTTATTTCAATTTAGTATTTTTCTTCTTTTATGATTTGTTACCAATAGTTTAGAGCCTATATAAGCTCTTCTCTTTTTTTCATTGTAAGCCCCCCTTCTTTCTTTGAAATTAATCAAGTATTATTCAGTAGCAAAAGTCTTTTCTTTTGTTTTTTCTTCTTCATTAGAGTTCATAGGTAGATTCCTTGTTCTCTTGTGTTTGTCATTTCAAGTTTAGTGTGGATTCACTTTTCTTGTGTGAATTGCGAGACTAATAACTTGTGGATTCAAGTTATTCAATTTGTGGTTGAGTGTGGATTCATTCAAAAAAAACTCCATCTACATCTCTACATTCGGCCATCTCCCGCAACAAAGCTTGGAACCTCTTGATCTTTTTTTTGATCATAAGTTTGGTGGATTCCAATCTTATGATCAAAAAAACGATCAAGAGCTTCCAAGCTTTGTTGCGGGGGATGGCTGAATGTAGAGATGGAGATGGAGTTTGTTGAATGAATCCACACTCAACCACGAATTGAATAACTTGAATCCACAAGTTATTAGTCTCGCAATTCACACAAGAAAAGTGAATCCACACTAAAATTGAAATGACAAACACAAGAGAACAAGGAATCCACCTATGAACTCTAATGAAGAAGAAAAAACAAAAGAAAAGACTTTTGCTACTGAATAATACTTGATTAATTTCAAAGAAAGAAGGGGGGGGTTACAAAGCTAAAGATATCAAAAACCAAATATTATGATCACCTTTTGTTTGCGGACGATAGTCTTTTCTTCTGCAAGGCAGAAACTGTGCAGTGCATTGAGATCCTAAAGATCATTGATACATATGGTAAAGTATTCGGACAACTCCTTAATCCTGCCAAATCTTCCATTATGTTCGGAAAGAAAGTCGAACTGGGTAGGAAACGGTAGATCAAGACTATCCTAGGCATTTCGATGGAAGGAGGCATGGGTCTGTACTTAGGACTCCCCGAACAATTTTGCGGTTCTAAATGAATGTCTTTTCCTTTGTACAGGATCGACTCCATAATCATGTTACAATGTGGACCACATGTTTACTTTCAAAGGGGGCAAAGGAAGTCCATATAAAGTCGGTAGCCCAAGCGGTACCGACCTATGTTATTTCTTGTTTCCTTCTCCTGCAAGGCTTAACCAATAAGCTTCGTAGTTCTGTTTCGAGATATTGGTGGAGCTCTAGCCAAAGAAATGATGGTATTCACTAGATAGCTTGGGATAAATTATGCTTATCCCATGATTTAGGCGGACTGGGTTGCCGTGATTGGCATGATGTCAATATCGCGCTTCTTGCGAAGCAACTATGGAGACTAATACAATACCCGACCTCGCTACTCGCCCGAGTCCTTAAAGGTCGGTATTTTAATCGATCGGACCCCTTGGAAGACAGGAACATGTACTCTCCATCTTATGGTTGGAGAAGTATCTTAACAGCAAAACCCCTTTTAAAGATGGGTTTGTGCAAAATCATTGGCTCTAGTCAAGATACGATGGTGTGGAGAGACCCGTGGATCCCTGATATAGCTGCCAGACCGGCACGTCCCGCTCCTCACCTAGACTCACTTATAGGCATCTGGCCACCGATAGGACTTGTCCTAGGTGTGGTAGCACAGAAGAAACTATAAATCACTTATTATTTGAATGCCCACCTGCTTTACAAGTATGGGCTCTATCGGACTTCCCGTCCATCCCGGGAAAATTCCCTAGTTCATCTATCTACCGTAATATGGATTATCTCTTTTGGAGAACGAGAGAGTTGGGACCCTCAGAACCATATAGATCCAACTACCCATGGATTCTAGGGCATATTTGGAAAGCAAGAAACGACAAAATCTTCAATGGAAAAGAAATTTCCCCAAGGACTACCCTTCAACTCGCTATCCTAGAAGCGGAAAGTTGGAGGTTAGCTCGAGTTGAATATTTAGGAGAAGAAAGCGAAGATCCCCAAGTTCTACATGAACTTAACGCCCCCCTTATTGACACTCATGCCCTTATATGCCAAGTTGATGCATTATGGATCGATAATGGTCTTATTAGTGGCCTAGGGTGGTGCTTTAAGGATACTATGGCACGTGAAGTTAGTGGTCTCAAAGGATGCCGCAGAAGCCAATCGGCTTTGCATGCGGAATTAGATGGCCTTCTCTGGGCAGTTACTTGTCTCCATGAGAAGGGCTTGATTAAAGTTCAATTTGAGACAAATTGCTTATCATTGATTAAAATGATTGATGACCCTAGAGATTGGCCAATTTTCGGGTCTGAGCTAGATACCCTACAATCCCTAATTCAGAAGTATGAGTTCTTCGACCTCCGACATATTCCCCAACTTCAAAACTCCCGAGCAAACTTCCTAGCAAATGAAGTCTGAGCTCGAGGTGTGCTATTCTCCCATATAAGCCAGATTATTCCGACTGAAGGATCTCTTCGGAGTCCTCCCCACAGCGGAGCAAACTTGGCTTAAACGAGATGGGACGACGATAAAAAAAAAGAAAAAAGATAGAGTTGCCATAAAGTGTTTGACAATGTCAGAAAATTAGTTAATGTCTTTAAAAAATAGATGTTTTAAGATAACAAAAATAAGAAGAATAAAACAACAATTATAATTTAATAGTTAAATCAAATTATATAAGATTTTGTGAATCACTTGGAAAGAACAGTCTTCTCCTCTGGAACAAGTGACGACGACGTTGCATTGTCTAAAACACTTGTTTTCTTGTGACCAGCAAGAAAATATTTATAAAATTTGTAGTCAATATTCAAAAGTAAGACCGAACAACTAAATTAGTTGAAATCAAGGATCTATAAACACTACAAAAAACAAGGGATTTAACGTTAGTTTTTATGTTGGTTAACGTCGATTTTATAATAACTCTAATAACATGGCGTCATTTACCAAACCGACGCATTACGCGGTGACGTGAACTTTTTTTGTTTCATTTATAAAACCGACGTTATGTTTAACGTCGTTTTGTTAGCGTCACTTTTTTCTTTTTTTTTGTCAACTTGTTAGCGTCACTTAGCTGACGTACAAATTACTTTTTAGTTAAATTAAATAATATATTAAAATAATTATGATTAAATAAAAAGTCAAAACGGAGACTTGTAACAAATTCAATAACCAAAAGCAAAACAAATTCAATAACCAAATATGTATTATATAATAAGAAACAATACATAGTTTTCTTAAGATTATACAAAACCGTTTACGAAGTTTGTGAAAAATACAAAAAAAAAATTATTAGTTTCATGATTATGAAAGTACAAATTGCATTGTTCTCACCCAAAAATCTTAAAAAACACCAATTATCTTCTGAGCAGAGATAGAAAAGCAAGTTAGTTCTGAAATAACCTGAAAGCAAAAAGACAACAATAGTTGGTGTTGATCAAGAAGCAGAGTAATCAAACAGAATAGTTTGGTTCCAATCTGAAGAAGTATGAAAATATGCATAAAAGGTTTTAAAAGTAAGAAAACAATAAGAGACATATATCAGCAGAAAGCAAAATCACAAGTTTGAATCATTGATCTATGTTTTATTTGAAACTGAAATCTCTATGTTATTATCAGGTTTGGCATTTCACAGCTATGAGAAGACATTAAAGCAAATCTATGTCTTTAAATCATTGATCGATGTATTACAACAAAGAATAGAGGAACATACCAGTTTTAAGTGAAATCAAAGTACTTTCTGGTTCCAATCAAATTCTAGTCTTTGAAATGCCACTTTTCTGAAATTGAACAGTCATGCAGAAGATACACATCAAACTATCATCTAAACCGTATTATTTTTTGTTACCTGGTCACTGTTGCTACTATATAATTCATGAAGATTGGTGTTAAGCTTTGTGTTCTCATCTTTTCCTGTCTTCTCTTCCTAAGAAATGAATGGCATAAAGAGAATCATAATACTAATGAATGGCATAAAGAGAACCACAAGTAAGTACTAATGAATGGCATAAAGTATACTAATCTTACAATCTCATTAGCCTTTCTCGCCATACTCTTTTTTCCAAGTGCATGTGGTATCTTATGTTTGCTTCGACTTTTAATATTACACTCTCACTTTCTATAATGTCACATAATTATTTATATGTGATATATAAAACAAAGTAGCAAGTGATTCATGTGGTATCTATGTTACATAAGTTTTACCTTAGTCTTGTCCATGAACTGCATTTCTACAAACTCTTTCCATTGATCGTTTGGAACCAGACACGGCTGCGCTTCAAATGCTTCTTCTGGAGTGTTTCTTATATGCTCCTTTTACAGCCGTTGCTCCAGGTCTCTACATCTACATCCTAAAGTAGACATAACATACTTCTTTCTCCTTCCCGGGTGCATTTTCAGAATACTAACAAGTGTTAGTTAATTGAAAGAGAGAGAAGGTCAGAAGATATGGGTGCTTTTAATTAGTTTTTGTTGATCAAAGAGACAAACCAAACACATGGAAACACAACCGAACACACTTGTACATGTTAGCAGCAGCAAGTGAAAAGAGCAAATATCACGTGCATGGGTCCCTAAACCCCAAATCCAAAATTTCCAGAGAGAAACTAAAATCAAGCTAGTGGGGAGATAAAATTACCTGGTAGAAGAAGGTAGCAGATTAGCGGATTCTCTTCCAGCAGCACAAATTCGTAAAACCTGTGAAATTGAAATTGTTAGAATCAAACCAATAGAGGAAAAACACGCAGCAAACTTTTGGTACTCGTACCACTCCCAAGTTTTAAACCAATGAGAATGACACAATCATACATCTCATGTTTCTCCGAATTAACACATAGTCAACCCAAAAGAACAGCTTCAATTATAGCTTGAGAAGAATAATAGTATAGCAATACAAAGCAATCTGAGTTAGTATAAAGCCTGGGCTAACCTCATGAATCCAACTAAGCGAGAAATTTTATATCAACAAAATCATAGCGAAAAATGCGTAGTGCAAGAGAATAATGTTGACTTACATCAACTCTTCTTTCAATCCTCAAATCTTTCTTATCAAATAGATAGATCTGGATCGTAACTTTCTGCATCACAAATACAAAAAGACGAATTACCGGATTAACGAGCTTAGGATTTGCAGACGAATCAGAAAACGATTCACAGAAATAAGAAGACTCACTAATAAGCTAAACCACACAAATCCATGGTTCTCTAAGCAAACTTATAATGAATAGAGATTAATGAGCTTACACTTTGAAGAAACCTAAAAATCAAGTTCTCGAGCCGCCCTAAACCACCGGAAAATAAACCACCTTCAATGTCGAGCTCACAGAGGAAAATCGATATTAGATCTTAGAATTCGAATCGGAACACTGATTTAGGTCAAAGAACGAGAGTAGGAGAGCAGTAAAGTGAAAATCTTACGACGAGAATTCGCAAATACTTTCTCACGATTAGAAATTGCAAATAATTGAAGTTGAAAGCTTTTTCAGACTGGATCAAGTGAGTTGGACCTATGTTAATGGGCCAAATGACATTTTAAGTTGCTTACTTAAGTCAGTTCATCAAGTAACGTTAAAATTTATCCTTATGAAAAACTTAAAATCGGTTATAGGATTGACGTTAGAAAAGTGACGTTAACTCCCTTGTTTTTTGTAGTGAAATAGCTACCAGTTACAGAAAATGATTAAAAAAAACATTTCAATAAGCTCTTTGTTGAACAAAAAATGTCTGAAAACAAAGGCAAAGATGAGAAGAAAGTCATTGAAGGGCAATGGACCACCGGTTTATACGATTGTTTCTCAGAAGATATCTCTACATGTAATAATATCATATAACTTTATAACTATTTCTTACAAGTTTAAAGAGAATATTCCGTGTAATCATTCATATTTATTTGCTTTTGCATGTATATTTGTATGAAGGTTGCTTCACATGGTTTTGTCCTTGCGTTGCATTTGGGAGGATTGCTGAGATTCTTGACAAAGGAGAAACAAGTACGTTTCCGTTCATTATACTACTAATAGAATCTCACATCGCTGATGAAATGAAATTTAATATGGAATAATAATAGCGTAAACCAAATATTAGAAAACGTAGATATTAAAATCATTGTCAAATTTTTTGATCAATATGTATAATAAAAAAATCATAATCGTTTTTAACCGTACAAAAGCCGAAAAGTTAAGAGTATAACCTCTTTAAATTAATATATCAGTAAATTAATTGTATTTTATGGTTTTAAATTAAATTTTTGATCCAATATTTTTTATATAAATTAATATATTACTAAATTAATAAATATTTTGATTAAGACATTGTTTATTGATAAATATTTTATTGTATTCATAATAGCTACCATTTGATTATACTTGTACTATTCTGAAAAAATAAATCTTTGGAAGAAAAAGAGTTCCGGTAGTTTGGTAACTGAGAGTGCCAGAAATAAGAAATTCATGCCAAAAAGACAAATAACAATTCTATTTTTATTGGTTAGATAGCATATCACACTTTCAAGTTGTTCATCATTATTTGGTAATACAATGATACAGAAATAAATTCCTACGTCATCTTGTAGATGTCCTACCTATATCAAATGTGATATATTATATAATATAAGATATTATTTAAATTTTGGGATATTAGATACTCATGACGCCTTTATATATATGCACACAGGCGCAATGTATTTTTATATCAATACGTGTTACCAACTTATTTATTTATGGGTCTGGAAATGTTTTTTTTTAAGGTCAAGGACTTGGTGGATTAATGGTGGTGGCAATGTCTCACATTGGATGTGGATGGTACTATGCTTCAAAATACAGAGCCAAATTGAGGAACCAGTACTCCTTACCCGAGGAGCCTTGCGCAGATGGAGCCATCCACTTCTTCTGCTGCTCATGTGCTCTTTCTCAAGAACACCGCGAACTCAAATATCGAGGTCTTGATCCCTCTCTAGGTAACCAATCTCTATTTTCTACTCTTTTTAGTAATGATGCTATTTTTAATTTTGAGCGTGCGAGTCACCTTTACGATTATTTCACTATAAACAAATTGAATTAAAGAAGGTTTCTAAGAACATATTTTTATTTTTATTTTTTTTATTTTTTTTGAAAAAAGAACATATATTTATTACAAGATATTTTCTTCTTAAGTATGTATATACAAGACCACCACAAACAAACTGATTTAGGGAAGGACATATATCTAGTGACATTCTTCAGTATTATATTTTTTATTTGTGGAAGAACAACACTAAGACTAAGACTTTAATCAAAAATATACATGAGGAATCCAGCTGCATGTCTAGTAGGATAATTCTGTCTCGGTCTCGTGATGACATAATTTAATTCATCGTTTCGAAGATATAAATTAAACAAACTGGAAGATATACACTAATGGTTTTTTTTTTTGTTTTTTTTGTGATAATGTTCAGTTATAACCTAAATCAAAGACTAGAAAAACTATAATATAGCAAATTTTCAACTCCAACTAAAATACTAATAAAAAAATTAAGTTATTATATGTGCGCACAGGAAATCATCTAGGCTGGTGTGGATAAGAATGATAGATATACCATTGATTCCGAGATAAATAATATAGCCTTTTTAGCAAGTGGATCGCCGCAAACATTAGAACGGATATATTTCTATAAAAATACTTAGAATGTACTAATATTACTACACTACAAGAAATAAGATAGATATCATCAGTTGTCAAAAAAAAAAAATATCATCATTTTTTTGTCAAAAAAAGAAGAAGGAGATATCATCATTTACAGTGTCAACAAATTATTGACGCTAGTAAGAATCATTAAAATTAACACTAAATATATAACTTTATATCAGTTTTTTTGTCAAATTTTATATCAGTAAAAAATAATTGATATTAATATTTACTTGACTTACTTTAATTAAAACAAAACTGAGACAAATCAGTTTACCAGTAATAAGTGTTCTAAAAAGCGGTCTATAGGCGGTCTTTTACCGTGGCGACTTTCTTATAAGCGTTAGAATTAGACTTTTATGTTATTAAGCAGATTTAAACAGTCGTAGGCGGGGTTAGGCGGTTCTAGGCGGGTCTAGACGGTCCTAGGCGGCTATACACAATCTTTCACCAATTATCATTTGATTTTTAATTTTCATGTTTGTTTGGGTGTAATTTTAAAATTTTATTACATATAACTAATTTATAAGTTCTTACTTCATAAATTAATAGTTATCAATAAAAAAATGTTGTAAATTTAACAGATTTGATAACAATTTAACAGATTTAATAAATTTAACTAATATTTTTTGTTATTTCGATGTATTTTGAGTTTTAAAGTTAATTTTAAGATTAAAAATATTTGAAGTATATGATATAACTATATAATATATCTAATATATATCGTTTTTTATAAATGTATATACCGCCTAAAATCGCCTAAGCCCCGATCAGACGTTCTAGGTGTTAAGCGGTGGGAGCTTTCTTGAACACTGGTAATAATAATATAAAGTATTTTATTACTTTGGAAAAGGGTGGCAAGGAAACATGGAGAAAGGAACGCCGCCGTTTGTAGCGTCAAGCATGGAACGTTGAAGAATACTGTAACGTCGATTAATTATGATATATATAAAATAACTGAATGCTGGAAACATAATATTTATTTTATAGTTAAAAAACATAATATTTATTTTTTTTTGGTAATTTTGTTTGTAAAATCTTCTATGCGAATACTTTAAACAGCAAAAATTTGTAACCTTGTTTGTAATTTGTTCTTCTATCTTTTTTTTATTGGTCAAGTAATTTGTTCTTCTATCTATGTGTGCGTAATTAAGTGGTAACCATGCAAAATTACGAATATTTTCTTTAATGACATATTTACGTATATTTGTATTCTCATGTTTCTCAGTAGATGTACAGTTACGAAATTAAGTGGTAACCTTTTTTTTTTAGCCAACCATTGCATTATAAAAGTTCAAAGGGCAAATATTACAGTTGGGCCCAAAATGAAAGTCCAAAAGAGAAACGGAATGAGCCAACAGAAGCCCAAGAGCAGCCCAAAAATATCCCGATCGAGATAAGAACATACCAAACACGTGGCACGCCACGAAGCTTCACGGCATGCAACCACCACAGAAAATCCGATCAACGATAGAGCGCTGGAAACCACCACCACGAAGCCGAATCTCTAGACAAAAGATAACCCAAGCTGCCCGAACCCTTCCACCAGAAATTACCGCCGGACCAGACCTGCAAAAAAGAAAACGCAGCCGCAATAACTCACCGGAAATCGCCCTATCAAGGAAGCTCCCGCCGGCCAAATACAAAGTGATTCAGCCTTTTGATTCCCGATGCTAGGTGGGAGAAGCTATGGAGATATTACTCCAAGAGAGGAAGACGCCGAGAGAGACATCGAAGACAATCAGATGACTCGACGGGAGAAAGAACCGGGAAGGTGACCGGAGAGAAACCGATGGAAATCGGGAGAAACAGATCGAAGATCCGATTTTATTCGGAAAGTAAAACACAACAAAGGAGAAGATTCGCTGACTGAGAACATCTTATTCTGAAAGATCCGGGTGAGAGAAGAAGAAGAAGACTCAATCGGACATTTTACAGAGAAAACCTCTCTCTAAAAGAGAGAGAGAAGCGACTCACAAATCCGTTTCGATAATCCAGTACAACCTTTTTTAAAGAACTATATATGTACATAATTATTTCTATAGTTTTTTGGTCAACTAAAGTTATGCAAAGAGAGGCGAAATGATCCCATATTGTAATGGCCCAATATTTGGTCTATTTCTTGGGCCCAAAGAAAATGAAGGAGTGAGCCAAAAGCCCAAGGCCCAACCCACCATTTTGGAAAACCCTAGGAAAAATTCCTATAAAAAGAGAAGCACCCCTCTCATTTATGCACAAATCCCAAAGCAATAAAGCTCTGCCCGCGCCCCTAGCCAGCCAGCCACCGCCGACAAGCACGGAGCTGCCAACGACCGCTGGCCAGCCACCGCCGACCGCCGCTGGCCGGACCACCGCCGGGGCGCCGACCGCCGCCATGACCGCTGGCCAGCCTCTGCCTGTCGCCGGATTTTTTGTCGGAAAATCTTGATCCGCCCCGTTTTTGATCCCGAACCCCGAGTCGTCGCCTTCTCGGTTCTTTTGAGTGCAGAGCCCTCTGTTCTTCACGTCTTTGAGGTTAGAATTCCCGGATCTCAGATCTACTTCGTTTCTTTTTCTAAAACCAAGATCTGCTTCAGACCTATGCTTCTAGATCAGATCTGATTCGTAGAAGTTGTAGATCTGAACCGTATCTCTCAATCCGTCTCTCTCTCGCTCAGATCTGAACCCAAAAACCTAGATCCGTTCTTCCTTTCTCTAGCTCTGTCGACTAAAACCTTAGATCTGTGTGCAGGATCTCCAGATCTACCGTCGAATCTTAGATCTACTTCTGAATCTCAGATATAGACTAAGGTGAGGACCGAACGTGATCTCTACTTATTTCTACTGCAATGTCAGGACATGAGTCCACCGTTAATAGTATCTTTCCTAGGTAGTGTAGATATAGCGGATGATTTGCATTGATGCGATTGAAAAGACACCTAGACGATAATAGGTTATCACTTAAACCGAAAACGTTTTTTTGTGTATGATGGCTATGTGTGTTAGAACTATTATAGGAATTGAGTGCAGGGCGTGTAGGCCGGTGTAGGTAACGCGTCCTTATTGTCGTGCGAGGGTTTTGGCGAGCCCCCGACTGTTTGGCTTCGGGCCGGGAGTGTAAGTCTTTGCGCTGAGTAGGTGTCCAGGAGTGTGAGAGCTTCGGGCTTGGTAAACACGAATGTACGTTAGATTGTTTGAGAGCCTTCGGGCGTTGGGTGCAAGGTGTTATTAGCCTTGGACTTGTTTCTTGATGTTGTGCTAGTGTAAGTCGAGATAGAGGATTCCTAGAGTCCGCCCTCAATGGGTATTAGTGTTAAACCAATTACTCAGGCCTCCGTTGTTGTTTGTTTTGCAAGTAATCTCAGAGAGTTGCGGGGGTAGATGGATGGTGTGGTGTTGCGTTTGGAAGCGGGTTTTCTCTTTTTCTTTTGGCGTTCTTTTATTTCAATAAGACTCATATTTTGCTTTCGTTTCACGTTATGACTATTTCAGTTTGGTTATGTTTTCTTGTAAGACTCAGTTTTGATTTTTAATAAAGTAAACCATTTCAGTTATTTAAGTGTTGGATTGTGGTTTATGGCTTGGATCCGACGGAATGGGTGTTACAATTTGGTATCAGAGTCGGGTTAGACCTAGCTGGTGCCGCCCTGGGTAGGTAGGGTAGATTAGTGTATTTATATTCTGATTTCAACGTGGTTTTCAAACTGTTTTAAATGCTTTTCTAAATGAGGATTTTTAAAAGTTAGATTCTAGGAGCACCACTCTGATCTCCTCCTTATATACTCACCGGAAGTGAGTTTAATATTCAACCGCTATCTGACTCATTCGTCCTTTTTTTGCAACATGATCCTGCCTAAGATAAGAGCCGCGCCAGTCGTCGCAATGCTGACGCTCCGTCTCCAGCCACACCGACAGGCAGTGCCACCAATGTTCATGGAAGTCAGGAACCAGCAGCTGAACACTCAGGAGGAGCAGCGTTAGCTGCAGTACATGTAGTCATGGATGCAGCTCTTCTGCAAGAGCTGTTAGCCCTCCGGGAGGCGCATGTTGTAGCTACCGACACTGCAGGAGGTGTTGGAGGAGGAGCAACAAGAGCTGCTATGGGAGCTAAAATGGGAGCTGTAGGAGCAGGAGCAGGAGCTCCCGAGGCTATGCTAGGGAATGTTAATGTGGTGCCTGGAGCCGCATGAGGAGTCGGAAATGCGGAAGGAGCTGGGGCACCAGGTGGAGCTGGCTTTGTCGTTGGAGGAGCTGGATTCGCTCCTATGGATTTTGGATTCGTTCAGCCACCACCAGTGATGAACCAGTACCCGCCACCACCGCCACCACAGGCGCGAGGAGTGGTGCAAGGGATGTCCTACTGGAGTACGTTGAAGCATCTGCGGGAAATGCAAATGGAGCATTTTGCCGGTGGAGTCAGTGCCATTGCAGCTAACAACTGAAAATGGAAGTTGGAGCGGAATTTGGATACCGCCAGGTGTCCGATGGAATTTCGTGTGGAGATAGCAACCTTCTACCTCAAGGATGATGCACTGGTCTGGTGGGAAGGAGTATTGGAAAGCGCTCAAGGAAGTCGGCTGACTTGGATGGATTTCCGAGAAGCTTTCAACCGAAAGTAGTTTCCGGAAGTGGCCATGGATAGGTTGGAAGGGGAATTCCAAAACCTCCGTCAGGGAAACCGGAGCGTGCGGGAGTATGGAGAGGAGTTCAATCGTCTGAGGAGATTTGCAGCCTGGTACCTGACCGAGCGGGAGATGATTTGTCGGTTCCTCGCTGGACTGAAGATAAAGCTCAAGTTCCGCTGCAAGCTGAGGGATTATTTCGACATCCACGATCTGATTGAGAAGGCAGCTGATTCTTAGACTAATTGGGAGGAAGAGCAGAAACAGCATCGGAATGCGCATAACAGAGGTGCGAAGAGGAGCTGGAAAACCACAAATGCTACCGCGCCAGCAACTTTGTTGCAGCTGGTGCAGCCGTTGCAGCAAGTGGCACCAAGGGCATGTTTTAAGTGCGGAAAACCGGGGCATTACAAAAGGGAGTTTACACTTAACGTGGTATGCTTCCAATGCGGTCAGTCGGGACTTGCGGTGAAAGACTGTCCGAACCGAGTCGGCAGGGCATGAGTTGGAGTGAAACCATTACCGCCACCTCCACCAAGAGGCCAAGTAGGAGCTGGGCTACATCCGGTACCGCCACCGCCACCAGGAGGGCAAGCCGGAGGACCTCGGGTGTACGCTTCTGGAAACCATGAAGGAGCAGAGCCGATCGCGGGTATGTTATTCCTGCTTTATTGCGTGAATTCTTGTGGAGTCGTGATTGTCAAAAGTTTAGTAGCTTAGTTTTAGAAAACCATGTAGGATCGGTTGTGGTTGGAGGAGTACCCGCCCATACCTTGTTTGACACGGGAGCTACGCATGTTTTGTAAGCCCAAAGCTAGCGAGCTACTGAACCTTTAAAGGCAGGTTTGTCGAAGGATCATGAAGGCCGAGATCGCCGGAGCGGAGAAAGTAGCATGCACTAGGATCAGTGACGGTGGCCTGAGTCGACTTATTAGTGGATCTAGCGCAAGTGGATCTAGGTCGCTACGAAGTCATCCTACGAATGGATTGGTTGGTACAACACCGGGCCGTAATGGATTGCGCCAAGGAAACCGTCACTTTTCCTCGTGTTGGAGTCAAGATTAGCACTTTCCTAAAAGGCCTATTCATGAGTTTAGGTCGGCCCATAGTGGAAAGTCGGAAAAAGGCCCAAGTCGGTAAAACTTAGGTTTAACCCGACTCGGACAACCGGCTTACATTAGGGTTTTGGAGGTGTTAGTCAAAAACAGGACAAAGGCGGCGCATAGCGACATCAAGATATGGAAATATTCCGTATCTTGATAAATCGAGATATTAGGAAAATATTCATGTTTATCTCGATTTTCCTTATTTGAAACCGACTTTGTAACCCTATATAAAGGGACCTCTTATCATTCAATAAACTTACGCTTTTCACAATACTTTTAGCCTGAGAGACTTTAGAGCCTACTTGACTTAAAAGCTCTCTCCGGCGACTTAAACAGCTTTTCTTTGCCGACTTCCATCTCCGAAACTCCGGCATACAAACCCTAATTTCCTAATTCTCACCGTGTTCTTAAATTCTTCTTTTAGAATCCCTAATTCAAAAATCCTAAAATTCTTGCTATCTTTGGATACGCGGAATTGAGATCTTACAATTGGCGCCGACTGTGGGGATTTCTAAGAGAAATTTCTGAACGAGATGACTGGAAAGAACAAGGAGATCGATCCAGAAAACCCAATGGTTGAAACCGAAGGAAGTGATTACGACCTGAGTGATCACGAAGATGACAACGCGGCACTCAACGGCGAATAGCCGCGAAACGCTAAGCCAAGAAAGGGTCGAGACGACGGTGAACCTATCCCAGCACTTGACGAGGGACAAGTCGCGAAAGACGAAGTTCTGGCAACCCTAATGGCCAAAATCGATTCACAGAACGATTTAATCAGAACGTTTTCAAAAAGAATTGATTTGTTGCAGACGGAACAAGCTCGGATCCGTTCAGACCAACAATCAAGGAAATCCAAGTGAGAAGTACCTCCAAAGGTAAAAGATAAAGTCGCCAGACGACTGATCTACGATACACCTGAAGGAGACCTTCAAGGACAAAGCCGAGATAGCGAGTCCAGAAGAAACTCACGCCGAGAACGCGATGAGGATAAACATGAACGAAGCTTGCATCGGAGGGACTCAGAAGAGCCCAAGCGGAGTGCACACCGAGAGCAGGACGACTGGTACGAGGTAAGGTACTCGCCCGATAAGGATGAGCGTGATGATCATGAGACACGGAATGATCGAGGCTTGCGTCATAGACGGAACTCACGACATGAGAACGACTCGCACCGGGATAACCATTGCCATGAGCGAGGTACATCCCACGAGGAAGCTCATAGGACGTCTGTCCGCGGAGCAAGCCGTAACCAAGTTGAGAAGCAACTGACGGAGCTCAGAGATACCCTAAAGGAGTTAAAAGGCGAGGTGCACAGCGTCAAAGGGCCTGCTCCCGAGATTGATCGGATCATTGAAGAAACTCAAAGGACGCCTTTCACGTCACGCATCACAGATACTTACATACGCCAGAAGGAAAAACTCAGACTGCCAATGTACAACGGAACGAAGGATCCTGCTACTCACTTAACAACTTTCAAGATCATGGCGGCCAAAGCACGGTTCTCGTCATCCAGAGAACGCGACATCGGTTTTTGTCAGTTATTTGCTGAAACCCTAGAAGGAGATGCACTGACATGGTTTTCTCGGCTACCACCTAAGTCGATTAACTATTTCTCGGATCTGACAAGAGCGTTCGTAAGGCATCACTTTGCCTATGTAAACAAGGATACGTCGCTGAACGCGCTGATGTCCATGTCACAAGAAAAGAAGGAAACATTAAGAACCTTCGTAGACCGGTTTAAGGCAACTATGACACGCGCGGAAGCCCCAGATAAATTCACCATCGCGGCTCTGACAAACGCCTTCTGGCACGAGTCACCGTTTTATCAGGACCTGGTCGTCAATCCACCGTTAACCATCGAGGACGCCCTTCACCGAGCAAACAAGTTTGTAGAACTAAAAGAGAAGAAGGTGGCCCTAGCAAGGAAATTCGGCACGACTAAACAGGCCGATAAAAAGGAAGATAGAGAACCCATGCAACATTACGACAAAGGGGCCAAAACAACGATGGTTGTCGGCAACACTGATAAACCACGTTCGTCGAAACCTTGGAACAAGCGAAACAAAGAGGGAAAAGAAACGGGACAGCAAGCTGCTTCGACCACGGAAGAAAAGTATTGCGAATACCATAAAGCCATTTCGCACGATACTGCGGAATGTCGGAACCTCAAAAACGCACTGTACGCCCGACTCTCCGACGAAGAAATCAAGGCGGCAATTGACAGATTGAGAGAGGAGTATGGACAGCGAGAAGAACAAAAAGTCGATGGGCAAGCACCCAAGCAAGGCAAACAACAGCGGCGTATCAAAATCATAGCTTTGAAACGCAATCGAGAGGAAGAAGAAGAAGGAGGAGATGAAGAGGAAACTCCTAAAGCCATCCGAAGAATCAACATGATCATGGGCGGCCTAATCTCCGTAAACGATTCGGTTCGGTCGTTCAAGGTATACGAGCGCCTTGCATTAGCCACGCAAAATGAGCCTCAGCTAGTCCTATCGGATGATCCTCCCGTCGTCTTCACTGACCAAGATCTCTACGGAACCCACTACCCTCACAACGATCCACTAGTGGTTGAGCTACTCATCGGAAGCTGTCAGGTATCTCGGATATTAATTGACACTGGTAGTTTAATAGATCTGATCTTCCTAGACACACTCAAGAAGATGGAGATCAAGGAAGTGAAGGATTATGGGTGTTTCCAAGGTTTAATTCTCGTTACAACCTAACACAAATCCTTAAACAGATCTAGGTTCTTGCAAAACGAATCATAAACACAAACCTGGACATTACCTTTTGCAGCGGAATGATTGTAATGTCAAGATCAACGAACAGATGAATCACCTGCTCCTCCTTTGGTATCCACACTCTTACAAGCAAGGGACGGCTGCTAGACCAAAGAGTTGGAAGAATCAGAGAGAGGTTTTAGAGAGAGAGAAGTCACGCCAAAGAAGAAAGAAAATCGCAGGAGAATTGATTTCTTTAGGGCTTTCTAATTCTCTTATATCTCATTAATGGGCCCAAGTCATTAGACTAATGGCTCATTAATCTTTTGGGCCCAAGACACAAATTAGACAAAAGCCTACATTTTGTCTGGCCCAATTCTCTGATCCAATACAGTAAATGCCATTGCATCTTACCGTATTAATTCCATTTAACTTTCCCGTTAGCTATGGTGTGTGACCCTTTGGGATCATACAATACTGGTAATAAGTCCTAAACTTATAGATCAAGAGCGGACTCTAGCAAGCCATCATGATCACCCAGTATTTATGACTTATGTCTGATCTCGACACTTATCTTACTTTCTAGAGATAGTACGGTAGATTTCAGGACATTCCCAACAATCTCCCACTTGTACTGGAATCCTACAAAGGACATTCCCAACAATCTTCAGATTGTACTGGAATCCTACATTCCCTAATCCTTTTGTCTAAATATCTCGATCTGGCATAAGGCAAGATGCGTGTCATCCTTATATAGCCAGACCATGTTTATCGGACCAGATTTGATACTGACAATGCAAACGACTTGGGCAAGTCCGTTTGGGAATGGCCATTCTCTTACCAGCTATCAAATCTCCGATTGGCCTAGAGATATTACCTCCGTTAAACGGCAGGGACAAATCCCATCTTGTTCCATCTCTATGAACTACACAATTCATAATACACCCAACCAAGGTCCGTATAGCTCCCAGTTACGAAACAGCGTTAGACAATGATCAAAGCGCATTACTCCATGTGCAGCCACATGCATGCGAACTCAGGTCTAAGGACTATACTCTATAGTCGTATATGAGAACTTCTTATGACACAGATATTAATATCTTGCAGAGTTCTCATCTTGCGGGCCATGTCCGGTCATATGCTCCCCTACATATACCTATGTGTCGACTTTGATGCCGCGCATCTATGACCCCTCGAAACTTGGTCATAAGTCTCAACACAATCTAGTCTCAACAGGTTGTTGGTGTTCCAATTTCAACAACCTTCGACTATGGACACTATGATTTATGTCACTTCGTTAAATATGGGGTTTCAGGATCAAGTCTACTCATGTACTTCGATGGCCCATATATAGTGACATGAATCATTTTGGAACGATTATTTTATATCACAGTTAAAATAATCCAGAAATATAAATTTCATTAACATTTTAAAATGTTTACATGAACCTTTCAAAACAACTAAGTAAAGCCCTTTACAAACTCCCACTGAAATTAAGACTACATCTTAATTTCACTCATCCTACAGCTACAGTCCGCGACTCGTGCTTAGGCATAAGGAGTGGCTTCGTTAATAGATTAGCAACGTTCTCATTCGATGAAACTTGCTTATCTACTTAACACCTCTGTCATTTATCTCACGGAATAGGTTATACCTATCATCAAGGTGTTTGGACCTATGATGTGCAGCTAGTCTCATCTATGCTGGGAATCACATCAAGTTCAGTGATGAACTCTTCTTTCCAAACAACCTCTTTCGCCGCTTCTCAAGCTGCGAAATGTTCAGCTTAAGTCATGGAGTCAGCAACAGTGCCTTGCACCGCCAGTTAGACACAAGATATAGCCGGACTGTGACAAGGAATTATCTTTGTCTATTGGAAACTTGCCTTTCAGACTCTATCGACTTGTAGCACCTCACTTTCTCCGTAAATCAAGAACTTATCCTAAGTATTCCTCAAATACTTCAGAATATTCTTCACGGCAATCCAGTGATTCTTTGCTGGATTTGACTGGTCTTTACTTGTCTTGCTTAACATTAAAGCAACATCAAAACAAGTACGTGTCATGGCATACATGATAGATCCAATTGCCGACGCATATGGAATCCTATCCATGCATTCAAGCTCAGCAGATATCGTATGATACTGTTTCTTGCTTAACGTATTGCCATGTGACATTGGCATAAAACCCTTCTTGGATTGCTGATTACGTGTAGGACTTTGTCAATTTAAGAATTCTGACTTTGTCCTACCAGCTCTTTTGGATCTCTATCTTTAGATCCAAAATCCAAGAACTACGTGGCTTTACCCATGTCAATCATAAAACCAACTCCCAAACCAGTCCTTTACCGACT
This sequence comes from Orychophragmus violaceus, assembly GCA_030180135.1. Lineage (NCBI taxonomy): Eukaryota > Viridiplantae > Streptophyta > Magnoliopsida > Brassicales > Brassicaceae > Orychophragmus > Orychophragmus violaceus. The sequence goes on along the minus strand of CM058235.1, from coordinate 64,590,508 downwards.
GCAGTATTGGGACGTTATTTCCGAGAATCAGTATGTCATCGACATACATTATGAGAAATGCAATATCGCTCCCACTAATCTATTAGTAAACGCACAGTTCCATTTCGTTCCTGTTCAAGTCAAAACCTTGACTACTTCAACAGAACGAAAATTCCAACTCCGATATGTTTGCTTCCATCCATGAATGGATCAATGAAGCTTACTTACACATAGTGTAATTTTATGGAGTCCGGGCTGACTTTCGCTTCTTTGAATTTCGCAGGTTCGTCGCTTTCAATGATCATAAGATCATGCGACTTTAAATGATCATCAGGTTCAACTAATGACGAGAAATCACTCTCGGATTAGCAACTGATTCATTCAGATCTGCGAACTTCAGGCTCTACAGGTGTAGATTCTACAGAAATCTGTAAATCCATCCGCTGCTCTTCCTCAACAGGTTGAGCAGCCTCCTGTATTTCTCGAATTTCTTCGAGTTACACTTTTACTCCCACTGTTCTTCTTGGAAAGTAACTTCCCTTCTTAGAAAACAGAATGGACGTAAAAGTAACAAGCCTTGGTTTCCCTAGGACAACCAGCGAAGTAGCTCAACTACAAATACTCAGTAAAGACGAATTTGGATCATTTCCAATCCACATTTACGTGGTGTCTTTCAACTGATATTGGTGGAACTATTTTAGCGTAAACTTAGATATTTCTAGAGCGTTATTCTTAAAGAATATCATGGAAGATTCGTGTGACTCATTTTTAATCATTTCTAATAAGATCTGATTCTTTCTCACAGAAACACCTCCAGGTTTTCAGGAGAAATGAGCTGTGAAACGATTTCACACTCTTTCAGATGATCACACAATCAATGACTTAAGTATTCTCACTCGTGATCTAATCCAGAGTCTTAATACTTCTGTCATTCAGATTCTATACTTCATTCTGGAACTCTTTCGACCATGTCAAAGAATTCCGACTTGTGTCTCATCAAATGAACACAGTCACACTCACTGAAGTAATCAGTAGAGACAATGAAGTACAGGAAATTTTCTCTGGCATTACTGCTTATCGGGCCACATACATGAGTATGTCCAATGTCCAATAAGTCTTTGGGCCTTTCTCTAGCTCGGCTAAGATGGGCCCTTTGTCTTTTGGTCCAGTAAGCAGAATTCAAGTCTCATAAGATATCCATTCAAATGAGCCCAAAAGTCCATAACTATGGGGTTTCTGAATCCGACTCACTCTATGTGACCAAAAACATTTATGCCAAGAAAAATCAGGTTTAATTCATCAGATTTAAACCAATTCGGTATTTATGTTACATTTAGGCACTCTTTGGTTTAAGACATAAAACCCATTCCTTGAATAGGGTGCTACAATTAATATTTCATTAAGATCAAAATAACAAAACTAGTCTTTTATCAAAATGAAAAACATTCAAATTCTTACAAGAAAATGAAAGACAACTCTGCTTAAAGCAGGTACATTGTAGCAATTACTTAATAAAACCAAGCCTCAAAGGCATCTACAAGTGAAAACCCTATGGCTGAGGCAGCTTCCCAAGCTCCTTCCAGACACGCAGTTCCACTTGCCCTTCCTTCAACGTTCTACTGTTGCTCAGGCTCTGCATATTATAACAAATATCAGTGCCACAACCAGTATCCAATACCTATAAGGTATAACTTGAAGTAATAACATGAATACCTGAGGAAGTAGTCTCATACATCAACTTCAACTCCTCATAATCTTCCATGAATTTAATGCAATCTCTCTTCCAATGCCCAGTCTCTTTACAGTAGCAGCACTTACCAATGCAAGAGGTATCTGACTCGGGCTCAGAAGACACACGCTTGCCATGATTAAAAATCTGGACAACTTTGTCTTCACCCTTGTCAGCTTTAGGTTTAGTAAACCTACCCTTCTCCTTCATGAGATTGTACAGGGTACTCTTCACGTTTGGCTCAACTGTCTTGAGCATGTCATGCAGTTCAGTCAACGTCTTCGTTAAGCCTTTCTTGATATAGTCCCTTACGAACTTATCATAGCTTGACGGCAGTGACTGCAGAATGATCTCAGTTGCCAATTCCTGGCTAACTGGATAATCCAGTTTCCTCAGGTTATCAATGTAACCCATCATTTTACTGACATGAGGACTTACTGGATGATCATTTGGTAGCTTGCAGCTAGTGAGAGATTTAACCAACTGGTATCTCTCCACTCTTACCTGCTCCTGAAATTTCAATTTCAGGCTGCTGATCATCTCTATTGGCGACTCCATGTTCTCATATTGCTTCCACAAATCTGAGTCCATGGTAGCCAATATCAGACCACGCACATCTACCGCATCATTATAATGCTTATTCCAAGCATTATATACTGCATGAGAGGCATTGGACCCGATCCTCACGGGGAGAGCTTTCTCAAGGACATAGTCCTTTCTCTCCTGCCTGAGAACTAGTCTCAGGTTCCGCGACCAAGTCAAGAAATTTGATCCGTTCAGTTTGTCCATCTCAAGGACATACCGGATCGAGAAAGTGTTTTGATTGTTTGTGCTTGTCATAGCTGAAATTTAGAGATAAATAGAGTTTTAGTTATTAAGTTCATAAAAGAGTAATCTTAACAACTTATAAGAAAACTCGCATCGTATTCAAAAATTCTTTGTTTAACCTCATATGAATACAATGATTCCGAGACCCATGTTTAGCTAAATCCAAAGTGGGCCACTGGCCGTCACCCGGAATTAGCTTTACTTGGTAAGCATACACACAGCTAGTTATTACCAATAACTCTCGGTTGTGAATTGGGCCCAAGGCCCAATACACCAGATGTCTCAAGGCCCGGGACTCCCGATAGCCCAGTCAAGGAAACCAATCTCTTACAGCCAAATAATCACTAAAATCTGGGACTCCCAATGAAATTAGTGACTATATACTACTTTACTTACGCGAAAACAGACACCTCACACTGTAAGCCATATCTGTAATCAAATAAGCGTTAAGTAGCTGACAAGATTGGAAAGACATCCAAGCTTGATATTGTTTTTGAGGATTTTTACGTTTTATTTCCAAAAATAGAAGATTACTATTTTGGGAAACTTTCTTATTTTAGAAACTTTCTAAATTTAGTAACTTACTAAAAATAGAAATTTTTAATTTAAATATTTCATTAAATATTTTGGGTTGGGTCACAAATTATAGGCCCAATTCTTTGGTCCAAGACCATAGAATTCCAGCTGGCCCAATAATTTGACATAACCGATCCGATTTATTAATTCTGGTCCAAGACCAAATTAACTATCAAAACCATCGGTTATTCACTAAACCAGACCAGCTCTAAATTATTTGGTCCAACCAAATCAAACTTAGACCAGCTTTCGGTTTAGGTTAAAATTCATTTTATGAATTTAAATCCGATTTAACCAGAAATTAAATAATACCATGTATTAAATTATTTCCAGCAAACCGCGATTTTGGGTTAACGCCTTAACCATATATAAATTAAATAATTAATGATTTATATAATATACTATTATATATTATACTTTCCAATATATTATATATAATATACATAATATATATATAATATATATATATATATATTATTTAGATCATGTTCACATTAATTATCGTAACAGGAAACGTGATCAAAGTCACGAGTCACACACGAATCATGTGATCATAACACACGATCACATTATATTACAACTCACACACACACAAAAAGCGATCGAGAGCTAGGGTTTAATTAATAGAATGTAGCCGCAAGTTTTAAACTCACTCAATTATTAATAATGTTCATTCGATTATCAAGCAATAACATCATTCAATTAATAATCGAATACACACACAGTCATGAATACTCACACACGACCTTTTGTTTAAAGCAACACACGCCATTAATTATCGTGAACAACTTTCAGTTATTGAATTACAACATTCGGCCGAGACCAAAATAACAAGTTTTCATTAATCAATTTTCAATCAAAATCAATTAATCAATTAATCATTCATATGATCCAATTTCACAAGAAACCTACAACCTGGCTCTGATACCACTGAAGGATTATGGGTGTTTCCAAGGTTTAATTCTCGTTACAACCTAACACAAATCCTTAAACAGATCTAGGTTCTTGCAAAACGAATCATAAACACAAACCTGGACATTACCTTTTGCAGCGGAATGATTGTAATGTCAAGATCAACGAACAGATGAATCACCTGCTCCTCCTTTGGTATCCACACTCTTACAAGCAAGGGACGGCTGCTAGACCAAAGAGTTGGAAGAATCAGAGAGAGGTTTTAGAGAGAGAGAAGTCACGCCAAAGAAGAAAGAAAATCGCAGGAGAATTGATTTCTTTAGGGCTTTCTAATTCTCTTATATCTCATTAATGGGCCCAAGTCATTAGACTAATGGCTCATTAATCTTTTGGGCCCAAGACACAAATTAGACAAAAGCCTACATTTTGTCTGGCCCAATTCTCTGATCCAATACAGTAAATGCCATTGCATCTTACCGTATTACTTCCATTTAACTTTCCCGTTAGCTATGGTGTGTGACCCTTTGGGATCATACAATACTGGTAATAAGTCCTAAACTTATAGATCAAGAGCGGACTCTAGCAAGCCATCATGATCACCCAGTATTTATGACTTATGTCTGATCTCGACACTTATCTTACTTTCTAGAGATAGTACGGTAGATTTCAGGACATTCCCAACAGGAAGAAGATATCAAACAGAAAGCAAAGCCGCTCACGGGTTTTACAAGCGAAACGACGTATACGATTGGAACGATCAAACTGCCGATTTACGCAGGGGGAGTTAACAGGATTGTAAAGTTTCACGTCATCGACAAACCAACCATTTATAATGTTATTCTCGGGACCCCATGGCTATATAGCATGAAGGCGGTATACTCGACTTATCATCAGTGTCTAAAATTACCGACACCTAAGGGAATCCAGACGGTCAAGGGGTGCCAAAGAGCGAGCCGGTCATGCTTCGCAAGAGAGCACAAGATCAGAGTACCATCGTGTATGATCAATGCAGAACAAGGAAGGGAAGGTCCCGAGAAGGAACTTATCCAACAAGTCGTCATATATGACTCCGATGCAAGCAAATGCGTAGGAATCGACGCAGAATTACCCGAAAGTATCAAAAGGGAGCTCATCACTTTCTTACAGCAAAACGTCGCGACTTTCGCATGGTCGGTAAAGGATATGAAAGGTATCAATCATTCAATCAAGACTCATGAGCTTAATGTTGACTCGACTTATAAGCCGATTAAACAAAAATGGCGTAAGCTCGGCCCAGAGAGAGCCAAGGCCGTCAGTGACGAAGTGGATAAACTACTCAATGCCGGCTCGATTCAAGAAGTGAAGTATCCCGACTGGCTCGCTAACCCGGTCGTTGTCAAGAAGAAAAATGGAAATGGAGAGTCTGCGTAGATTTCATGGACCTCAACAAGGCCTGTCTAAAAGATAGCTTCCCTCTGCCACACATTGACCGACTTGTTGAAGCCACAGCAGGGAACGAGTTGCTTTCATTTATGGATGCATTTTCAGGGTATAACCAAATCCTCATGAATCCAGACGATCAAGAAAAGACGGCATTCATAACGGAACGCGGGACCTACTGCTACAAAGTCATGCCGTTTGGTCTCAGGAATGCCGGCGCTACGTACTAGCGATTGGTCAATCGAATGTTCGCGGGACAACTCGGCATGACAATGGAAGTTTATATCGACGACATGTTGGTCAAATCCTTAGTCGCCTCTCAGCATGTCGGCCATCTAAAGGAATGTTTTAACATCCTCAACCAATATGGAATGAAGCTCAATCCGACAAAGTGTACGTTTGGAGTGACATCAGGAGAGTTTCTCGGATACGTGGTAACCCAGAGAGGAATAGAAGCCAATCCGAAACAAATCTCGGCCATAATCTGAAGGAATTTCTAGCAGATCCTAATCCAATTAGGCAATCCTGGTCTGAATTCCAAGCCTAGGATCTAGGGTTCATGTAATTGAATCATTGGGATCTCAGAATTACCTGGTGATTAGCAGCGGAAGATTTGCAGATAATCGAGATCTAGAGCGCCTCAAATGCTGCGCCTTTACTGGTATCCACACGCACACAAACTGAACAGGAGGGATGCTAGTGCCTATAGAGATCCAATCTCTTCAGAGGTTTCTATTCAAGTTCTGGTGGCTGTGAATTAGGTTAGCCATCAGTTTAGGTCGACCATATATCTTATATATGTCGACTTAAACCATAACGGAATTAACCAACGATTAAACCAAATTAATCTGATTAATCCGCGAGTTGCATCGATCGATGCACTATCTGCATCGATCGACACTGCCCCATAATATTGATATCGAATGCATATCAAATATGCATTCACTGGATCATTACATTAATGATCAACCTCGTCTTTAACGCCCAGTTTGCTTAGGTGTGTGACCCTGTAGGATCATATAACACTAGTAATAAGTTCTAAACTCATTGATCATAAGTGGCTTCTAGCAAAGCATTATGACTACCTAGTGTCATATGATTGTCTCATCTCGACAATACGACTTTCACTTGGAGTAAGTACAATAGATTTCAGGATATTCCCAACAATCTCCCACTTGTACTGGAATCATCTATTCCTTCAATCCCTTCGTCACTACATCTGGATATAGCATAAGGCAAGAACCGTGTCATCCTTATTGAGCCAAGATCATGTTCATCGAACTCCGATTTATACTGACAAGACAAACGACTGACAATCACCTCGTTTGAGTGTGGCCACACATTTCTCAGTATCAAATCTTCGATGGGCCCTGAGATATTTATCTCCTGTTATATAGGAGGGACAAATCTCATCTTGTTCCATCCCTGTCTCTTCACACGCTTCATGATACGCCCAATCAATGCCTTTATAGTCACCAGTTACGGCTGACGTTTGACAAGGTTAAAGCGGACCAATTCACATGTAAGAAAACATAATGAACTCAGGTCTAAGGACTATACTCTATAGTCGTAATGAAAACTCTAATGACACTTATATAACTATCCCGTAGAGTTCTCATCAGTGGGTCATGTCCGATCCTGTGTTCTTCAACACATATCTATGTGATTGACTTTAATACTCTTATTAATGACTCCATGAAACTTAGTCATCAGTCACCTCACATACTAGTCTCACGCGGTTGTTAATGTCCCATTTTAACAACCTTGACCAGGGACCAATCATAATTTATGTCATTTATTATCTATAGGGTTTCATGATCAAGTCACATACTTGATGACCTATAAAATGTCATAAATTACTTTGGGACTATTATTTAATAACCATTATTAAATAATACAGATGTCAGATTTCAATAACATAATCAAATTATGTTTATACGAACATCATATCATAACTAAAATTAATAACAATGACTCCCACTAAAATTAAGATCACATCTTAAGACATCTAATGCCTTTAGCAGTAGCCTGACCCTCATTCGCCCTCGATCAGCGTGTGTCGAAAGACACTGCGTCTTGCTAAGAGTAATACCAAGAGTCATTTGCACGAAGCCCTTCTTGGAATCCTGCATATTGGACATGTGCAAGGCCTTATCACTATAAGTATCTTGACACAATCCAATTAGCTTATCCAATCTATCTCTATAGATTCTTATTCCAAGAATGTATACGGTTTCTCCCGTAATTTTATCGAAAAACAACTTTCGAATCAAGTCTTAACAGACTGAAACAATGGAACTTCATTTCCGAGAAGTGGTATGTTATCAACATATAATACTAGAAATGAAATTGCGCTCCCACTAGTCCTCTTGTAAACACACGGTTCCTCTTCATTCATGACGAAGTCAAACCTTTTGACTGCTTTATCAAAACGAAGATTTCAACTCCGAGATGCTTGCTTCAATCCATTAATGGTTTGATGAAGCTTGCATATCTTCCTAGTTTCATTAGGATCAATGAAAAACTTCAGGTTGTGTCATGTACACATCCTTTTGCAGAATTCCATTAAGGAAAACTGTTTTCACATCCATCTGCCAGATCTCATAACCATTATGAGTGGCGGTTGCTAGGAGAATCCGAATGGACATTAGCACGGTGTCTGGGATTAGGTTTCTTCACAGTCAATACCATGAATTTACTTGAAACCTTTTTGCCACCAACCTAGCTTTGTACATCTGAATATAACCATCCATGTCATCTTTTCTTCTTGAAAATCCATTTACTCACAATGGCTTCTACACCATCGGGTAAATCAACCCAAGTCATACTTGGTTCTGTGGCATGGATCCCATTTCGGATTCAGCGGCTTTCAGCCATTTTCGGAGTCAAGGCCCATCATTGCTTCTTCAAAATTCGCAGGCCCGTCACTTTCAATGATCAGTAGATCACGGCAATTGGTTACGAGAAATCCATATTTCTCGGGTTCGTGACGGATCCTTTCGGATCTGCGAGCTTCCGTTTTCTGTAAAAGTCGCGCACACATATCTCATATGTATACTTTTACCACGACCTAATTAACCAAGATTTAAACCGTAGTTAATTAAGTCATAAACCAAAATCAATGTTTGGTTCGCGATCTGTGTCGATCGATGCAACTTTTGTGTCGATCGACACTTCTTCAGAAACTCGCCATTTAAATGTATATCGAATATACATTCACCAGATCCTTTATAAACTCTAGGCACCACAGGTGCAGGTTCTACAACTCTTTGTAGATCCAACTGCTGCTCTTCCTCATCAGGTTGAGCACTCTCCTGTGATTTTTCGAATTTCTTCGAGTTGTACTTTTACTCCCACTGTTCTTCTTGGAAAGAAAGTCTTTCTCAATAAAACATAGTTCCGAGTAACAAACAATTTGTTCTCGAACTGGTTGTAAAAGTAACATGCCTTGGTTTTGTTAGGACAACCAATGAAGTAGCACTTATCAGATTTGGGTGTGAGCTTATCAGAGATTAAACGTTTTATATAAGTCTCGCAACTCCAAATCTCTATGATGGATAAATCAGAAACATTTACATTCCACATCTCATGTGGTATCTCTGTAACTGATTTTGATGGAACTCTATTTAAAGTAAACTCAGACATTTCTAGAGCGTATTCTTAGAAGGATAATGGAAGATCTAAGTGACTCATCATTGATCAAACCATATCTAATAAAGTCCGATACAGGAGGAGTGAATTGTGAAACACTTTCACAATCTCTCAGATGATCACTAAATTCTTGACCTAAGTATTCACCTCCATGATCTCATCGTAGAGGTTTAATACCTTTGCCAAATTGATTTTGTACTTCATTTTGGAACTCTTTGAACTTTTCAAAGATTCTGACTTATGCCTTATAAATAAGGCATAACCGTACCTTATGAAAATATCTGTAAAGGTAATGAAGTACTGAAATTTTCCTCTAGCACTAGTGCTTATCGGTCCATATACATCCGTATGTATAAAGCCCAATAAGCTTCTGGCCCTTTCATTTTGATCGTTCGCAACCTGTATCGATCGACGCACCGTTTGTGTCGATCGACACTACCTCTGTTGAAAGGAGCCTTTGTCATTTTACTTAATAAACAAGATCCACTTTACTCATTATGATTCTCAATCAGATGAGCCCAAAAGCCCATCACTATGGAGCTTCTGAATCTATTTCTCATTTATGTAACCCAAAACGACGATGCCAGAGAGAAATTTGACTCGTATCATTTGACTTGAATCTCTTGGTATTAATGTTATAGTTAGACACATTCTGGTTTAGAACATAAAGTCCATTCTCTAATGGATTGCTACTATAAAATATATCACTGTAATCAAATGAATAACACTTATTCTTAACTTGAAAACTGATATCCTTCCATATTCAAACAAGGAATAGAAATAATCTTTCTGCTCATAGCAGGTACATAGTAGCAGTTTTAAGTTCAAAACATGCCATAAAAGGAAAAACAAATGAAATACTCCCACGGTTAATGCAGCAACTCTTGCTCCATTCCCACTCATAGGTCCACTTGTCCTTTCTCTATGGTCCTACTTTTGCTCAGGCCCTGCACATTTTCACAAAAATATGAGTACCACGGCTGGTATCCAATACCCAATAAGTAGGACTATAAGAAGTAACATTTACTTCTATAACATAATACATGAAGAAGAAGTCTCGTACGTCTTCTTCAGCTTCTCATAATCTTCCAAGAATTTATTGCAGTTTCTTTTCAAATGCCCATAACCATTACAATAATGGCACTTAACATTTTCCGAAGGACTGGTTTTAACCTTAGGAGCATGGCCAGACTCGCTTGGATTCACAATCGAGCTCGTCTTGCCATCACCTTTGTTCTTACCAAGTTTCTTAAACTTTTTACCCTTTTGTACCATAAGGACATTTGGGGTGTCCTCCTTGATGTTAGGTTCAGCAGTCTTAAGCATCCCATGCAATTCAGTCAACGTCTTCGTCAAGTTGTTCATGTTATAGTTCATAACAAATTGATCATAGCTTGACGGCAGTGACTGTAGAATGATGTCAGCAGCCAACTCTTGGCTAATGGGACAATCCAGTTTCCCCAGGTTATCAATATAACCCATCATCTTAATGACATGAGGACTAACTGGTTCGCCCTTTGGTAGCTTGCACTCAATCGGAGATCTAACCGTCTGGTATCTCTGAGTTCGTGCCTGCTCCTGAAACATACTTTTCAGGCCAGTGATCATCTGTATTGGCGACTCCACGTACTCATATTGCTTCTGCAATTCCGAGTTCATGGTAGCCAATATGAGACAACTCACATCCACCGCATCATTAGAATGCTTATCCCAAGCATCCTTATCTGACTGCCAGGCATTGGCTCGGTACTTCTTGGGGAGAACTTTCTCAAGGACATAGTCCTTTTTCTCCTGTTTGAGAACAATTCTCAAGTTCCGATACCATTCAAGAAAGTTTGATCCATTTAACTTGTCATTCTCAAGGACGGATCACAGGGAGAAATTGTTACGATGGTTTGTGCTATACATAGCTGGAAAAACAAGGGAGGTTTTAGTTATGATGTTCAAGAAATGAGGAGTCTTAACTATTAAGAAAACTCGCATTATATTCAAACAATGTTTCCTCAGATGAATATAATGATCCAAGACCCATACTTCACTAAACTTGAGTGAGCCACTGGCTATCACCCAAATTTTAGCTATCTAGGTAAGCAACTCTTTGCTAGTTATATCCAATATAACTCTTGGTTGTGGATTGACATCTCATGTCCAATCCACCTGATGTCTCTGAGCCCAAAACGATTTTGATGGCCCAGTCAAGTAAACCAATCTCTTCAGTCATGTAATTGTTGATGTCTTGCACTGCAAATCCATCAACACGATTACCTCTGTCTTACTCATGTAATTGTGAACATCTTGCACTGCAAGTCTATCACACAATTAAATGGGTCTTGACAGTTGACAAGATTGGAATGACATCAAGTATCACTTGATATTTGATTGAGGAACAGAACCATTTAAAACGTTCAGTTTTATTATGTTTTAATTCTTCTAATTAAATGATTTGTCTTGGTTTGGTTCTGTGGTTTCAGGTTCCATAACCTAAAACATCGAATCTGGTGTCGACCGACACTACTTTAGTGTCGATCGATGCAGATTAACCAAAACCAATCTGCGATAACCGATCAATCCAATTGATCCGGTTTTGAGTACCGGTCAGTGTCGATCGATGCTACATTAGCATCGGTCGATACCAACCCAATCGCAATAAACCATTCTTAGCGTTTGACCATCATTAACCAAGCTCGATAACCGGTCCAATCCAATTGAACCGATTCATCAATCTCGCGAGGTTTGCGTCGACCGACACAACTCTTGTGTCGATCGACACTAGGCGAAACATAAGTTTTATTCGGGTTTTCGCCCTGTGTCGATCGACGCCGGATTGGCATCGATCGACACCATGCGAAAAACCCTAAATTTTATTCGGGTTTTCGCCCTGTGTCGATCGATGCCGGATTGGCATCGATCGACACCATGCGAAAAACCCTAAAACGTTTTTCGAACAAAACACTAAACTAGGTTACTTTGATCAAAACAAGTTTTAGCATGCTTGTATCAATCATACAGAGATCCAGATTCAACCAATCTAATCAACATGCTACAGATTCAATGGAACCCTAAAGCTCTGATACCACTGAAGGAATTTCTAGCAGATCCTAATCCAATTAGGCAATCCTAGTCTGAATTCCAAGCCTAGGATCTAGGGTTCATGTAATTGAATCATTGGGATCTCAGAATTACCTGGTGATTAGCAGCGGAAGATTTGCAGATAATCGAGATCTAGAGCGCCTCAAATGCTGCGCCTCTACTGGTATCCACACGCACACAAACTGAACAGGAGGGATGCTAGTGCCTATAGAGATCCAATCTCTTCAGAGGTTTCTATTCAAGTTCTGGTGGCTGTGAATTAGGTTAGCCATCAGTTTAGGTCGACCATATATCTTATATATGTCGACTTAAACCATAACGGAATTAACCAACGATTAAACCAAATTAATCTGATTAATCCGCGAGTTGCATCGATCGATGCACTATCTGCATCGATCGACACTGCCCCAGAATATTGATATCGAATGCATATCAAATATGCATTCACTGGATCATTACATTAATGATCAACCTCGTCTTTAACGCCCAGTTTGCTTAGGTGTGTGACCCTGTAGGATCATATAACATTAGCAATAAGTTCTAAACTCATTGATCATAAGTGGCTTCTAGCAAAGCATTATGACTACCTAGTGTCATATGATTGTCTCATCTCGACAATACGACTTTCACTTGGAGTAAGTACAATAGATTTCAGGACATTCCCAACATAATCGATTTGCCATCTCCCAAGAATACACGAGAGGTGCAGCGTCTAACTGGTCGCATAGCCGCCCTGAACAGATTCATATCTCGTTCGACGGATAAATGCCTGCCCTTCTATGAACTCCTTCGAGGAAACAAAAGGTTCATATGGGACGATAAGTGTCAGGAAGCTTTCGTCCAGCTCAAAGATTATTTATCAAACCCGCCAATATTGTCAAAACCCGAAAACGGCGAGACACTCTTCCTATACATCGCGGTCTAGACAACTGCGGTCAGCGGTGTACTAGTCCGAGAAGATCGAGGGGAGCAAAAACCGACCTTTTACGTAAGCAAGACAATGAACGGGGCCGAGACCAGGTATCCCGCGATGGAAAAACTTGCTCTCGCAGTTGTTATCTCGGCTCGAAAGTTGCGGCCTTACTTCCAATCACATTCGATCGCTGTACTGAGCTGCCAACCTCTTCGGACAATCTTACATAGTCCATTGTAATCTGGCCGCCTAGCAAAGTGGGCGTCAGAACTTAGCGAGTACGATATCGAGTACATAAACAGGACAACCGCCAAGTCTCATGTAATAGCCGATTTCCTTGTATAATTATCAACCGAACTGGATGTTTATACTCAGGAAGAAAACAAGAACTGGAAGCTATTTGTCGATGGCGCTTCATCTAAAAAGGGAGCCGGGGTAGGAGTACGTCTCATATCACCAACCGGAGAAGTGTTGGAACAATCGTTCAAACTAGGTTTCACAGCATCCAATAACACAGCCGAGTATGAGGCTCTACTAGCAGGGCTTAGGCTAGCCAAAGAGATTGGAGTACGACATCTCTTGGCCCATTGCGACTCCATGCTTGTCGCAAACCAGATCAACGGAGATTATGAAGCTAAAAACGAGCGAATGGAGGCCTACAGAAAGGCGGCATTAGAAGTTACTAGCTCATTCGAGTTCTTTGATATCGTCCATATACCGAGGAAAGAAAATGCCCCAGCAGATGCATTCGCATCTCTGGCATCGAATCCCGACCTCTGCCGATGAATTCCAGTGGAGACAATCCACGAACCGAGCATCCCGCCCCCCGAAAGCAATCACGAAGAAGCTGATGTTGTCGCTCTCACAATCCATCAGAGTGGCGAGAATCACATGTGTCTCGATATTCAAGCAAAAAACACCGACCTCATTGCACTCTTAACAGACGGTAACGAGGATTGGCGACAGGAAATAATAACGTATCTAACCGAAGGAAAGCTTCCAGAAGATAAATGGGCAGCGCGACGACTTAAAGTCAAAAGTGCACGTTACACTATACATAACGGTATCCTCTACAAATACTCGGCCAACAAAGTCCTCCTAAGATGCATTCATGGAGATGAAGTACGCCGGGTTCTCGAAGAAACACACTCAGGAGAATGCGGGAATCATTCCGAAGGACGGTCTCTCGCTCTCAAAATCAAGCTGAATGGTCACTATTGGCCGACTATGATGGCTGATTGCGAAACCTATTCTAACAAGTGTGAAAAGTGTCAGCATCATGCGCCATTCATACACCGGCCCACAGAAATGCTTACAACTTCAACCGCGGCTTATCCATTCATGAGGTGGGCAATGGACATCGTTGGGCCGTTGCCACTGTCCAATCAAAGGTGCTTCCTGCTGATCATGACCGACTACTTCACAAAATGGGTCGAAGCCAAAGCATACGTCGCAATCCATGACGTCCAAGTTCAAAACTTCGTCTGGAAATACATCATATGTCGATATGGGCTGCCATATGAAATCGTCACGGACAACGGATCGCAATTCACATCAAATCTGTTCGAAGGGTTCTGCAAGAAGTGGGATATACGGCTCAACAAGTCAACACCGAGATATCCTCAAGGAAACGGACAAGCCGAAGCCACAAACAAAACCATTATTGCCGCCTTGAAAGAAAAAAAGGAGTTTGGGCTGACGAGTAGGACGGAGTCCTTTGGTCGCATAGAACAACTCCTCGCCGCGCAACTGGGACTACCCCGTTTTCCTTAGCCTTTGGTGTGGAAGCAATGGTCCCGGCAGAGGCAAACATCTATACTCTCCGCCGATCTCTTATGCCAAAACATAATGAGATCAACGAGAAAATGCTGATCCAAGCCCTGGACACGATAGAGGAAGAACGAAACCGAGCCCTACTCCGCATTCAAAATTACCAGCAGCTCGCAACCCGATACTATAACCAAAAAGTCAAAGAGCGGCATTTTCAAGTCGGCGACTACGTCCTGCGCAAGGTCTACGAAAATACAAAGGAATGGAGAGCGGGCAAACTCGGTGCAAAGTGGGAAGGACCCTACAAAGTCACGAAAGTCGTCAAGCCCAGAGTTTACGAGCTCAAATCAATGAAGGGCAAAGCCTTGCCGCGATCATGGAATTCGGCGAGCCTAAAGGAATACTTCTAAGACGGCCACGCCAAAGCGCCAAAAAAAATGTATGAACTACGAGCGACTTGATTCTTCCTTGGGAGGTACGTAGGCAGCCTTCATCGGCACAGTCGCAAATCTAATAATTTTTTTATTTTACAGCCTATATCGCGTTGAAAGCTCATCAAAGCCAAACCAGGTTACTCTTTTCCTTAAAAATTCAACATATAATTGAAAGCCGAGTCTAAGTAACTCACAGAAATCCGAGTCTAAGTAACTCACAGAAAGCCGAGTCTAAGTAACTCGCAGAAAGCCGAGTCTAAGTAACTCGCAGAAAGCCGAGTCTAAGTAACTCGCAGAAAGCCGAGTCTAAGTAACTCGCAGAAAGCCGAGTCTAAGTAACTCGCAGTAAGCCGAGTCTAAGTAAGGACTCGCATTAGCATCATGCTCCCTGGCCAGGGGTGTGGTCTTCCTTGCACAAGAGGTGCACATCGTGGTAAGGAAAAGCCGAGATCCGTCTCGCACTAAAAACCGGGTTCGTACCCGTACGTTCTCTGTGGTGGGCGATAACAAATAAGCCGAGAATTTAAGCCTCGCATATTCGTCCGTCCTCTGAACAAAGCCGAGCACACATAACTCTCGCAAACCGCCTTACGGCACAAACTTGATTTAAGTCGCTAAAATGTTTCAAATTTGTTCTTGAACGACATTGAATACATGATTAGCCCGACTAAGTCGCAAACATGATTTAAGTCGCTAAATGTTTCAAATTGTATCCTGAACGATATTGAATACATGATTATCCCGACTAAGTCGGGACATGATTTAAGTCGCTAAATGTTTCAAATTGGTTCATGAATGATATTGAATACATGATTAGCTCGACTAAGTCGTAAACATGATTTAAGTCGCTAAATGTTTCAAATTTGTTCTTAAACAATTGAATACAATACTAGCCCGACTAAATCACATAAAAAGTTTAATACAGGATTAATCCGATTTAATCACAAACATGGTTTAAAGACACTCTGTTTTCATGAGGAAACGCGATTTACTTCGCCTTGTTTTAATATTGTCAAGAACAAATTTAAACACAAGTTTAAGTCCGATTTAAATCGCGAAGCATGACAAAATCGTAAGCACTAGCAACTTAAACCCCAACAATTAAACTTGATATATTAAAAAAAAACCTCCTCTTAATTAGAGGGCAAAAGTCTGACAAGGAATAAATACAAAGGCTGATAATACGAAACATAAAATAAAAGGGAAGACCGAGTTATTCGACTCCAGCTAACGACTTCTCTGGCCCATCCTCTTTCTCGACATTCATGTCTGGCTCGCCGCTTAAAGCCGCAACCTCCAGATCGACCGACTTAACAAGATTCCCAGGAATCTCTTCCGGGATCACACCACGGTTAGTTCTAAATTGGTCGATACTATGCGGGACGGGAGGAGGAGAGTCATGAAGAAGGTTGAGAAGAGGATGATGAATCGGTAAAAGGACA
The DNA here is from genome assembly GCA_030180135.1 of Orychophragmus violaceus. Taxonomy (NCBI): domain Eukaryota; kingdom Viridiplantae; phylum Streptophyta; class Magnoliopsida; order Brassicales; family Brassicaceae; genus Orychophragmus; species Orychophragmus violaceus. Next base: position 64,573,765 of record CM058235.1, on the reverse strand, counting down.
AACGTGAGCTCCTCTTTGGTCACGGCTTCCATTCCAACAAGCTTGGCATTCACCACAACCTCGTCAACAGCGACTTGGTCCAAAAGAGTCTGAGGGATCAGTACGCTTTCACCACTAAGCTTCGTCAGACACTTCTTGAGCCCGGAGATTTGGGCTTGCTCAGCCTGCAAAGAAACAGCGGCCTCCTGATCCGTCACATATTGTTGAAAGAGATCAAAGTGAGTCTGCGCCTTTGCCCTAATCGCGGCCTTAACCCTCTCCCTCTCTTTCCGAACCAAGTCGGTATAGAATTTTTCCTGGCTCTCTATCTTCCTCTGAAGCTTGAGAAGATCGGTTTTCGACTTCTCCGTGACAAGACTCAGCTCCTCCTTTGCACCACGAAGCTTATCTGCCAGGACCGAGTTGCTCGCTTCAAGAGCCTTCTTCTCTTCTTCCGCCTTCTTCAGAAGACCATCTCGCTTAACCACGGCATTGGCCATCTTCTGAGCACTCCAAGAGCTCTCAAGAGCCACACGGTTCGAAGCAGCAATCATCTGAAAAAGGGAGGAAATCACATCAAAAATGAGAGAGACACCAAAAGAGAGTAAAGAATCCAGCAACGAACTTACCGTTGCCTCGGCTTGCTTCAGCTTAAGAATCGCATCAGAATGAGGCAACTCTTGTAAAACCGGCCAATCCTTTTCGTTGCCCGTCACGCAGGTCAGCATGTCGAAGCATGCCCGAGGATTGTCGATAAGCGGAACTTTGCTCGCGTACTGATAAGTGAAGCTATGAATGGACGGACGAACCTCAACCTCCATCAATTCACGCCAGGGTTTGACCAGAACAATCTCCTTGCGAGAAGTGAAAGGCTTCTTATTACCGGACGAGTCGACGACATCCCCGTCCACCTTATAAAATCGTTGCCACGGATATTTAACCTTAGCAGGTTTATCGGAAGCCGCTATCTCAGAAGAATCCTCTTGGGCGGTTTTACTTGCCTTAGCAGCCTTCTTCGCCGGCTTTTCCTGGCTTGATTTATCTTCTGCAGCCCTCTTTTTAGACGGAGCCTTATACGGAAGTTTGGGAGGACAAGTCGCCGTATTCGACTTCGGACTCACTGCGGCTTGGGGAGCAGCTGATGTCTCACCGGCGTCAGTTAGGTTGTTGCCGCCTTGCGATAGCACAAGCGCATCTTTTTCCTTGGCCGACTTAACAGATGGCGAGGATTTGGATGAAATCTTCTGCGAGTAGTCGACCGACTGAATCCTTTTCACCTTACCCATCCTCTTCGGTTTTACAAGCTGTTCCCGGAGTTACTTTCGCCTTATTATTCCACTTGACTACAAAAACAGGGGGGGTTAAAAGCTTGGAATATAGGAGGCATCGACTTTCGCAGAACTGGCTGGGAATTAAATATTTACCTTTGGAAATCCGCGGAAGAGACTGTTTGATACGTTCGCGAGTAAAGTCCGACCACTTGCGAAGGCCGAGAGCTTGGAGTTTCTGAAGAATCGGAAAGAAATTGTCCGGGTATGGCTTGAGAAACGGATGATGCACTGCAAAAACAAAACGAAATTGAGTAAATCATCCATGTCGATGAACAGCAAGAGCGGAACGACATCTACCAAATTTAGTGTTCCATGACGTTCAGATAAGTTCTTTATGGTTGTCGGGAACAACCAAGGAAGACATCTCGACGTAGAAGTAGTATCGCTGCCAATTGCTAATTTTGTTAGGCGCATTTGTCACGACGCGATTACCACTCTTCATCTTGACCGCAAAACATCTTGGGCTGGTTTTCGTCATAGGGTTGATTGAAGTCGCCTCCTCGAAAAAGCTCACAGTTATCGTTGTATCGGCTTCGGCTCCAAGCATGAGGAGACCGACCATATGGCGAACTGCGACGGCTGAGAGCTGGGAGATAGCGATCTCACGACGATGGCAGTAAGAGACGAGTAAATCAGGCAGAGGAAACCAAAGTCGAGAACCCCCAGCATCAGTGTTAATGAAGTACGGCTCATAGAGAGTCATATAACCTGGTGGGGGATTCCAAGGACTATCGAGTGTTCAGGGTATGAGGAATTTAATCTTCGGGTCGGCGTCGAAGTCACCGACTCCACGCTGGAACGAGTCTCGAAAACATTGTCGTATGCCTCCACGGGGGCAGTAGACAACCCGGGAAAGATGTCGTTATCACGGTTGTCAATGTCGAAATCGATTTTCTCGATGTCGACATCATCTTCGTCTGAATCAGAATCCCGGAGCTGCGGAATTACAAAAGTCTCCCGGCTTGAACCCTCTGCGGCATCAGTTTGTCGTGCTAACTCGCGAAGACGTTGAAGTTCTTCGACTTCATGATGAACAGGATGATTCCTCAAGTCGGAGGAAGTACTCGTAGATGACGCAGAGCGACGACTACTTGACGAATCATCCGCGGATGAGACGGTAACAACTTCTTTGTCCTTCTTCTCGGAACAACGGATCAAAGACATGATTTTTGAAGAGCAGGTGAAGAACACACACGGCGGAAAAAGAGTTTTGATCTAGAATCCTAAAAGCCTAAGGCGAAGCAACAACGGAAATGATCGGAAAATAAATACCGGCAGAGAGAGAAAAATTACCTTTTTACTTCTTCACTTGAGCAGGAATGAAGAAATGAGAAGCGAGAGAAGAATATTTATGGTGAAAATGACGGCGCAGAGCTCGAGGCAATAATTACCTAGGTGACGCTTCGTATCTCGCACCTATCCGATCGGTTGAACCAAAGACCAATCCGGTTTCGCCTGGTTAATTCGAGCATCCACCGGTTCAAGTCTAACTACCCGATTTACCCCGGTCGAAGTCAAGCCGGATCGGTCTGACAAGTTATGGGCCTAAAAGAGGGGCTCGTCACGATGAAAGATATGGGCCTACTAAATCATTTATTAAACCATAGGTTAACTCCTCGTAATGCCGACTTGAATTCAAGTCGCCACACTGGGAGGGGCTTATTGTTGGAGTCAATATTAGCACTTTCCTAAAAGGCCTATTCATGAGTTTAGGTCGGCCCAAAGTGGAAAGTCGGAAAAAGGCCCAAGTCGGTAAAACTTAGGTTTAACCCGACTCGGACAACCGGCTTACACTAGGGTTTTGGAGGTGTTAGTCAAAAACAGGACAAAGGCGGCGCATAGCGACATCAAGATATGGAAATATTCCGTATCTTGATAAATCGAGATATTAGGAAAATATTCATGTTTATCTCGATTTTCCTTATTTGAAACCGACTTTGTAACCCTATATAAAGGGACCTCTTTGTTGGGAATGTCCTGAAATCTACTGTACTATCTCTAGAAAGTATGATAAATGTCGAGATCAGACATAAGTCATAAATACTGGGTGATCATGATGGCTTGCTAGAGTCCGCTCATGATCTATAAGTTTAGGAATTATTGCCAGTATTGTATGATCCCAAAGGGTCACACACCATAGCTAACGGGAAAGTTAAATGGAATTAATACGGTAAGATGCAATGGCATTTACTGTATTAGATCAGAGAATTGGGCCAGACAAAATACAGGCTTTTGCCTGATTTGTGTCTTGGGCCCAAAAGATTAATGAGCCATTAGTCTAATGACTTGGGCCCATTAATGGGAGAGCTAAAAATCGCCAACCCTAGGGTTTTGTAACCCATCCTTGCGATTTCTGGGGTGGCCGTCGATCATCTCTCTCTCTAACTCTCTCTCTCTGATCCTCCATCCGGTCTAGCAGCCTGACGTTGCTTGTAAGAGTGTGGATACCAAAGGAGGAGCCGGTTTCTGATCTGCTCTAACTGATCTTGTCATTACCATCAATCCGCTGCAAAAGGTTATGTTACAGGTTTGATTTATGATTCGTTTTGCAAGAACCTAGATCTGTTAAGATTATGTGTTAGGTTGAAATATGGGAATTAAACCTTGAAAAACACCATAATCCTTCAGTGGTATCAGAGCCTAGGCATTAGGTTTCTTGTGAAATTGGATCATAGGTTGTTTAATAGTTTTTTGAATCAATTGAATGAATTAAAATTGATTAAAGTTATTAAAAACCTAATCGCTTTGTATGGTCTCGAAATGATCGTGATCGGCGAGTGATCGTGATCCATGCGATCGATGGCCGATGTTAACGCATGATCATGCCGTGATGCGTGTGATGCCTACGATCGCGATAAACCACGTGATCGTTGATGGACAGGCCGTGGTCGATGGCAAGGGACGGATCGGGATGGATCGGCCGATAGCCGCGTGATCGTGAGTGGCCGAGATCGATCAATCGATTGTGAGGCCGTGGACGGATCATGCGTGTTGGGCCGAGTTGGATCTTGGATCCGATCGTTTGGCCCGTTAAATTTTACGTCCCGCGAATAGTCAATCGGTTAAACCGAGCTTCGCGGTTCGTTGCCCAAACCACACCGATTTAACCGGTCCAATTTAATTGGCGGTTAATCGTGTGTTTAAAGCCTTAAACCGCAAGTTAGGTCAAAATTGGCTAAAACACTAGGTGTTTCTTCCCGGTTTTGGACTTAACTGAACCGATCCAATTTAATTGGTGGTTCAAGCGGTTAACCCAAATCGCGGTTTGCTGGAAATTATTTAATACATGGTATTATTTAATTTCTGGTTAAACCGGATTGAAATTCAAAAATTGAATTTTAACCTAAACCGAAGGCTGGTCTAAGTTTGATTTGGTTGGACCAAATAATTTAGAGCTGGTCTGGTTTAGTAAATAACCGATGGTTTTGATAGTTAATTTGGTCTTGGACCAGAATTAATAAACCGAATCGGTTATGTCAAATTATTGGGCCAACTGGAATTCTATGGTCTTGGACCAAGAATTGGGCCTATAATTTGTGACCCAACCCAAAATATTTATAAAATATTAAATTAGAAATTTCTATTTTTAGCATGTTACTAAATTTAGAAAGTTTCTAAAATAAGAAAGTTTCCCAAAATAGTAATCTTCTATTTTTGGAAATAAAAACTTAAAATCCTCAAAAACAATATCAAGCTTGGATGTCTTTCCAATCTCGTCAGCTACTTAACGCTTATTCGATTACAGATATGGCTTACAGTGTGAGGTATCTGTTTTCGCGTAAGTAAAGTAGTATATAGTCACTAATTTCATTGGGAGTCCTAGACTTTAGTGATTATTTGGCTGTAAGAGATTGGTTTTCTTGACTGGGCCATCGGGAGTCCCGGGTCTTGAGACATCTGGTGAATTGGGCCTTGGGCCCAATCCACAACCGAGAGTTATATGGATATAACTAGCTGTGTGTATGCTTACCAAGTAAAGCTAATTCCGGGTGACGGCCAGTGGCCCACTTTGGATTTAGCTGAACATGGGTCTCGGAATCATTGCATTCTTATGAGGTTAAACAAAGAAATTTTGAATGCAATGCGAGTTTTCTTATAAGTTATTAAGATTACTCTTTTATGAACTAAATAACTAAAACTCTATTTATCTCTAAATTTCAGTTATGACTAGCACAAACAATCAAAACACTTTCTCGATCCGGTCTGTCCTTGAGATGGACAAACTGAACGGATCAAATTTCTTGACTTGGTCGCGGAACCTGAGGCTAGTCCTCAGGAAGGAGAGAAAGGACTATGTCCTTGAGAGAGCTCTCCCCGTGAGGATCGGGTCCAAGGCCTCTGATGCAGTACGTAATGCTTGGAATAAGCATTATGATGATGCGGTAGATGTGCGTGGTCTGATATTGGCTACCATGGACTCAGACTTGCAGAAGCAATATGAGAACATGGAGTCGCCAATAGAGATGATCAGCAGCCTGAAATTGAGATTTCAGGAGCAGGTAAGAGTGGAGAGATACCAGTTGGTTAAATCTCTCACTAGCTGCAAGCTACCAAATGATCATCCAGTAAGTCCTCATGTCAGTAAAATGATGGGTTACATTGATAACCTGAGGAAACTGGATTATCCAGTTAGCCAGGAATTGGCAACTGAGATCATTCTGCAGTCACTGCCGTCAAGCTATGATAAGTTCGTAAGGAACTATATAAAGAAAGGCTTAACGAAGACGTTGACTGAACTGCATGATATGCTCAAGACAGTTGAGCCAAACGTGAAGAGTACCCTGTACAATCTCATGAATGAGAAGGGTAGGTTTACTAAACCTAATGCTGACAAGGGTGAAGACAAAGTTGTCCAGATTTTGAATCATGGCAAGTGCGTGTCTTCTGAGCCCGAGTCAGATACCTCTTACGTTGATAAGTGCTGCTACTGTAAAGAGACTGGGCATTGGAAGAGAGATTGCATTAAATTCATGGAAGATTATGAGGAGTTGAAGTCGATGTATGAGACTACTTCGTCAGGTATTCATGTTATTACTTCAAGTTATACCTTATAGGTATTGAATACTGGTTGTGGCACTGATATTTGTTATAATATGCAGAGCCTGAGCAACAGTAAAACGTTGAAGGAAGGGCAAGTGGAACTGCGTGTCTGGAAGGAGCTATGGATGCTGCCTCAGCCGTAGGGTCTTCACTTGTAGATGCCTTTGAGGCTTGGTTTTGTATTAAGTAATTGCTACAATATACCTGCTTTAAGCAAAGTTGTTTTTCATTTTCTTGTAAAGAATTTGAATGTTTTTCATTTTGATAAAGGACAAGTTTTGTTCTTTTGATCTTAATGAAATGTTAATTGTAGCACCTTATTCAAGGAATGGGTTTTAATGTCTTAAACCAAAGAGAGCCTAAATGTAACATGAATACCGAATTTGTTTAAATCTGATGAATTAAACCTGATTTTTCTTGGCGTAAACGTTTTGGTCAGATAGAGTAAGTCGGATTCAGAAACCCCATAGTTATGGACTTTTGGGCTCATTTGAATGAATATCTTATGAGACTTGAATTCTGCTTACTGGACCAAAAGACAATGGGCCCATCTTAGCCGAGCTAAAGAAAGGCCCAAAGGCTTATTGGACATTGAACATACTCATGTATGTGGTCCGATGAGCAGTAATGCCAGAGAAAATTTCCTGTACTTCATTGTCTCTACTGATTACTTCAGTGAGTGTGACTGTGTTCATTTGATGAGACACAAGTCGGAATTCTTTGATATGATCGAAAGAGTTCCAGAATGAGGTATAGAATCTTAGTGACAGAAGTATTAAGACTCTTGATTAGATCACGAGTGAGAATACTTAAGTCATTGATGGTGTGATCATCTGAATGAGTGTGAAATCGTTTCACAGCTCATTTCTCCTGAAAACCTTGAGGTATTTATGTGAGAAAGAATCAGATCTTATTAGAAATGATTAAAGATGAGTCACACGAATCTTCCATGATATTCTTTAAGAATAACGCTCTAGAAATATCTAAGTTTACGCTGAAATAGTTCCACCAATATCAGTTGAAAGACACCACGTAAATGTGGATTGGAATCGATCCAAATTCGTCTTTACTGAGTATTTGTAGTTGTGCTACTTCACTGGTTGTCCTAGGGAAACCAAGGCTTGTTACTTTTACGTCCATTCTGTTTTCTAAGAAGGGAAGTTACTTTCCAAGAAGAACAGTGGGAGTAAAAGTATAACTCGAAGAAATTCGAGTAATACAGGAGGCTGCTCAACCTGTTGAGGGAGAGCAACGGATGGATTTACAGATTTCTGTAGAATCTACACCTGTAGAGCCTGAAGTTCGCAGATATGAATGAATCAGTCACTAATCCGAGAGTGATTTCTCGTCATTAGTTGAACCTGATGATCATTGAAAGTTCGCATGATCTGATGATCATTGAAAGCGACGAATCTGCGAAATTCAAAGAAGCGAAAGTGAGCCCGGACTCCGAAAAATTACATTTTGTGTAAGTTGGCTTCATCGATCCATTCATGGATGGAAGCAAACATATCGGAGTTGGAATCTTCGTTCTGTTGAAGTAGTCAAGGTTTTGACTTCAACAGGAACGAAATGGAACTGTGCGTTTACTAATAGATAAGTGGGGGCGATGTTGCATTTCTCATATTGTATGTCGATGACATACTGATTCTCGGAAATAACGTCCCAATGCTGCAGTCGGTAAAGGACTGGCTTGGGAGTTGGTTTTATGATTGACATGGGTAAAGCCACGTAGTTCTTGGATTTTGGATCTAAAGATAGAGATCCAAAAGAGCTGGTAGGACAAAGTCAGGATTCTTAAATTGACAAAGTCCTACACGTTTTCAGCATTCCAAGAAGGGTTTTATGCCAATGTCACATGGCATTACGTTAAGCAAGATACAGTGTCCTACGATAACTGCTGAGCTTAAATGCATGGATGAGATTCCATATGCGTCGGCAATTGGATCTATCATGTATGCCATGAAACGTACTTGTTTGATGTTGTTTTAATGTTAAGCAAGACAAGTAAAGACCAGTCAAATCCAGCAAAGAATCACTGGATTGCCGTAAAGAATATCCTAAAGTATTTGAGGAATACTAAGGATAAATTCTTGATTTACGGAGAAAGTGAGGTGCTACAAGTCGATAGAGTCTGAAAGGCAAGTTTCCAATAGACAAAGATAATTCCCGGTCACAGTCCGGCTATATCTTGTGTCTGACTGGCGGTGCAAGGCACTGTTGCTGACTCCATGACTTAAGCTGAACATTTCGCAGCTTGAGAAGCGGCGAAAGAGGTTGTTTGGAAAGAAGAGTTCATCACTGAACTTGATGTGATTCCCAGCATAGATGAGACTAGCTGCACATCAGAGGTCCAAACACCTTGAGGGTAGGTATAACCTATTCCGTGAGATAAATGACAGAGGTGTTAAGTAGATAAGCAAGTTTCATCGAATGAGAACGTTGCTAATCTATTAACGAAGCCACTCCTTATGCCTAAGCACGAGTCGCGGACTGTAGCTGTAGGATGAGTGAAATTAAGATGTAGTCTTAATTTCAGTGGGAGTTTGTAAAGGGCTTTACTTAGTTGTTTTGAAAGGTTCATGTAAACATAATATTTTATGTTTATGAAATCTATGATTTCTGGATTATTTTAACTGTGATATAAATAATCGTTCTAAAATGATTTATGTCATTATATATGGGCCATCGAAGTACATGAGTAAGACTTGATCCTGAAACCCCATATTTAACGAAATGACATAAATCATAGTGTCCATAGTCGAAGGTTGTTGAAATTGGAACACCAACAACCACTTGAGACTAGATTGTGTTGAGACTTATGACCAAGTTTCGAGGGGTCATAGATGCGCGGCATCAAAGTCGACACATAGGTATATGTAGGGGAGCATATGACCGGACATGGCCCGCTGATGAGAACTCTACAAGATATTAATATCTGTGTCATAAGAGGTTCTCATATACGACTATAGAGTATAGTCCTTAGACCTGAGTTCGCATGCATGTGGCTGCACATGGATTGATGCACTTTGATCATTGTCTAACGCTGTTTCGTAACTGGGAGCTATAAGGACCTTGGTTGGGTGTATTATGAAGCGTGTAGTTCATAGTGATGGAACAAGATGGGATTTGTCCCTGCCGTTTAACGGAGGTAATATCTCTAGGCCAATCGGAGACTTGATAGCTGGTAAGAGAATGGCCATTCCCAAACGGACTTGCCCAAGTCGTTTGCATTGTCAGTATCAAATCTGGTCCGATGAACATGGTCTGGCTATATAAGGATGACACGCATCTTGCCTTATGCCAGATCGAGATATTGAGACAAAAGGACTAGGGAATGTAGGATTCCAGTACAAGTGGGAGATTGTTGGGAATGTCCTGAAATCTACTGTACTATCTCTAGAAAGTATGATAAATGTCGAGATCAGACATAAGTCATAAATACTGGGTGATCATGATGGCTTGCTAGAGTCCGCTCATGATCTATAAGTTTAGGACTTATTGCCAGTATTGTATGATCCCAAAGGGTCACACACCATAGCTAACGGGAAAGTTAAATGGAATTAATACGGTAAGATGCAATGGCATTTACTGTATTAGATCAGAGAATTGGGCCAGACAAAATACAGGCTTTTGCCTGATTTGTGTCTTGGGCCCAAAAGATTAATGAGCCATTAGTCTAATGACTTGGGCCCATTAATGGGAGAGCTAAAAATCGCCAACCCTAGGGTTTTGTAACCCATCCTTGCGATTTCTGGGGTGGCCGTCGATCATCTCTCTCTCTAACTCTCTCTCTCTGATCCTCCATCCGGTCTAGCAGCCTGACGTTGCTTGTAAGAGTGTGGATACCAAAGGAGGAGCCGGTTTCTGATCTGCTCTAACTGATCTTGTCATTACCATCAATCCGCTGCAAAAGGTAATGTTACAGGTTTGATTTATGATTCGTTTTGCAAGAACCTAGATCTGTTAAGATTATGCGTTAGGTTGAAATATGAGAATTAAACCTTGAAAAACACCATAATCCTTCACTCTTATCATTCAATAAACTTACGCTTTTCACAATACTTTTTGCCTGAGAGACTTTAGAGCCGACTTGACCTAAAAACTCTCTCCGGCGACTTAAACAACTTTTCTTTGCCGACTTCCATCTCGGAAACTCCGGCATACAAACCCTAATTTCCTAATTCTCACCGTGTTCTTAAATTCTTCTTTTATAATCACTAATTCAAAAACCCTAAAATTCTTGCTATCTTTGGATACGCGGAATTGAGATCTTACAATCAATACGTGTTACCAACTTATTTATTTATGGGTCTGGAAATGTTTTTTTTAAGGTCAAGGACTTGCTGGATTAATGGTGGTGGCAATGTCTCACATTGGATGTGGATGGTACTATGCTTCAAAATACAGAGCCAAATTGAGGAACCAGTACTCCTTGCCCGAGGAGCCTTGTGCAGATGGAGCCTTCCACTTCTTCTGCTGCTCATGTGCTCTTTCTCAAGAACACCGCGAACTCAAATATCGAGGTCTTGATCCCTCTCTAGGTAACCAATCTCTATTTTCTACTCTTTTTAGTAATGATGCTATTTTTAATTTTGAGCGTGCGAGTCACCTTTACGATTATTTCACTATAAACAAATTGAATTAAAGAAGGTTTCTAAGAACATATTTTTTTTTTTTTTTAAAAAAGAACATATATTTATTACAAGATATTTTCTTCTTAAGTATGTATATACAGGACCACCACAAACAAACTGATTTAGGGAAGGACATATATCTAGTGACATTCTTCAGTATTATATTTTTTATTTGTGGAAGAACAACACTAAGACTAAGACTTTAATCAAAAATATACATGAGGAATCCAGCTGCATGTCTAGTAGGATAATTCTGTCTCGGTCTCGTGATGACATAATTTAATTCATCGTTTCGAAGATATAAATTAAACAAACTGGAAGATATACACTAATGGTTTTTTTTTTGTTTTTTTGTGTGGTAATGTTCAGTTATAACCTAAATCAAAGACCAGAAAAACTATAATATAGCAAATTTTCAACTCCAACTAAAATACTAATAAAAAAATTAAGTTATTATATGTGCGCACAGGAAATCATCTAGGCTGGTGTGGATAAGAATGATAGATATACCATTGATTCCGAGATAAATAATATAGTCTTTTTAGCAAGTGGATCGCCGCAAACATTAGAACGGATATATTTCTATAAAAATACTTAGAATGTACTAATATTACTACACTACAAGAAATAAGATAGATATCATCAGTTGTCAAAAAAAAAAAAATATCATCATTTTTTTGTCAAAAAAGAAGAAGGAGATATCATCATTTACAGTGTCAACAAATTATTGACGCTAGTAAGAATTATTAAAATTAACACTAAATATATAACTTATATCAGTTTTTTTGTCAAATTTTATATCAGTAAAAAATAATTGATGTTAATATTTACTTGACTTACTTTAATTAAAACAAAACTGAGACGTCACTTATACACAACTCAATTTGGTCCGTCTTTTTAATTGTTCTGTCTCAATAGATAAAATTATCTCTCTCTGGCGATTCTTCTAGCGAAATCTTCTACTTTCCTGTCTCTTCAACAGTCGCATCTCACCGTCATCGTGTTCGGTGATCATTCTCCCGTCGCCGTGCAGAGCTCTCTCCCGGATTCACTGTCGGAACCTCGGATTCCTCGAATTTGCTGTTGGAATTTCACTTTTCTTCTCACTCTTAACATGGATGTTATGTGGGAAGCCTTACAAAACTTAAGCTTGGGTGGCGAAAATCGAACATCCCAGCCTATCTCAGATGAAGCTCGCCAATCCCGTCTCTCAAACAATCGGCTCAGTTTGCTTGCCAAGGCTCTGAATCCCTCTCAACAGAAACCCTTAGACCTCAAAATCCTCCTCCCGAAAGCATGGCGTTTGGAGGATAAGCTCACTAGCCGCATAAACAACGATGGAACCGTTCAATTCTACTTCAAAGTGGAACATTACCTCATGAATGTGTTCGAGAATGAACCGTGGCACTGTAACTATTGGATGGTGGCCCTCGATCGATGGACTCGCAGGTTTGAGTCAGATTTTCTACCCAAGATTCCTTTCTAGGTCAAAATCCTACATATTCCAGAAGATTCTCGGTCTAAGACTATCACCACTGAGGTCGCTGAACCACTGGGCGAAATTGACGACATCCGCATACTGGAAGCTACCCAAAATTCAGAGAGTGAGGTATGGGTTCATGTGGTTCGAAACATCTCTGACCGTTTAATCTTTATTCGCTACATGGAATTTGAGCCTGGTGTACCAATTATGGTTCGCTTTATATACAAGAAGCTCCGAAAATTCTGTTTCCGATGTGGAGCCTTATCACATAGCGAAGCTACTTGTGCGTATGAAGGTGAGGTGTACCATCAGACTGGGCTTGACCAAAGGCGTTCAGATACATCTATGCCGGATCAACTCCAACTGCCTCCTACTCGATCTCGTCCTGACCCTGGTCCATCTCGTGTATATCGTGATCATCATTTGGAATTACAACAAGAAGATCCGGAAGCATTCTCAGCTCAGGCTTCTCCGCATAGGCAAATATCTCAACCAACACCCCTGGAACATGATGACACTATGGGTGAGAACGTTACATCGAATGTTAATATGGAGGTTTCTGAAAACCTTCTTCCAACAGGCTCACTTGGCAATGGATTTAACTTCCAACAGCCGGCTCCGGTTGATATGCCTCCAACCCATCCTACTGCACCCGGTATAGAATCTCCTAACCATAATCCACCAGTCAGGGGTACTAAACGGAAGGCATTACGTGTGGACACAGATGATGAAGTCTCTACTACTCGTCAAAAACAAGATCATACACCCAAACATCCTACTGACGAAGGGGAGGTAGCAACCCCGAAGCCACCAACTCCCCAATGAGACTTTTGCATTGGAATTGTCAAGGTTTGAGGAACCCCTTGACAATTCCATACCTCAAAGATATCAACCGTAAATATCATGTTGATATCTTGTTCCTAGTAGAAACCAAAAATACTAACGGTTTTGTACAGAATCTCGTGCACGAGCTCCACTTTCCTCACCAAATTTTGGTACCAGCTGATGGGTTAAGTGGCGGCTTAGCAATATTTTGGCGAGACACGGTGAAGTGCAATTTTCCCTATCCCCCGACACTCCACTGTACAGATATCAATGTTATTGACGGATCATCTACTTTTTGTATCACCTATATCTATGGACCTTCAAGAAGGAATCTCAGGAACGGTTTTTGGTCTCAGCAAATGAATTCTGTCTTGATGGGGAGATACAAACGTAAGCCAAGATTGGTTTTAGGAGATCTAAATGAGCTTAAAGACAACACTGAAAAGCAAGGTGGTCAACCATATCCGGAATGGCATTTCAATACCTTTAGGCGCTTCCTCAATATCTCCGGATTGCATGAGATTAAAACGTATGGTGACTGCTTTACATGGACGGGTAATAGATCCAATGGTAACATCAAATGCAAACTGGATAGAGCAGTGGCAAATGCGGATTGGTTTGATATGTTCCCTCAGGCATGGGCTCAATTACTTCACTGGCAAGGATCTGACCACCGTCCTCTACTGCTTTATACTGACAATACAAGGTGGCAAGCTCCCCGGCTATTTAGATATGACAATAGATGGCGATACAATAATGAGATCCAACAAGTTATTAGCACAACATGGGAGCGCCAGTGCAGTGATCTTTCACCCTCTAATTTCTATGAAGCTCTTAAGCGATGTCGAGCAGCTCTATCACGGTGGAAATCACATAAGCGCTACAACTCAGCAAAAATTATCTGCCATCTTCAGGAACAACTCCATGCATCGTATGATTCTGATCACCTTGACTATACTTATATTTCATCTCTTAAGAAACAATTACATCATGAATATCGTATGGAGGAGGAATTTTGGAGAACTAAAAGCAGAGTATTGACAATTCAAGCAGGAGATCGTAATACAAAGTTTTTTCATGCTAAGACTAAGCAAAGAAGAAACTACAACCGAATCATTGCTATACAAGATTCTGAGGGCAACTTGTATAGTGACCCCCAAAACATTCAGGAAGTGATTACTCAATATTTCTCTGACCTGTTTTCCTCTTCTTGCAGTTCTTCTACGGAATCCTTCCTCCAACATATTCAACCGCGTGTCACTGATGAGGTTAACAATCGTCTCACTGCACCAGTAACAGAGAATGAAATTTTCCAAGCAGTTTAAGGAATGAATGCAGACAAAGCTCCAGGACCAAACGGCCTTAATGCGGGCTTTTATCAATACCATTGGTCTGCCATCAAACAAGGTGTGATCAACTTTATTCAGTCATTTTTTCAAACCGGGTATTTGGATCCGCGACTTAATCACACACATATTTGTCTGGTCCCTAAAAGAGAGAACCCCAATCAAGTAAAGGACTTCCGCCATATAAGCCTAGCCAATATTGCCTATAAGCTTATTTCTAAAATATTAGCTGAGAGACTCAAGCAAAATCTCGGTACTATTATATCTGAATCCCAGTCTGTATTTATCCCGGGTCGATATATTACAGATAACGTTTTAATAACTCATGAGCTTCTTCATTCTCTTACCACTAAAAATCCAAATACTCCTTACATGGCTCTGAAGTTAGATATTGCTAAAGCTTTTGACAAGATTGAATGGACTTACCTCTTCTCCATACTTAAAAAACTTGGATTGCAGACATCTGGTGCAGCTGGATCAAGACGTGTGTTACCACGGTCAATTATTCCATTCTGGTCAATGGATCACCCACGGATATTATTACTCCTCAGCGCGGCATTAGACAGGGTGATCCCATATTTCCGTATCTTTATATTTTGTGTGCTGAAGGCTTATCTTCTGCTCTTACTTATGCTATAAAAACTAAGTGTATTCATGGATTTCGAGCTAGCCGGAATGGACCTGTCATATCTCATATGTTTTTTGCCGATGATTCTCTCTTGTTCTGTCGTGCAGAGGTAGATGAATGCAGAGAGATACTACGCATTCTGGAGGAATATGCTGCTGCTTCTGGAAAAACTGTCAACTTTCAAAATTCAGCTATCCTATTTGGTAAGTCTGTTTCGAGCTCTACTCAGAAACAACTTACTCAGCTTACTGGTATTACTAAAGTTGGAACGTTTGGTCGCTATTTAGGATTGCCTGAAACTGTTGGCCGAAATAAAACTGATGTCTTCTCCTTTATATGCCAACGGGTCCAAAGTAAATTGGAAAGTTGGTACTCTCAACTTTTATCTCCTGCGGGCAAGGAATAACTTATCAAATCAATTGCAATTGCCTTCCCCACTTACACGATGTTCTGTTTTCTACTACCTAAACGTATAATTTCTAAACTTACAGGACTTATTCGAAAATTCTGGTGGTCTGCGGAGTGCAACAAACATAGGATTTCTTGGACCTCCTGGAGCAAAATTACACAATTAAAGCAATATGGTGGTCTATGCTTTCGAGATTTACATAAATTTAATATCACTTTACTGGCCAAGCAATCCTAGAGACTACTCAAAGCCCCTCAATCCCTATTTGCTAGAGTTTTTAAAGCGAAATACTATCCTAAGACCAACTTACAAGAAGCCACTCTGGGACGCCACCCAAGCTATGCATGGAGAAGTATCAGTCAAGGTGTTTCTCTGATATGCCAAGGCCTCAAATGGAGAGTAGAGAACGGACAAACATTCCGTATCAGTCAAGATAGTTGGATTGATACTCCTCCTCGTCCTTCTTGCATGAACCCATATATCTGTCATGATCAGGCTCCGGTTTCAGATCTCCTCTCGCCATCTAGTTCAGCCTGGTCAGACACAAAGCTTAGAGGTATGATACACCCTGACGATATACCTCTCATTTATAAAATCAGACTAAGGATTAATATTCAACCGCTATCTGACTCATTCGTCCTTTTTTTGCAACATGATCCTGCCTAAGATAAGAGCCGCGCCAGTCGTCGCAACGCTGACGCTCCGTCTCCAGCCACACCGACAGGCAGTGCCACCAGTGTTCATGGAAGTCAGGAACCAGCAGCTGAACACTCAGGAGGAGCAGCGTTAGCTGCAGGACATGTAGTCATGGATGCAGCTCTTCTGCAAGAGCTGTTAGCCCTCTGGCAGGCGCATGTTGTAGCTACCGGCACTGCAGGAGGTGTTTCAGGAGTAGCAACAAGAGCTGCTATGGGAGCTAAAATGGGAGCTGTAGGAGCAGGAGCAGGAGCTCCCGAGGCTATGCTAGGGAATGTTAATGTGGTGCCTGGAGCCGCATGAGGAGTCGGAAATGCGGAAGGGGCTGGGGCACCAGGTGGAGCTGGCTTTGTCGCTGGAGGAGCTGGATTCGCTCCTATGGATTTTGGATTCGTTCAACCACCACCAGTGATGAACCAATACCCGCTACCACCGCCACCACAGGCGCGAGGAGTGGTGCAAGGGATGTCCTACTGGAGTACGTTGAAGCATCTGCGGGAAATGCAAATGGAGCATTTTGCCGGTGGAGTCAGTGCCATTGCAGCTAACAATTGAAAAACGAAGTTGGAGCGGAATTTGGATACCGCCAGGTGTCCGATGGAATTTCGTGTGGAGATAGCAACCTTCTACCTCAAGGATGATGCACTGGTCTGGTGGGAAGGAGTATTGGAAAGCGTTCAAGGAAGTCGGCTGACATGGATGGATTTCCGAGAAGCTTTCAACCGAAAGTAGTTTCCGGAAGTGGCCATGGATAGGTTGGAAGGGGAATTCCAAAACCTCCGTCAGGGAAACCGGAGCATGCGGAAGTATGGAGAGGAGTTCAATCGTCTGAGGAGATTTGCAGCCAGGTACCTGACCGAGCGGGAGATGATTCGTCGGTTCCTCGCTGGACTGAAGATAAAGCTCAAGTTCCGCTGCAAGCTGAGGGATTATTTTGACATCCACGATCTGATTGAGAAGGCAGCTGATGCTTAGACTAATTGGGAGGAAGAGCAGAAACAGCATCGGAATGCGCATAACAGAGGTGCGAAGAGGAGCTGGAAAACCACAAATGCTACCGCGCCAGCAACTTTATTGCAGCTGGTGCAGCCGTTGCAGCAAGTGGCACCAAGGGCATGTTTTAAGTGCGGAAAACCAGGGAATTACAAAAGGGAGTTTACACTTAACGTGGTATGATTCCAATGCGGTCAGTCGGGACATGCGGTGAGAGACTGTCCGAACCGAGTCGGCAGGGCATGAGTTGGAGTGAAACCGTTACCGCCACCTCCACCAAGAGGCCAAGTAGGAGCTGGGCTACATCCGGTACCGCCACCGCCACCAGGAGGGCAAGCCGGAGGACCTCGGGTGTACGCTTCTGGAAACCATGAAGGAGCAGAGCCGATTGCGAGTATGTAATTCCTGCTTTATTGCGTGAATTCTTGTGGAGTCGTGATTGTCAAAAATTTAGTAGCTTAGTTTTAGAAAACCATGTAGGATCGGTTGTGGTTGGAGGAGTACCCCCCCATACCTTGTTTGACACGGGAGCTACACATAGCTTTGTAAGCCCAAAGCTAGCGAGCTACTGAACCTTTAAAGGCAGGTTTGTCGAAGGATCATGAAGGCCGAGATCGCCGGAGCGGAGAAAGTAGCAGGCACTAGGATCAGTGACGGTGGCCTGAGTCGACTTATTAGTGGATCTAGCGCAAGTGGATCTAGGTCGCTACGAAGTCATCCTAGGAATGGATTGGTTGGTACAACACCGGGCCGTAATAGATTGCGCCAAGGCAACCGTCACTTTTCCTCGTGAAGAGGGAAAGGTTGTTTTCAAGGGAATGAAAACGCGGACAGGCATATCAATCACATCCATGATGCAAGCAGAAGAGCTTATCAGCAAAGGAAACGAGGCGTTCCTGGCAACCATCTCGATGACCAAGGAAGAGGAAGCTCCGAGCTTGGAAACCATTTCGGTGGCTGCAGAATACGAGGATGTATTCGCGCTATTGAAAGGACCGCCACCGGAGTGGTACGATGCCTTTATGATAGAGCTAGAGCCCGGAACAACACCTGTGTCGAGGGATCCCTATCGTTTAGCGCCCGCAGAAATGACCAAGTTGAAGAAGCAATTGGAGGACCTTGTGGAGAAAGGATTCGTTCGACCGAGCAGTTTGCCATGGGGAGCACCAGACTTGTTTGTCAAGAAGAAGGACGGAAGTTTCAGACTTTGTATCGACTACCGAGGCCTGAACAAGGTGACCATCAAGAACAAGTACCCGTTGCCCAGGATCGATGAGCTTTTGGACCAGCTGCAAGGAGCCTCCTGGTTCTCTAAGATCAATCTTGCCTCGGGGTACCACTAGATCCGAATAGCAGAGGAGTACATTCGGAAGACGGCATTCCGGACCCGTTATGGACACTACAAGTTCGTGGTAATGCCGTTCAGTTTGACCAACGCGCCAGCAGATTTCATGAAGATGATGAACAACGTTTTCCAGGAGTACCTGGACAGTGTGTTATCGTCTTTATCGATGATATATTGGTTTACTCGAGGTGTAAGGAAGAGCACGAGTGGCACCTCCGGATTGTTCTTGATACGCTTAGGAAGCAGCAGTTGTTCGCCAAGTTCAGCAAGTGCAGTTTCTGGCAAAGGGAGATTGGATTCCTAGGCCATGTGATCTCAAAAACCGGAGTAGCAGTGGATCCGGAAATGATCACCTCTATCACCAACTGGATAAGGCTGGAGAATTCGACCTATGTTCGCAGTTTCTTGGGGTTGGCAGGATACTACATGAAGTTTGTGGAAAGATTCACCAGCATAGCTAAGCCTTTGACGACTTTGACAGAAAAGGACGTCAAGTTCATATGGACGGAGAAGTGCGCCCAGAGTTTCGAGCAACTAAAGGAAATATTGACTCGGACTCTAGTGTTAGTGCTACAGCGGCCGGGAATACTGTACGTAGTTTACACGGACGCATCCGGAGTCGGATTAGGGTTTGTGTTTGATGCAAGAGGAAAGGGTGATTGCATACGCATCAAGACAGTTGAGGAAGCACGAGGTTAATTACCCCACTCACAACTTGGAATTGGCAGCAGTAGTCTTTGCGTTGAAGATATGGTGTGCCTACCTATAAGAGTTTGAAGTACGTCATCACCCAAGGAGAACTGAATTTGAGACAGCGCCGATGGATGGAACTTCTAGCAGATTACGATCTCGAGATCAAGTACCACCCGTGGAAGGCTAATCAGGTGGCTGATGCGCTAAGCAGAAGGAAGGTTGTAGTATCAGAAAATAAGGAGGTGCATGAATTGTCAGCTACCCTAGCAAACTTGCAGTTGTGTGCCACCACAGTCGAAGCAGATGTCACCGGATTGGAGGCTTTGGACCAAGCTGACCTGTTGGGAAGGATCAGAGAGGCTCAACCGCAGGATGACACCCTGCGAGCGATGGTCGAGAAGGGAGTGATTGGATATCACGCCGCGACCAATGGAGCGATCTTGTTCAAGAACTGAGTTTGTGTGCCGAAAGACCAGGAGTTGAGAAATGAGATACTAAAGCAAGCTCACCAGTCACAGTTCTTGATACACCCTAGGAACCATAAGATGTATCAGAATCTGAAGCGATACTACCATTGGAAAGGTATGAAGAGGGAGGTAGCAAAGTGGGTGTCGCGGTGTCAGAACTGTCAACAAGTCAAAGCAGAGAGAACCTAGCGGATTATTGCAAGGGTTTCCTATACCAGAATGGAAATGAGATATGGTGACCATGGAATTCGTTACTGGGCTACTAAGGACGACAGGAAGGAAGGATGCGATTTGGGTAATTGTGGATCGACTCACCAAGACATGACACTTCTTGGCAATAAAGAAAACATATGGAACAGAGGTTCTCGCCCAAAAATATGTGGAGTGTATAGTGAAGTTGCACAGTTCACCAGTCAGCATCGTGTTTGACAGAGATCCGAAGTTCACCTCTATCTTCTGGCAAGCGTTTCAGAAAGCGATGGGCACAAAGGTACTTCTTAGTACGGCATATAATCCTCAGACCGATGGACAGTCTGAGCGGACCATCCAAACATTGGAAGATATGCTGAGAGCGTGTGTGTTGGATTGGGAAGGAAACTAGGTTAAGTTCCTACCGTTGGTTGAGTTTTCCTACAACAACAGCTACCACCAGAGCATAGGGATGTCGCCATACGAGGCTTTGTATGGTCGACCCTGCAAGACCCCCCTATGTTGGACCTAGGTGGGGGAGAGGCGTGATTTGGAGCCGGAGATGATTCAGGAAACGATCGAGCAAGTGGAATTTCTCAAGGAAAGGCTAAAGCAGGCCCACGATCGTCAGAAGAGTTATGTGGATAAGCGCCGAAAGGATTTGGAGTTCAGCGTGGGCGATTCGGTGTATCTTAAGATGAGGACGTTCCGGGGCAATGATCCCAATCGTAAGCTCGAAAAGTTGAGGCCGAGGTATATAGGACCGTTCGTGATAGTCGAGATAGTTGGAGTGGTGGCGTACAGGTTAGAGTTACCGCAAGAGCTGTCGGACTTTCACAAGGTGTTCCATGTGTATGTGCTGCGGAAGCTTGTTCTTGAACGAGAACTGATATTGCCTAAGCCGCATCAGACGTCAACCGTAATTTGTCAGTTATTAGCAGGTCGGTCGGGATTATAGATCGTTAAGAGTCTGATTTTAGCGGAAAATTAACCAAAATGGCACTGGACCGCTGGGAGAGAGACAGAATTCAAGATGATGTCTGGGAACCCGAACTGCAGTTTAAGTTAAGCCATCCAGAGGTTTTTACGGAATCCAGCGGCATATCGAATTGGGGGACGAATTCCCGGTTGGTGGGGGAGAATTGTAATGGCCCAATATTTGGCCCATTTCTTGGGCCCAAAGAAAAGGAAGGAGTGGGCCAAAAGCCCAAGGCCCAACCCACCACTTTGAAAACCCTAGGGAAATCCCCTATAAAAAGAGGAGCACCCGTCTCATTTCTGCACAAATCCCAAAGCAACGAAGCTCTGCCCGTGCCCTGAGCCAGCCAGCCACCGCCGACAAGCCCGAAACTGCCGACGACTGCCGGCCAGCCACCGCCAACTGCCGCCGGCCGGACCACCGCCAGAGCGCCGACCGCCGGCCAGCCGCCACCCGGAGCCACCGCCTGTCGCTGGATTTTTGCAGGAAAATCCCGATCCGCCCCGTTTTTGATCCCGAACCCCGAGTCATAGTCTTCTCAATTCATTTGAGTGCAAAGCCCTCGGTTCTTCACGTCTTTGAGGTTTGAATTCCCGGATCTCAGATATACTTTGTTTCTTCTTATAAAACCCAAATCTTCTTCAGATCTATGCTTCTAGATCAGATCTGATCCGTAGAAGTTGTAGATCTGAACCGTATGTCTCAATCTGTCTTTCTCTCGCTCAGATCTGAACCCAAATAGATCCGTTCTTTCTTTCTCTAGATCTGTCGTCTAAAACCCTAGATCCGTGTGCAGGATCTCTAGATCTACCGTCGAATCTCAGATCTACTTCCGAATCTCATATCTAGACTAAGGTGAGGACCGAACGTGTTCTCTACTTATTTCTACTGCAATCTCAGGACATGAGTCCACGTTAATAGTATCTTTCCTTGGTAGTGTAGATATAGCGGATGATTTGAGTTGATGCGATTGAAAAGACACCTAGAAGATAATAGGTTATCACTTGAACCGAAAACGTTGTTTGTGTATGATGGCTATGTGTGGTAGAACTGTTATAGGAATTGAGTGCAGGGCGCTTAGGCCGGTGTAGGTAACACGTTCTAATCGTCGTGAGGGGGTCTTGGCGAGCCCCCCGACTGGTTGGCTTCGGGCCGGGAGTGTAAGCTATTGCGCTGAGCAGGTGTCCAGGAGTGTGAGAGCTTCGGGCTTGGTAAGCACGAATGGACGTTAGATTGTTTGAGAGCCTACGGGCGTTGGGTGTTATTAGCCTTGGACTTGTTTCTTGATGTTGTGCTAGTGTATGTCGAGATAGCGGATTCCTAGAGTCCGCCCTCAATGGGTATTAGTGTTGAACCAACTACTCAGGCCTCCGTTGTTGTTTGTTTTGCAAGTAATCCCGGAGAGTTGTGGGGGTAGATGGACGGTGTGGTGTTACGTTTGGGAAACGGGTTTTCTCTTTTTTCTTTTGGCGTTCTTTTATTTCAATAAGACTCATGCATTGCTTTCGTTTCACGTTATGACTATTTCAGTTTGGTTATGTTTTCTTGTAAGACTCGATTTTGATTTTTTAATAAAGTAAACCATTTTGGTTATGTAAGTGTTGGATTGTGGTTTATGGCTTGGTTCATGGGGTTTGTGGACTATGACTTGAGAAGTCAAAGAGTCGTTGACTGGATCCGACGGGACGGGTGTTACACATATCTTGAAAATTCTAACACCGGTGTTCTCTTATTTTCTCCGATCTCTTTGTTGGTGTGCAGTGTCTCTTACTAACATTAGAAAAGAGTCCGTCTCTGTTGCTTTTTATTTCTCGGCTTCTAGTTCTCAAATTTTTTTATAGTGTGGGTCTACGATTAAGATTTAGATCTGCTATCGTTGGGTCTGTCGCTGGTGGCTCTCTCTCTCTTTGCTCTAGTTTATCAATGGTCTCTTTGACTCCCTTTGTTAGAAGTTTAAGGAATGTCTTGAAAATGCAAGATCTACTTGATATATAATGTAATACATGGTATTCTTTTTCAAAATCTTTTATTGTAAAGCAACCTTACATGTTTCATCTTAACAATCTAGCCTCATTCGCTTTTCGATCTATACGTGATCTCAAAGCCTCTCAAAATAACCCTTTAGCACTCGTGTTTGATACCCTTACAAGAACACCCAAACCCCTTTTGCTAAATGTTATATCTCTTAATGCATCGGCTTCTATGAAAGCCCTAGCCAACCTATTTATACATAATATGATCATTTACGGATAACCTATCTACCCAAGTTAACTTTCCATTTTGATAAGCACAAATCATTTAGGACAAATATTCATTTTTCTAAATCTTCTCCAAATATAATAACTTCTTGATCCTTACGTGTATCCTCTCCAAGATATTCATCCAGCTCAGCTTTCCTCCTTTTGGCTCGTCCTAGTCAACTACAAGCTGCCTAAGAGTTCTGATCCTCAACCTCATGTCAGCTTCAAGGCGATCTCTCTCTCGTTGATGCACACATTGATCCACGCCTTGATTGAGTCAGGTTCTGTCGTAGCTCCTGACCTAATTCGCTGCATCTTCAATCTCCCCCTTTTAGCTTTGTGTGTCTCTTAAGTATTTTTCATTACACATTAGATACACATAGCTGAAGCATAAAATTATGATCTTGAACTTAGGACGTTAGTTAGAAAACAAATGTGCAATCACTGATGCATTAACATGTCATAAGTTCGAAAAAGAAAGAGAGGAATAAAACAAGTTCAACACAAAACTAAAAATTTGATCCTACTCCTCCAAAATTCAAAGAACGTGACCCAGAGCATTCCAAAAACAAAAATGAAGTTCACTCAGGTCACTCCCCCATAAACTAAGCCCTAAAGACTTATTCATCACTTGAAGCGTCATCATCATCATCTTCTTCTTCGGGGGACTCTTATTGCTCCGAATCCTCCTCAGATTCACTACAAGAAAAAGCTCTATTCTTAGCACACGAAAAACGCCATGGTATGTATATGATGGCGTTTTTGAAAATGCTCTGTCTGCCCCAGCTATAATAGGTAGGCCAGATACGATAGCGTTTTTGTACGTGCTATAATAATTTACATATATTATAGCATTATTTGTTCATGCTATTATTTGGTTAACTTATCATAGCTTTAGTTTTGTTTGCCATTGAAATATATGTTATAGCTTTATTTCACTGCCCTAATACATTTAGTAATAGCATTAACATATCTTTTGTTTTAAAAGTTATAGCTCTTGTAGTGTGCTATTTCAGAGGAAATTATAACAAGTATCTTATATGTCATTATATTTGTTGTGATGGCATTTTTATATTAATACGTATACTATTACATATATGATCATTTTCCAAAACCTGCTTCGAAACACAAATTCATTCCACACAAAATATCAAACATGTTTCATACCAACAACACATTACCAATCCGAAACATAAGTCAAGTCTTAACACACAACACATCACATAGTTTTAGTTAATGAAACTTGAAACCTGATAAGCTTTAACACAAGATGACATTCTCCTTTGGCCATGCAATGGATGAACCAATTGCATCTCCCATGCACTCGATTTCAGACGAAGGCCTCCAAACTGCTGCACCAACGACCTTCACTATATCAACCCAAACTCTAACTGCATTAGGCCCCAAAGGAACAAAATGAACCTTTTGGTCTGGATTGTCTGTAGCCCAACGTCCCTCAGCAACCACCTGTTTCTTCCCAGCAATTGACAACAGCCTGCACTTCTGATTTTCCTTACCAGTTTCATTTGGACCGAGATGCTACAACAAAAGAAAGACAAACCAAGGTTCTCATTATCCTGGAATAAACAAACTCTAACAACAAATTCACTTCAAGGATTAAGAAAATTACCTGAGATCTTCTAAGAGGGGAGTGGACTGCATGTGGTTTCTTAGGACTAGGCTTTGGAGAAATCTTTTTGGGAGATATCTGAGTTGGAGATTGCTCTGTAGGACATTTCTGTGTTGGTGATGCATTACTTGGCCCATCTGTTGCAGTTTTCTGCGTTGGAGATGCTGATGCTGCTTTCGTACTTGATGTCTTCGCAGCTGAAGCTTGCTTCTGTTGAGGAGGTCTCTGAATTGTAGAGTTATCATCTTGAAACACACACTTATTTGCAGGCCATGCTACAAAAGTCTTCAAAGAGTCTCGAATGTAGGTCATCTCTGCTGTTGGCCTCTATAGGAAAGTGTCTGGTTCACATACCACATCAACAAACACTTTCACTGCATTGGGTCCAAGAGGAACACCATTCACCAATGCTTTTGGTTCCTCACACTGCCACTGTCCTTCCGCAATTACCTCATCATTGCCACACCAATTCAGAAGTTTGCATTTGTTCACAGAATTGGGTGTTGGGCTCTATTAGAAACATGCATAAAACATTTTGAATCTCTCAAGTTTAACATTCCAACATATATCAACAAAGCAAACAACTAATACATTGTTCTAAAGAAGAAACATTACCATAAGAGGAATGTCATCTGAAAGGAGTCCATGGTCTAGAACGACGCAATTACTTGCAGGCCATGCAATCATCTCCCCAACGGCTTGCTCAACATTATACATCTCGGGTGCAGGTCTCCAGAGAAAGGCATCTGACTTGAGTGCAGTGTCCACAAACACTTTAACTGCTAGAGGGCCTAATGGGATGCCATTTATATCATCCTCTGGATCGGTCGACAAAACTCTTCCCTCAGCGACGTTCGCATCAGAACCAGACCAGTCTACCAACACACACCTAGGATGTGCACGTTTGTTAACACTCTGCAAATTGTTCAATTGGAAAATGTCAGACATATACATTTCAAAAACATCATGAATAAACATAATGTATTGTTGACTTACTTTGGCTCTAGCAGCAGCTGAATTTTCTTCCGCAATTACCTCATGAATAAACATAATGTATTGTAACTTGGTCTTCCCTATGTTTCTGCCCATAGCCCTCAAACGGCCCGGATTATCAGGTCCTAATAGTTGGGAAAGCTGGTCCATACTAGGGTCAGTTGAATTTGCTGGGCCATGCTCATTGTCAATGATCTCAGCTGCCTTTTTCTACAAAAGAGTAATGTCAGTAATCAGATGCTAAAACTGGATAACAGACAAGGAACCAAGTAATATACTTAATAACTACTATACTTACAAACTTCTCTGCTGCAATTGTATTGACTGGTGTACCATTTTTTTTTGTACGTGACTTGACCCACACCTTCAGCCTAGTCACTTGACTTGTCTCTCTACTTTCTCTTTTCTGTGAAAATACAAGTCCAGTGTGCTTACAAGCCATTACACTCAATATCCGTATTAGCAGAAATAACTAAATGTTTGTACCATGTCTTCAGCTAGTCTGACCATCCCTCTACGGCTACAAGTGTGAGGTATTTGCTTCTTCCTCCTTTCTTTGTAGGAATCACTTACAACCTGTCACCATCATATTAGCAAGATATTACTGAATACTGAAACTCATGTGTATTGCAAGACAATACCTTAAAGGTTGAGCTGGTCTTTTGTTTGACAAACTTGCGCCAATCTGTTGGTGTGACATTCTTCGGTCTAAGTTTCATCCTCTCTTGGTTAGTAGTAGCTTTACATCTCAACTGTATGACTAGTCGTGATTTAGAAGCCCTCCACAGACATCCCATTTGCTTCAACACTGCAGTCTTTTGATACTCTTCATCGAGTTCAAACCTAGCTTGTATTAAAACACCAACAAAACACAAAACTTACAATCAAACATTCATAAACAAAAAGACACATAGGCTAATTAAAAAGGAAAAGTTTACCTGAACAGATTTCCACAGAACAATTTTCACTTCCTCACTGAGTTTTCTCCAATCTTCAACTGTGACATGAACATGTTCTCGAACTAGAGGACCAAGATATGATGATAATTTCACTGATCCCACACCAACAGGATCTCCCATATCAGTGAACTCAACTCTCTCTCTAAAACTTGGATCCTTGGCTATGTTCTTCATCTTTGTTGGTCCTCTGTGTTTCTTACGCTTTGGTTGATCTCCAGTTGCAGGCTGGTCACACATCTCCATCTCACCTTCAAGCTCTTCATCTACGACTGGTTCCTCAGCTTCTCCTTCTTTCTCATTTTGTGTTTCTTCATTGAGTCCTCCCATCCCGTCATCATGGTTTTCTTGTTCAGATTGTGCTGCCTGTGTTGCTCCTTCATCTGCCTGAGCTTGTTCTTCATCTTGCTGATGCTCATCATCCTTTGGTTCTTCCGCAACATCATGAGCTTGTTCTTCTGGCTGTTGTTCCCCTTCGGTTTGTGTTTGGTAATACACAACTCCCAAATGTTCCACCTCGTCTGTATCTCCTTTGGCCGGCACCTCCTTAGTGACTTTCTGGTTTTTCCTTTGTGCAATGTGTTTCTTGCGTACCATGTTAGCTCACCTGAAACAAACAACATAATTAATTAGTACACTGTCAGAGTGATTGCCTACACTGCTATACATGTTCCAAAAAACCAAAAAAGACACAACGTGGCAAAACAATGCAATCAACACATAATTCAAACAACAGCCACACACACAAAAATGCAACCAGCACACAATTCAATCAAACATATATTCCTTCACAATCACTACGGGCATTCTGAGTTTCTTCATTTTCAAGGTCAAAGTCAACAGTTGTCGGCAATGGTCCAATCTCTGCAATCTCATCTCCTTCCTCTTCCTCACTGTATCTCCTTGAAGAACCTCTTAGCACAACATACCAATTTGATGTGTCATCCTCTCTGGAGTAAAAAACCTGCTTGGCCTGTGAAGCCAATATATATGGATCCCTCAGGAAGGAAACTTGACACTGATTCAAGTTGACCAGTGTGTACCCATCCTCCACCTTAACACCATTACCCCTTACTGCCCACTGACATCGGAAGAGAGGTACGTAGAACACATTGTAATCCAGTAAGATGATGTCTACCACTCTCCCATAGTAAGATACAAGGTCAGCAACTTGAGATGTGTCTTTCGCACTTGATCTACACATTGCAGTTGCTTCATAAAAGACGCCACTGTTTTGACTTTCCTTATGGTTTGAGTGGGTGTGAAACCGCTGACCATTCACAATGTAACCTGTATACGATCTAGCACTACTGCGTGGACCATATTCCAACCACTTTAGTGTTTCATCATGAGTTTCTGAGTCGATGGGCACCTAGCAATATTCACAAGTAAAAGTTCAACTCCGTGCACATTAATATAAGAACATAAAGCCAAAATGTTTAATAAGTCTTGCATGTTCTTTCAACCAGGAAGCAAACTTTTGAGTATGAAGACTCCATAAATATGTAGCATCACGACTGCATTTTGCATTGGAATCTTGTAGATGTTGTAGATGCATGCTTGTAAGAGGAAAAAAAAAGAAGATATCAGTCTAAATACGTAACAAATCAATGACTAATTAAATCTAAAACAATCTTTAGACTTACTCCACATATGGATCAACCACAGCCATATTCTGAATGACTACAAGGTGGGCTATTCTCGTCTCCATCTCAGATAGATTAACTATTGTGGCTGCAGATATTGGACGGCCCTCTAATATGGATTGACTCTCATAATCCGTATTCCTGTCCAGTTTCTCCTCTACACTTGTTGTTCTTTTGAGAAAGTCGCTACATAATTGCATGCATTCTTCTGCTAGATAGGACTCAGCAATACATCACTCGGGTCTGGCAGAGTTTCTGACAAAGTCTTTGAGCACCTTCATGTACCTAGACATAGTAAAAAGGGTATTACTATCATACCAGATTAATAAGTAATTGAATTACAAGTATGATATAGTGGAAAGTATACCTTTCAAATGGGTACATCCAACGGAAATGCACTGGTCCACTTAATCTAGCTTCTCTTCCTAGATGAACAGTCAAGTGGACCATGATATCAAAGAAGGTGGGAGGAAAAAAACTCTCAAACGGTTGAAAAATGTACATAACCGTGCAATTGCTATCCGTGGACCTTTAGGCAGTAAACCTCTAAGAGAAACAGGTAGGAACTTCTGCATCAGGACATGGTAGTCATGTGATTTAAGACCAGATACCTTACTGTCTTCCAAAGAAACGCCCCTTGATATATTAGAACAATATCCATCAGGCCCTTTAAAGTCATATAGTCGCTTGCAGAACACTTTCTTCTCAGTCTTGGACAAAGACCAAGGTGCTGCAGGAAGGTACGTCCTTTTTCCTTTGATGCTAGGATGCAGATCCTTCCTAATACCCAAATGTTCCAGATCTTTACGAGTATTAAGCCCATCCTTTGACTTGCCACAATGGAGTAATGTTGATACAATGCTTGCAGCCACATTTCTCTCAATATGCATAACATCCAAGTTATGCCTCACAGGGAGCTCCTAAGTAACAAACACAATAAACAAACCAAAATTAGACAAGCCAATCTGATTATTGTTCAATGAATGCATACTTAATAGTTGAACTTTTAACATACCTCCCAATAAGGCAACTTGAAGAATACAGATCTTTTCTTCCATCTTGACATTTCCTCTTCATCTACTTTTGTTTCTTCCTCTTTCTCAGACTCACTAGAGGCAGAGTCAATCTCAGTTTCTTCTACAACAGTCCTTTTTCTCTTCTTCACAGGTTCTTTAACCTTTCCAAAGTTGTTCTTATAGTTTCTCAATTGGTGAGAAATTTCTTGACCAGATAATATCCTAGCTCTCTTGCCATTTTCAGTGTGTCCATCAAACCAAGCCTTCTTTACCCGAAACCTATGCATTGGTCCCAAACCCTTTCTATGTGACATATACACGTGCTTCCTACTATACTTCAGCCACCTACTGTCAGTGTGTTTCCCGCACAAGGGACATCCCATTTTTCCCTTCACCTTGCATCCAGCTAAATTACCATATGCAGGGAAGTCTGAGATTATCCAGAGAAGCATGGCCTTGAGAGTGAACACAGATTTACTGAAGGCATCATATGTTAGCTCTCCTATGCTCCACAACTGGTTCAAATCCTCTATTAAGGGTTCTAAGTAGACGTCAATATCATTGCCAGGTTGATGTGGACCGGGAATCAGCAAAGTTAGCATGATATTCTCCTTCTTCATACAAAGATGAGGTGGCAAATTGTAGTTCACCAGCAACACGGGCCAACAACTATACATACTATTCTTCATATTAAACGGATTAAACCCATCTGTTGAAAGTCCAAGTCGAAGGTTCCTTTCTTCTGCAGCAAAAGCAGGATACCTATCATTCATCTATTCCCATGTCACAGAATCTACTGGATG
The DNA here is from genome assembly GCA_030180135.1 of Orychophragmus violaceus. Taxonomy (NCBI): domain Eukaryota; kingdom Viridiplantae; phylum Streptophyta; class Magnoliopsida; order Brassicales; family Brassicaceae; genus Orychophragmus; species Orychophragmus violaceus. The sequence goes on along the minus strand of CM058235.1, from coordinate 64,543,441 downwards.
TCTGAGTTTCCCATCCCTGCTCTTGTTAGTAAAATGCCACCTAAGATTTTTGGCCATTTCCTCAGACCTAAACATCCTCTTCAGTCTTGGGATTACTAGGAAGTACTTTAGAACTTTCTGTGGGACACCTTTCTTCACCTCACCAGTGCTCATATTGACTTTCCACCTAGAAGCTTTGCACTTAGGACAGTTGTCAAGCTTCTTCAATGTCTTCCTGAATAGACAACAATCATTGATACATGCGTGAATCTTTTCATAACCCATGTCAAAGGACTTTAAAAACTTCTTCACATCATATAAGGAGGTATGTAGTACGTTATCTTGTGGTAACATCTTCGGCAAAGTCTCTAGGAGGTCATTGAAACTCTTATCAGACCATCCATTCTGGGTCTTCAATCTGAATAGTGACACAATGGCAGACAGCTTGCTATGGTGTGTGCAGTTTGGATACAGTGGTGTCTCTGCATCTGCTAGCTTAGCTAAGAACTCATCTTCTTCCCTGTCCTCCCCCTCTGCCATCTCACAGAAGTCAGGCGGACTAACCAAGACTCCATCTAAATACTCAGCAGCTCTATATAACCCAATAATCTCTTCATTCCACACATTTGATCTCCTTTCACCTTCAGCTACTGAGATGACTTCTCCATGATGGTACCAGTCTTTACGCAGCTTATAATCCTCATCCATCCCTCTTGTTATAAGGTGGTCTACTACATCACTCCCTAAATGACGATCTACATTGCGGCAGTCCTTGCAAGGGCAAATTACCAGCTGTCTTTCTCCTCTATCCGCAGCCACAGAGTTTACAAAATCCCATGCACCTCTCTCGTATGCAGGATCGAGTCTTGAGATAAAGGTCAGTTTAAAATCTTAAAGTCTAAAGTCAACAAACAAAAACTTAGTAATCTATTTATGTTAGATCAATACCTGCAAAGATGAACCCATTTCTTCTCTAACCTTATTTAATTCGTAAGATCAAGAAATCAAACCGATGACACAAACAAATCAGTTGGGTATACACTATGTAAAGGATTAGTATACAGTATGTCACATAAACTCATGCTCGTACAAGTAAACCAGAACATACACTATGTCAGACAGAAAGAAGGTGATGTTGGAAATCATTAACAATTAAGCCAAGAGGATATAAATCAACAACAATTTCATTAATCTACTATCCATAATAAAATCATCACATAAATCATAGAAGTTAAACCAAATAATAAAATCAACCACAGTTTCAATAATCTACTTTAGATAATCTACGGTTGCATATAAAGCAGCACAAAACAAAACATCTCGCACACAATCAAGAAGACAATAGCAGAAGCATAAGAAATGTGCAACAAACAAAGTATATCAAGAGGAGTCGAACCTGGACTTTGGCCTGAACAAATGTGAAGCTTTTAGATGTGGAAAACCCTGTCACCAACACTCAGAAAACAAATAGAGAGTCAGAACACAGTAGAAATTTGTACTTCTCGGGTTGAAAGGGTAAAGAGATGAGCAAAAAACACATTATAAACTGCGACTATACAAGTTGTTGATGTTAAGATTTAGAAAGCACAACAAGAGTATAAATCTGTAAGTCGGTGTTTAAGAACCCTAAATCTAATTGATTCACAGAAAATACACAAGCAACGAAATTGTGCATGCAAGGAAGTAAAGATTTGTAAGACGAAACAAAATTCAATTCTTTGCAATCGATGTGTAAGAACCCTAAGTATGATAGATCCTCATGAAAACCACAAAATTTCAAAACGAAATTGATAGTACCGACAAATAAAAGAAGAATCTTTGGCTAAATACCTTCGATTTTGTTCAACGAAGTCAAGCTATCTCTGGGTTTTGTTCACCGAAGTCAAGAAGAATCTTTGGCTAAAAGAAGAATCTTTCGCGAGCTCTGGGTTTTTTCGAGACAGAGATTGAGCTGCCTTAATTATGAGTTAATTGGGTCTGTAGGAGAGAGACATTGAGATTGAGCTCACTGTTTTGGGGGGAATTTTTTTAGGGTTCGCGGTACTGAGATTTTCAGCTAAGTATAGCTGAAAGAGAAGAGGGGAAAGCTCGCGGGTTAAATGAAATTTCACCAAAGTATTGGCGGATTGGGCTAATTGTGTTCCCGCTTATTAAAATTTTATCTTAGCGTTTAAAAATTGCTATTAAAAGTTAAAAAAATCTGAAAATTATCTACAATAGCAGAATGGAAATCCGTGCTATTGTATACTGCTATCAATAAGGATAATTTTTGTAGTGATTCTATCATAACTGACTTATCTTTTTCTCCCCTGCTTGAGAGCACACAAGTTAAAAACACACATCGTCAGTAGAATATATCAGAAAGGAGAGGAAGACATACCTTAAATCACTACGCGGAGATGAAATACCATGTCAGTCAGGTTCTGAAGACCCTCAGCTATGTCATGGAGAACATTCTGAGTAGAGACTGAGTTAACACCAGAGCTGGTTGGCATACGTATTGGGCCGAGCTGCCTCACTTTATTGTCTTCAGAAGCAACATGGGTTGGTTCGGGATATGCTGATCGAGCAGCTGAAGCAGATGCAAAAGTGCTCTTGCGTTTTCCATAATGAGCTTGGTTTTTCTTCCGTTCAGCCTCCTTCTTCACCAATTCCTCACCACTCATGGGGTCCTTCTTGTACTGAACCGAGCTGATTAAATATTCACCAGAGAAGATTGGGGGAGGGTGCTGCATTTCAAGGACTCCATATATAATCTGACGGAAGACTAACCATTGATTGTCCTTCTTCTGTACTGCAGCCAGACTCAGAACTTGGCAATACACAAGCTTTCCAAAATTAACCCGAATCACTTGAGCTAGTTTGTAGACGAGCCTCGCTTGGTCAATGGAGATGTGATTCTTATGTGTGGATGGGTACCAGTTAAACGCAGCCAGGACCACAAGTGCAGCATACTTAGGCGGAAGGTCCACTTTGCTCAGACATGCCCAAGACTTCTTCTGACCTTCATTAAAATAGCTTATCAAAGTATCATTAGTCACTGCATTACCATATGCTTAAGCCTTTGATTTAGTCTTAGTCAGGGGTTGTGGATCAAGACATGAATTGATCATCTCAGAATAAAATCCATACACTATTTTACGCAAGAAAATGTGTACCCTCTTGTCTGAGCTAGCTGGATGATTATCTGGAAGATTCGCATAGAACTCTCTCACAATCTCATGCACATAACTCATCAGCCTTGTTACACTAGCCCGTATAATCCCAATATTGATCAATCTAAGTTATTCCCACTTATCTCCTTCATCAAAATACACTACCTGTTCTTTTAGGATTCCTACATCCTTAAAAAGAGCGTACCTTTCTTTCACAACTTGGGAGGGGAATCTTCTGGAGACAAACTCCTTTCTCACAGGAGCCGAAGTGTCGGCTGAGCTAGATGGCAGAGCTGAATTTGTCGACTTCTTCTTCTTGGCAGGTTTCCCAGCCACAGTCTATTCAGTACGTGCCTTTTTTTGTTCTGGAAATGATCCCACTTGCTTCCTGCCTTTCTTTTCTTAGGAGGTTCAACTGGTACAGGTGCTTCGCACCATCACATGTATTTCCTTAGGATCAATATCAGCCTCCTTTGACTGATTTTCCTTTCTCATTGGGAAAATATCCAATGGGTTTCTCGGGGCGATAAAACGATTAAAATCCAATGGTTTTGTAAAGAAATCAGTAGTTGCAAATCAATGACAATATATTCAACCACTACCTTTTTTTCCTCTACCAACTCCCAAATGACATGGTGCCTAATGTCAATGTTCTTGGTCCGTGAGTGTTTTACTAGATTCATTGAGATGCTGATAGCACTATTGTTATCACAGAGAACGAGAAGTGGTCTAGAGTCCATTCAGTAGTCAACTGAAATTTTTTTCATCCATAGAAGTTGAGAACAACATCTTCCATGTGAACGTATTCGGCTTCATTCGTTGACAATGACACCGAATTTTTTTTCTTGCTCATCCACGAGATCAGATTGTTCCCTGAAAAAAACATCCTCCACTCTTGCTCTTCCTGTCATCCACACTTCCTGTCCAATCTGCATCACAGTAACCAACCCACTGTTTGTTTGAACCTTTTGAATACCATATCCTCAGATTGATGGTTCCCTTGACATATACTTGATGATCCTCTTGACAACCTCTATGTGAAACTGTTTAGGTTTGGCTTGATACCTTGCACAAATCCCTACACTTAGATATAGATCTGGCCTACTTGCTACCAGGTACACTAGACTGCGAATCATCCCACGATACATCTTGATATCCACATCAATTCCCTAAACATCCCTTGACATCTTGGTTGTAGTGTTCATCGGGGTCCTAGCTTCTTTACATTGATACAATTTGAATTGTGTCAACATATTCTTAGCATATGTACTCTGCGAGATGAACACTCCCTCTTCTGACTGAGTGATCTGCAACCACAGAAAGTACTTCAACTATCCTACCATACTCATTTCAAATTCTTGAGTCATGCTCTGTACAAACTCATCAACCAGAGTTTGAGATGTACCACCAAATATTATGTCATCAACATATATGTGTACAATGATGATCTCCTTCGTTTGTTGCAAAATAAAGAGGGTCTTGTCAATACTTCCCCTCATGTACCCCTTTTCAAGAAGAAAGCTTGTGAGTCTTTCATACTATTCTCTAGGCGCCTGTTTCAATTTATACATGGCCTTCTTGAGTTTTTACACATACTCTGGATTAATTAAGTCTTTGAACCCTTTAGGTTGTTCCACGTGCACTTATTCTTGTAGAAAACCATTCAAGAACACACTTTTCACATTCATGTGATGAACTGTGAAATTCATTATACATGTAATTCCAAGAAACAACCTGATTGACTCAAGACGTTCTACAAACGGAATTGTCTGTTCAAAGTATACTCCTTCAGTCGAAGAGTACCATTGAGCAACAAGACGAGCCTTATTCCAAACCACCACTCCATTATCATCAATCTTTTTTTTGTAGATCCATTTAGTTCTCACAATGTTCACTCCTTCTGGTCATGACACAAGTTCCCATACATCATTTTGAATAAGTTACTCCAGCTTTTGGTTCATGCTAGAATCCAAAATTCATCATCCAAGGCCTTAACATGTGTTTTCGGTTCAATGACTGAGACAAAACATGCGGAGCGAACCATTTATCTTAAGTTGAGATGGAACTTCCTAGTCACTCCTCCATCTATCACATCCCCTATAACGTCAGAGAGGGGATGATTCTGATGTACCTTGATTTTTCCTTCTTTTTCTGGTTTACTCTCATCTGGTGAGCTTGACACTGTGACTTCTTCTTGATCTGCTTGCTCTAAGTCACCGTCAGATGTTGTTCATGCCCATTTCATAGGAGATTAAACATCAAATACCACATTGACGGACTCTTCAATTACCCAATATCACATGTTGTACGAAGGTTGTACTAGTTCCTGATTTAACCCAAAAAGATGCCTTCGTCACTCCGTGAGTCAAACTTCCCAATTGGTCTTTATCATTAGTATGTAGCACTTTGCACCAAAGACATGACGGTATCTTAGGTTAGGAGTCTTCCCTTTCCACAACTCATATGGCATCTTGGTGGTCCCTTTCCTTACATACAAACGATTTATGATGTAGAATGTTGTATTCACTGATTCAGTCCAAAATCTCATTGGTACATCATTCCCATGTATCATGGTTCGAGCCATTTCCTTGAGTGTACAATTATTCTATTCAATCACTCCATTCTGATGTGGAGTTCTTGGTGATTAGAATTGATGAGCAATGCCATGATTCTCATAGAACACCTTCATAGCTTTGTTCTGAAATTCACCAGCATGACCACTTCTGATTCTTTCGATCCTTCCTCTTTCATTGATCAATTGCATGCCCAAATATGAAAGTTGTCTAATGTGTCAGACTTTTCACGTATGAACCAGACCCATGTATATCTTGTATAGTTATCCACCAAGACATATACATACCTCTTTCCTGCAAGACTTTCAATTTGCATTGGTCCCATTAAGCCCATGTGTATCAGATCTAGACCTTCCTTCGATTGAACATCTGGAACTTTTTTGTGTTGGACTTTGACTGGCTTTCCTTTGTTGCATGCTCCACACACCATTTTTCCACCTCCTTTGAATTGAGGGATCCCTCGGAAAATCTTATTCTTGACAAGACTGGTTAGATTGGACTCATTCATGTGTCTATGACGTTGATTCCATATGTGTATACCATCCTTTGCACTTAAGCACTTAGTGTCATTCTCCCACATGTAGTAGTTGTTTCCGGATCTCTTCCCTTGAAACACAGTATCATAATAATCGTTTATTACCTTAGAGTCATAGCTAGTAAAGCAGACCATTAACCTTTCGCACACAAGTGACTCACATTGATCAGATTTTCCTTGAGACCTTTCACTAGATAAACCTTCATCAACTTAGGCAGATTTGAATCATAGGAACTACATTTTCCTTTAATTGCTCCTTGTCCTCCCTCACTAAATGTAATATTTTTTGCTTTGATTGCTTTGATGTTCTGGAGATGATTGCTCCTTGTCCTCCCTGTCTAATGACGTGAGCAACCACTATCAAAGTACCATGGACTTGTATCGTCTTGTTCATCAGCAACGAATTCCATGCTACATCGAAATTTCTTCAATGTAGTACCTCCTATACCACCTTATTTCACCTGCTGATACAAGTCCGCCTTTCTAATCCAAACATGGTAATTATCCATATCCCAGTTGAATTTACCCTGCTTTCTGAGTTGCCTTACTCTTTCCCAAAATTTGTAGCAGTGAGTCTTGTAGTGACCATCCTTTCCACAGTAGTGGCAACCAGGTTTGAATGTATCAGTCACCTTCTATGTCACTGTTGCTGCACTTGCTGGTACAAACATGGTTTTCCCTGAATCTGTTGTGGTCCTTCCTCAAGTTATCAACTCTCCCATAGCTCAGGATTTTGTCTAACTATTTTGTTCCAACAAACATGTGAATTTGCGATGTTGTTGATCCATCTCCAATTGAAGGTGTGAAGTCACTTCTTTTCAAATTTCAGCATCTTTTCCAACTCCTCAGCTTTCTTAGCCAGTGCCAGCTTTTCTTTTATTAGCATGACACTTTCCTAGCTTAGTTTGTTTTAAGCCCATAATCCATCTTGAAGTGACTTAACTTGTGCTTCAAGCCGTTGTTTCATCTGTATCAGTGTCACATTCTTTAATCCATTTTGATTAGTGCATCTCTTACTTCTTTGTGTCCCTCTTCCTAAATTTCAATGATGACCAGAAACACACAAAGTTGTTCAATTCACTTATTTTTCATCACTCGGATTCATCCTCGTTTACTCTGAGCATTGATTTTTCTTGTCTCCTTTTCTGATCATTGACACATTATAGTTGAGTATGTTCGATTCCTTTGAAGCTAAATCACTTGATTTCACGCCTCTTAGCTGTTGGGCATTCAATTTTGAAGTGACCAAAGCCTTTGCAGTCATGACATTAAATTTCTTCATTCTTGGTTCCTTTATCTCCATAGGAGTTCTTCTTATTGAACTTGTTAGAGCCTTGTCTTTGTTCCAGCCTTCTCCGTGCTCGATCAAATCTGCGAACAATAAGACTTACATGATCTTCATCATCTGATTCCTGACTTGTCTTTCCTTTTGACACAAAGGATACCCTCTTCGGTTTCTTTACTCCATCAAGTTCCATCTCATGGACTTGTAACATTCCAAAAATCTCGCCAAAGCTTATGCTCTCAGTGTTCGCTGATACAATTAGAGCTGATTTATAAGCCATAAACCTCGGTGGCATACACCTTAGGAATTTCTTGACCAACTTTTTCTCCTTGTACTTCTTTCCAAGAATGGACGCCTCTTGAGATAAGGAGCTGATATTGGAACTAAATTCAGCTATTGGCTCATGTTACTCCATTCACAAATTTTCAAACTTAGAAGCCAAAAGATCCTTTTTGAGTTCTGAACTTTCTCTGTTCATTCAAAGTGTGTCTGAAGAATATCCCATGCCTTCTTTGCCATATCACACCTATGAATTAGTTCAAACTGCTTCTTTTCCACACTACAATAGATTACAGTGAGCGCTCAAGAATTGTAGTTATACATCTACAATTTTTATTCTGTCCATAGATCTTTTGGCTTGGGTACGTCTGCACCGGATTTATTCTTACCAGTATGATTGCTCCACCTGGTTTCAACCGCTTTCCAAGCAAGCTCATCTATGTCTTTGATTTGTGATATTATCCTTGCTTTCCAAAAGTCATACTTGTCTTATCTCATGGTAGTTCTTCATTTCTTCTACAAGATCTCACATGTATATAAAGCAAACAAGTGTCTGCTCTGATACCAAATGAAAATGCCAGATCTATTTGATACAGGATGTAACACATGCACTACAAGAAAAATCTCTATTCTTAGCACACGAAAAACGCCATCGTATGTATATGATAGCGTTTTTGAAAATGCTATTTCTGCCCCAGCTATAATAGGTCGGCCATATATGATAGCGTTTTTTGTCTGTGCTATAATATTGTTGACTATAATAGCGTTTTTGAAATGGCTATGTCTGCCCCAACTATAATAGGTCGGCCATATGTGATAGCACTTTCGTCCGTGCTATAATATCTCGCATCTATGATAGTGATAGTTTCCCTTGCTATAGTTAAATCCGAGCCGAGCCGAGCCGAGCCAAGCCGAGCCGAGCCGAGCCAAGCCGAGCCGTATTATATTATTATTAATATTATTATTATTATTATTATTATATATTTTTGTATTAATTGGATTTATATATAAAAATATTGAAATATTTTATTAATAAACCAAAAATGTTTACACAGTATTTTATATATAATCTGCACTTGTTACAAAAATGTTTACATAGAAGATCCTTCAATTTAATCTCACTCACTCTTTCCTTAATTAGAGCTCCATGAAGTCCACATTGACCTGAGATCAAAACAAGCTAGATGTCGTCTTTGCACTTCTTAGATACAGCTTCCTCTATCAAGTGCTTTGCTTCTGCTTGTTGATCTTTGATACACTTGATCGCATCAACCGCTTCTTGGTTTGACATTACCTGCAGTTAAACATCAACAACGCCATTTAGAACGACATAAGATCCATACACATGCTGAAAAAGACATTCTCAAGTCTCTCTATCTCTTCACGTTTATTCTGAAAATACCATAAACAAACCAGATTATTAAGTCTAGAGACTTTTTCGATGACAAGGACCAAAACAGAAACAGAAACTGACCTTCTCCCTCAGATGTAAGTTCCTCTCAGCTCTTTCTACAACATTCACTGCTTCTCTCTCGGATTCCTTACAAATTCATATGCAAGAAAACTGTAAGAACGAGAAAAATGTATGTATCTAATCGGATTTAAGGAAAAGCCCACAAAAATGACGTACCTCTCAGATTAGGAGTTCTTTCAACTTTGGTTGTGTGGCCGATTGGCTTGTCTTATACCAAGAAGTCACTGATTCTTATCGTTCCTGGTGTTAATAACAAATGACGAGCCAATTCCGAGATTCAAAAATATCATTAAAGAAAACCAATATCTGAAGAAGTGATTCTAACCAGATGAAAAGCACAGAGTCACCAGCGACAAGCCTTTTAGCACTCACAAATACTCTCCACCCCATAGAAAGAAGGTGTCTCTTGGGTTGGCATGACAGGAGAGAAACAAAAGCAGAGTCAGTAACCCTTGTTATCGTGCAGATCTCTCGCCATCAACACTTTAGCTGGAGGCTGTGAGTAATCCTGGAGAAAATAGAGCAGCTCTGATTAAAAGAGGAAAAAGCTGAGTTTCATGTAAAGAAACTTCAGACTAACGAGACGATGAATTAGCAAGGGAGGGAAAACTTTCTCAGCAGCTCGGTGAGGCACAGAGAAACCTCCATGAGTGCTGGTATCACTAACAGTCAGAGAGTTTTACAGAAAATGTTTGTAGGATGTCTACTCGGGACACCTAATTCACCGAAGTTAAGGATCTTTTTCTCTTGATGTATTCAAACAAGTAAATAGTTCACAACACTGACAAATCTGCATAAAAGTATGGATTACAGGTAAAAGTCTCATACCGCATTCAACAGTTGCAAAGTCATTTGTGACTTCATCAGTCTTCACATCAGCCTGAAATTCAAGGAATCATGTTCTTGGTTAACAGACAAACAGAAAACAGGATAAACACACAAAGAAGCTTCTCGTAAAACAAGAATCTCACATGCATTGTGACATTGTGAAGCTGACCGATAAGCTGCGGATGCAAGCTCAGCTAGTTTGGTATATGAGCATTTACTTCTTTGTTTGTCGAAGCAGCGACCTAAAAACCCCAAAGTGTTCTCAGAAGTTTTAGTAATCTGTAACCAAAAGAATCCAAAGCATAAAAGAAGGAGACTCATTGTTGCCAGTAGAGATTGAAGCCACGGCTACAGAACACAAGAATCCCTATATGAATAATTTCAAACTAAAACAGGAGGTGGATCAAAACTTAGCTATGGTAAATTAGTAAGTAACCTTTAACTCCTTGCAACACAAACGAGTGGATTCAGTTACTTCAAAACCCTAGTAACCCAAAAGAAAAACACAAAAAGATGAAAGCTTTTAAAACCTATGAAAATTATGTAGTCACATGAAATGGAATTTTGACCCGAGAACAGATTCCAGAAAAGATAACAACAAAAAGGTTTCACTTTCACCTTCCAAATCTAAAAAGACACAGCTTTCTTATCAAATTCGAGGGAAAAGCTTTAAACCACGAGCTGGGTATCACCTACCGCAGATGTTTATCTCCACAGAAACCGTGCATACTTTAAAACAACATTTTCTGGGTGATTTCAATCGAAGAAGAGAGAAAGAAACGGCGAAGAACAGAGAGGAAGGAGCAGCTGAATTTTACCATAAAAATGAAGCTCCCAAACAATTTATTTGGCTAACGCAACTGCAAACGGTTATCAAAATGAAAAAAAAAAACCGATTTGCTCTGTGAATCTGTTCCACTAACGATTTTTGCAATTGAATTGAAAGAGGAAAAATGAAAACAATTCGTTTAGGGTTAGAGAGAGCTGAGAGGATTGAATCTAGGATTTTTCTCCGAAGAGAGCAAGAGATTTGGTGTGAGATGATTTTGTGTTGAGAGGGAAAATGAAACTAGAGAGGGAAAATAAAAAGGGAAATAAAATAAAAGAGGGAAAATGAGTCGGGCTGTTCGTGACACTAAATTTTCATCAAACTTTCGGCGGTTCAGTAAAATTTAGTTTCCCGCTTATATAAACTCGATTATAGCGTTTATTTAATGCTATTATAGAGGTTGGAAAATTTTAAAACATCTACGATAGCAGTTCCGTAAAACGAGCTATAGTAATCTGCTATGAATGAAGACTTTTTTTGTAGTGATGGTATTCTTTTTCAAGAACTTTTACTGCAAAGCAAACTGACAAGTTTCACCTTAACAACTTAGCCTCACCCGCTTTTCGGTCTATACCTGATATCAAAGCCTCTCAAAATAACCATTTAGCACTAGTGTTTGATAGCCTTACAAGAACACCCAAACCCTTTTGATAAATGCTATATCTCTTAATGCGCCAGCTTCTATGAAATCCTTAGCCAACCTATTTATACATAATAGGATCATTTACAGCTAACATATCTACCTGATTCAAGTAATTCGATTACCGTCTTGACTTCCTTTGACTCTATGTATCCCTGATTTATTTTCTATTTCATCCCAAATTTAGCATTGTATCTCAATATCATCATCTAAAAAAATACATCATCCCCACGACAATATTTACGATCTCTTATCTCGCCGAACTATTGCATTAATTACACGGAAAAGTTTTGGATATCACGGTGCCAAGTCATCCGCTCTAATTGCTGAATTACCCTGGCTGAATCCGCTTTCAAAATTGGCGCCGTCTGTGTGGACTTCAGAGATCGTTTCTAAATGCACAAGGCAACCAAACAATGACATGGTCGACACCCTCTACTGCAGCAAAACCGCCGCCATGAGCGCCAACGCTGACCTCATAGGCGCCAACTTCAATAGTCTTAGGATCGAAAAGCCGGTCACCCTGGCTCCGACTACAGTCGAGGAACCATCATGAGCTACCCACCATCCCTTTTCCAGGGAGGTCGAGATGATACCCTCGGAAGATAGGACAGTAGGTCCGACCATCCGAGTCCAAAAGAGACAATGCTAGCCATAGTATCCAGACTCCCCTGAGTTATGACAATACGAAATGGCAAGAGGGACCGATGAGAGACTCAACGAGCTGGGTGCACTGCAAATAACCTGCAATGGATGGATTAACGACCTGAAAACCTCAAATAATCACCCCGAGATATTTTCACGCCGAACATGACCCTACGGCTTCAACAAAACTTGTTTGCATGTCCAACAACGTCACCTGACCACTCCTATGTTGTTCGCTCATGTGCTTTTTGCCCTTCCGGTAACCTGGTGAATTTCTCTCAGCTACACGTCGGGGAGAGCGAACGGGATATCACCATCAGGGAGCTGTAAAACACCATCTGCGACATGACTTCCAAGGTTTACTGGTTCATCAGCTCAGCTCTGGAGATCGACCGCATCAATGTTCCGACTCGTCACATGGGAATATAAAATACTTCAACTATAAGGGAAAATTGGATCCAATTCAGTACATGAGAATGTTCATAATAGCCATGGGGCGGGCTAATTTATCGCGTGAGAAACTAGACACCGGTTACTGCTATCTCTTTGTCGAAAGTCTGAGCATCCCCACACTAAAATTGTTCGTGCGCCTAAAAGCTAACTTGATCAACAGCTACCACCCTCTTGACTCTGTTCCTCAAGCACTATTCAATGCATCGGAGATAGAGCTACAAAGGTCGACCTCTACTCTCTATCACAATGCTAGAAACTCTCGGCGATCTTTCATCGACCGATACAATATGGTACGCGTCGGCGTTTTGCGAAGACCTCAATTTCAACAAATCCCGAACGTTATATGACGCCATGTGCTCACGAAAATCACCTATGTTAAGGCGAATCCGTTAGAAAAATGAAATAAGTCGAGGCAACACTACGACAAAGAATACATGAAGGATCAAGGTCAAAAGGTGATCAGCTACCACATTAGTGATGCTCAGCCTTTCCCGCAACAACAACAATGGAACAAATACATCTGAAGCAAAGATCTGACGAGTTCCTATTCATTTTATGAATATCACAAGAGGAACAACAACACGACTGAGAAATGTTGCCACTTACATGACTTCCTTCTCTTGCATTTCAAAATGGGAGAAATCAAGGCGCCGGAGTCTAGATCGAAAAGAAGCGCATGCACACGAAATTACACTTACAACCGAACGAATGAAGAAAGAGACAATCTCTGACCTACGAATTGAGAAAACATATGGCCATTCGATATACGAAATCTCGAATGAGAACGCGAATAACAGGGAGAGACACCAAAATGCAGAGGACGCTCCATCCCTGCCGAAAAAGAAGGATCATCATGATAATGGGATACCTCAGGGCCCACGGTTTTCTCGTATGAGCGAGACGAGGATGCAACAATTTCTTGGAATACGATCGCAATGACAGAATGCCGATCCACGAGAGCCAAGGGATAAAAATTGACGAACGAGACACACATGGACTAACCCCATAACGACCCTCTCATAATCCAGTTATTAATCGGCGATTGCAAAGTCACACGCATACTGTTATAAACCAATAATTCGCTCGATCTCATGTTCAAAGATACACTCAAAAAGATGGAACCCAAAGCCTACAAGCTCAAACCAAGGACCACTAACCTAATTTGGTTTGATGGCGATACCGCAATAGCGCATAACACCATAAAGCTACCAATATTCATCGGTGGGATAGGAAAACTCATGATTTTCTTCGTTGTAGATAGACTGGGCATCTACAACTAAATTCTGGGAGTGCCATAAATACATGCAACGAGAGCAGCCCCCCGACCTATCACCAATGCGTTCAGTTTCCGATGTTAGGCGGAATCTTCATGATCAAAGGAAATCAAGCTGCATCCTCGAGCGTAAATCACGGGAAGGTTCCCAACTCCGACCCAATCCATATAAAAATGAATAAGGAATAATACCGTTCATGACAACCTGTCCACGGAGAGAAAAAGATCGTAGCAAGAATCGACTAAAGCCGCCCCCAAGAAAGACGAGTATGAGACCAAAGGTAGACCGAACCTCGTATACCTTTTCACCGGGGAGAACATCGACGCAGCCCCACTCAGGGAAATTAATACCAAGGAAAAACACTATCAAAGCAGCACGTGGGAAAAATGCAACATTAAAATTACCTTCTTGAGAGGTCCGTTTGATATCCCGTTGGCCGCCTAGAAGAGCCACTTCCTCTGTTGTGTTGTCACACAAGATAAGCATGCCGCCTCCAGATAAACAAGGAGAAAACTGATCTTTATCTACTAGAAGGAACCCAATTATCGCTCAAGGTCAACATTGAGCCCATAGCAAAGCAACACGAAAAATAAGAAAAACCAACAAATATAGAAGACAAGCAATGGCAGATGTGTGTCGACCTGGCCAACAACAGAAGACCAACCAAGAAAATCCAAGACGACCTACCAGGAGCATGCATCGATCAAAACTTACGAGCCACCTGCGGAACAAACAATAAATTTTATACAGGTAACCACTCGGGAAATACCCCCCATGCGAAACCCCAACTCAACCACGAGATTTTTCACTCTAAACTTTTAGGGATACCCTACCAAACCTGGTGCTTGGAGACAAACAACGCAGCCATAACAAACCCTTTGATTCAGCAGAACAATGAGCACGAAAATCCAACCACCAGAGAAATCAGCAAAAGGATGAAGGACCAAAATTCTAAGAAACGACCTCCTTCACAAAAAGGAAAAGAGGATATACCTTGCGATTTATCCCTAAAAATAAATCCCCAACTACGAATGACTTGATTCCATAAAAAGGTACGTAAGCAACCTTTCACAAGGCGTATCCATAAAATATTTATCTAAGGAGTTGTCTTCGAAACTCAAGCATCTATAAGATCACTCGATCCGAACTAAGCGACATAACCTATGCCCACCTCACGGCTAGAGGTGCGGCCCTACACTTTCCCCACATATGCAGTAGTGAAGTAATCCAAACCCTTCAAATCAAAAGTTTAAACAACTTAGGTTCTAAAGGGGAAAACCGGGCCAGTCCTGCAATAAGTGTCCCCCACGAATGCACTGGTGAAATAATCCACACTTCAAACTAAATTAAAGTCAAAGAAAAAAGTTGGGCAAGTCCCGCAACATCATAAGTCAGGCGGACCAAACTAAGTCCCACTCACCCCACATATCCGCTATGGACCTATGAAACAAAATAAGTCGAGACCATCTCACAATACAAGCAGAAAGTCATAAACACAAACAAAAAGAAGAATTGATCGAAAATCCGCAAGCTATCACAAGCCTAAAAAAATCATCATTTATTAATACCAAAACGGGTCAGAAGGTTTTTGTTTTACACAAAATAAAAAGAGAAAAAGAAGGGAAGCCAAAACAATCAAAATATAGTTCGGGAGACACACCCAACAAGCCGCCTGCATCTTCAGAAGAAAGCATCTCTGAGTTGGAACCAAACTTATCAACCCCAACGATTTAAGTAACGTCACCGTCATGGGGAAACTTAGGAGGAGGTAAGACAATTTGTGCCACCGGCGAGACTACCAGATTCCGTCCCTAATCGCGATCACATCCAACGCTTCGATACGGGCCTTCCATTGCTCCAAATTGGCCTTGTTCTGACGCAACTTCTCGGGGGGGGGGGGAATCAGGATACCCTCATCTACATAGAGCTGAAGGCACTCGACTATTACCCTTATCTGATTATCCATCATAATCACCTTATGCACCTTGATTTGCTCGCCAAGGTACTTCCTCACCTTATCAACACGAAAACATACTTAGGGGCCATTCATGCCATCACTGTCTCGCGTTCCATGAGAACGCTCTCCTCTCGGGACTTCTGCAGATTTTCTCCCTTGACCTCCATCCGGGTCTAAAGACTACAAACACAACCCTTTTCGACCACAGAACTTCTCCTCCGCCACTGAAAGTTTGGTCTTTCCTCATTCCTCCTCTATAAATCCTCCAACCTTTCTTTCTCGTCGACAAGATCCTCGTGAACCTTGAAACATTGTCCCTGAACCGCTTTCTGCTTGGAATCATACAACCTGATCACATGATTTGTCTGAATGGTTTCCAGTAATCAAAAACCCGATCAAAAGATAACCACATGAGAGCCCAAACTACCAAATCAATGGAAAGCTTACCAACGCTTGGAGTTGGGTCCACTCCTTGTACGCTCAAACTTCCTCAAGTTCCTCGATAGACGGAAAGGAGTGCGAGCCGCGCTTAAACCGAAAAAAATCAGCACAAGAATTGGTGTCTTGTTCAAGCGGAACATAGTTCTCGTAGCGGAAGGACACAACATGAATGTTCGTTGGAGGAACCCTCTGCCTTTTGGCTTTGCAAATTTCGTCAGCTTAATCATAGGCGGGATGCTTCCCGAGTTGAGTTGACCTAGTCTCATCAGGGATAGTCGAAAGAAAGATTAAACGAAGAGAGTCCGGGCGCGTTTCCACTCTCGAGAGACCGATAAGATCCACGGGGTCGACCTTTTCCATATTAGGAATCTTTTCTTTCTCCAAATATGTCATGATCATCAAGATTTAAAATCACCTCCTTCTTCAACTCTTTCACGATTGCAGGATATGAGATCACCTCCTTCTTCGACTCAGCTTTGATAACAACAAAAGAACCGTCAGCAGCAACGAGAGGCTGATCGATAGAACAAGAAAATACCCACTAGCCAAGCTAGCGGCTCAAACCTCCACCTCGGAGAAGTGATCGATATCATGACAATCTTAGTCGGGACCAGTGAACCCCGAACCTTCCTCCATAGACGACAAGGGAGCATAATGAAGGAGGGCAATGTAAATAACGTTCATGTTCCTCCTTACCTTTTCCATCGGATTTGGTTGACGAAAGTTATCAGGTCGGTATGAAGATGGCCAGCGAACAACATGAGACACATCACCCTGATCCGGTGTCAAATCAATAGACGTCATATAAGAAAACTTATGCGAAAGGCTCAAATGGATCAAACTTACTATAGTTGAAACGACCAATACACAACTGAATTCTCCCTAGATCTGGCTCGGGCCAACGTAGACGACCTAACGTCTGAATCCTTTCCAAGTCGGCTAAAAAATTAGGAAGAGGAGAAAGCGAGATGGGTTGACGAACTGCAAAACAAAGGGAGGAAATCATTGGAAATTAAAACAAGGGAATGACCGGATCACCAATATCTACGAGGTCTCGAGTTCCACCAATATCAAACTCTCATATTCGGATCAAGCACCGAAGCATCATTAATTTTGGCATAAAAGAACCTTTGTTGCCAATGGGATATCCTTCTCAAGTTCCTCCGAAGGATCCCATATTGAGAGCGAATAATAACGTAGAAGGTACATGGCTTCCTCAAAGAACGACGATATCTCCTAAAAAAACCTAAGGCTCACGTGAACAATAATATTGCTCCCCATTACAAGGGAAGCAACCATATTCTGAAAGAAGATGGATTAAGTTGTGTAAAGGTTATAATATGTGCCTCATAATACACCACGAAAATCCTCAATAAAGGAAAGCAAAGGTGTGCATGCGAGAAAAATGCCTCGTAAAGAAAAATCCAGCCGAGAAAAAAGTCCAAAGTCGTTTGCATGGCTCAGGCGACCTAATCTCTAGTCCGGGTGGCAACTGGCAGGAGGAACCTAGATTGGAAAAGTATTTGGCATCCGACCCAAATGATTTAATTAATTACTACCCTTGGAATTTCCATTCGGGCCTCAACCCGTGGATATTTGTTGCCTAGATGAGGGGTATTTGCTTTTGTACTCGGCGGATCAATAGTCACCCGAGCAGACTCTCTGTGTCCTGGCCAATAGATCCACCCTTATCGTAGCAATCCTACCGCATCCCACGCCCCTAATTTTACTCAAGTGATATCCGGTCGACAGACCCATGATTCGGGGGTCGAAGAATCTGGATGATTAAAATCTCTGCCAATCGACGCCAAAGACGCAATGGATTAGACGCGAATGGCATATATTTCATCATAACAACCCTCTCAAAGGTGCAACGAGCACATATAGTGGAGCAGTCAAACCAATAAATCCGGAGCACCGCAATAAATCAAAAGCGAAGGGAAGCATAAAGAATAGAGAAAAGGGAAGAAGACATACTTTGAAAATATCGCCACATAAGAAAGTAAAAGGGAATAACTTGGATTTATAGACAACTAACAAATCGAGAGGAACATTATTTCTACGCGTGAGCGTTGCTCTGCCTTTCAGCTCAAAAATCTTACGCCTAACCTTCAGCCAATCTGGTTGCGCCACGTCAGGGTGTGCGTGGAAGGTAATCTACGAATTGACGGTCATCATGAGACAAGCTATGTAACGACTGAAAACAAAACAGGCGAGCTAACTGTATCGACTAATCAAATTTGGCTTGATTAGAATTTCTCTCGCTGGACTAGGGGGACAAATTTTGGTAGTGGGTTGAACACCCCACTCCCATTAGCTTGGCTAATTTAGAATTTGGACGAAGGAAGCAATGAGGACCATCACAGCCCACCAATGAGTTAATCTTGAGATATCTTCCATACTGATTCAAAAATTATCAGGGAAGGCAACAAGTGTCCTCCAAACAGTGCTTAACAGTTATAGTGGCGCCATGCTAACCTTTTACCGACCTTCTCCATCCATGTTTTTAGGAAGAAGCATGATGACATCTGATGTAAGCTTTAGGGGGCAGGTGCGAATGACATCCCATAGCCAAACTACGATTCTCAGAAAAAGGAGCGCCATTATAAATACGAAGACCTCTACATAAATAACAAGACATTGAATTCTAGAGAGGAGGCAAAGAGAGAGAGAAAGAGATTTTCCAGAAAAGGCTTCGATCTTTCTACCTATTGAGTAATCCGATTAGTGTCCTTACTTTTGTTCACTATACGTATTCTTGATTTCACTTCTCTATCATCCCGGCCTTAACATTGTATCCCGATCTAATCATCTAATAAAATACATCATCCCCATGGCGATATTCCCGATCTCTTATCTCTCTGAGCTATTGAATTATTTACAAAATCTCTGGATACCACTCTGCCATGTCATCCGCTCTAATTGAAGAATTATCCTTTCTGAAGCTTTCCTTTAGCAGTGGTTCTCCAATGTCGGTCGCCATCTTTGATGTGTGAGATCTGGGCTGTTAGGGGTTCCGGTAGCTCAATCTTCATCCTACTATGATAAAAGATGGATTTTAGGGTTCAGGTAAGTTCACTCTTATTTCTTCTCTGCTCTTCTTAAGGATGGCTTTGAGGAGTTGGGTAGCTTCATCTCCTTTCTTCTCTGCACTTGAGGACGGCTTTCAGATTTGTGCCCTGATATTCCTCCTCTTCTATACGTTTTCGTTATCTCTAGGGTGCAATGCTCCTGAGCCTCTCCCCTTCTGAGCTTCTCGCTTTATCTTATCTCACCTCTCAGGTTCTGGTTAGTGTTCTCCCCTGTTTATGTTTCCTCTGGTCTTGTCTTGGTAGCTTCAATTTTTGGTATCGATTGTGGCTTGCGCATGGTCATTGAAAGTGCAGGTGAGGCAATATAATAAAGTGTAGAAAGTAAGCCAACACAAAGTTTTCTTTCTCAAATTCGAATTCACTTGAATAGAAAGCAATTACACCAATCACAAACGCATAGATCAAACCCTATTGAACTACCACTCTATTCAAAACCATGAACTCTTCAGGATGACCCAAACCCTAAGCTAAACTCCCCCTAAGCCTAGACATTATCAAACACACGACCTCACAAATACAAAAGCTCTCTCTTGAGTTTTTATTCTCTTAGCTACTGCATCTTCATAAGGACACGCCTTTCTTCTTTATATTAGGCTAAATTTGCTCCTTAAGTTTACTTAAATAAAGATATAGCCATTATCCTTTTTGTTAAGATATTTCCTACTCCTTTTTGTAACTTTTCATTTTTCCTATATGTTCTCCTAAAAATAAGTAGACCCCTCCAATCTACAATTTTCTCTCTAATATCTTCATCCAACTCAGCAAATAAATCATAAACCGAATCACATCATAAAGATTCGTTCATATCTCAACAATCAAACATATCAAGGTCCTGAGTCACGTCTTGTACTACTACTTGTACTACGCCGTGACTAACACATCAAATACATCTTTATTCTCCCCCTTTTTGACTATGTATGTGAACTTAACAACCCTAGCATCAAAGGCTTCGTCACTAGCAACAGCCAACACCATCCAACACCAGCAACACCATTCTCCCCCTACTTGAGTCACATCATAGTCAAAAACTAACACATGAACCTTTTTCCTCCATATTGAGGATGAAATCCCATTGCACCATCTCCGAAGTAATTAACTTCTTTCTCCAAACCTTCCTAAGCCTTACCCTCCATAATTATCTCTTTGAACATGTCCTTTACCTTCACAATGATAACATATTGGACCATGAAATCTCACTCCATAAGCTTGCTTCATTCGTTTCTTCTCCCTCAATAACCTGAAGCATCTTGGCCTAATATGTCCAACAACTCCACAATGATGACAAACAGGTCAAAAAATTCGTTGAAGTGCACTCTTCACTTCTGGAATTTTCCTTGTTGCAGTCGCTGTAGCAACTCTTGTACCAGTTTCTGTACCAGTTGCAAACTTCAAAACAGTTACATGATGTGACTCAAGTAGTAGTTGTCGATGCAACATCCATTTTTCCACCAAACACAAAAACACAGTCAGCTTTTGAAGATTCTCCATTGAATCCAAGACCACATCGATCACTTTTTCCAATGGTGAGAAGATGATCGAACTGCTTTGTGCCATTATTCAGCATCCTGACGCCTTTTTGAGTTTCTTCAAGTTGAACTATGGCTTGCTGTGCTTCTTCTTGTTTCTTTGTTGCATACTTTCGTACTTCAACAACTTGAGCTTCTAACTTGACTTTATCCTTAGTCAATGTTGAATTCTTCTCAACCAGCTTACACCAATGCTCATACAAATCTTTGTAGTTCTCAACAAAATCATCATCATCTCTTCCAAGATCGTCATCACTTTCATCCTTGTCACTTTCAATTCACACCCTATTGCAGACGTTGATGCAGATTCCGACGCAGACGCTGATGCAAACCCTGTTGCAGATTTCGTAGCAGAACTAGACTCAAAAATTGTGAATGCCACAAAATTCTTTAGTCCTCCACCATCATCTTGCAGAATCATCCTTGACGATCTTCTTCGTCTTATTTTGCTGCAACTTTTCACAGTTACGGCTAACATGACCAAATCCATGACATTCATAACATTGTATCTTTGATGATGGATTGCCCAAATCCTCTTTTTATTTTTCTTGTCTTCCTTCAGCTTCAGATACTTAGAAAATTGTCTTGACAACAATGCCACAAGATCTTCAGAAGATGAAACCTGTAGAGAAACTCCAACATCAACATCTTTCTTCTGAGCTTTTTCCTCATACGATTTGTTCAACTCAAAAGCTTGAAGTATCCCAACAAACTCAACAAATGCCATCTCATCCAGATTATGAGCTTTTTCAACAGCAGAAATTTTTGATTCAAACTTTGATGGAAGAGATTTCTTCAGCTTCTTCACAAGCTTCTCGTCCTTCTAATGTTTTCCAAGAGCGAATGACTCATTAGATATGTCACACAACTTAGCACTAAATTAAGCCACGATTTCTCCTTCATCTATCCTTTGATTATCAAATTTAGATGGTAACATATCCAGCTTAGTTCTCTTGACACTTGTGGTACCTTCAAACATGTTCTCCAATTTTTTCTATGCCTTCTGAGCTGACACACATTGAGAAATCAACTTGAAGTAACTTGCATCAATTGAATTATAAATTGCAGTCTTGGTCTTCGAATTGCAACTTGATGCCCTCTTCTCTTCAGCATTCCATTGATCTATCGGCTTAAGAACTTCAACTCCCTTATCATTAGTCATCACATGGGGATTCCAACCAATCTCAATCGAATTCCAACAATCCTCATCAAACAACTAATGAAAGCTTTCATACGAACCTTCCAATATCCATAATTTGAAGAATTAAGCCATGGTGGTCTTGTCATAGACGTTCCTTATTGATGAGACTCCATCAAAACTGATTTAAAATCTGTGCTACTTCATGAGCTACCTTCTGATCCTCACCTTAGACCTACCCGAAACAATACTAAATCTCTATCGAGCACCCGCTCTGATACCAATTGAAAGTGCAGGTGAGACAATATAATAAAGTGCAGAAATTAAGACAACACAAAATTTTCTTTCTCAAATTCGAATTCACTTGAATAGAAAGCAATTACACCAATCACAAACGCATAGATCAAACCCTATTGAACTAACGCTCTATTCAATACCATGAACTCTTCAGGATCACCCAAACCCTAAGCTAAACTCCCTCTGAGCCTAGACATTATCAAACACACGACCTCACAAATACAAAAGCTCTCAAATGAGTTTTTATTCTCTTATCTCCTGCATCTTCATAAGATCACACATTTCTTCTTTATATTAGGCTAAAATTGCTTTTTAAGTTTACTTAAATAAAGATATAGCAAATTTCCTTTTTGTTAAGATATTTCCTATTCATTTTTGTAACTTTTCATTTTTCCTATATCTTTTTTTAAAAATAAGTAGACCACTCCAACCTGCAATTTTCTCTCTCATATCTTCATCTAACTCAGCAAACAACTCATAAAGCGAATCACATCATAAAGATTCGGTAATATCTCAACAATCGAACATATCAACGTCCTGAATCACGTCTTGTACTACCACTTGTACTACGCCGTGACTGACACATCAAATACATCTTCAGCCTTGGTTTTTGTGATGTGATATTGTCTAGTCTTCTGCGTTTGGAAGAATTGAGTGTTCTTCGTGTTATTCTTCTTCCTATTCTCGTTGGCTCTTCTCGGAAAATGTGTTCTCGCCACTGGTTTGAGTTTTTTATTCGGCCTTTCTTTTTGTTTTGCTGACGTTGTTGTGGTAGTTAAGGCTTCATTCTATCTTTTTGGGATTGGACGATGATTCCCAGTGCCTTTCAATATCATTTACGCTTTCAATTTGAATCGTTTTCGTTTTGCCTCTCCATCTTGTTTTTATTCTGTATTTTATCATGATGTAATCGTGCACCTATTTTTAGCTGAAAACCATTCATATAAAAACTTATTTCTATCGAGTTGATCATTGGCCTCCCAACGCAAGTGAGATGGTGCTTTGATACTTGATTTATTGAAGGCTTCCACCCAAAAATTTTGTGGTATCCCTATCTTTTAACGAAAATAACGTATATGTCTTGATGAAAAAATGGGGAATTGCTAAAAATGCCTTCAAAATTGGTTTTAAATAAAAGTGTACCCCTGAATTTGATCAAATGAAAAACTGGTTTTGCGGACTACGGAAATTACCGCGAAGCCCTTACGACCAATCAAAAAACCGGAAAACGCAATTACCATTATAACCTTTGCCTTTGTCAGACGTCTATAGACGTCTGACGAGTTAGACTCTAAGCGAAGTCTAAATGACGTTTTCAGACATCGCATTGAAGTCTGATACAGAATAAGTTTGAAAATTTTAATTTTAAAATTATAAAAAAATATTTTGTCAAAAATTTTATATACATAAATTAAATATATTCAATTAAGTAGTATATAAATTAAATTGGGTAAATTTTAATCAGATTAAAAATATATAAAGTGGTTTAGTAGTTTCTAACCCTTACAACATGCTTTGTAATGGAACTGGTGGAACATTTACATATGACTAACATTTAAATTTAGGGTTTGATTCAAGGTTCACGAAATTTACATTTGAAAAAAATTATATTTGCACATGTATGTTATAATGCGCATATATTAAACAATTTGATGTTTTCTATGTGTTTTGTTTAAATATTTTTCACTGTTTAGTGATTAATATTAGATTTAGGGTTTCTCATACTTCTATGAGAAGTCTGAATTTTGGGGTTTCGTAGACTTCCGAGAGAAGTTTGAGAAGTATTTAACTAGCCCAAAAAAAAAAATACTTTTAACCAAATATACCTTAAGTGCTTAGATTTGACTAAAGTATGTGTGCTTTTATATACGAGAAGTCTGAGAGATATTAAATATAGAAATTTAATTTATAAAATTATAAAAAAAAATATTTTTAGGGAAATTTTGGATCCATAAATTAAACATGGGATTTTGGGACATTGTAAATTAAAAGCACATATACTTTAGTCAAATCTAAGCACTTAAGGTATATTTGGTTAAATACACCATGTATCTTTATCTATGCATGACATATGAAGTTGGATGTCATATTTTCATATGTAGGGTTAGGCCGAGGGTTTGTGTATTTTCATCCATATTGTTACATTTGCATATACTGGCTAGGTTGTGACTATATTAAACGAGTTTGATGTTTTTTTGTAGGTTTTCTATATAATATGATTGTATTTTAGTAGTAATTAGTATATTTAGGGTATATCAGACTTCCATTTTAGTCTGATTCACGTATATGTTTTGTTAGACTTACCGAAGAAGCTGACCACCAATAAGTTACCCTACTTGGGATTGTACCCCATATATAAACGAAAGTTACCAAAATTAGTCTGTAAAAGTCATTATCAAATTTCTCTCTCTAAAACGGATACTCGCTCTCTCTCTCTAAACACTCTCTAAAAACTCTCCGATAATCCTCCTAGCCACCGCCACCGCCACCGCCACCGCCACCGCCATCTTCATATCTTCTTACCAATCCCTACACCGCCGTCGTCATATTTCTAAACTCTTCTTTCTGAAATTTTTTGAGATCTGTACGGTTTTTAGTCCGAGTCATCCCCTTCTCCCTATGTACTTTGTCTATGTACTTTCTCGTTTTAGATCCATACGGTTTTGTTTTTGAGTTAGCCCCTTCTCTGTATTTACTTTGTCTAGATCTGAACAAAAATATAGATTTTATATATTTTCCTTTAATATCCAGACGGTTTTGAGTCCGAGTTAACCTCTTCTCCGTATCTACTTTTTCTAGATTTGAACAAAAATATAGGTTTCTCGTTTTAGATCCATACATTTTTTTTGAGTTAGTCCCTTCTCCGTATTTTCTTAGTAAAGATCTGAACAAAAATATAGGTTTTATATATTTTTCCTTTAATATCCATACGGTTTTGAGTCCGAGTTAACCTCTTCTCCGTATCTACTTTGTCTAGATCTGAACAAAAATTATAAAATTCTCGTTTTAGATCCATACGATTCTCCGTATTTTCTTAGTCTAGATCTGAACAAAAATATAGGTTTCTCGTTTTAGATCCATACGGTCTTGTTTTTGATTTAGACTCTATGAAGTCTGAAGCTTAGATTTGTTTTTGAATTAGACTCTATTAGAAGTCTGAAGCTTGGATTTGTTTTATAATTAGACTCTATTAGAAGTCTGAAACTAGCCTCTGTTTTCAATTGTTTTATGGTACACAGGATGGGACGATTCGGTCAGGTTCCAACGTCGAGTAGTAGTTCATACGCAACTTCCACATTTCGACAACGATCCGGATCATGCAATGGATTCCCCCAAGAAATGTTTCTGCGGTCTGGAGCCTGTCATGCGAACCTCCACTACTGCCGATAATCCGGGAAGAAGATTCTTTGGATGTCGTAACTGGGATGTAATTACCTTTCTCTGTTATGTAGCCAGTTTTATTTTATCTTTACTCATTGGAAATCCGAAGAGGATTGTAAATTTAAAATGTGGCTGTATAGGATGGTGGCTACCATATTATGAAGTGGTGGGATGAGGCTATGATGGAGGAGTTTAACGACCTCACGCCGAGAGTGGACCAACATGGTGAACAAATTGATTACATCTTCCTTGGTTATGCTGAAATTGCCTGTGTTACCCACTTGGACGACGAGCTCAAAAAATTGCAGGCAGAGATAGCTCAATTAAAGGAGCTGTTGGCTGAAAAACAATCTACTCCGACAAATGGCGTCAAGTATGAGTATCTGATGTTTGCTGGGGCTATTATTATCATCCCGATCATCTTGAGGGCATTTTGTCAGTTGTAATATGTTAGTCTTGTGAATCCAGCTACAATTTTATGTAATATTAGACGAATTTCAGTCATCTTTTGAATTTCCCCATTTCATTATGCAAATTGTCCTCTTTTAAAGCTACTTACCTAAAAAACAAGAGTAATATGTTTGGGGTATGTTTTCAGACTTCAAATAATAAAAAATAGAGTGTCAGACATCATATGAAGTCTAACAATATTTTGTCAGACTTCAACTAATAAAAACTATAGTGTCAGACATCATATTAGTCTAACAATATCAGACTACATATGATGTCTGACAATATTAGAATGCGCGGGAGTTCAATTGTTTTGTAATTTAGGACCCAAAAATGCCCGGGAGTTATGTAAAAATGCGCGGCAGTTATGTATGTGGTAAAACCGTCGTTTCAACTGCTCTTATGGCACACATATAAATAGGCTTTTTACCCTTTTTTTTTACAGTTTCTAAGGAAAAAAAAAACCCATTCTCTCTCAAAGCCACTGAACCGACATCTTTTTCTGGGTACCGTATTATCGTTTCTAGATCTGGTTTCTCTCTGCTCCGCCGCTAACCCGCGACGGTAAGATTCATCGAATCCCTCCTTGCATGAATAAACGTAGAATAACTATTAGTCCTCAGACAGCAAATCGAGTCTGGCGATAGTCGGCAGACTGCAAGTGGTATCTGATTATAGTCGTCAGATTGCGAATAGAGTCTGAAATTTTTCTCATACCTTCTCTGAGCTTTTTTTTTTTTTTTAAATTCCAGATCTTGTTTCTATCTCCTCCGGTGACCTACGACGGTAAGATCCTTCGACTCTTCTCTTCGTCTACATATTTACATAACTAATACTAGCCAGATGGCAAGAGATATGTCTGACTGTGTTTGTCTGACTGTGCATGGCGTCTGGCTAGTAGTACTCAGACTGTTCATGAATTTTTTCCCCCTTGTTGTTTCATATTTTCTTATGGCAGATGTTGAATTCCCACCAAGGATGTTCACTGTCGGGTATGAACCAAATCCGGATAAAAGCATCCATTATTTTAGTGGACGGAGAGATCTCATGGATGATGTTAAAATAGTGCTTTTACCGGCAGAATGGCAAGAACTCCAAGAATCAGAATTTGGGGTTTTTTTGAAATTCCATGACCTCCATTTCAAATGGTGCTCAAGGATGGTCCATTACATGCTATGCTTGCAGTTAGTCTGCAAGAAGAAGTATGAGATATGGTCCCTTCTTGGCGTTCAGCCTGCTAGGTTTTCCTTGAATGAATTTCGAGCCATAACCAGACTCAACTGCGACTATATCGAGAACCTGGAGTACCCTGAAGTTGAATACACCGATGAGATGAGAGCAATGTGGGAGCTTCTTGGGGTGGATTTCGAATTGGGCCCAAGTTATTCACAATTATTAGAAGCCTGTAAAAACTGTGCTGGTTGGGAACCGCAACAGAGGATATGGCTAGGCTATCTAGCCATCTTTGCAACCTTCATTGAGGCTCAACACTGGAAAACATCCACAAGGGCTGATATGGCTAAGAATCTGCTGGTTCCAGGAACGTTAAAATCATATCCATGGGGAAGATTCGCCTTTAAGGTTCTGATAGACTCTGTTAAGGAGGCAAACAAAAAACTCGTGGAAGGAAAAAATTATCAGATCAGAGGTTTTATTGAGGTCCTGAACATCTGGGTATATTGGGCATGCCCCAATATGGCGACAACTTATGGAGTGCCCTTCCAGAATGCCCCAACCACACCATTGCTGGCGTACCACGGATCACGAAGTCGCAAGAAAGTCGATGAAACCTTACGTAAACAGGTATTTCTTAGGCCGTTCTGAAGTCTGAAATATTTTATTCCCATAAGAAGTCACATTCTGTGTCAGACCTCATATGAAGTCTGGCATTATGTGTCAGACTTCACATGAAGTCTGAAATTTGTTTCAGTCTGACATTTTGTTCCAAGTCTCGTCTGATGTACCTATGATGTATGTCGTTGTGATATTTTAAATTCTTATAGTCATTTGGGTCCCTAATCATTTTGCTATGTGACTTATAATTTGCAGTCTCGCGTCAACAACCTTGTACTCACGGAAGATCATGATGACATGTTCCCCACGTGGGACAACGATGTCGAGGAGGACGAAAAAGTTGATAACCTTGTGAGGGCAATGCTTGGACAGCTTGGGACTGCGGCTTGGAAGTGGGGCACTAAAAACTGGAAAAGCGAAGGTGTGTTCAGGACTCAAGTTGGCGGTTCTGTCAAGCTTTAGATTAAGTCTGAGGATGTTTCTGCGGTTGGTGAGAAAAAACGAAAGGTTGTGGGAGTCAAGAGGAAGTTGGTACAGGATGTTTCTGATGATGAGGACGAGGAAGAAGAGGTGCAAGAGAAGTCTGGAAAGAGATCTAGAAAAGAAAAGGCTGGTCCAACTCTTGGGGATGTTGTTCAAAAGATTGAGGATCTGAAAAAAATCATTTGAATCTCGGAATGATGTATTGGTAGATATTTTCAACGAGGGTTTGAGACTGATGGGTGACAGAGTTGATGATCTTGCCAAGAATGTCAAGAATTTGAAAGAGGAACGTGCTGGAGTTGGACAGAAGGAGAATGAGAAGGAGAAAGATACTGCTGGTGGGAAAGGTGGTGAGCTGAGGAAAGATGCAAGTGTTGCGGCTGCTGAGATGGATAAGGCGGCCGGAGTTGGTGAGGATGAAGAAGATCAACCTGAAGATCTTCAGGATCAAACTAAAGTAACTGCTGTTGCAGGAGAAAGAAAGAAAAAGGAAAGGGAAGCCAAGAACCCGAAGAAATTGTTAGTGAAGGTAAAGAATCATGTTGCTGATATCGTCGAACCTACCAAGAGAGCGAAAACGAAGTCTGTGAAAGCAGTGGTTACAGACAAAGATGACAACCCGGCTAAGCCTACCAATCAGACTGCGGTTGATGATGGGGTTAGTCTCCAAAACCTTCAAACTCTGAATACAAATAAGGAAAAGAAAGTTGAGCCTAAGAGAAGTACAAGACTTCAGGAGAAATCCCTCAAGGGGAAGTAGCCTTCTTAGCAGTATGAGTAATCTTGATTGTAAAAACATGAGCATGACCGAGTTTGTTTTATTTCCCCCTTGTTATTGTATCTGCTCTGAACTTGGATCACTGGCATTAGACTTATATCAATAATTTGTTTGGTGTGATTTTAGGTCGGGATTCTATTTTAATAATGTATGTTGGTTACCAGACTTCTATGTCAGTCTGGTTTGGATTTTTCTTAACACGGGTTGCTAAATTGTATATGCAGAGTATACCCGAGAGCACAGCTCCAAGTGTGTTGTTCGTTACACAGTCGGCCACAGGCATAGACTTCAATGCTACGCAGAGGTTTAAGCAGGATACTAAGCAGGCAGCAGCTGAAACTTATATGCAAGCGAAGGCTAAAGAGGTTAAGCAGAAGGAGAAGGTGAAGACTCCAATTAAACCTGTTATCCAAGCACAGGTTACACCGGGATATAACCCTTGTGCTGCTATCACCAAGATGCAAGTGAAGGCACTTAATGATTACAACAAAAGACAGCCGTATGTCTTAACACTCTTAACTAGACGAGTAAGTTGTATGCCTAATCTCTACACTAATTGTCTAACAAGCGTATTGTTCTTTGTAGGGGTTATCCGATTAGGAAAGTGAACACTTCACTCCAATGGTATTATGATCTTCGCACTCCAAAGGAATGGCTGCATGACACGGTCAGTATGACTTCAATGGTTGTGAATTAAGAATTCGATTCCAATAAATCTGGTTGTATATTCAGACTTCCTAAGAAGTTTGGTTGTATATTCAGACTTCCTAAGAAGTCTGGTTGTATATTCAGACTTCCCAATAAATCTGGTTGTATATTCAGACTCCTCAGAATTCCTAATCTAATGTGGTTGTGTATCCAGACTTCCTAAGGAGTCTGGTTGTGTTTTGTTCTTTTATATTAACACATTTCTTGTCTTGATGCAGCATATTGATGCCGGGATTGATCTTTTAAGGCTTCGTCAACAGAGCCATCCAGAATGGTTCAGGAGCGATAGGATATGCTTCGTTGACACACTCCTTCAGGCACTGTGGCGTCAACACTATCCACAATTTATCAAGAGCGGTGAGGGAGAGAATGGATCAGCCAGAACTAGAATGCTTCCTCCTGGTTGTTTTGATTACTTCACTGGTGATCTTCCCGTGTTCTGCAAATCAAAGAAGCCTTGGGGGCTGGAAATTGATGAGATCTACACCGCACTCCACATGGGCGGAAATCATTGGGTAGCAATTATGATTTCTATCACGGAAAGGCATGTAACAGTCTGGGACAGCATCCTTTCTGGGAAGACTAATGAGTCGGTCGGAGCGGCAGTGGCACCAATCTGTGAGATGTTTCCTTATGCGATGCACATCTTGGCCCCAGCTGCAGATGGATGGCCTTATCCCTTGGATCGTTACACCTTCTCGATTGACAGGAGCAAAGATCTTCCCCAAAATCAGCAAACTGGTGACTGTGGAGTGTACTGCTTGAAGTACATCGAGTTCCATTCACTAGGAATGCCGTGGCCAAAGTATCTCTGTGATAGGAACATCAAGCAGATCAGAGACATGCTAGCTTTTGACATCATGTCTGAACTCGGGAGAACTGGTGAAGAAGGAGAACGTACGGAGTATGCATTGCTGGACATCTATGGAAAGTAATAGACTTCCGATATCTTCTCCATATCTTTTGGACTCTCAAACACTGGATTATTGCATACATTTTCCCTATTTTCTTTTGCTGGTGTAAGGAACACAAATCCATCTTTTGGTGTGCTTGTTTATTTTTGTAACACACTTAAGCACTAATCCTAGTTATGTTTATTACTACGCTTGGTGAAACGGAACCCAAACAATTGAGACAAGTTTGAAAATCAGACTTCTGAAATACCATCATTACTACGTCAGACTTCGGAACCCAAACAATGAACCCTTAAAAATATCAGACTTCACTGAACCCTAAAATATATCAGATTTCAATGAACCACAAATATATCACACTTCATTACACCCTAAAACTTATTAGGCTTCACTGATACCACATTTCAGACTTCAAGCATTTCTAGTCAGCCTCAGGGTGTGGAAAATCCCAAACAATGAACCCTTAAAAATATCAGACTTCACTGAATTCCTAATCTAAATCAGACTTCAATGAACCACAAATATATCACACTTCATTACACCCTAAAACTTATCAGGCTTCACTGATACCACATTTAAGACTTCAAGCATTTCTAGTCAGCTCCAGGGTGTGGAAAATCCCAAACAATGAACCCTTAAAAATATCAGACTTCACTGAACCCTAAAATATATCATACTTCAATGAACCACAAATGTATCACACTTCATTACACCCTAAAACTTATCAGGCTTCACTGATACAACATTTAAGACTTCAAGCATTTCTAGCCAGCCTCAGTGTGTGGACAATTAGGTTGTTTGTGGCCTGGTTGTCTACAATTCGAACAACAATATTGCTTGTGCAGTTTCCGCGGTTTAATGCCCTTCTTCTTGGCGATTTCTAGCATAGATTGCCACCTTGACTTCTTTTGTCTTCCAGGCTTCCGCCTCTCTTCCGGCGGAAGGACACGCACGTTGTCATGACCAGCTGTGCCTTTTAAATCCTTTGGTAAGATGTTGCGAGAGTATGCAGCGTACAAGTAGTCCGTTCTGTAAGATGGACATACAAGGGTAGAAATGTGTATCTCAAGTTCCGGTGCAGCGCATATGGCATGTGAGCAAGGTATCTTTTCGTAATCCCAAACTCCACATTCACACGTATGATGTTCCAAATCGACAACAAAATCCCTATGTCCTCCCTTAACAACAAACTGATACGTATCCACGCGTTCTGCCGTCATCATATCTGCATAATATTCACGAATAGCCAGCAAATATTCAACTCCTCTGCTAAATGTTGTTGAGAGACTCATTGCATCTAGCCGCCTTTTACAAAACCACGTCCCTAGTTTCTCTTGTATAAACTCTAAAAGAAAAGATATGGAATATCCTTTTGCCTTCTTAACTGAGGAGTTTATAGATTCAGCAATGTTGCTCGTATTTATGTTGTACCTGTCTCCAACAATTCGAAAGAGGTTTACACAAGTAAGAACTAGAAAGTATTAAGAAAAACCATACGATTTCAGACTTCTTCTGTCGTCTGGTATATACTCAGACAGCAGGAGAAGTCTGATAATAGTATCAGACATCAATAGAAGTCGAAGACGAAAATATTAAGTCTGACACTTATTGTCATACCGCACAAGTACCTGTCTCCGCCGAAATGGACGCGTGACCATAGCCTCACATCCGCCTCCTCCAGGTAATCAGCAAGTTCAGGATTTACTGCTCGTATGGAAGCCATGTTTCGGTCAAAATCGTAAATCGTATATGCGTAAGCCGCGTTTTTCACTAAGTACAAAAGATGTTTTCCCCTGAACTTGGTAACTATGTTATTTTGTAGATGGTAATAGCATATCCCTCGTTGTGCCCAAGGGAAAACTGCTTCACACGCATTCTTGATAGACTCGCATCTATCCGAGACTATGACCAAAGGATATTGGTCTGAGATGCATTCTTTCAGCTTTGTGAAAAACCATTCCCACGAGTCATCATTCTCAGAGTCTACAATTCCGATGGCCAACGGAAATATTTGAAAATTTCCGTCTTGTGTGGCCGCCACTAGCATAACACCCCCATACTTTCCATTAAGATGAGTACCATCCACCACAATGACTCTTCTAAGAAACGTAAACCCATATATGGAAGCTCCAAATGCTATAAATAGATATTTAAATCTATTCTTCTCATCTAGTTCAAGAGCAGTTACTGTTCCCGGGTTGGTTTGCCTGATTCCATGCAAAAAAGAAGGAAGTCTCTCGTACCCATCCTCCGCTGTTCCTCTCACAATCTTTTGAGCATGTAACAATGCTCTATATGCGGTTGTGTAGCTCATCATAATCCCAAACTGCTTCTTCATTGATACTTTAACATGCTTTGGTGTTATACCCTCAATTATACCAAAAGATTCAGTAAACAACCAACCAATATAAACTGGAGTATAACGTTTGCGCGTAGACATCCGGTCCACCATCGAACATGTATGGGTTTTTGAATAGCTCATCACCCAATACTTGTTTGGTTCGCTCTTCGCACACGCTCGAACCATCCACTTGCATCCTTCCACACGACATTTAGCCACAAAACGTGTCTTGTCAGACTTCTCAGTCATGAATGCGAATTTCTTCAATATGGCCGTCAAACGTAGCTATGATATTAGGTCATTTTTGCTATCAAAACACTTATGGAGAAAGATACCCTCAGACAAGTCACTTTTGCCACCACACCATTTACTAGTATCCTCCAACTCATATTTCTTATAATCTTCATCTTCTTCCACATCTACATCTTCATGTTTCACTTTCCCATATAAGCTATAATCATCATCGTCATGGTAAGCCTCAGCGTGTTTCCTGAAAACATTTTCAGGCACATCCAAATTTCCAACACCATCGTTTCCACCACCACCACAAACAGAATCATCCGAGATTGAGTCCACATCTTCCTCATCATTGACTTCATCATCTACGTCATCTTCGTCCACATCTTCAACTTCAACTTCATATTTTTCATCACAATTCACCGCATCATCAACTTCCATAGCGGATCGGCTCGAGACACAAAGACGGATTAAATGCGTATTAGCTAACTCGACCATGCTCCTTACTTGTCTATCATTTGTGACATAAACCGGAGGGCTATCCGGATCCATTAGTTTCAAGAGTGCTTCCGGCAATTGATATGATAACACCACCAACTCGGTTGTCCTGTCCAGCATATAATCATCTTGTACAATCTCAACAAGTTCTTGATGTGTAGAACCATGGCGCAAAGTGATAAACCGCCCTCCTTTCACCTTATCAACCACAAAATGCCAAATCTGGTCTCTCACGACCCATTCACCAAAGTTAACAGGTAACTGAACCATTATCTGTATAAACAAACACGTATAAACCACATTAGAGATCTTTTGGTTAAATCCAGACTTCTTGGAGAAGTCTGATGCTATTCGCTATATTGCCAATATTATTCAAAAATTGATTTAAAAATAATTACCATATATAACAATGTAAAACTAACGCAGGAGGAACATATAAAACTAACACACATTTATAAAATTTAAAATCAGCAAAATTAATCACAAATATAAAATAAAATGCATTTTTTAAGTTTTTAACATTTCAGACGGCTATAGCTGTCTGATAAAAGTGAAACCAGACCTCTATGGCTGTCTGAAAAAAGGGTATTTTTGCAATTGAAATCGAAATGTCAGACAGCGGATGCAGTCTGAAATCTATCAGACAGCGTCAACTCTCTGCTTTGGAAATTTTGTCAGACATCTTATGAAGTCTGAGAAAAAAGGGTAGTTTTGCAATTGAATTTCAAATGTCAGACTTCTCTAAGAAGTCTGAAAGGTTTCAGACTTCTCGGGGAAGTCTGACAAGAAGTCGAGGGTAGTTTTGCAATTGATTTTGAAATGTCAGACTTCAACAAGAAGTCTGAAAACTTTCAGACAGCTTGAGCTGTCTGACAAAATTTTCAGACAGCTTTGGAAGTCTGACATAAAACATCGCATTTACGGTTTTTATCCATCGTTGACCAAAATTCGGATTTTCAGATGTCTATAGCCGTCTGGCAAAAGTTTAGAATTTCAGATGTTTATAGCCGTCTGATACTTTTTTGCTTATTTTCAGACTGCTTTAGATGTCTGACGATTTTTTCGCTAATCCTGGCCAACATCTGAAAATTTGGGTCAATTGCTGTTTCTACCCCTCCTTTTTGTCAGACATCGAATTCCGTCTGACAAAAAGTCAACAATCGGTCAATTTTTTGCCAGACAACATAAGAAGTCTGACGAAAAAATCAAATTACAATCAATTGCAAAACTACCCTCTTCTTATTTAGACTTCTTAGTGAAGTCTGATTTTTTTTTTTTTTTTTTTGCAAAGGATTTTGACAGACCTCTATAGAGGTCTGGCAATTGAAAGTCAATTGCAAAACTACCCTCACGTTGACCATATTGAAGTTTACGAAAAAAAGATAAGACATAAACGGCAGACTGAAAGTACAATTCAGATATGAAAATCGACGATATGAAAAAAATTCTTACCAATGTCCGTTTTTAGTTTGTTCTTAGCCTCGACGATTTCCCAGAACGTCTAATATCACCGGAAACACGAATCCGAGACGTGTTTAGCTGTTTTTACAAGATGATACACGATTTCGCAACTTTTGAATCGAAAAATCAAAGGGGAAAAGGGAGAAATCGGTCGGGATAACGTCCAAGCTCTATTCTTGAGCTTTAATTGAGCTTTAATGGTGGCAAAACGAGCTGGATTACACATTAACTCGTCGGCAATGGTGGGTGTCGTGGTTGTTGAGCATTGATGGTGATGGCATTTTCGTGAATATCCAAACAAATTTTGGGCCCTTTTGTCTTTTACCTAAAATGTCAGACTTCATATGAAGTCTGGCGATGGCATTCTCGTGAATAACCAAGATAACTAAGGGGATAAATTAGCGCGCGAGAAGAAGGAGAGGGGCGAGGGTAGAATCAGGGTTGACTTTAATTTCAGGGGCATTTTTGCAATCAGCCCATGAAAAAATGTAACTTTAACAAATCGATCTTCTTAATGAATTTTAAATTTTATTCCATCAAAAAACCATTTTTACAACTGAGTGCTACATAGAATTTTATGTTTCAAGCTGAAAAGAAAACAAGATTTCAGAAACATCATCTAGTAGAAAACCAATCTTTCAAAGCACCACCACGATGTGGTTCCCAATCTCTCGAGTTGATAGTACTCTATTTTTACTCGTCTGTCAATCATTTTATGAAGCTGTTGAGCTGGGTGGGTTCTTCTCCATGTTTTCTGCTATTCCTCTCTCTCCAGATAGCATGAATTAAGGATTGAAACACATATCACAAGAGGAAAGTCTTGTTATTCCCCCATTCCGCTGTGTTGTAGAAGACACAACAAGTCCTCCCACTGTGCCATGTATGCTGAAGCTAGAAGATTTCTGGTGAGCGCCTTCCAAAATTTTTCCAAGTAGGAGCATGTAAAGAAAAGGTGATTCCAGTTTTCCATGGATGTTTGACTCAAAGAACATGATGCATCCACACCAATATGCCAATGATTCATTATATCTCTAGTTTCTAGACGGTTGTGGACTGTGAGCTAATAAATAAATGAATATTTGGGAGTGGAAAGAGAGAGCCATATTCCCTTATACCAATCCATTCTTGCGTGTGATCCACCAACAAGTTTCCAGGTAAATTTTATGTTGAGGTTGTACTTGTACGAGTCATATTTATTGTTATATATGGGTTTAATACCTATTAATTAGTTCGGCCAAAACCTATTCTCTACACTGTGATCGGCCCAATAAGAAACAAGTCAGTCGGCCAATAACTAAAAGCAAAAACCTTTACTTAGAGAACGCTCGGCTCAGCTCGCGAACAATCATGCTCGGCTAGGCTCAGCTCGCGATCAGACCTATTTATCTCGGCTCAGCTCGTCATCTCTGTTCAGCTCGGCTTAACTAATTGACATGACGTGGTCGGCTTGGCGCATTTTTCACCTGAAGAGTACGGCCCATTCGTCACAGCTCGACAATGATTCAACGGCCCGTACAAAAGTACGACCGTATTTACTATAAATAGGCTGCTCTACTGTTCATAAATGTAGCTTTTTGGGATTTGTGCACTTCTCGAATTGTAAGCGAGCTCGTCCATCGAGAAACTCGCACCATCTTGTTCATACGCCGACCTTAGTTTGCTTTCTAATAAATATAAAACTTGACCCATAGATTTTATCCGAGCATGTTCATTCTAAACTAACAAGACAATTATACACACTTGTGATGAGTTCGATAATCACAATTGGCGCCGTCTGTGGAGAATAAGGTTTTTTCTTCACTCCAGACGAGCTCGACGATGACAGGACCACCCGCGAACAAGGACATCATCACTCTCTCGGACAACCCAGATCCGGGAACGACCTCGTAAACAAAAGGTCAAGCCGACAAGGTTCGTCAGGTCTCTCAGGTCACCAACCCAATCAACCAACTCTCCGAAATGGAACCACTTCTCGGTATAGAGCAGACTCAGTAAGTCACAAACAATCGTTCCGACGAGCCAAACGTATCTCTCCTACTCAAGGCTCTCATGACACAAGGTGATGAGCTTTCTCGAGGGAGTAATGCTCGGTTCGACCATCTCGCAACGCACAGGCGGCATGCCAGGGAAAGATCAACGATCTCCAATCATCGGGACATCAGGCGACCACACCACGATTGATTGAATTCACACTACCCCTCCAGCGAGCTCTGTTCGACGGATCATTGACCCTGAACACCGAACATAACAGAAGATTACCCATACATTTTGCGTCATTAACGACCAGTGAGACCAACTCAGCCGCCCCTCGAACAACTTGCCGGCAGACTCTCACAATGACAGTGAAATAAAAGACCTGAATTCCAAACTACGAAGCATGACTTTAAAGGTTCACCAAGCGATCAGCTCGGCACCCGAAATCGATCGCGTGCTCGAAGAAATGCAAAATACTCCATTTACTCACCGCGGTACATACATTCAAGTTCGACATCCGGCAAAAATTAAGCTGATGACATACGAGGGGGACTCGGACCCACGAAAATTCTTACAGCTTTTTGCATCGCCAAGGGCAGAACACAATTCGACCTAGGAGAGCGTGATACAGGATACTGTCAGTTGTTTGTTGTGCACTTGGGCGGATCCGCTCTGGATTGGTTTTCCCGCCTGGAAGCAAACTCTATCGACGGATACTAGGATCTATCAATGGCATTCCTCAAGCACTATTCCATGTACATCCAAGAGGAAGCATCAAACGCTGATATCTAGGCTATCACTCAAGGACCGAAAGAAACTCTACGATAATACATCAATCGCTTCAAAAAAATCCTAGCGAAGATAACGATCACTGGCAGCGAAGGATTACCTGCACTAGGAAACGGTCTATGGTATGAATCTAGTTTTCGTTAAGAGTTGAAGAAAAACAAACCGATCACAGTTGAAGATGCCCTGCTCTGAGCAACCATTTTCATCGAGCTCGAAGAAGAAAAGGAGACACTGGCTAAAAATTTCGCGCCAACAACATTACGACCAAGATTACAAAAATTCAAAGGAAGAAAAGGGCAAAGCGTCGTATTATGTCAGCGACCAACAACAAGACTACCATCAATATCAATATGTCCAGGGTCACCACCAAGATCGCCAATCCCAAGGTTGTCAACAAGATCGTCAACATCAAAACAAACCATGGAACAAGTATGTTCGGGGTAGCGATCAGAGTAAGCTCTTATACGATTTTCACCAGCGAGCAGGACATGATACGTCCGAATGCAGAAACTTGCAAGCACTGCTTTTCCCGACTACCAAAAGGAAGGAAAGAAGGTAATAGTAACTCGCAACCAATCTTCCACGAAAGCTGAGAACCAAGCAGTCCAACCCAAAAACAAAGTAGAGCGTTTCAAGCTCGTTCAAGAAGGAAAGAAGAAACAAGTAGGACTGGAAGTGGAATCGAGCAGATAAACACGGCACCACCAAAACAAGCTCGCGACGAGCAATAAAAAGAGGGGACGCCCCCACCTAGAAGGCGTATAAACATGATCATGGCTGGATTGCCACTTTGCAATGATTCGGTTCGGTCTATAAAAGAATATGAACGTCGGGCTATCACGCAACATCAATGGAAAAGGAATATCAATGATGAACTCAAGGTCAGAAACGATATAGTA
This sequence comes from Orychophragmus violaceus, assembly GCA_030180135.1. NCBI lineage: Eukaryota > Viridiplantae > Streptophyta > Magnoliopsida > Brassicales > Brassicaceae > Orychophragmus > Orychophragmus violaceus. The sequence continues at coordinate 64,504,334 of CM058235.1, read as the reverse complement.
ATTACCGAGCAGCACGGAGAAGGCTTAAATAGATCACATAACGCCCCGTTGGTTGTCGAACTCCGAATAGAGCTCGACAATTACTAGATGAAACCAAAAAATTTAATCGACACCGGAAGTTTAGTGGACCTGATTTTCAAAGAAACACTACAACAAAGGGAGCTCAACAATTACCAGATGAAACCATCCGAAAACCCCTAACAGGTTTCTTAGGCGATTCAATTAAAACGATCAGAACAATCAAGCTTCCTGTCTACATCAGAAAGGTTACAAAGATCATAAAATTCATCCTCGTAGATTGACCGACCAGCCATATACAATGTGATACTGGGAACACCGTGGTTACATGCAATAAAGGCGGTCCTATCAAACTACCACCAATGTGTAAAATTCCCAACTCCATGTGGGTTGTTCACCCTCTGAGGAGACCAAAGAATATCAAGGAATTTCTCCCGAATCGAGCTCAAGCTTCGCCACACATCCCAATCGTACCTGGTCGCCGAACCCTAGATAGAGCTACCGCCGCTGGACAAACCACAAAAGGATGATGTGATCCAAGTAGACATCGATCTCAGCGATCCAGAGCGATGTTATTATTGGTGCCGATCCCCGAGAAGACCTGAAAGATAAGCTCATCAAAATTCTAAAAAAAAACGCCGCAACATTCGCATGGACGATCAGCGACATGACCGGTGTAGAACCGTCAATTGCCTGTCACGAACTACATGTCGATCCAGTCTTCAAACCGATCAAGCAGAAAAGGAGGAAACTCGGTCCCGAGCACACAAAAGCCATGAACGATGAGGTGGAAAGACTTTTAAAGGTGGGATCAGTCACCAAAGTCAAATATCCTGATTGGTTAGCAAACCCAGTGGTCATCAAGAATAATAACGGTAAATGGCGAGTATGCGTTGATTTCACCGACCTCAACAAAGCATGCCCCAAGGAAAGCTTCCACTTGCCTCACATCGACCGGCTTGTCGAGGCAACAGCAGGAAACGACCTACTCTCGTTCATGGATGCCTTCGCTGGATACAATCAAATAATGATGCACCTCAACGATCGCAAAAAAACTTCGTTCATCACTGATCTGAGAACCTACTGTTACAAAGTGATGCCATTTGGTCTCAACAATGCAGGAGCGAGATATCAAATACTGGTAAACCGCATGTTCGCTGATCAGCTCGGCAAAATAATGGAGGTATATATAGACGAAATGCTCGTCAAGTCTGTGTCAGCCGACGATCATGTTGATCACCTGACAACCTGCTTCGAAAGTTTAAACAAGTACATAATGAAGCTGAATCCAACCAAGTCAATATTTGCAGTTACGTTAGGAGAGTTTCTCGGTTACATCGTTACGAGAAGTGGAATTGAAGCCAACCCGAAAAAGATATCAGCAATCACTGAGCTCCCCTTTACCTAAAAACACTCGAGAAGTCTAACGACTTACAGGACGCATCGCGGCTCTAAACAGATTCATCTCACGATTGACGGATAAGTGCCTCCCTTTTTACAATCTGCTCTGAACAAACAAAATGTTCGAATGGGACGCCAAATGCGAGGAAGCCTTCCAACAGTTGAAAGACTACCTGTGTACCCCACCAATCTTGGCCAAGCCCGAGGAAGGTGAAACACTCTACCTATACATCTCAGTATCAACCTCAACAATCAGCAGCGTCCTCATTCAAAAAAACAGAGGAGACCAAAGATCAATCTTTTACATGAGAAAAATCTTCGACGATGCCGAGACAAGGCAAAACACGCTGGAAAAGCTCGCACTAGAAGTCGTCTTTTCAGCAAGGAAACTCCGACCATACTTCCAATCGCATTCCATGACCTTACTCACCAACCAGCCAATCCGAAAAATCCTGCACAGTCCGAGCCAGTCTGGGATAATCACGAAATGGGCAGTAGAGTTAAGCGAATACGACATCGAGTACAAACCAAGGACCATTGCCAAATCTCAAGTCTTGGCCGATTTCCTGATTGAACTGCCTCCCGAGCTTGTCATCAGCAACAAACTCGCACCAAAATAAAAATGGATCATGTTTGTTGATGGATCGTCATCCAAAAACGGTTTGGGGGTAAGAGTCAAGCTGACTTCCCCAACAGAAGAAATAATCGAGCAGTCTTTCCGCATCGCCTTCCCGGATTCAAACAACGATCCCGATTACAAAGCGTTAATAGCTGGCTTACGCCTAGCGAAGGTGGTCGGAGCAAAGCAAGTCGATGCATTCTGCGATTCCCAGCTCATCGTCAATCAATACATCGGGGAGTATGAGGCAAAAAATGATCGCATGGACACCTACCTGAAGCTCATCCAACAACTCGCCGACGAGCTCGGCTCAGTTACTCTAACCAAAATCCCTCGGAGTAACAACTCATCCGCGGATGCTCTGGCCGGTTTAACATCGACATCAGACCCAAATCTCAGACGGATAATACCGGTCGAATGCATCAACCACCCAAGCATCAATCAAACATATGAGGTGCTCGTCGTCACCAAACGCAAAGAAGGGATGGATGATGCTGACCAAAGCAAAAAACGGGTCACCAATAAAGCCATAACAGTATCAAGCGAAACGACTGACTGGAGAGACGAGATAAGACTATACATCCTAGAAGAGAAAGTTCCTGAAGATCGATGGGCTGCTCGGAGCCTAAAATCTAGATGTGCGCAGTACATATTCATGAAGGGAGAACTGTTCCAGTGGAATGCGAGAAAAGTTCTCTTGTGATGCGTACACGGGCAAGAAATCAAATGGATCACCAAAGAAACGCACGAAGGTGCAGGAGAAAATCACACTAGCGGGCGAGCTCTCGCCGCAAAAATCAAATGTCAGGGACACTTTTGGCCGACTATGATCGCTGACTGCGAAAAATATGTGCTAAGGTGCTAAAAATTCCAAAGACATGCATCGAGCATCCATCAGCCAGCCGAACTTCTAACAATCGCGGCGAAACCCTACCCGTTCATGCGATGGGCAAAGAATATCCTCGGTCCGTTACCGGCCTCGTGACATAAGAAGTTCATCATTATCGTGACCGACTACTTTACCAAGTGGGTGGAAGAAGAGTCATACGCCGAAATTCATGATCTCGACGTACACAAGTTTGTATGGAAGTATATCATCTGCCGTCACGGCCTCCCATACGAGATCATCACCGACAACGGTCTGCAATTTAGATAAAACATATTCGAGGAATTCTGCGCTAGATGGAGAATCAGGCTGAGCAATTCAACCCTCGATATACGCAAGGAAACGGCAAGGCCGAAGCAACGAACAAAACGATACTAGATAGACTAACAAAACCACTGGAGAGCAAGAAAGGCATATGGGCATACGAGATTGATGGCGTTCTATGGTCGCACTGGAGTACGCCAACAAAACTTGACAGGTCAAACACCTTTTTCACTATCTCGCGGAATGGAGGCAATGTCTCCCGCAGAAGTGAGCGTACCAACAATCCGCCAAAGCCTCTCACCAGAGCACGAAGAACTAAAAAAAATATGATCCTCGACCATCTCGATCAAGTTGAAGAGCTACACGACCGTGTATTGCTACAAATATAGAACTATCAGCACCAGATAACCCACCATTACAACAAGAGGTTCAACAGCCGACGTTTCGTTGAAGGCGACTTCGTCCTTCGAAAAGTATTCGAAAACACGCGCGAGTATCGAGCAGGCAAGCTCGGTGCAAACTTGTAAGGACCTTACATTGTCTTCAAATCGGTGAAACCCAGGGTGTACGATCTCGTTACTATGAAGGGTGAAGCCATCCCGTGCTCGTGGATCGCAAACAAGTTGAAGAAATATTACTACAAGACCGAGCAGCAGCACAAGAAGACAAAGACTGAAGACCGAAGCTACGACGAGCACGCGCTCAAAAAAAAAAAAGAAGAGCTCGTTGTACGAGCTCAGGCTACTTCAATATGTAATGTGAACTACGATCGGCTTGATCCCCTTTTTGGTGTACATAGACAACCTCCCACGGAGCTCAGCTATATCAAAAAAAAAAAAATCTTTTAAGTACTTGTTTTATTTTGTCATCCAATCCAAACAATCCACATTCTGGCCAAATGTTCGATCCAACGTGCCTAAAAACACAAAAGCCGGGCCCAGTACCACACAAGGCTGATCGGCAGGTGATACAAGCTCAGACTGTCAAGGCTTGTATGATCTCAGACTCAAGGCTTCTGTTCTGATCAGATGGATGATTCAATGATTGATCTAATCAAACAAGGAACCGATTGATGATGAAATGATGGAGATATAGTTGTTGAATGAATCCACACTCAACCACAAATAGAATAGCATGAATCCCAAAGCTACTGAACTCGCCAATCACACAAACAGAGTGAATCCACACTTAGCTTGAAATGACAAAACACAAATACAATTCTTTGTAGAAGCAAACAAAAACGTTTTACTGAATAATTTCCTTAAAATAAAGGGTGGTTTTTAAAAAAGAGCTACTGAGCTTTTTATAAGCTCTTACAGAATGATAATAACTCGAAAAATAAGGAACAAATCAAGAGAAATAAAGAATAGAGCCGTTGGAAGATATTTGGCCTGATTTGTGATGCAAACAAAGAAAGAATGTAGCTGCTTGTATATGGTCCGCTTAGGAAGGTAGGTTCGGTTTCTTGGGATTCTATGGTTGTCTTGGTGAGCCTTAATGATTATTAACTCTCTGGATAGTGATTAAGGAAAGAGCCGTTGTGGTTTGAAGACAAACATGTCCAGATTTGGCGACATGTACTCTTGAGGATTCTTTGGTCTAGTCCTCCTGATCAGATGAGGTATGGTGAACCTAAGGTTGATTCAGGACGTCTCTAGATGGTGAATAAACTCTCTTGGTTTCCATATATAAGTCTGGTGTGCATTGGACTTCAAAAGAGTGCAGCATCCTTTGGTTGGTTTTGATAGATAAATGTAATCTGCTCGGTGATCATTCAATCCAATGGGTTGGTTATTATACTTGGATGAATCATAAGTCTTCTTAGGGGTGATTTGCTTATGTATAATCAGTCCTAGTCCTGATGCTGGTTCCAAGCTTCTTTTGATCAGAATTCCTCCAAGTTGCTCCGGTATAGTTGGTCTAACACTTGGGCTGGTCGGTTTGGTGTGCTTCTTGTTTGATGATGACTTGATGTCCTCATCATACTCTCCCTCTTGAAAAGGTTTCAACTTCGAAATTGTATATCCTGCACCAAGAGAAATCAAGTTAGCTTTCATCCGAATTTGGGAGTTTATAGCCTTACATTTGTAGTATTGGGGTCTGGTCATGTGTGGCTCGTCAGGTGGGTCTCCTTTAAGCAGATAAGATAGGATTAATCCTCTGCAACGTTCTGGTGTGATGGTGTTCTCCACAGGCTGACAAGTAGTGGTATTAGTCTCTCCTTTGGTAGCTTCTTAGTTTCTCACATCCTTAGTACCTGAAACATGTTCAACACTTTGGCAAAGAGACAAGTGCATTATGGCTTCTTATAATAGTTTGAATCATTTTTCTTAGAGTCCACTTCCTGTTATAAGCTTAACAAGTTCTTTAACACAGCTGTTGAATCAAGGAAAATGAAATGGATCAAAGCAAGACTCACCTTGTTAATAGATGTAGTGTCCTTGCTTTGGTTTGGTGGTTCTTCTTTGAGTTCTCTTCTGGTTTTAGCATTCTTGGCTTCTGGTCCTATATCAACATTTGACTCTATGGACAAGTGCATCATACCAGTAAATTGATAGTCAAGAATACTCAATTCAAGTTTAGAAATAACCTCATGTTTGGTTGACGCATGATATATTTCAAGCATTTGGTTTGCTTAGAGCTTATATGTGTAAATATGGCTCGGTTCTGGCGTCCCTTTCAAGACTCCTTCTGCCTTTGGCTTCTTGATCCTTATCAGACCTGTACCTAAGTCAATTGTTAAAGTCAAGAGAAAGTGGATTATATCGTTGTTTAAGACTCTAAAAACAGGTTGTGCAAGGTTGAAGCGTACCATTATGGCTTTGACAAGTTGGTTCAGGGTCTCCTCTCTTCTGGTGCGTACATTACTAGAGGTTTTGTGCTCTGGTCCATCATTGGTTGAAGCTCCATGATTTTTCTCATCTTGAATCCTTTGTGTTGATGGTTCTGCCTGAGGCTTGACTTTCAGACCTATATCTTTTTCAAGTTATTTTGGATAAGACAAATGCATTATCATATCCTTGGAATCAGTATGAGTTGTTTGAGTAAGATAAATACACACCTTGTCTCGTTCATGTCTTGGTGCAACAGTCATGATGGTACTTTGAATGTACTCTTGTCCTTTGCTTGCTTGTGGATCATGACATTTGTGTTGCTCCACTTCTTCTTTGGCACCTAAACCTTCATGAACCTTTTGATCCAGAGACAAGTGCGTCATAACTGTGGTTTGACAAGCAAGTTTATTCACTTTAAGTTCAGAATTCACCTTGTTATTAGCCAAGAATTGAACTTCTTCAATTATGGGGATGTCTTGTGGTTTAGACAATGAAATGGTTCTCAACTCTGGTTTTTCCTTCAAGACTTCGTGAGTGTGCTCTACTGGTGCTAAACTAAAGGTGGGAAACTCATTAAATGGTTCAGAGGCTGCTGGTTGCTTTTCTCCTCCTTTGGTCTCTTGTCGTACTAGCTTTTCACCATTTGATGTTGTGGTCTTCTTTCTTGGACAGTCCTTAACAATATCACCCCTGTTCTTACACTTATAACACATTAGTTCTAATGTATTCTTAGAGACAGAGAACTTACATTGATACTTTGTTTGAGAGGTATTGGCATCTTGCACAAGTTTATGAGCAGATGATCCCTTCGGTGGATAAGTAGTTTTGTTCTGTGAACAATACTTCTCCCACATGCTCAACTTCAAGTCCTCCCATGTTCTGATCTTTGGCTCCTTGTAGTACCATCTCTTATACTCCACTTTGTTCCACCATCTTAGAGCCTCATTGATGAGTTGTCCAAGTGCTATGTGAAGTCGCTCTTCATCAGGAACACAATAGTAGCTAAAGTACTCTTCCATTTTGTTTTACCAATCTATATAGATGACTTTCTCTCCTGGATATTCAAAGAATTCAGGTCCAAAATAATAATATCCATCATCCAAAATTAACCTGACTTTTGACTTGTAGGTGGCTTGGAATGTTGCACGAATTGGGACAGTCCATGAGATTAGTTGGGAAGTCCCTGGTGGCCATGACTTTGTCACTCTTGAGTATGGTTCATCTTCAAGCTCAAGTCCTTCTTGGTCATACTCAGAATCTGTATCAAAGTGGTGACGATGCTCAGCAAACAACCGTGTCAGCTCGATTGGGATGAGGCGACATCTCAGGTACAAGATTCTGATCTGGAACAAGACTGGATTATTTCACAACTAGGCTATCGATCTGGGAATTGGAATGTTGTAATTGATGATAGTAGGTTTCAAGAAAGCTTGCCTATGTTTGATGGAACAAATACGTCTGTCTGTATTTCGAAATCGGAGACTTTCTTTTGCCATTTCAGAGATGAAGAGAAACTGGACCTAGTCTTTTCATATTTCGAAGGAGGCTGCGTACAAGTGGTTTCGTAGGGAGATGTACGGAAGGATAATTACGAATTGGACTGAGTTTAAGCTTAGATTGTTGGCTAAATTTAGTCAAGAAAGTTTTAAGACAGAAACTATATCAGTGAATGATCAGGTCAAAGAAATGTTTGAAGTGTCTCTGGATTTGCAGGAAAAAGTGGTTTTACATACACAACCAGTTCATGTGATTGCTCATGAGCAAGATTCTATGCAGCCGGTGAAATCTACAACTGTGGAAGAAGTTTTTATGAGCTCTGATTTGTGAGATGCAGAACTTCGAAGATTCACAGATACTTTGGAGTTGAATGATGCTTCTTTGGAGAAAGAGTTGCAGGTCATAAGAGTTTCCCACTTGGAAACAAATTGCGTTCTACAACCACAAAAAATGACATAAATGGTTGATCAAGAGGCTGAACGTTCTCTGAAATCTGTGGATAATGAGTGTGTGTTGATGCATACAGTTTCCAAACATGCAGAGATGCCTCTGAGCTGGAGTGAGATTTCGAGTCTTTCACCTGTAGAAGCAGTTTCTGTAAACTTTGTGGATGGTACAAGTCATAAGTATTCGACACGAGAAATAAGGTTCAAGAAAGCCTCTCTTCCTGAGTCAAAAATAAGGCTTCAGACTGATTCACTTCCTGAAATTTCTCATGAGACATAATTGGTGCAGCAGGTGGAATCACCAAATGTAACAGCAGTTTCTGTGCAATCGAGTGATTATACAGTTCAGAATTCTTATTCATGGGATAAATGGTTCTCATACGAGTCACTTTATGCGGCTGGCCAAGAGGCAGAGATGGATGGCAAAGAGACAGTACATGTAGTGAAGTTGCTAGAGTCATCAAATGAAGATAAAATCTGTCTAAAAGCTAGTGATAATGTGTCCTTGATGCAGGCACAATTTTTTTTTATCAATTTGGTTTCATATGTGGAACGTCATCTAATGAAATCTATCATGAACGAGGATGGAAGTGGAAGAAAGTGTAAGGATTTCTCAGAAGTGGCCTGTTCTATCAAGACAGTTTTGTGGACACCGACTCGTTGCTCAAAAAGTTGGAAGAGTTACATGTAAAGAGCAGCAAAGAAAGTGCTCCAAAAATTGGAAATTCAAGTTCAAAAGTTGGATTATACTGCAGACGGTTACGAGAAGGTGGTTTAACATCAAAGAGAAGCTACAATTACATAAGCTACAAGACAGAGATGTTGCTCGCATATATCATAATCCTGTTTTGCTTCAGCTTCTATGGAGGAGAAGTTTTTCAATGAATCAGTATGGGATTCAAGTTGGAGCCAAGGAGCAAAGGAGAAAGTCTCAGAGTGTGAGTCTGCGACAATTGAAGACAACTGATTTTCCAACACTCGTTATCATGTTTATCAACGACAACGCGGGAAGGAAATTGGAATTCACAGTGGATTATTTGAGGTCTTTGCTACAGTTACTTTAATTGGAGGACAGAGATGCATTACTCATAATAAATGACATACTGCTGACACGGCGGGGAATTATGTGGTCGTGGTTATGTTCCAAGGAAACAATGGATCAGTCACAAGTATATGCCTTTGACGTTATCGTCTTCCAATCTGATTTCCGAGTCCATGTTGCAGTGAAAAGAACAGAAATACATCCACATGGATCTTCTCATGTTAGTTCTCCAATGATTTTACTCAGTCCAAGCTTGAGGGCAAGCTTGTTTTCAAGGGGAGGAGTATACAAGATAATACTTGCTTGTTGGGTGGTAATGGATGTGTTGATTTGGTTGCTTTCTTCACCAAGTGAGTCTGAGTTTCTCAAGAGAAATATTAGGAAGCAGAAAGAAAAGGAAGAACCGGTTATACATTGCTTGCACCAAGTTTTGATACAACAAAGACATAAATGGAAGAAGTCCTACAAGACAAGAATGTTCAAATACAAAGACAGAATGAGGCAAGTACATCTTTTGCTATTACATGTTGTGGGTGATCTTTGGAGCAATTCCTGTTTAGTTTGGCATTGCTGGAGACGTAAGGACTACCATACTTGTGCTTTTGCGGTGGTTGACGTATTGGAGTGGCAGAACAGCGGAGATACAAACGCATTGGATCAGTGCATATTGACCTTTGGAGTGGCAAAACAGCGGAGATATAAGCGCACTGGATCAATGCATATATCCTTGCGATTTTTTCCTTGGTGCAATCACATGTCAGTTGTTTCGAGTAGCCAAGCATAACAAGATATTCTCACCAAGCTTGAGGGCAAGCTTGTTTTCCTTGGAGGGAGTATTGATAGACATCAAATATGCTGACGTGGCTAGTTTTGAGAATAGTAAAGCGAGAATGATTAGAAGTAGTATAAATAGGACTGTTTCTGTTTACAGATGCTCATGCTTTGTTGTTGTAGAAGTAAGAGGCTATGAGTCTTCTCTCACAGTCGCCATGAGACTGTTGGTTCAGCTTGCACTCGCCATGAGAGTGTAAACCTGTAATCAAACTACAAAGTTGTACTCCTTCATCTTTCTTTAATCAATCTTATCATCCATTCAAGGTTACTGAGAGTTTGTAGACTTTGATAGTAGTAAAGTCTATCACTCCGCCCAAGTCATCGTAGCCCAAATGTACCTGGATCTCTTCTCTTGCTGAGAAACGCTTACCCTCTTCTCGCCCGAAGTTGTAGTTGTAGATGGAGTCGCAAAAGTGTCCGTCCCAGAAGAAGTACTATGACATACTCAGCCTTTATGGACGAACTATGTCATAGGTCACCTCATAGAGGATGCACTACATATTGGAAAGATCCATGCTACAGTGAAAAGGATATGGTCCTCTACGAATAAATCCTAAATCTGTACTATTTCGTATTGACGATGTAGTCATCAGATCTAGGGTCCTAAAACCTTATTTCTGACATATTGGAGAGATATCACTCATTGTTTAGGAATGGAGTCCGAAAACCATGACCTTGAAGCAAATTTATCTGCTATGCCAATATGGGTAGATCTAAGAGGAGTCCCAGACCACATGTACAGTGAGATTGGTTGTAGTTCTTAGAAGATATCATTGGAGATGCTAAAGAAATCCACCCAAATACGATAAGGTGTTTACGTTGGATGTAGCGAGAGTACTTGTGGTAGTAGATTTGGAGAAGCCTCTGTCGTTTATGATCTCATTAAATCTAGAAGAAGAAACGCATATTCAAGTAAGCTACCCTTGGTTGCCTACTAGATGCTAAAAGTAATGATTTGGGGCATAAATAAATCGAATGTGTTCAGATGAAAGTAGGTTCTTTTATGAATTTTGAAAAGGGCAATGAGGGGAAGCTGAAAGACGGGAATAATGCGAGACATGAAGTTGATTCACAGAGCAAAGCCAACTCGGAGAAATCAGCTGAGGGAAAATATTTGATGGAAGTCTCTGTTACTGAGAATGAGGATAGCGAAACAGGGAAACATTCAAGTTCAGAGGGAGACAAGGACTGGACAATAGTGGGGAAGTCTAATAAATCCTCTCCACACAAAGCAAGGGTATCTCAGAATCCGAGTTAGAGAACTATGTAAACGGATACAACAGACACTTCAAAAACTCAAGTGTCCTCACCATCCCGATACAATTTTCTCACAGATAAATGAAGAGGAGGAAGAACATGAAGAAGGGGAAATTCTAGTAGAGTAGAAAGACAAAGAAGAGGAAACTTCTTCATCTTCGTCAGAGGAGGAAGAAGTACAGATTAAGCGGACAACTGCCAAAGTATTGAACACCAACAAAAAGTAGCTGAATCCGAGAAAGCAAATGACCAACAAAAGAGACAAGAATATGTCACCTCAAAAGACAAAAAAGAAGTCCTCCTCATGGAGGAACTAATGATCATGACATCTTTTTTTGTGTGGAGTATCTGTGGTTTCAATAAAATGCACAAACAAAATTCGGTTAGATCATGGGTCTTGTGAAAGTCGGAACTCGCACTGTCAAAACTTGTAGAGCTGAAATTTTAGGTAACATAAATCTCAAGAGTAAACACACCGAAATAGAAACCCGGAGGATATTTTATTGATAACCGATCGGAAAAGAGAGTACAAAGAACAAAAGAAGCTAAGAAAATTTTCTAAGTGTTAAGTCTAGATTCGAGGGTTTTTCGAGATGATCTAAGTCGTAGGAAGTCATCTCCTTATATAGCTGCGGCAAGTCGTCTTCGGGAATCTTCGTCTGCAAGATATTCAGAAATCATCTAGTTATCGTATGTTTCCATTTCCGTTAAGATTTACATTTTCAGCTCGGATTTTCCTCTTCTGCTCGGAAATATCTTCCTCTTCACTTATTCGAGTTTATCTTCTTACTTTGACGACTATCTTTCCGCGGCTTAACCTATTTTGCCGAATGGGTCGAAAACGGATGGTCCGAGTCCGTTTGAGCGTAGATTTCTTGATTCGGCCCAAAGTCTCGAAAACACAAGTTTCGTATGTTCGCGCCCAAATTCGGATCTCTTCTAACTTTATCCGAGGATTTTGTTTTAACGGCTAAGAACGTATAAGTGGATGTTTCCGAAGATGGATTGCGGCGAGTTGTGCATCCGAAGAAGGAGATATCGACAAATGTTTGATCATACATTATAAGTGGAATATCCGTTCGGAAAGTCCGAGAAGTAAATTCAGCTCGGAAGTTCCCAAGGAATGCATTTAGCTCGGAACTTCTGAGAGAATGGATTGTGCTTGGGAAAAGAGGAAGGAGATGTTCGGATCCGAGCTGGTTTCAGCTCGGAAAGTCTGAGCTGGTTCAGCTCGGAAATCCGAGCTGGTTTCAGCTCGGAAGGTCTGAGCTGGTTTAGCTCGGATCCGAGCTGATTCAGCTAGGAAGTCTCTTGCTAGAATATTTCGTCTATTCGTAGTTTCTATCGAGACAATGGGGACATGACCAGATATGCATTTTATGCAGAGAACCTGATTAAACTCTTGATCATTTATTCTTGGCTTTCCCATACTCCTACACGACATGGAAAACTCTCGCTTCTGTTCGTCTGGGACAGAGGATAAATGATGACTGGAACAGAACCATCAACCATCTTAAGAGCAACAGACTGTCAAACCTAAATGCAAGTCTAGCTAAATTGGCTTTCCAAGAAACTCTCTACGAAATTTGGAAAGAGCGGAATGACATGATTCACCAAAGACCACCAACTACTCCTATCTCTCTCGCCAAGCTTATTCACAAAGGATCAAAAAATTTCTTCTCTCTCTCAGATGTAACACTAGTGAAACCGACGAAGCCTATGTCCGATGGTAGCAGGTTATCTTGTAAGAAGTCACAAAGGATCAAAAAACCACCAACTTACGCTAGAAGCTAAAGCTTTCTGATCTATCTTGTAAGAAGTTCTAAGTTTTCACTCTGTCCTTCGTCACTTGCTTAATCTCTTTTGGTTTCATAGTTAAAACCAAAAGTTTGTATTCTTTTTTGTTGATATATAAATTTAATATTTCAACAAAAAAAAGAATTATTTAATCTTCTGATTTTACCCAAACATGTTATAAATAGTTGGTAGATTTATTGATTACTATAGTGTTAGATTTTGTATCATTTATCAAATTGATAGTACAATTGTGTGTTAACCTGCATGATACATACAACAAATTTCTAATGCATTTGAAAACGCCCGTCAATATTTAAGTCTACCATCATTTAGAAAATAAATTGATTTACAAGTATTTCATCACTAAAACAAAATTTCTTTGATTTTTCTTTTTCATTTTTAGAAGATGAATATAAAATCGATCACTAATAATAATGTATCTTTTGCATATTCCAAATATTCTACTATAACATTCAAATATTTCAAAAATATACCACAATTTCAAACATAAACACTAGTCGCAAATACCAACGGCAAATGTAAGTAACATATACTTCTCGCGAAACAAAATAATGAATTTTTACTAAAGTTTTTATTTTTTAATTATTAATATTGTTGATTCTAAAAATCACACAATAATCAATTGAACAAATTGATTGTAAATTTTGGGACTTGGGTAATAAGATTAAACAAGATCAAAAGGCAATGACGAATTAGATCGGAAAATCAAGTCTCATTAAGAATATGATCCAGAATCGAATTGAATCGCTAGCTCTAGGATTTTTAGTATATAAGTGTTGAATGAATAGAACTTATGATTTTATTTAAGATATAGCTGAATCCGTGAGGACTGCCTACGTACCCTGTAAATAGGGATCAAGCCATTCGTTGTTCGGGATGAAAGGTAATATGAAAGATGTCTCTTTTCTCTCATAGGGGAAGTATATTTATATGAGGAGAGTTAGGTTATTTTCCTAAACTCTTTCTGATATCAATAATGTTAAATTCACATATTCTTGGATCTTCATTCCTTTTAGGAGATTTGTCTTTATCTTCTTCCTTTTCTTAATATGGTTAATTTACTTAACCATATTTTACTCTTTTTGTGCAGGTCGACGTGGACTTTGCTGTACCGGGCCTTTCTTTGTTATTTGGGCTTTGAGCTCAAACAACCGATCTCTGTTGGGTCGAGGGTGCTAAATCCACCTCCAAAAGTAAACCCTCCCCACGGTTCGACAAGTTGAGTCGAAGACGTACTCAGCGAATTTTATAGAAGTGATAGTCCGGCGTAATCGAGTAGATTGGCTCTTTGTTCTTCTGATTTTTCTCTTTCTTTTTTATAAATACGAGACGTGATGTCTGCTTTTTCCTGCCAAAAAAGAAAAGGAAAATAAGTGTATATGCGCTCGGCTTTTACACGTTTTAACTTTTTCATTTTTCTTTCTGCTTTCAGATATGAAAAGTGTTTTTAAAAGTAAGACAGAGCTCGTCTTAATGTCTTTGAACTGAGTGAATGTGCGAGGCTCAGTGGGTCGATGCTCAGCTTATTTATCACTCATTGCTAAAACTTGCGAGACAGATCGTGCCTTTTTTGGGACGGATCCCGAATTTGTCTTGATGTTTAAGATGATTGCTTATGACAAGAAGATTCTTGTCATGAATAAGGTCAAGTTTACTTATCTTTGTATCTCGTTGGATCGTGAATGGTTAGAAGACGTTTAAGACCGTGAAACAATGTTCATCGGCCTCAGAATCTTTGAAATCATTGGTTGGAGAGTAAGCTCGTTCAGAAGCATCCTGTCCGGTACGTCGGCGGCATTCTCGTCAAAGAACATTAAGATCATTGATTAGATTCTAGTGAAGGTTACTCCTAGTAACACAAATTTTAGTGTTAATTATTAGATTAGCATTAGGCTGTGTTTTTTACTAGAGTAGCATTCCATGATGGTGTAAAATACTAAATACTCCTTTCCTTAATATATGTAATATCTATTTAACTATAATCTAAACAGTTTTTATTATTTATGATTAACTAATTACATTAAAAATAAAAACATAAACAACATTTACCCTAACCCTCTTACGCTATTCTCTTTTTTTTTTTACAGTTTCATCCAATCGGCGCCGCTTTCACCTCTTCCTCTTTGTCTCGACGTGATATCGCCGGAGAAGACAATCCCGCCGTCGTGAATCGCCATAGTTGCCGATCTCCTGGTCATATGAATCTTTTCCAAAACTGGGAGAGCTCTATGGGAAACCAATAAATGTTGATGAAGCAAACCCACTTCTCCGCCGGAAAGGATCTCGGCAGCGGTACAACGTTGATGACGTCCTACTGTCAGCCCAGAAAGAGGAAAACCCGGTATGTTTATCTCTTATGAGTTTGTTATCTATATTTTGTTATGTTTTTACTGTTGCAGATTTGCGTTATGTGTTGCATATTTGCGTTGTGTGTTGCGGATTTGTTTTATATGTTGCGGATTTGTCTACTGTGTTACGGATTTGTTTTATTTGTTACGGATTTGTTTTACTTGTTGCGGATTTGTTTATTGTGTTACGGATTTGTTTATTGTGTTATGGATTTGTTTTACTTGATGCGGATTTGTTTGATGTTTTGCGATTCTTATGTTTTGCGCAATAGTTTTATGGTATCTGGTTTTCATGTAATCTCCAGGTCTGTCTGTCTCATATGACTATGAAGCCTTACGATGAGATATATCCGGTCTGGCCTTCTGATTTACATGACCCGAGAGTGGATGTAATGATCAGAGATATACTCAACGACAGTTTGGACAAATCGTGGTGGGGAAGGAGTGGTTGTCTCGATAAGTTCCAATTAAATTTTATGATGAAGAGAAAGGAAGAAGGCAAGGGAAGTCTAAAGAGGGATAGTAGAAAGCGTGGAGTCGCTGAGGAGGTTTCTGACGTGAATAAAAAGCCGAAAGTGGATTCAAGTGTGGATGCCGAGATTTTAAAGATAGTAAAGGGTTTAAGTGATAAAGTTGATTGGATGAACACCGAATACAAAGACAGGTTCAGTAAAATAGAGGGTGCATTGGTTCAAGGATGCGTGCATCATAAGCAGCCGGTGACAAACGTTGAAGTTGGCGACTTATCTTCCGTGAAAAATCAGGTATGTTAGGAGAAATTGTAGGTTCTTTATTTAAAACTAACAGGTCCATAAAGCTAGTTATATGAGTTGATTTCTTGGTTTATGTTTTACAGGAAGTTCAAAGCAAGAATCCTAACCTTGAAGGAAATGCGTCTTCTTCAAATACACCGGTAAGCGATGCGTCGTGCTTTCAGTTATATGTCTCTAATATATTCAGAATGTTGTATTTATGACGATTGTGCTTTAACAGACATGGCTATTATCCCCTAATAAACAAGGGAAGGTGGACGCTATGCAGAAAAAGGGTGTCAACGCTAAGGACGCTCCACCCAAGAAGGGTGTCAAGAAACCTGAGGCTGTGGAGAAGCCTAAGGCTATGGAGAAGCCCGAGGCTGCTGAGAAGCCAAAACTTGTTGGGAAGCAGAAGATTAAGATTGAAAAGAGAAAGGCGGTTGAGAGGCATAAGGCTTTGGAGAAGACTAAGGCTGTGGAGAAGCCTGAGGCTGTGAAGAAGCCTGATTCGGTGGAGAAGTCTGATTCTATGGAGATGCCTAAGGCTGTTGAGAAGCCTGATTCTGTGAAGAAGGCTAAGGTTGTTTAGAAGCCAAAACTTGTTGGGAAGAGAAAGGATGTTGAGAAGCAGAAGGATGTTGAGAAGAGAAAGGCGGTTGAGAGGCATAAGGCTGTCAAGAATGTCTCATCTCTGGATACACAAGATAAAGTTTTGGCTTCCGCTTTAGACCTCTTACAAAAGGTTATTGGAAGTGGTGAAGTTGACATGCACCATAGAGAGTTGGCCAAGACGTGTAAAGATCCGTACGTTGGAAATTCAATCACCAAACGCATTCACCAAGTTAAACCAGGTTTTGGGTCTTTCATAAGTGATTATGTGTATGATCCCTTCGAAACTGTGGCTCTTGAGAAATTGGCAAAGTTGATGGATTTGTACTGAGTCGATGAGTAAGTGTATTCCTTTTTTGTTGATTATCTTGGCGACTTGTACTTAACAGTGGGTTTCTTGTAGAGAAGAGCCTCTAAGCACGGAAAACAACGAAGTTACTTTCTTCAAAAGGCTATCAACACCCAAGCAAGATTGGCCAACCTATGAAAGTGATTACGGTTGGGTAGGCAGCCAGGTAACAATTTACGCTATTCTCTAACAGCTTTGTTACGGATTTTTTTACTGGTGTTGCGGATTTATAAACATTTGTTACGGATATGTTTACTTGTGTTGCCGATTTGTTAGTGAATGACGCTGATTTGTTACGGATTGTGTACAGTGTTGCGGATTTGTTACACATGTGTTTACTTGTGTTGCAGATTTATAACTATGTGTTACAGATTTGTTTACTAGTTTTGTGGATTTACGTGCTATGTTTTGGATATGTATGCTAAGATCATTTTCTCACTTTCCAGCACATTACTGCAGCAATGAACATGTTTCATTGACGATTATTAAGGGATGAAAACCCTTACAAGTCAGGTCGGATTGCATCCTATATGCAAGAGTCAAGTGAGATTAGAGGAGAGCTAAGACAATTTGGTTTTGAGTGTGTGTCATATATCTAACTAGCAAGTGAGAGAGAAAGCAAATCGAAAATGCAATAAAAGATAAGAGCTTGGCGTCTAAGGTATATCTCAGAGGTTTGGTATGATTCATACAAGTATAACTTTCGTTCTAGAGTTTCTAGCGAGTTCCACAAACTCGAACACAAAATTATGCTTAACATATCCTCACAGAATTAAACACCTAATCTCTTCAACTCAAAAAGTCAACCTTCGCAGCTGGCCACAAAGATGATCATGCATTAGTAGTAAGTTCATCAAAGGTTCAGAATGCCCTACAAGTATGATTTTGTATCTTGCAACACAACTGCTCTCCTAAACTAGACAAGGTTAATAAATTCAGGACACTCGTGGTTTTAGCAATCCTAAGATCAGACTCTATTTCATGACGTTTGATTCATGCAATAAGAACCAACTCAAAAGAAATAACCCTAAAAATCGAGCATAAGTTCAAAAACAAGTAATCATCATAACGGGTAATATTCCTCTTTGATAACTACCCTATAAAACCCAACAAAAAAACTACTCAGCCATAGAGTAGCAAATCATGGCCAAAGGCTTCCTGCTAGGCTGACTAGGACGAATTAGGTCTAAGGTATGAGATCTAGGTTCTCTTTTCAAGAACCATAATCTTCCTAACCCTAAAAACTCTAAAACTAAAGACTAACAGCTAAAAGTTATAAAAATAAAAGATTTATTAATTCTACATTGTGTGTGTTACAAGGAGAGGATGCATGTTTTATATAGTGGTGAAAACCCTTAGGAAAAAGCTAAGTTTTTGATGTGGGACAAAGTAAAATCGGTTTCAGGCATGCTTCATTTGCAAACGGGCCAAGGATCCACGGAATAGTTTGGCCGTGACCGACCTTTCCTTGGCTGCGATCGCGCAGGCTGAGGTCGCGGCCATAGAGGGCAAGGTTACAGCAGGGATCGTCTGGTCTTCTCCTTTGCCTGCTTCTGGTTCTATCTTGTGCTGTCATTTCCCTGAATTTGAATTATTGGATCTTCTTCATGTCAAGTGGAGAATGAATATGGCAGATCTCTCTACCTCCATGATGAGGACATCAAGTCATCATCAACTAAGGTTCATAGAGGAGGCCACAACCAAGTCAGAACAGCCACTGTCCAAGCTACACTCCAAGTTTCTCAACAAAACCAATTTGATCCATTTATGGAAAGAACCATAACCAAGCAATTTGGATCATTGCAACATCAACAATGGATACCAGGAGAGTTCATTAGACCATTAGAATCTTCAACAGGCAACACTCCATACACCAGCAAGCTAAGGATGAACCAAGTTCACTATGTCCACAACTTGCCATATTTGGAAGCATTCACACTTGGAAGATCAGTTCAGCACCAAACCTTTTCCTATCAAAGCTACAACATTTTGGGATCATTTTCATCAAGTCTAGACGTCCTAAGCTTCTCCAGACCACACCAGAACAGACACAATCATTTGAAGACTCACTTACCCTTTTTGGAGCTAAAGGAGATACAAAGCCAACAATTCTATTCCAAAGAAGAAATCTACGAATTCTCTGGCTTTCAAGATGTTCCAGAGATCCTCACTTATCCCTTAAAGCCATCCAGATACAAAGAAAAGCATCCAAGCATTGAAACCTTACCATATTCAGCCTAACGGCTAGTTTTCATTAAGTTTCGATTTGTTTCTTAATTCTGGTCATATGACCATTTTGTATAACCTATAAAGGCCTAGTTATCTCATTGTAAGTACAAGCATCATACAATCTGTTTTTATAACTCCAAGAACAGATATAATGCACTGATCAGAAAAGAAGATGACCAGGTCCAACGCCCTGAAGCTGATAATGTAAGTACAAGCATCATACAATCTGTTTTTATAACTCCAAGAACAGATATAATGCACTTGTTCTTCACAATGAGCATCTCTATAGATATAAATCACAAGGGAGAAGAGAATGTGAAGAGAAGCTCAGAAACAGCCCTTACGCTAAGTGATCAGAATGATCAAGGCATTAGAGAAAAGGAGAACATCAAGGAGAAACCTCCAGACCAAAGCAAGGACACAAAATCTATTAACAAGCTAAGTCTTTCACTGATACACTTCATTTCCAATGATTCAAGAGCTGTGTTAAAGAACTTGTTAAGCTTGAAAGAAGATGAGATAATTGACTCTAAGGAGAAGGATTCAAGTTATATATTCTGTGATAAAGAGCCCATAATGCACTTGTCTCTTTGCCAAAGTGTTAAGCATATTTCAGGTCTTAAGGAGAGCAGGAGAAAGATAAGCAAAGGAGACGCCATACAAGCCCAAAGAAGAGGAAAACTACTATCATATCTGCTCAAAGGAGAACCACCAGACACTCCACTCATCACCAAACCATATACACATCAAGGTAAGACCCTAAACTCCCAAAGGAGAATGAAAGCTAACTTGCTTTCTCTTGGTGCAGATTATCCAGTTCGAGGTCGAAAACTTTTAAAGAGAGAGAGTATGAGGAGGACATCATGTCATCATCAACTAAAGTGCATAGAGGAGGCCACAACCAAGTCAGAGCAGCCACTGTCCAAGCTACACTCCAAGTTGCTCAACAAAACCAATTTGATCCATTTATGGAAAGAACCATAACCAATCAATTTGGAGCATTGAAACATCAACAATGGAGACCAGGAGAGTTCATTAGACCATCAGAAGCTTCAACAGACAACACTCCATACAACCAGCAAGCCAAGGATGAACCAAGTTCACTATGTCCACAACTTGCCATATTTGGAAGCATTCACACTTGGAAGATCAGTTCATCACCAAACCTTTTCCTATCAAATCTACAATATTTTGGGATCATTTTCATCAAGTCTAGACGTCCTAAGCTGCTCCAGACCACACCAGAATAGACACAATCATTTGAAGACTCACTTACCCTTTTTGGAGCTAAAGGAGATACAAAGCCAACAATTCTATTCCAAAGAAGAAATCTACGAATTCTTTGGCTTTCAAGATGTTCCAGAGATCCTCACTCATCCCTTAAAGCCATCAAGATATAAAGAAAAGCATCCAAGCATTGAAACCTTACCATATTCAACCTAACGGCTAATTTTTTATTAAGTTTCGATTTGTTTCTTAATTCTGGTCATATGACCATTTTGTATTACCTATAAAGGCCTAGTTTAGCTCAGTGTATCATTTACCTTTCAACTAATAAAATACAGAAATTCTTTTTTCAAGAGTGTCTTGAGTTGTTCTTGTTCATTAGCATCCATTTGAGTGATTCATTGGATTCTACTGAGTTTTCAGATCATTTTTGTTTGTGTGATTCAAGCAATTTTGTTCTGCCATCGATTGAGAGAGTCAGTCATCCACTGAACAAGAGAGTTGTCACCAACACCATTCCATCTCGACATTCCATTCATTCTGGACAGATCAAGAGAGCTTTGAAGCCAATGTTCTGTTCTCCATCAGCATATCCATCTTGTCTCATCTTTTGGACTACATCACTCCGGGGTCCAAGTTTGAGGAGGATCAGACGGTGAGAATGTTTTCATTTAATGTTGAACTTCTGGTGGAATGAGTCGGTATCAAAAGATGGACATCTACTTCATTTGGCTTGCATTTTCCTTATATTTCCTGAAAAGAGCCTTAAAACTACAAATATATAAAACCATACTAAAAACCTTTAAAAAACGTGTATAACTTATTAAAGTGTTCTATAACAAACGGTAAAATAGGTAAAAACTCGGTTATATCAATGAGTTAAAGTAGGATGGAAGCGCCATGTTGATAGGTGTTAAAATTTAATATTGGTATTGCTTGGTCCGAAGAATCGAAGATAGCGCTTGTTCATGGGCTTTAAGGAGCGAAAGTGGGGATGTTTTGTTGCATAATAGGTAGGCCTCAGTGACTTGCATTTTCCTAAGGATGTTAAGTTGAGAGGTATTGGTTGGGGCATTGAAAGTATGATATGGCATAAGGTCGATCATGTGTCTTTTGTTACGGAAGCCACAAGCATTTTGGAGCGGTTAGTATATTCAGAAAGCATGGCCAAACTTTGGTTTTTATGTTCAGGAAATAAACTATTTTTTGGAATACATTCAGAATTTAGAAGCGTGTACTCGAATGTAGGGATTCAAATAGTAGCTCATTTCGCAATCACTCAAAACATTTTAAGAAACGAAAAGTTTCAATCGTACGTTGCTCTTGGTCCTCCATTATTATTATTTTGATTAATTTGGGGGTATCATGAGTCTATGCAGGGACTCAGACTAATTCCCAAGGGAAGGTGCAGCTCATGGATAGACCTCCTTTCCGGGTATTCAAATGGGGCGCAAGCAATGGGCTTATATCCATGTGTGTTTCCAATGAAATGTGTTTTAGTTTCGCATAACAAGTGGATCGAACTTGAAACGTGTTAGCTTCTCAAATCTCTCTTCTTACCACTTGACCGTACTTAGTCCTCCATTATGGCTTTATGAGGTCTTTAATAGTAAGAAAGGATCTTCTACGAGATAAGCTTTGGACTTTTTGTTTCTTGTAGTCTTTTAGCACCATATATCGATATCTCAAGGTATTTAAAAAAATTTGGCATCTGATAGATTTTTTCTGCATCTGATATATTTTAAAATTTTCCGAATACACATGAATATTTAAAAACATAAATAAATAATTTTTTCAATAAAACATAGTATCATTCAACATAGAATGGAAAATTATTATGTTCTATATAGTAATTATAGGTAGTAACATTAAAAGGTTATTTTCAAATTTTCAGTTTAATATATGTATTTAGCATTTAATATTTTCTACTTTCTGTTTATCTATGTAAATGTTATGGAAAAGAATAAAAGAACAATCGTTCCAAGAAAGTTTCTCTCTCCTCTCTCTCTAGCTTTCTCAGCCTCTCTCTTTCCCCTTCTCTCCGGCGACTGCTTTCTCCTCGCCGTAGAGGTCTCGTTTACTCTCTTTCGCCATGCGTTTCTCTCCTTGGTTTCGTTGTGGATCGGAGGCAAAGATGGTGGCGAGATTTTATTTTCTTCTCAGCCGCGGTGGCTCTCTCTTAGGCGGGGTGGAGGGCTAAGTTTTCAGATATGTTTAGGACAAGTTATGGAACATTCTTCAAGGTCCGCCAGAGCCGTTCGAAGCTAAAGCTCGCTATATAGGGTGGTATGGTGGGTGTTGGCGAAGTCGGGAACAAGGGTCGGTGGTGGTGGCGAGATGCGGTTTTGGAAAGGCCATGATGTTTAAACCGTCGGCATTGTCTTAGTAAGCTCGACTCTCTGGGGACAGGCGGTGGGTCTTGAAACGGGTCCCGCGGCGGCATGAACCGTTTCGGCAACCGGGTCCGACCATTCCTTTTTCTTTATATCGCCTCTTCCTGTGTCTTTCCTGGTCATGGTGTTTCTCCGGTATTCTTCATCTCCTCCCTCTTTGGTGGCGGTTTTGTTGGTAAGTTTTCGGTCCTGGTCTCACGACGGTGTGAAGTTCCGATTCTCGGCATGGCGGCGGCTGCATGTTTTTTTTGGTGGCTTGTCTCGAGTCTAGGGTTTCGACTTTTTTGGTGGGCTAGGTTTTTGAGCAGCTTTGTTTCGTTCTCACTATTGGACCAGGCCCGATAAGGACTTTTGGGCTTTGTAATTTTTTTCCTTTTTAGTCTAGGTTGTCTTTTATTTTTCTTGCCTTTAATCTTTTATTGTAAAACAAAAAAAATCTAAAAATGTTTAAATATGAAAGCATATAAATAATGTTACGGAAAAAAATTAGCATTCTTCCCCTGTTTTTAGCACATAAAATACAGTAGCTCTACATAAAACCATAATTTAAAAATATAGAAATTCTTTAAAAAATTATTAATTATGGTTTAGGCTCATAGATTAGAGAAAAATAATTTAGTAATCAATTTTAGGGATTAAGATTCAAAATTTAGATTTTAGGGTTTATGTTCATAATATATTGTTAAGTTACACAATTTATATTGATAAATAAATTAACATTATATTCTTAGATTTTTCATGGTATAAAATGATGTGGTATTTTTGTGGGAGTTACAAAGGAAAGAAAGAAAAAGGAGGACAGAGAAAAGAAGAGTAGTATTTGGCAAAAATTGCAAACAAATTGTAACTCTAAACATACATGGTTAGATTATTAATTATAGTTTGAGTTATGGTTATACAATGCAATTCCCCTTAAAAGAATATGTATGATCAAAACTAGAAGGATAGTTTGAGTTATGATGTAAGCAAATTCCTCATGAGAGTAAAGGATTCTTGGTCTAAGTTACTTGTCCTGCTTTTGGGTCATTCATACATGAAAGAAAAGAGACTTTAATTAGATTTGTTAGCAACAGATTGACTCAGATCTGTGAGCAACCCCTCACACAATAACACTCGGTGGGACTCAAACACACAATCAATAACACCCGGTGGAACTCGAACCCACAATCACATTTCCATAAGAGAGTTCAAGCCTAAATGCGAGAGTTGTGGAATATCCCTCATTTTAGTCTGGAACTGCGGGGAACAACCAAGTCTTCTTTTGGATAGATATGTTGCTACTGCTTCAAGAACACGCTTCCCTAGGCTCTAGAGATTCAAATCAGTTATCCTTCAATCGAGATCAATATCGATGAGTCCAGAAGGTCCCTGCAAAGATTCAGGTCAAAAGGAATATGTTTGCTTAACAAAAATACACATCTCAAGAGACTGGTTACAGATCTGAACTGCACATACACATTTTATAATAATGGACATAATTTTTGGTTCGTACATCAGATCTGATCGAGCCTGACTTTTCTGGAAAGAAGAGACTTGGGGCTTTCCAATGATATGTAACTAGTCACGTGGCTATTCACGGTTCACCGGGAAATTACCTCACAAAGTGGTGGCAGATTGCATCTCGGGGTATTGGTCACAGATCCGCGCTCCACAGAGACACTTTAGAAAACATGTTATAACTTTCGACTCTTACCTTAGATCTGGACGAAGTTAAATTTTCTTGAAAGAGAAGACTCGCGGATTTTCAGTGATATGTCATTCGTCAAGTGACTCCATACAATTCTCCTGGAAATATCTTTACAAGTTAACAGCAAATTAGGTGACGTGAATCCGACAAGGCTTTGCCAGAAACTTCTCATCTTGTGTCTCCAACAGAATAAGCTCCTTCTTCTTATAGAGAAAGGGTTTAGAGAACCCCTAGGTCTAACCCTAATGGGTCTTAGGAACTTGGGCTTCTCTTCTTTTCTCTAATGGGCTGAGATTTTTAAAATGGATTGGGCTAAGGTCATTACAATTATCCCCTACTTGATGGGAATTCATCCTCAATTCCAAAATAAAGTACCTCCAGAGTAAACCTGAAAACCCATATGGAACAAGTAAGGCACATGGGAAGGTAACAGAAAGCACTTACGAAGGATACACATTTTTTTTACTAATTAAATACTTCTTGTGGAATCCAAATAATAAATAGAATAAATAAATATGGCGTATGAATACGATAGTTCAAATAAGAAAGGTATGAAGAATGAAATCTCAACTTTCAGAATCTGCAACACAAGAAAAGAATGAGAGCTCGGATAAGTAAGGAACACAAAACTAGAAACAACTCTAGAACAAGAAACTATGGAAGGGAAACTAGGAACTTGGGCTTAGAAATAAGGTTTTAGAAAGCGACATAAGCTTATCCCTCATGAATAATGGTCGTATTTGATGCCTTGGCACCATGAGAACGGGTAACCCTCATCGGTGGTATCTAGAAAAAAAAACAAGTTGGTTAGAATTTAGCTGAATCCAAAAGCTAACAATTAATATACTATTGTCGAACATAAGGGGTGCTATTTATTTATTCCCCAATTCCCAGAAAATCCTTGAAAACCGAATTCTACAGATTCCAGCAAAACGCTTTCTTTTCTCCAATCTCCTTTCTTGGAAGCCATGGCGTTAGACTCCACTCTCAGTTTACATGTCAAGTGTTACGAAAATTGTTGGGGTTAAAATCCCCCTCGACGAAATCAATAGTCAAATACAGACTAAGCAATCGGACATAGCTATGTTTCGTACAAACAATGCTTCGTATGAACGACACTTCGTATAAAAAGCATTTCATGTAAAACATACGAAACCATGTAGCCAACCTTCTGAGCAATCGGACTTCTCGGATGGATCACTCGGACATGCATATCACTCGACAAAATCTACGAGCAATCTCAAACCCTCAGAACAATCCGAGCAGGCCAAGCTGCTCGGGTAATCCAAGCAGAACACAGTCCTCAGACGTTCCGAGCAGAACACACTCCTCAGACGTTCCGAGCAGAACACAGTCCTCGGATAATCCGAGCATGACACATTCCTCAGACCAACTGCTTGGACATTTGTCGATATCTTCCTCCGAATGTGCGATTGGCCGTAACCCATATTCATAACAACAACTTGTACATACTCGAAACTACTAGCCTTTGATAGAACCGCTGAATAAGCTATACGAAATACGAACTTGGGCCAAACCCACAAAGTTCGTACTCTATAGACTTTGGGTCGGACTAAGAAGATATATACTCAAACAAACTCGGATCGTCCCTTTTCGGCCCATTCACGGAAAGATAAATACAAAAATGGGAAGATAAACTCGAATGACAAAAGAGGAAGATAATTCCGAGCAAGAAGAGGAAAATCCGAGAAAAAAGTAAATCCGAACGAAAATGGAATATTCGATAACAGGAAGATCTCTGAAAATCTTATAGGCCAATATCTTCTAAACCGACTCGCCACATCTATATAAGACGAGAGACCTCCTAAGATCAAGACATGCTGAAAACCCTAGCATAAACAGTTAGACATTTGTTACACTTTTGTACTCTTTTTCCATCAAACAAATCAATAAAACTATTCTCCGGATCTCTTTTATGTTGTTTACTTAGAATCTTCTATTCCCTAAAAGTTTTCTCTACATGAATCGACCGTTCGAGTTCTGACTCTCATAGTTTGGTGTCGTCTGTCGGGAGTAAGAAGTTTTCTTACACTTAAAAACCACCGATTAGTAGATCCGAAGAGATGGCCACCGATGGAGATAGAGGCGGAGACAAGATAGATCACCAATTGGCGATCAGCCAAACAACAAGCAACACCGCGACAAACAACACTAATGTGGGAAACGTCACAACAAGCAACACCGAGAAAAAATGTTGCTACAGACGCAACCACGACAGACACAACCGCCGATGCAACTCTGACTAAACTGAAGGAGATGATAGCCGCACTGAGGCAAAAAAACTCCGAATCAGAAGAAGGCGAATAGCACGCTCTCCGAGCAAGTGGAGAGGCTCAGAACCGAAAACCGAGCAAGGAACATCCGAGCGGTGAACTTCACCTCAACTGAGCGTAGGCGACTCGATTTCTCATTACCAGGCGGCTCAACGAGAAACCCTACGCAACATCTTCCACAACTCTCAAACGAGCGAACCCCTCGAGTGGTCAGATCCAACACAACAGAACCACCACAACTTATCCGACCGATAAGGCTCGCGATGGCTATCGACGTCGACGAAGAAGATTTCGTAGACAAAGATCTAGCCTTACCCGAAAACCAAACTGAACAACAATCTGACGATGAAGAAGAAAAGATAAGAATGGATCGATACGCTCCCAAACGAAACCAAAACGAACTCATAGAGGAAGAAGGAAACGTCCTACAGACTCAACAAAACGATCCAACTGAAGGGCAAAGAGTAAAAAGTCGGGACAAACTCAACGATCTTAGAGCCACACTAGCACAAGCTACTGCATAGGTATAAGCTGTACGATCACATGTTCACAAAGAAAAGACGAAAGTAGTTGTGCACGACTACATATGTAATCCATTATCTATCTGCATATAGTTGGTTCGACGAGCAATAACGTGAAACCAATCCGAGAAGTGATTCATCGATAAACCATCAACGATCACCTTCTTACGATCTAGCATATTGCCTTATCGTAGCCGATTATGAGAGTGATAAAGACGTCCAAGCAGAAAAGCTCGTATATGTCCTGCTCGGACGACGCAATTTCATGTTCGGCTCGACATTTCCGTGGTCACTTTGGGTTCGCGATCAGTTTGCGAACTGGTCGGTTCATCATCATCCTCTGTCCGTGAACGATAGACCGCAACTGCACATATCGATAATTCAACACCGACTACTGAGCTCCCGCATATGTCGACCACGAGACATCCCGCTTGGCGAAAAACCTGCTTGACATGACTCTCACCCGTGAATACAATCAGCACACGACATGATGCATCTTGCCAATCATCTTCTACTCGTTATTTCCATAGTTAAGTTGTTTGGCATCTCTGATCGGAACATCGTGCTTGGAAAGCATACATGTACGTGATTAAGCATGCATTTCCGCGTACTAGTGTTCACAGATATAACACTCGATGCAAACGTCCTGCTCGGTGCCACACAATTTTCTTGCTCGCCATCGCGTGTATTAAGCAGCTTGGTGAAATGTCTTATCGGCATCTTGTCAATCGTAAACAGCTCGATGTACTACTCGACTAACATCCTGCTCGGATAAACATCTGCGCATACTGCTTGGCAAGCCAAAAAAAGCATGCTCGGGCAAAACATGTTCGGATAAGCATGCTCGGAACTGGATGGTCAGACCAACGTTGCTCTCGGTATGCTGGGCTCATCCGAGTAAAACCCAAAAAAAACAACAAAACAAAACATTTATGCTCGACATGCCTGAAAGTCAACGACAACAACAAGTTCATGCTCTCATGCTCGGCTTAATTAATTAAGACCCATGCATGGATCCTCACCAAGAAAAAAAAAAAAAAAAAAACACAACAAAACAAAACGTACGTCCATGCTCTCATGCCCGGATTAATTAATTAAGACTCATGCATGGTGTAATAGCCCGTTCCCCGGTCCATTTTAATTTTTATAAAAAGAAGAATAAAATCTCAGCAAAGCCCAAAAGCCTTTCTAAAACCTAGGGTTCCCTTCCTCATTCTCCTATTTAAAGGAGTAGCCACCCATAGGAAAACCAAGAAAAGAGATTTCCGGCGAAGCCCTAACTCTCCTCCGTCGCAGCCACCGCCTCCAGGGATCAGACCTGGTGCTCCTTCATTGTCTAGAGTCTAAAGTAATCCGGTAAGCCCTTTTTCAGATCAGATTTTCCTCAACCCAAGCACTAAAAGCTTCATATCTTTTTATCCATGATGAGTCTGGGAAATCCGAGACCACCATCGCGTTCAGCTCGTCGAGGCGAAGCCGTAGCCATCAACCGCTCCTCCTTAGGCCTCCGGACGCGCCCGCAATCGCTGAGAGAAGTTTGGCTAGTTTCCCACGTGCCGCCGCCGGAGTCACGTGGCGCCACCGAAGTTGAAACACCCAATCCCGACTCTAAAGCCGGAACGGACGTTCCACTAACCTAATGGTCTAACTTGAGGTTCGTTGTCAACCTCAAGTCCATTCATTCTATACTTAGAAAAATCTAAACACATATTCATTCCATTCATTCATTTCATTCCGTTCTTAACTAAGGCAATGAGCAACATAAAAGAAAATAGACATTTTATTAATGATCAAAAGGTACTAATACAATGTAGTTCAATCTGAATTATGCTAAAACAGTATTAGTCCTAATAATGTCTATCTATCAACACACACCACTCGTCCTCAGGTCTCGGTCCGCTCCTAGGCGTGATCATCCCTATGATCATCCTTATGTCATGAAACAATAAAAAATGATAAGTATGCATAATCGGAATAAACCAACAACTTAGCATTAAATGAATCTACATGATCCCATGTCCCAAATGCATCACCCAAAACCTAAGTCCGTTCTATGTTCCAACTAGCCGGGCATGCCTTAAATCCGAACCGCATCCTGACTGTTCCGTGATCCACGACCATTGGTCGCGATCCGCGGTCATAGGCGTCCGTCCATGCGATCGTGATCCGCGTCCGTTACGGACGTCCGTATGGTTTCCCGTGCGTACTGCGTCACGTCCGTAAGGTCGCCCGTCACGTACTGTGCGTACGTCTGTAAGGACGATCCGGGTGACCGTGCGTGCGTCCGTATGGATGATCGGCACCGACCGCGCGTACGTCCGTAAGGACAACGCGGTCGCTTGTGCGATCGACCCATGGTCGTTACTCATGTCTGTGTACGGACGGTCGCGACTGTTCACCGCGAACGGATGCGAAGGTCCGCGGACGGTTGCCATCGATCCGTGATCGCGTTGTACGGTTCGCGTCTCGTCACGATCCGGTGATCATTATTCGGCCTAGTCGCGATCATCTTGGTTCTCAAAACCATCACGCCGGCTTACCCTTTGAGCGGTTCATGATCCGGCCATGACTCCAAGTCATGCCGTCTGACCATCCGCTTCATCGGTGTATTCCGTGTACGATCTCATGACCCGGCCGTGCCTCCAAGACACACTGTCCGATCATCTATGACCCACGGTGCGCAAGCCTTAAGCGTTGATGATCCGACCATGCGCCTTGACCAACCGCGATCATGGCCTTTGGCCGATCGCCTTGTACCGTTAACATGACCGGTCCTAAAACCGTTCAGCCTAAGCCGGTTCTATTTCCAGAGTTCGAGATGAATAGAAGAGAATCCGGCCACATATCCCTAACCGGTCGTTGGCCTAATGGTTGACCAAGGCCGAGAGTCGAGGCACGGATCTAATCTTAGAGGTTGTAGCAGATTTGCCCTTGTCCTTGGACGCGTTGGAAGTCATCTTCTTCCTTCTGTTCACGCCTTGAACCCTCCACTAAACCGCCTCTTCTTGCCTTCTTAAACCGCCGGAAAATCTCTCTAGACCGCCGGCCTCTCTCTCTCTTCTTTCTCTCGGCTATGACCTTTGAATTTAAGAGAATTGTTGGGTTTTCCCTTTTGTGTATTGTGTGCGATTTTGGCCTCCCAAGGGCTTATTTATAAGCCCTCAATTCGCAACCAACTTCCCAAGCGAATGGGTGCTTCTTTTGTCTGAATGGGTGCATCTCTCCACAGGTGCCCATTCGCTTGTGGTCAACTAGTGTTACTAGCTGACCAGCTGACCCATCACTTTTACACTCAAGCTAGCTGTGCTGAGCTGGTTCCTAGCTGACTGTCCAGCTTGTTCTAGCTGAACACTCCTTCCTAGCTGATTCCCTTTAGATCAAGCTCCTTTCCAGTTGAGCTTGATCTCCTCCTTGTCTATGGAATACTCTTCTTGATCACTCTCGATCATAAGCCCGGCTTTTTGGTTCCATGGACTCCCAACGGCCCTTAGGCCGGATCGGGGATGTTACATAAGTCACGCACCGCCGCCGGAGTCATGCACCACCACCAGAGTCACGCGCCGCCGCCGCCGTCCGTTGCCGACCGGAGCCGCCACCCTTCTCTGGAGGTCCGTAGTCGCAGATCACCGGAGCCGCCACCGAGTCGACTCGTCGGCGACCGAGTCAACTCGGTTGACCGGTGAGTTGGCTGGTCTGGTTGGTTCAACCCGGTTCAGCCGGTTCAATTCGGTTCGGTCCGGTTTAACCTGGTTCGGTCCGATTTCAATTTCAAGTTCTAGTTTAGCCTGGTTTAATCCAATTTTCCGGTTTAGTTTGGTTTAGGATCGGTTTAGGGACATGATGGTTATGGATTGGGCCCGGTTTGATCTGGGTTTGGGTCTGGGTCTGGTTGACTGGTCTACTTTAACTTGACAGTTGACTTTTAGTCAACCAATCTTTAAGTAGCCATAACATGCTCATCCTTAGGCCGATGTGAACGAAACGAAAGCCTAATCCACTTATTTTTATGTCCTCTTTCCAGATATGAAGTCCGTTCGGGCTATTGGAATTGATAAATTACGATTTTTCCCCTTCTTTAGCCAAGGTGAGGATCGGTCTTGACCTTTGCTTTCTCCATTTCAATTACGGACAATACCGTCTTTTGTAGGTAGTGTAGGGTTGTAAAGCGCTTCATGTGATTGATTGATGGAACGTATAACCGCTAGGATATTGCTTAAACCGAAAATGTTGTTTGTGCGTGATGGATATGCGTGGTAGAACTGTGCTAGGGCTTTCCATGGAGGGCGCGTATAACGGGAATGGTACGCGTCCTGGTCATCCGGAAGGGTGTGAGGAGCCCTCCGGAGTGTGCGTAATAGCACATGTGTGAGGCTTCGGGCTCATAGGTGTTCGGGAGTGTGTGGGTTCGGGCCAGGTAAGCACGAACGGACGTAGATTGTGTGGTGAAGCCTTCGGGCGTGCGTGCAAGGAGATATTAGCGTAGGACTTGTAGCTCGTAGTTGTGTGGCGTAAGTCGGGATCGCGGGTTCCTAGAAATCCACCCTCGCTGGGTAATTGTGCTTTGAAACAATTACTCAGACCTCTCTCCCCTTTTCCCTTCCCCCTTTCTTGCAGGTCCGGATGCGGGATTGATCGATCGCTGATGTTATTGGTGAATTTGAATACGAAGGAAGCGTGCGGGTTCCTGGGACCAATCAAGAAGGCGGCCTGGTCGGACCTTTCCCGGTTCGACGGGTGCCTGAACGCCGCGTTTCCGGTCGCCGGGAATGGGTGTTACAGTTTTGGTATCAGGGCCTAGGTTAAGGTCCCCCGGTTCTGCCCTAGCGGATCAGCTTATGTTCTTTTCTTAAAACCTATTTTCGATTTCGAAAGTGTGCGAAAGTTTATAAAAATGGTTAATTTGCGAAATGCTTTTTAAACACAAATTATATCATCGGTTATTCTCCACGTTGGACCTAGTCTAGATAGAATTTTTCTTTGCAGGTTGGGATCAGTGTCTTTAAACCTCAGTGTTGCTACTGCCCGTAAGATGTATGATGGGATGTATGTCGTGATGTGCGCCGTTGAGGTGTATGTTGGGATGTATGTTGCGGTGTGCGCCTACAGGGTAGTCGGTACTAATGAGGTATGTGTTGGGGTCATCGTCTGTTCGGAGTGTTGTCCAACCAAGCATGCTAAGGCGATAAGGATGTGGAGACGTTCAGGATAAGGCTACTGCGGGAGTGCTGCTGGAAGCATTGTAGGAGCTGCAAGGAGTGCTGCAGGATCTGCAAGAGGTCGATGGAAAGACCGGATTGCAAGGAGGCCAATTGGAAGTGGCGGCGTTCCAATTGGAGTAAGCGTCAAGAGTTGTTCATGTTGTCGGTGCACAAGGAGCATCTGGAAACTGTCCAAATCTATTCTAAGTATGGAATCTTGGAATCAGATTTGTGACATCAACTTTAATGAGTTATGGATGGCTCGTTTGAAGTCTGATCAAGCCGGAAGCTAGAGAAGATCTCCGTGGTACACTGGGCTCGAGATTCAACGGTGGAGCCGGAAAGGAAACGGTATGCCTTGGAGTTCTTTGTGGATTACTGTAGCAGCTAATGGAGCTCTTTAGGAGGGAAAGGAGATCGCAAAAACGTTTGGGAATGCGGAGCTGGGGCATTAGGAATTTCCTAGCAAGCCGGGCGCCTGTTTGTTGCAAGTGCAAGAGGACAAGGCTGGTTATTGGAAATGAAAATCCAACGGAAGAGTGTTAGAAAAACACTATGGCGGATTGGCAAAAAAGCTGCAAGGGGGAGAAAAGGAGGGAAATTTTAATTGGGGAGGGAAACCCAAAGGGAAGGTGTTTGGAAAGCACTACAGCTGGATCACAAGGTAGGAAACCTTGAGCTGGAAGTCAGATTGGAAACCGGTCTGGGAATCAGAGTGCGCAGCAGAAACGAGGTGGGTCGTTCCCCACAAGTCAGGTAGCAATAGTGGACATGGTTAGCCTCATCGTTCACCAAGGATAAGCAAGGATATCTGCTTGTGCGACAGTCAACGCCATAATGCACGGTAATGGAGAACCATCATAGAGAATCCATTTGAAAGGGGATGATACATTGTGGCATGGTAATGGAAACCGTTGAGGAGAATTGGATTGGAAGCGGAGCATCTCATTCAAGTCTTAGAACCACTCGAAGGATGAGTGTTGTTTCTAAATGTTGGGAGCATTAGCTATGACACTGGTCGTTCCCTTTGTCATATCTCTAAGCGTCAGTATTAACCAGTCTCAAGGACAGTTGGAACTTGTTTGACTCAAGCAGTAAATGGAATGTGCTAGTAGAGTTCTTCTTAGCAATGGAAGCTGAAATGGTAAACCATCTCCTCAAGTTGGAAACCGACCCTAAGGGACATGGGCGGTGGTAGGAGATGCTCATGAGGCAGTTCGGAGGATGTTGTTCGCATGATACCAAGGAGAAGGACACTGTAGAGTGAGGTTTGGAATAAAGGGAGGGAGAAGCAGTCTTCTGGATTCAAGTACAAGGCATTTTCAAGCGAGTAAGCGACCAATTTAAGTTTCTGTTCAGCGACGTTCGTGGAGTTGTCATTGGTAAAGAGTTGCAATGGAGAACTCTTGCCACAGAATTCGGGAACGAATTCGTTTTTTTGGGGGGGGGGGACAATTGTAATGGCCCGTTCTCCGGTCCATTTTAATTTTTTATAAAAATAAGAAGAAAAGCCTAGCAAAGCCCAAAAGCCTTTCTAAAACCCTAGGAATCCCTTCCTCATTCTCCTATTTAAAGGAGTAGCCACCCATAAAAACCAAGAAAATTGATTTCCAGCGAAGACCTAACTCTCCCCCGTCGCAGCCACTACCTCCAGGGATCAGATCTGGTGCTCCTTCATTGTCTAGAGTCTAAAGTAATCCGGTAAGCCCTTGTTCAGATCAGATTTTCCTCAACCCGAGCACTAAAAGCTTCATATCTTATTATCCGTGATGATTCTGGGAAATCCGAGACTACCATCGGGTTCAGCTCGTCAAGATGAAGCCGTAGACTTCAACCGCTTCTCTGTAGGCCTCCGGGCGCATCCGCAATCGCCGAGAGAAGTTTGGCCGGTTCCCACGCGCCGCCAACTCGCCGCCACCGGAGTCACGCACCGCTGCCATCTGCCGAAAGCCGCCGTCGGCGACCGAGTCAACTCGGTTGACCGGTGACTTGACTGGTCTGGTTGGTTCAACCCGGTTCGGCCGGTTCAATTCGGTTCGGACCGGTTTAACCTGGTTCGGTCCGATTTCAATTTCAATTTCTAATTTAGCCTGGTTTAATCTAATTTTCTGGTTTAGTTTGGTTTAGGATCGGTTTAGGGATAATTGGGCATGTTCTGGATTGGGCCCGGTTTTATCTGGGTTTGGGTCTGGGTCTGGTTGACCAAGTTGACCGGTTGACTTTGACCTGACCGTTGACTTTTAGTCAACCAATCTTTAAGTAGCCATAACTTGCTCATCCTTAGGCCGATTTGAACGAAACGAAAGCCAAATCCACTTATTTTTCTGTCCTCTTTCCAGATATGAAGTCCGTTCGGGCTATTGGAATTGATAAATTACGATTTTTCCCCTTCTTTGGCCAAGGTGAGGATCGGTCTTGACCTTTGCTTGCTCCATTTCAATTTCGGACGATAGTAATTTGTTAATACCGTCTTTTCTAGGTAGCGTAGGGTAGTAAAGCACTTGATGTGATTGATTGTTGTAACGTAGAACCGCTAGGATATCGCTTAAACCAAAAACGTTGTCTGTGCGTTATGGATATGCGTGGTAGAACTGTGCTAGGGCTTTCCATGGAGGGCGCGTATAACGGGAATGGTACGCGTCCTGGTCGTCGGGGAGGGTGTGACGAGCCCTCCAGATTGTGCGTAATGGCACGTGTGTGAGGCTTCGGGCCCGTAGGTGTTCAGGAGTCTGTGGGCTTTGGGGCAGATAACCGCGAACGGACGTAGATTGTGTGGTGAAGACTTCAGGCATGCGTGCATGGTGATATTAGTGTAGGAGTTGTAGCTCATAGTTGTGTGGCGTAAGCCAGGATCGCGGGTTCGTAGACATCCGCCCTCGCTGGGTAATTGTGTTTCAAAACAATTACTCAGACCTCTCTCCCTTTTCCCGTCCTCCTTTCGTGCAGGTCCGGATGCGGGATTGATCGATCGCTGATGTTATTGGTGAATTTGAATACGAAGGAAGCGTGCGTGTTCCTGGGACCAATCGAGAAGGCGGCCCGGTCGGACCATTCCCGGTTGGACAGGTGCCTGAACACCGCGTTTCCGGTTCGCCAGGAATGGGTGTTACACATGGATCCTCACCGAGCAACAAAAATAAACATTTTGCCGAACATAAATTTTTGGCCGACCACAAAATCATGCTAATAGCAGCAAATGCATTTTTTGGCCGAGTACAAATTTTTGGCCGAATACAAATTTTTGGTTGAGCACAAAATCATGCTAATACTAGCAAAGACATTATTTGCCAAGCACAAATTTTTAACTGAGCACAAATTTTTGGCCGAACACAAATTTTTGGCCGAGAACAAAATCATGCTAATACCAGCAAACGCATTATTTGCTGAGCACAAATTTTTGGCTAAGCACAAATTTTTGGCCGAGCACAAATTTTTGCTAATACCAGCAAAGACATTATTTACCAAACACAAATTTGTGGCCGGGGAAAAATCATGAGAATGCCCATCAAAGGCATTGATTGGTTGGTGGGACTGCCGAACAAAAAAAAAGAAAAAAAAGAAAAATTAGTTTGGCAAAAATCAAAGAAGACCATAGTTTACCCTTCCAAAGCACAGAAAAATAAAGACAAGCAGGTAAGTAGGATCAAATCCTGCTCGATGTTCATAACATAAGTGTTGAGCAAACTCTGCTCGGCGTATCCCGTGACATGACGAGTGCTAGAGCTATCCTGTTGACGAATTATCTTTTTGCCGAGCAGATTAAGCATCAGCCGAGCAAACTAAGAATTAAACTGCTCGGTATTTACATTATCAAACCATCCAGAAAACATTTTGCAGATCGGAGCTATCGCGTTGCCAGTATACTCTTCATCCGAGCAGTCTCTGTCATGTTTGTGACGAGAAAATTGAGCTCTCCACAAAAAACACCTCAATGAAATTATCGGAGAAAGAAAATCTTGAAGTCAGAAGGTCGGTCCCACCTTATTTATCAATCAAAGTTACATGAGCTCGACCTAGAACAACATCAGATCGGCTCTTAATACTTCGCATTAGCTCGCACCTTCGTAGAACATCTATATCTTAAAGAAAACTACAATTTGATAAGCTTGCCAACACATCAGATCTCACTAGCTCGTGACGTTACGACAGAATTATATCCTTTTCTTGACTTCATTAGCTCGACGATTCAAAGACAAGAATTTGTTTCGCAAAAAAGACAAGCCCTCACACCTTGGACGATCTCACTAGCTCAAGGGGTTTGCGGCTACAACATGATCCAATGCAGAAGACTGATCAAATAAACACCACTTTCACTGATCCAACATCTAGATCAAAGAGTCATATCAACAGACCCAGCCCGAGCTTGCTCATCACAAACCAACCTAGACTTACCAAGAACCGGATTCATCTGTTTACGAGCCGACACACTGTTGGGATTATGTCCTGAAATCACATTGTACCTACTCTAACGATAGTTGTATGTCGAGATCAGACATGTTGTATGATACTGGGCGGTTGCAATGTTTTGCTAGAAGCCTCTTGCAGTTTGTAAGTTGTAGACTTACTGCCAGTATCATATGATCCTATAGGGTCACACACCTAAGCAATCTGGAAGATTATATATGGGAATGATCATCATGGTGATGATCAAGATGATGTGTATTGGATACACATCAATATTGATAAAAGAGAGGTGTGTCGATCGACACAGTATGTGTGTCGATCGACACGGGATCGATTCCGAAACTGATGTTTCGGTTTATGACATAGATTTTTTGGTTAAACCCGAAAAATGGTTTAGTCATAACAGGTCGTATATATAGGCTTATATGGTCGACCTGAACCCTAAGCCATTCAGTTTTCTTGATAAGAAAACATAAACTCTCTCTTTTCGATTCCCAGATCCGGCACTAGCATCCCGGCGTTCCAGGTTGTGTGCGTGTGGACTACGATAGAGGCGAGGCATCTGAATCGCTCCTGATCTCGTCTTACCTGATTCATCTTCCGCTGCCAGAACAAGGTAAACGCGATATCCATGATTCAATTACATAAACCCTGAGATCCTAGGCTCGGAATTCAGACTTAGGGTTGCCTAATCGGATTAGGAACTGCTAGGAATTCCAACAGTGGTATCAGAGCCTTAGGGTTTTCCATTGAATCAAGCCTGTTAATTGAATTTGATGATTTAAATTCGCAAACTAGGTTGTTTGATTAAGAACATGTTAGATCGTTTTCGATCAAGAACGATTATGTGTTTTCGCACCGTGTCGATCGACACACTAGGTGTGTCGGTCGACACAGAATCGGCGGCTAGGGTTTTTCGCGAAGAAAAACAGAAAGCCAACTGTGTCGATCGACACAGATTGAGTGTCAGTCGACACAGAACAGATTCGGCGGCTAGGGTTTTCGCGGTGAAAACCAATGCCTACTGTGTCGATCGACACAGGTTGAGTGTCGGTCGACACATACCTCGCGAATGGTTAATCGGTTCAATTGGATTGGACCGGTTATCATGCTTGGTTAAGTCCGAACAGATCGGTTTAAATTGGATGAATTGGTTCAATTGGATTGAACTGATTATCTCAATTAGCATAAACCGATTGGTTAAAATCAGTTTGATTGGATAATACGGTTCAATTGAATTGGACCGGTTATCGCAATTAGTTGAAACTGGTTAAAACGGTTTAAATTGGATGAATTGATTCAATTGGATTGAACCAGTTATCTCAATTAGTATAAACCGATTTGAATGGTTAAGACCAGTTTGATCTGATAAGTCGGTTCAATTGGATTGGACCGGTTATCAAAACTGTCTTCGGTTTAGGTCTATGTCGACCGTCACACATGGGTTGTGTCAATCGACATGATCGGTTCAATGAACCGGGTTAATTGGATTAACCGGTTATTGAAGTCCGGTTTTATCTGGTGGTGTCGATCGACAGACATAGTCTGCGTCGATCGACACAGTGCTCGCAATTCTGGTTATTAAACCTTGAATTTGCAGAAACCTAACTAGACTTAAACATTTATCAAAGCTTAGCTTCAATATGGTCAACTGTCAAGACTCATTTCGTTGTGTGATGGTCTAGCCAAGAGCTTGGTGTCCACAATTATGTGAGTAAGGCAGGTAATGATGTTGATGGACTTGCAGTGCTTGACATCAACAATTACATGACCTAATAGATTGATTTGCTAACCTTTTAAAGTTTAGTTTCCTCAACTAAATATCAAGTAACCTTGATGTCTTGCCCAATCTTGTCTACTGTCAAGACTTGTTTCGTTATTGGATAGCCTTGGAGTCCTTGGTATCCACTACTACATGAGTAAGGCAGGTGATCAGTGATAGACTCGCAGTGCGACTGTCAATGATCACAAGACTAAAGAGATTGGTTTATTTGACTGGGCTATCATAAGTTCTGGGCCCAGAGACGTCAGAGTAGATGAGACATGGATTGTCTTATCTGCGACCAAGAGTTGTACTGGGTACAATTAGCAATGGTTTGCTTACCTAGATAACTGAATTTTGGGTGATGGCGAGTCGTCCACTCATATTTTAGTGAAGTATGGATCTTGGATCATTATATTCATAGAGGAAACATTGTTTGAATATAATGCGAGTTTTCTTATTAGATAAGACTTCTCATGGAATACATAACTAAATCTTTGTTTTCTTGGATTTCAGCTTATGTCTAAGACTACCTTCTCGTTGCGATCCGTCCTTGAGAAGGACAAGTTAATGGATCCAACTTCCTGGATTGGTATCGGAATTTGAGATTAATCCTCAAGCAGGAGAGCAAGGACTATGTCCTTGAGAAAGCTCTTCCGGAAAGGCTTGGGACAAATCGCTCGAATGCAGTATATGATGATTGGAATAAGCATTATATTGATGTGGTAGATGTGCGTGGTCTGATGTTGGCTACAATGAACTCGGACTTGAAGAGTCAATACGAGAACATGGAGTCGCCAATAGAGATGATCACCAGCCTGAAACTGAAGTTTCAGGATCTGGCACGAGTTGAGAGATTCCAGATGGTGAAGTCTCTCACTGGGTGCAAGCTACCAGAGGATGCTCCAGTGAGTCCTCATGTCATTAAAATGATGGGTTACATTGATAACCTGGGGAAACTGGAATGTCCTGTCAGCTTAGAGTTGGCCACTGACATCATTCTGCAGTCACTGCCGTCTAGTTATGATAAGTTTATCAAAAGCTATATCAAGAATAACTTGACGAAGACGTTGACTGAGCTGCATGGCATGCTCAAGACAGCAGAGCAAGACATCGTAAAGGGTAAAAGATTTGAGAAATCTTGTGTTGACAAGGGTAGAGGCAGGGCCATCCAGATTTGGAATCAGGATAAGCCTGTGTCATCTTATAAGCCCAAGTCCGGCCCACCTGGTGTTAGAAAGTGCTTCTACTGTGATGAGTCAGGGCATTGGAAGAGAGATTGCATTAAGTTCTTGGAAGATTCACAAGAGATGAAGGAGATGTATGGTACTTCTTCTTCAGGTATTGTGTTATTACTTCAAGTTCTACGTATGTATTGGATACTAGTTGTGGTACTGATATTTTGGAAATATGCAGGGCCTAAGAAACAGTAGAACGTCGAGGAAAGGACAAGTGGAACTGCGTTTCTGGTATGGAGCAATGGTTGCTGCATGAGCCGTAGAGATTCTCCACTTGTAGGAGCCTTTCAAGCTTGGTTTTGAATTAAGTAATTGCTACTATGTACCTGCTTTATACAGAGATGTCTTTCATTTTCTTGTAAGAATTTGGATGTTTTTCATTCTGATAAAAGACAAGTTTTGCTCTTTTGATCTTAATGAAATATTATATGGTAGCACCCCTTTTGATGAATGGGTTTTATATCTTAAACCAGCGTGAGTTTGAATATAACACAAATACTAAAAGGTTTAAGTCTGATGACTCGAACCAGTCTTTCCTTGGCATAGTCGTTTCAACCACACAGAATGGAGCGGATTCAGAAGTTCCATAGTGATGGGCTTTTGGGCTCATTTGATTTTAAATCATATGAGATATGAATTCTGCTCACTGGATAAATTGACTAAGGCTTTTTAGCAGAGCTAAAAGAAAACGGGCCAGAGGCTTATTGGGCGTTACACATACTGATGTATGCGGCCCAATGAGCATTAGTGCCAGAGGAAATCTTCTGTACTTCATTACCTTTATTGATGACTTCAGTAAGTATGGATGTGAATGAAGTATAGATTCGACATGACGGAAGTATTGAGATCCTCGATTAGATCGCGGAGGAGAATACTTAAGTCAAGAATTCCGTGATCATCTGAGTGAGTGTGAAGTTGTTTCACGACTCAATTCTCATGAAAAACCTAAATGGTGTTTCTAAGAGAATTAATCGGACCTTATTGGATATGCTCCGATTAATGATGAGTCACACGAATCTTCCATTATCCTTTTTGGAATACGCTCTAGAAATGTCTATGTTTGCGCAGAAAAGGGTTTCAATCAGAATCAATTGAAAGACACCACATTGGATGTGGACTGGAAGTTTTTCGAGTGTGTTGTTTCTGATCATTTGGAGATGAAAGCTAACGAGCTTGAACCCAAATCTGATAAGTTCTACCTCGCTGGTTGTCCTAGGGAAACCGAGGCTTACTACTTTTATAACCAATCCGAGAACAAAGTTTTGTGGTCCGAAACTGTATCTTTTGAGAAAGATCATACTTTCCAAAAGGAACAGTGGGAGTAAAAGTACACATCGAAGAAATTCGATAAACACAGGAGGCTGCTCAACCTGTTGAGGGAGAGCAGCGGTGAGATCTACAAAGTGTTGTAGGATCTACACCTGTGGAGCCTGAAGTTTGCAGATCCTAAAGGATCCGTCACTAACCCGAGAGTGATTTCTCGTAGCCGATTGTCGTGATCTGTTGATCATTGAAAAGTGACGAGCATGCGAAATTCAAAGAAGCGATGGTGAGCCCCAACTCCGAAAATTGGCTGGGTATGCATGTTAGCTTCACATATCCGTTTCTGGATTGAAGCAGACATCTTGGAGTTGGAATCAACATTCTGATAAGGTGGTCAAAAGTTTTGACTTGATCAGAAACAAAATGAAACCATGCGTTTACAGGAAGACTAGTGGTAGCGTAGTTGCATTTCTCACACTGTATGTATATAACATACTTATTCTCATAAACGACGTTCTGTCGCTTAAGTCTCATGAGACTTGGGTCGGAAGTCATTTTCATCAAAAGACATGGGAGAAGCTGCGTGAATTCTTGGAATAAGAATCTATTGATATAGATTGGGAAAGCTAATTGGATCGTGTCAGAATCCTTATGTTGATAAGGTGTTGGACAGTTCAAATATGCATGATTCCAAGAATGGTTTCACACCAAAGGTCTTATGGCAATAATATTAGCAAGATGAAGTGTTTTGAACACTGGCTGAGCTAGTATCAATGAGTGTGATTGCTTATGCTGCTGCAATAGAATCCATCATGAATGCCATACTTTGCGCTCGTCTAGATGCAGCTTACGCATAAAGCATGACGAGAAGATACCAATATGTTCAAGTAAAAGTCGCTGAACAGTTGCCAGAAATATTTCAAGTGTTTGAGAAACACTAAGGATAGGTTCGTGGTGAACTGAGGAAGTGACGAACCAGTTGAAAGTAGTTAGACGGACAAAGACGATTCCCGGTTCCCACCTGGCATGTCTCTGTGTCTGAATAGCGGTGTTATCTGTTGGAAGGGCTCCAAGCAGTGGACCGTAGAATAATGCTTTTATCTGAATGGCGGTGTGGTTTGTTGGAATTGTTTCAATCAAAACACCGCAGTCTCTCCCACAACCTAAGCACGAGATTTATTATGTTGTTGTAGGTATAAGATATCTGAAGAGATGATCTTGATTCTAGTGGGAGGTATTTTAGTTATGTTATGATCTTTACATAGACCTGCTATGGCAATGTTTGTGTAAGTTAAAACTGACATCGGTATTATTTAATTATTGGATAATTAAGTAATGGTCCCAAAGTATTTTATGGTCATCATATAGGTCATTAAGTTGAGGACTTGATCATGAAACCCTATAAGTAAAAGATGACATAAATTACGATTGTCCCTAGTCGAGGTTGTTGAAGTGGGACACCAATAACCGCGGGAGACTAGCCTGTGAGGTGACTGTTGGACTAAGTTTCATGGAGTCAATGATATGATTATCACAGTCAATCACATAGATATATGTTGGTGAACATATGATCGGACATGACCCGCTAATGAGAACTCCACAGGATAGTTATATCAGTGTCATGGGAGGTTCTCATTACGACTATAGAGTATAGTCCTTAGACCTGAGTTCATCATGTTTTCTAGCATATGAATTGGTGCGCCTTGACTTTGTCAAACGTCGTTCCGTAACTGGCGTCTATAACGACATTGCTTAGGCGTATCATGAAGTGTGTGTAGAAACAGGGATGGAACAAGAAGGGATTTGTCCCTCCTGTATAACAGGAGATAAATATCTCAGGGCCCATCGAAGATTTGATACTGAGAAAATGCATGGCCGTGCTCAAACGAGGTGATTGTCAGTCGTTTGTTTTATCAGTATAGATCAGGAGTTCGATGAACATGATATTGGCTATAATAAGGATGACACAGTCTCTTGCCTTATGCCATATCGAGATATAGAGACGAAGGGATTATAGGAATAGGTGATTCCAGTACAAGTGGGAGATTGTTGGGATTATGTCCTGAAATCACATTGTACCTACTCTAACGATAGTTGTATGTCGAGATCAGACATGTTGTATGATACTGGGCGGTTGAAATGTTTTGCTAGAAGCCTCTTGCAGTCTGTAAGTTGTAGACTTACTGCCAGTATCATATGATCCTATAGGGTCACACACCTAAGCAATCTGGAAGATTATATATGGGAATAATCATCATGGTGATGATCAAGATGATGTGTATTGGATACACATCAATATTGATAAAAGAGAGGTGTGTCGATCGACACAGTATACTGTGTCGATCGACACGGGATCGATTCCGAAATTGATGTTTCGGTTTATGACATAGATTTTTCGGTTAAACCCGAAAAATGGTTTAGTCATAACAGGTCGTATATATAGGCTTATATGGTCGACCTGAACCCTAAGCCATTCAGTTTTCTTGATAAGAAAACAGAAACTCTCTCTTTTCGATTCCCAGATCCGGCACTAGCATCCCGGCGTTCCAGGTTGTGTGCGTGTGGACTACGATAGAGGCGAGGCATCTGAATCGCTCCTGATCTCGTCTTACCGAATTCATCTTCCGCTGCCAGAACAAGGTAAACGCGAGATCCATGATTCAATTACATAAACCCTGAGATCCTAGGCTCGGAATTCAGACTTAGGGTTGCCTAATCGGATTAGGAACTGCTAGGAATTCCAACACACACTAGCTTGCAAATAGTTCTAAAAACATGCTTAGACTAGAGAATGAGCTCATTGAAGGCACTCACGAGATTC
Organism: Orychophragmus violaceus; assembly: GCA_030180135.1. Taxonomy (NCBI): domain Eukaryota; kingdom Viridiplantae; phylum Streptophyta; class Magnoliopsida; order Brassicales; family Brassicaceae; genus Orychophragmus; species Orychophragmus violaceus. The sequence continues at coordinate 64,460,320 of CM058235.1, read as the reverse complement.
GTTAAACCGACTCATCTATGAGTAGAAAAGCAAACATAACAAGAGACCGAACACTCGCACTCTCATCTAGGCCATGACGGCTTTTATGATTTCGATTGTCCCATATCCTTCACGAAAGCCACAACTCGTCGAGATAATTTTCATTAACAATCTGACCTATTACTTTTTTTCTTGGTCAACAAACATTTTATAAATGCGTAATCTCCATAAGTGGAGTAATTGTGCTCAACATACAAGGCTAATTCAAAGAAAGGGAAACAACTTAGAAAGATAAGGGCAACATAACACTTAAACAAAAAAATGTCATAGAGAAGTCCTCTGAACTCAGCAACGATAAAGTTGGTAAGCGAGACGAAGCCATGGGGATTGGAGAACACATATAGTGAACTATCACCCAAAATTGGAACAGCAACAAGTGCACAATTAACAATCTCCAAAGCGGCTGCAAAGCCTTTGATTAATCTTGAGACCGAAGTCTCTGAACTCTTCAATAGATCACTCCCTGCACCAAAATCACTCAAGGAAGAGGCGAACAAGAGAGGAAAGACATCTCCAAAATGGAGGCAAGAGGACAATAAATGTCCAAACTCCCCGACTAGCGGGAAGAAGGAAAGTAACATCCTCATAAAGAGGTAATTGGGTAACATCCTCATGAATAGGTAATTGGGTAGCATCCTCATAAAGAGGTAATTGGGTAACATCCTCATGCAGAGGTAAGGGAGTAACATCCTCATGAAGAGGTAAGGGAGTAACATCCTCGTGAAGAGGTAAGTGAGTAACATCCTCATGAAGAAGTAAGAGAAGTAACTGAAATTTATACCATAAGGAATAAATTCTGAAGCTAACTCCAATCAGATTCACTAAATTCCACGAGGTATTTAACACCTTGCAAATCGCTACCGAGTCAAGGACTAAAGATTGGGACTAATATATCATACCAGAGTAAGATAGAAGCCGAATCTGATCAAGACAAGAGGAGCAATGGCAAGTGAAAGGAGGACAGCCATGGGAGCGAGAGTTTGAGAAAGAGAGCTACTCGAGTCTGGCGGGACAGGTGGGTCCGGCGGATCTGGTCGGAGATGCGCGTGCCAGGGAAACGAAGAGAAAAAATTCGCTCGGAGAGGAAGATGATGAAACACCAAATCCAATTGAAACGGCAGAGAGGACGTCGAGGCAAATGGCCGGAATACAGTCTCCATATCAGAGGAGCAACGGCAGTGACAAACACAACAGAGGCACATATTTTTGAATCTTAAGGCTTTAATATTTTATTGTTTGGTGGTTGGATCAAATCCTTCGTTGAATTGATAAAATTACTGTGGCATTTAATGTTTCTCTCTTTATAGAGAATTGACATGCTAGCTTATGTCCCAAGTCTTCTAACTTTGCAAACCATCATAACGAATAACAGTGTAGAATGGAACTCCTCAAATTCGCAGGCCCAGTTTCTATTGACAAGCAACTGCCAAATACTACAACTCAAATGTCTGCAATCGAAGGTTCCTCGAAGGCGACCTAGTCCTACAAAAAGTGTTCCAAAAACGGTTGAACAAAACACGGGTAAACTAACATACAAATTTACCAAAGTAGTTCGCCCTAGAGCATATGAATTGGTCAACATTGACAACGTCAGAATTCCAAGAAGTTGGAACGCAACGCATCTGAAGAAGTACTATCACAAAGCCGAGACTTCCAAACGTCTAAAGAAACGACTTAAACTACGGGACGGCTTGCTCCTTGAAAGGGATACCTAGGCAGCCAATTTTTTGATTGGTTCAGCTGTTCACCCTCTAAAAAAAGGGGGGAGTGTGGTCCGTATATACCTATATTTCCGCATCGGAAATTCTAAAAATTTGAAACGAAATTCGGACTCAAACGCAACCTTCTCGGAGATTCCCATTCAAAATATCACAACGAGAATTGAGACCCATTTGGACCGGTGCTTGGTTCAACGCTCCAACACGCTCGTCCGTATCTATTCTCGAAGATCTCGCTCAGAAAATTCGAATACGGACACGGTACTCTTTACTCAGACAAAGCTGCTCTGATGTACTATCATGTATCGGACGATCGCTCCCTGATCGATGAAAAAGCTATTCAGCCTTCCGCGGCAAAATCCGCTTGGCCGTCCACAGCAAAGACTACTCGGCAGAACTGGTCTCTCGGCATCAAAAATCCGTTTGGACCACTTCGTGTCCGCCCGGCATCGAACCACGCTGCACGGCTAGCAACAAAAATTTCCTGCCCACTAATTTGGCTGGCCTCAAGACATGCTCGGGCGATCCACTCGTCGGCTCGCCAGGAGACCCATTCACACGCGTGAAAGACTGCTCGATAATCCCCGTGCACTTAACCCGTGAAACTTTTCATTTGGCATTCCATCAAGAAGTTCAGCTCGCCAGATCGCGATCATGTAGCTTGATGCCTCCGTAAACATTCAGCTCATCAATCATACGCTCGAATTTTTCCGGTAAACAACAAATGATTTTATTTTTATTTTCATTCATTTCACTTGTCTTTAAAGCGAATTCAAAATTCGAATTTTGTAACATAGCAAACCAACTCAATTCATTGACTATTCCGCTATCATATCATTCTAAGTCAAGTTTAATGCATTTGCATTTTTTCTCAGCATTCTCTTTCTCCACTACAGGAAATTGAGGTGTTGATTGCACATTAACATAGCGTTTTTTAGTTTTCTGCAATAATTGTGTTTGACCCAAATTTTTCATAGCGTTTATAATTTTCATGTGCTATGAAAATTATTGGCGCGTTAATAATGTGATTTTTAACTAAATTCGCCATTGTTTATATTGCACTTTAAAAAATAAACGCTATTGTAGGTTAGAGCGGGATTTTTTTGCGGGCTTATTTTGTTTTGCCCGCGTGTTGAAATTTTAGCCAAAATATTTTCTAAGTCCCAACCCCAAAAACAACACTACTCTTCTGATTTCTTTTATACATCAACCAGACACTCTTGTTCTTTTTGGTTTGGTGTGCGATTTGTAGATCTGATTCTACGGAAATCTTCGCCTTCATCATCTCCTTTGGCCTCTCAATTCCAATTACCCAGGTACATTTAAGATGTTTGTAGGTGAATTCGTTTTTCTAGGTTTTAAGGATTTGTGATTTATAGTTCTTATAGTGTCGGCTACTAACCTTTGCGAGTATTTCTGTTCGCATGCAGCTTTGGTTCTGGCTTCGCAGTCGAAGGTATGTCAAGTTCTTAGGTTTTAGTCTTAAATTGGGGTTTCAAATGTTTTCGATTTTTGATTTCTTTCTTGATTTTTGCAGTAAGCTCTTTGGATTAAGATTCACAGTAGACAAAGGTAAAGTTTACGGGCTTATTGTCTTATTTAAGTTGTCGATTACACGATTTTACAATTGTTTCCTTCAATAATCGAGTTTTTTTCTTCCTGTCATTGAGTGATTTTCCTTTGCAGATTCGTCAGAGCCATCTTCGCATAATCTGTATTCCTTTGTTTCGTAAGTATATTTTACATACTAATATTGTTTCAAGAGAATAGCGGTTCCGTTTTACTCATGTTCTTAATCAAAAATCGTTTTTTTAACCAGATCTACAAGTCCTGCTTTGTTCCTTTCTCTAGCTAACTGGTAAGCTTGTGATTAATTTCTCTCATAGTTATTCATCAATTTATCTTAAGATACTCAACATATTAGTTACTTGATTGTCTGATAATTTGTTTTAATGTAAAATATGTATGCAAAATTGGTCGAGGCACTGTGTTTTGTTTCGTGTAATATGGAGAAGTCATGGGTTTGGTTACCTAGGTAAGAGACTCTCTACCAAATTACATTACTCATCATTTCGGATGTGTCTATGACTTAAAGTAATGCATGGTGTTTATGGTTTTATTTGCAGGAATAGTCTTGAGTATGCTGAAGGAGCAAAGAGTTTTGTCAATGCAGCAGCGAAGTCTTTGTGTTACCCTACAGAGATTTTCTGTCCATGCGTCGATTGCCGTAATGTCAGTCATCAACCAGTAGAAACTGTGTTGGATCATTTGGTGATTAGAGGGATGGACCATAAATACAAGAGGAAAATAAGTTGGACTGTGCATGGAGACACAGATGAAGCTAGGGATGATGATGGTCAGCCTTCTGGTTTGGATGCTTATGACCTGTTTAGGACAGTGTACTCCGATGGCGAAGATAGTCAACAACCACTACAGACTGATGGTACTCTGTTTGAGAATGGAGAAACTGCAGATGAAACTGAGTTTTCCAAGAAGTTGAATGAAGCTGAGACACCATTGTATTCGACGTGTACCAACTACACTAAGATCTCCGTACTCATTGGTCTCTACCGGATTAAGGTTAAAAGTGGAATGTCAGAGAATTACTTTGACCAGCTACTGACGATGGTCCATGACATGTTGCCTGCTGACAATGTGCTTCCAAAGTCAACAACTGAAATGAAGAGGTTCTTAAAGGTATTTGGATTTGGTTATGAAAGCATTCATGCATGTAAGAACGACTGTATTTTGTATAAGAAGCAGTATGATAAGCTGGAAACCTGCCCGAGATGTAATGCATCAAGATGGGAAGTTGATAAGCACAGTGGTAGTGTAAAGAAGGGAATACCTGCTAAGGTGCTTAGATACTTTCCCATCAAAGAAAGATTCCAGAGAATGTTTAGATCAAGTAGGATTGCTGAGGAATTGCGCTGGCATTATAGCAATGCAACAGAAGATGGGTCTATGCGACACCCTGTGGATTCCATCACTTGGGCTGATGTGAATAACAAGTGGCCAGAGTTTGCTGCGGAGCCTAGAAACCTTCGGCTTGGTATTTCTACAGACGGAATGAACCCTTTCTCTATTCAGAATACCAACTATAGTACTTGGCCAGTTCTGTTGGTGAATTATAATATGTCGCCACTGCTGTGTATGAGGTCTGAGAATATCATTTTGACCTTGCTAATCCCTGGGCCAACGGCACCGGGAAACAGTATAGATGTTTATCTTTAACCATTGGTGGAAAACTTGAAGGAGTTATGGAATGAAGGTATAGAGGTGTATGACTCATTTATGAAGGAGAGATTCACGCTTAAAGCTTTGTTGTTATGGAGTATAAGTGACTATCCAGCTTTAGGGACTTTGTCTGGAGCTAAAGTAAAGGGGAAACAAGCTTGTATTGTATGTGGGAAGGATACTCCACATAGATGGCTAAAGTTTAGTAGAAAGTATGTCTACTTAGGCAATAGGAAACGCCTTCGACCAGGTCATCCTTATAGGCACAGAAAATTGTGGTTTGATAACACTGTTGAGCATGATGTTATAAGAAGAGTTCAAACCAGATCAGAAATATTTGAGGCTGTCAAGGATTTTAGGAATGAATTTGGGAAGCCATTAAGCAAAGGTGGTAAAAGAAAACAAGCTGAGTTATCTGAAGTTGATGTGGAGCCTGCTGAAGAGTGTCAAGAAGACACTGATCAATGGCGTTGGAAGAAGAGATCAATTTTCTTTGACTTACCATATTGGAAGGTTAATATATTTTAATACTTGCTTTTTATAAGTTCATTATGAAACCTTTTGCTAACATAACTTCTGATTTATTTTCCTAGGATCTGCCGGTGCGGCATAACATTGATGTTATGCATGTGGAAAAAAACGTGTCAGACGCTATATTGTCTGTTATGATGAATAGTGCTAAATCAAAAGATGTAGTTAAAGCAAGGAGAGACATGGAAGATATGGGAATCAGAAGAAACTTGCATACTCAGATGAGGGGAAAGAGAACCTACCTACCACCAGCATCATATTGGTTTTCAAAAGAGGAGAAGAAGCGTTTTTGTAAGAGGTTATCAAAGTTTAGAGGGCCTGATGGATATTGTGGGAATATTGCTAACTGTGTGTCGCTGGAGCCTCCTGTTATTAGTGGTCTGAAGTCGCATGATCACCACGTTCTTATGCAGAATCTAATGCCGGTTGCCTTGAGAGGTTTGTTGCCAAAAGGACCAAGAGTTGCTATAACTCGATTGTGCAACTACTTTAACAGGTTATGTCAGAGGGTGATTGATCCAGAGAAGCTGCTTTCTTTGGAGTCAGAATTTGTTGAAACAATGTGCCAAATGGAGCGGTTCTTGCCACCTTCACTCTTCGATATCATGTTTCATTTACCTTTACATCTAGGAAGAGAGGCACGACTAGGTGGACCGGTACATTTTCGCTGGATGTATCCATTTGAAAGGTACTAATTCGTTTAATTGAAGCTCCTTCTCTATTAGACTGTATTAGCAATAATGTAGTTATGTTTAACTATTTTATTTGTTGACATTGTGTTATGTGATTGCATTGTAGGTATATGAAAACGCTGAAGGCATACGTTAAAAATTTAGCTAGGCCAGAAGCGTGTATGGCAGAGGGATACTTGGCTGAAGAGTGTCTTGCATTCTGTCTAGAGTTTCTCAGGAATATTATACCAATCCAAGAAGTGATGAACCGTAATGAAGATGTAGTGTTTGACGAGCACATTCTCGAAGGCAGACCACTTCAGAAACCTACAGAAGTTCATCTTTCAGACAAAGAACTAGACATAGCTCATCGATATGTGTTGATGAATACAGCAGTCATGGATCCGTATATTGAGTAAGTATAACTTTATTTGATAAGTTTGTGACTTTATATTCTGTTGTATGCATTGGGAGAATTAATTTTAACCTTTTGAATCTTGTGAAACAGTATGCATTTGGAAGAACTGCAGGCTACTGATGTTAGAAGTGCTAGAAACGAGACTCATTGTTGGAAAAATTACACTGAAAGGTTTCCAGGTTGGATAAAAGCCAAGGTAAGATCAACTTAACAAAAATATTTACACTCGGTTACTAAAAAAAAATAACTCTATATTTACTGACTTATATTGAAACTTTTTCTTTAGATACCAACAAATTCAGAGTGCCATTCAACCAAGCTAAGATGGTTGTCATTTGGCCCGAGACACGTTGCTCAAAGCTACAAGGGATACGTTATTAATGGCCATCGATTTCACAGAGATGATGTGAAGAGACAGACACAAAATAGTGGGGTGACATATGAAGCTTTCAGTATGTGTAGATCTAGTGCACCGGATAGTAGACAGTTGGCTGACATGGTGGTGTACTACGGACAGATAAAGGAGATCATTATGCTTGACTATCACATGTTCCATGTTCCCTTATTCAAGTGTTTTTGGGCAAACAAAGGGTGTGGTGTAAAGGAAGAAGACGGATTTACACTCGTGAACCTCCATATGAACCAATCTTTCTTTCAGCAAGATCCATACATTCTGCCATCTCAAGCTAAGCAGGTTTTTTACTCCAAAGAATATGACACTTCTCCATGGTATGTAGTTATGCGGGCCCCACCTAGAGGTTACCATGAATTGGAGACAGAAGAGGAGTTTGTTAGTGGAACAGTCCTCCAGAATGAAGACATGAGCAATCAAGAGTCTGATGATGAAACATTTTGTGTCAGGGATTATTGTGAAGGGGTTTTATTATGATGATGTTTTGATGAGTCTGGTTGATGTTTTGATGAGTCTTTTTATGTTGTTGTTTTGATGAGTCTTTTTATGTTGATGTTTTGATGAGTCTGGATCATTTTCAGTTACAAGCTATCTACTAATGGTTTTGTCTATTGATGATGTCTAAGGGTGAAACATGAACAACAAGAAACCTGTGGAGCCTGCAGTCCGACGTAGCAAGCGTCAACTTGGTGCTGAAGTTAGTCCTGCCGAGTTGCCACCATTACGAAAGCATCAAAAGAAGAAAGTTACTAAGATGGTGAACGAGGATTATATAGTTGAAGATCATTTGGATGACAGCCAAATTCAGAAGGAGGCTGGTTAAAACAGTAATAAAGAAGAAGATGGTCCACAGGAAGAGAAAGTGGATTCCGAGAATGAAGAAGATGGTCCCCATGAAGAGGAAGTGGCTGTAGAAGGTGTAGAAAACCAGGCAGATGAAGAAGTAGTAGCTGAGGAACATGCCAGTAGAGGTGCAACTTGTGAGTTGAACGTGGACCAAGAAGAACCCCAGCAACCTGTGCAAAAGGTCAAGAGAAAACGTGGGCCGACTAAGATGCGTAAACTGGCAAATTTTCAGTGATTGGTGAGCATTCAGGACCAGGATCAGTTACCCTTTCCTCGTTTCATGGTCCTCTTGTTAGAGAGCATGTTCCGGTACTGGTAGATGATTGGAGAGCAGTAGACGCTGCAACCAAGGATACAATGTGGGATTTAATTAAGGTACTTATTTAGTCTTCTGTTAATGGCCTCTAGTTGATTGGTTTTAAGAAGTTTAACTTGTAATTTATTTGTTCTTTGCAGGCAAGATTTAATTTGGAAGAAGGTCTGCATAGAGATGTTATTTTCAAACAGATGGGTACTATCTGGAGGGCTTCAAAATCCAGACTTGTCAAAAAGCTTAGAGCAACAAAGAGTGGGACGGAGAGACTCAAGTTAAAACCAAGCAACATTCAGTCACTAGCATCTTGGAACAATTGGGTGAAGAATAGGACTTCCTCAACCTTCAAAGTTTTCTAGTATTATTTTATTTTTTACTAGTTTCATTTGTTGATGATTGCGGATTATGTCATTGTTTAATTTCCATATTGTAGGCAAAAAGTGAGAAGTACAGGGTTCTAAGGAGCTCTCAGATCCCGCACACCACTAGCAGGAAAGGAATGTATCGTCTTTCAATGGAGATGGTACGTGTCTTTTTCCTGCTTCTCATTTTATAATTATGTATCGGTATTACAATTTAATCATGTCACACACATAGAAAAAGAAGAGCGCTGACCCGAAGATGGTGAGTAGAAGCAAGGTCTGGTTGGCAGCACACACACACACTCTGATGGGAGACCAGTGAAGAAGGAATTTGCAGCTACAATTGTAAGAATATATCAATTAATGACCAAGTAATTGCTTCAAAATCTTAGTTGAGGTCATTCAACATGTTTTTTTATATTGTGGTAGGAGAGGATACAATCGCTAGATAGTCAAATGGACTCCACATCAAATGAGAATATAAGAGAAGATGCTGTCAGCCAAGTTTTAGGGAAAGAAAGATATGGAAGAGTTAGAGGAATGGGCAAGGGGATAAGTCTGACCAAGTTAGAGTTTCTCAATGCTAGAGACTCTCATGTTAAGAAGCTTGAAGCTTCACAAGCAGAAATGAAGAACCAAATAGAAGAATTGAAGAATCAAGTCCGTGCATTAAATGAAAAGAAAGTAATTTTCACTACTGTATTTTTTGATGGCCAATGAATAAAGATTTTGAGCTTAATCTTTCTCTATTCTTGTCAGTCATCAGGTGCATATGTGAATGATCAATATAATGTCTCGAACCAAAATAGTGGACGGATTAAGTGTCAGATACTGGATTGGTTTTCGTCTACAGATGTTATCGTTGGGGAAGGAGAATACTGCTCGGCGGAACCAACCTATAAGATTGGTCAACTTCCAATCGGTCCTAATGCGGCGGCTGTTTTTGTGAAATCAGCTACTACCCCAGATGCATATCTCTGGAGGCCTACCATGTCAATTTGTTCAGAAATGGCAGTAATGGGTGAAGCTCTGAATATGACCCTCGCATGGCCACTAGATAAGATTGCTTTTATCAGTACAACAGAAGATTCACCTAAAACATCACCTGGGGTAAATGCTAATCATAACTTATTACATTTTTTCATTTTCACATGTTTTTATCACACACTTTTTAAATGATTTGTGTTGTGCAATTGTGAATGCAGAGTACAAGTAAAAGCACCTGTAGTAGCAAAAGTGCCAACAAGAAGTGCATTTTATATGATCCGTCTGACCGAGTTCACTTTGTCCCTCTAGGACCTGATGCTTCGAAGGTAATGGTAGAGAAGTCAAAGATTGGAGATGCTCAGGTGTGGAGACCAAATTCAGAAATCCAATGTATTGATGATGCTAGAGGTAGTGTGGTTGCATGGCCTAATGACAGAATGAAATTGATGTGATGCAGAAGATTGTTAAGTACATCTTGTTATTTGGAACCTATTTACATTTCCTAGTCTTGTGTTTCATATTGTAGTATGAAATGGTAATTTAAGTGTTACGTTTCTAATGACATTGTGTGTTTATCAGATTATATATTGATTTTCAGGTTTCAAATTAAAATGAAATAAATAATTAGCAAAATTTTAAAAATTCCAAAATATTATTGTAAAATTTAATAACAAAAAAAAAATGCTATATCATTTCTAAGGATAGCAATAAAATAGTGCTATGAATAAACAATCTATAACGAATAATATATGCAATTAAAACTAAATATGTTGCACTCGCTAAATTGCAATATTAGATAAGCGTTATTATTGCATTTATAAAAAGCGCTATGTAAAGTACGATACTTTTTATGACGGGAGCATATACAGCGTTCGTTAAAGCGCTATAGATTATCTAATATAGCGGATATCGAGCGCTACAGATACCCATTTTTCTTGTAGTGCTCGTCTGTTACTGGCCACAACAGACGAACAATCGCGTCCTATACGAACAATAACCAATACGTCCTACATGGACGATGGTTCTTATAAAAATTTTGACCAAGTACATTGGTCTAAGATCCGCTAGGTATATCTTAGTTGATATTCATATCAGATTACTATTGACAACTGGAAAGTAAGTCGAGATGTCTCGCAAGTCCCAAACTCGAAGTAAACCTCTAAACCTAGTAAACGCTGCCTAGCACGACATCTCGACAGAGTATATCTTAGTCTAATATCCGTTAGGTATATCCTAGCCGATATTAATTTATTGTTTACTACCGAAACGGATCCGTAAGTCGAGTATATCTCGCTAGCCTTCATACTTGGAGTATAACTCAAAACCCAGTAAAACGCTTCTAAGCACACTCGTTTTAATCATCATGGGTCCGTAAGTCGAGTATATCTCGCTAACATTCGAGCTGAAAACTCAACTCGAAACCCAATTAAACGCTTCTAAGCACACTGGTCTTATTCATCATGGGTTCGTAAGTCAAGTATATCTCACCAACCTTCGAACTGAAAACTCAAATCGAAACCCAGTTAAACACTTCTAAGCATACTAGTCTTAATCATCATGGGTCCGTAAGTCGAGTATATCTTGCCCACCCTCGAACTAAAATCTCAACTCAAAACCCAATTAAATGCTTCTAAGCACACTGGTCTTAATCAGCATAAGTCTGTAAGTCGAGTATATCTCACCAACCTTCAAACTCAGAACTTGATTCAAAACCCGGCAAAACGCTTCTAAGCACGCCGATTTTAAGCATCACCTCATTACCGAAAAAGGTCTGTAAGTCGAGTATATCTCGCTGACCGTCAAACTCGGAATATAACCCAAAACGCTTCCAAGCACAACAATCCTCAACAATATGGTCAAGGCACCAAGGATCAAACGCAAAGACAAGATCACACTTTTCTCCGAGAACTATACAAAACTACTCGGAAAGTTTTTGAGCAGAACATAACCAATTCGGACAATCTTCTAATCAGGCGGATTACTTGGACATCCTCCTCGGCAGCCTTCTTTTCGAATGATATACTTTTTGTTTGGCATTTTGTCCCACGAACGTAAATCGCTAACCAGACCACGCAAGGACCTAACATGTTTGAATCATACTCGGATGATCGGATTTTTGCCCGACTCTCACCTGCTCGGACGAAACTACTCGGCAAACAAGTATGTTTGCCATCTCGGTGTGGAGGTTCTGATCGGAAGAATAGTGTCGTATAAACTGAGCTTCGTATAAACTACGCTTTCTTATAAACTGCTCTTCGTATGAACTGCACTTTGTACAAATTGCGCTTCGTATAAACTGTGCTTCATATAAAGTGTGCTTCGTATGAATTGCACTTCGTATAAACTACGCTTCATATAGATTGTGCTTCGTATGAACTGTTTGGAATACCATCCTTCGGCCAAACTGATATATCATGGTTTTTACCGGTTTTAGACCATGATGTAAGTATGTTTTAGAGTCTTTTCTTGTTTCTTTAGAGTCATTTACAGGTGTTATTAGGAATATGCACGTTTGGAGCGGAATTGGAGATTATAGAGCTTTTTGGAGCATTTTGGAGTTTTGACCCGAGAGGTAGAGTTCACTGTCCGAAACAGAGGATTGCATCGATTGATACACATTGTGCATCGATCGACACACGAGCGAGATGGGCCTTTCTCGGCGAGTTTAATGAAGGATGCTGAAATTGCAGATTTGCCCAGATGTTCCAATAATTACAAAGAAGCCCCAAGACGTGATTAGGCTAATATAATTAGGTTTTTACATCAGTTTTGAGATTACACTTTACATACGCTTTGATACTTTGAGCTGAGAGTTTTTAGATCTTTTTGGGGCTGATCTGAACCTGTATTGCTTCCTGCTTTTGGAGAAGATTTCGAACCCCTTTGTTTCTTACTCTTTTATGCAATCTATTTATTCATTGATTTTGTTTTCATTATCTATGTCTGAGTAGATTCATAGTTAGGTTTAAGGATTCTCATTAGGGATTTCATGACTTTCTAGATTTAATTATTTCAGTTAGGATTCATAACTTATTTGTTCTTCAACCTGAATTATGCTTAACACTAGTTTCTACCTTGATCACTTAGAATCTAGACTCTAGGTTGTTAAATTGACACGAAAGTGTGATTTAGAATCTGAACTATTTAGGTTGAGTAATTGAATTACTCGCAAAGAAATTTGGTTTAATTGAATTGTGAACATATCGAACCTGCACTTAAGGCTAGTTTAATCTGTTAGGAATTGCAAAGAAATTTGGATTTCTGCTATTAGACTTAGAGAATTCTCACAACGAAAGTTGGTTAGTTCTATATCTGTGTTTGAGTTCTAGAACAATGCTTAATTTGATCTTGACTGATTATCTGATCTGCTTGTCTGATTTCCTGAGAACTCCCTAGACTTAGCGCTTTTAGTTAATTGCTTTCAAACCAATCTTGCTACCTGATTTACTTTTCTGCTTGTTTTTAGTTTCCCACTACTTTCTCCTAGTTTAACTTGACCGTTCTAAAATCTATCGTAGGTCCAGAGTCTCTGTGGATTTCGATACCCTTTATACTATAATTGCATTGACTGTGCACTTGCAGTAGAATAGGATAAAACTTAGACCTATCACAAACCTGCTCGGCAACTCCGTGTGTGAGCTCTGCTCGGATGGTCGAAGCTGCTTGGATGCTTGGGTGCTCGGAGAAGACCTTCTCGTCACTTTCGGGTACACCTTGCTCGATGAACTGGTCTGCTTGGAAACATTTTAGTCAGCAACGTCCTTCTCGACAACGTCATGCTCTCCTCCTCGACGAACAATTGTGTTCGGCATTTCCGATCAGTCCATCCTGATCGGCGCCTTGAAATGATGCTTCGAAAATTTTCGATGGGAGATTTCCTCTCGGAAAAATAAAATCCTAATGCTAACACGATCATTCCGTCAAAGCTAGGAAATTACATTTTTGTACAAAACATACAAAATCTAACTTTAAATGTTCAGACAATCTCACCATATGCACGACATGAAAGGAATTTCTAGCAGTTTCTAATCCGATTAGGCAACCCTAAGTAAAAATTCCAAGCCTAGGATCTAGGATTCATGCTTAGAATTGAATCTACATTCTCAGATCTCGAACATACCTGGATGATTTGGAGTGGAAGATGATTAGGTATTCGAGATTCACAAGCGCCTCAGGTGATGCGCCTCTACTGGTATCCACACGCACACAAACTGGAATCCGCCGGGATGCTAGTGCCGGGAGATCGGATCTCTCTGGGGTATCTCTGTTTCTGAGAGGCGGCTGCGATTAGGCTAAAACTTCTATTCTAGGTCGTGCTATATCACATATATATAGACCTGGGAAAGCCTAATTAATCACCGGACCGAACCGAGATTAATTAAGTCATTGAATCGAAACATTGTTTCGATCTGCGCCTTTGCATCGATCGACACAACACTTGTGTCGATCGACACACCCTCAAAACACGTATATTAATGTGTATCAAATACACATTTGATCATTACATTAATGATCGTTCCCACATTAAGTACATCCAGTCTGCTTAGGTGTGTGACCCTGTAGGATCATATAATACTAGTAATGAGTTCACAACTCACATATCATAAGTGGTTTCTAGCAAAACATTATGACCATCTAGTATTGTATGAATGTCTAATCTCGACAACACAACTATCTCTAGAGTGATTTAAGGTGTGATTTCAGGACATTCCCAACAATCTCCCACTTGTACTGGAATCATCTATTCACATAATCCCTTTGTCTCTATATCTCGATCTGGCATAAGGCAAGAACTGTGTCATCCTTATTAAGCCAAGATCATGTTCATCGAACTCCGATTTATACTGACAAGACAAACGGCTGAAAATCACCTCGTTTGAGTGTGGCCACACATTTCTCAGTATCAAATCTTTGATGGGCCCTGAGATATTTATATCCTGTAATATAGGAGGGACGAACGACCAAATCAAAACTTTGGAACAATTTTTTTCGCGTCGACAATTTAAAGCTCGCATCATCATACTTGAGTCTGACGAGCTGGGGGGCTAACTGTTGGGGTCAAAATCCCCCTCGACAAAATCAATAGTGGAATACAAACTAAGCAATCAGACATAGCTATGTTCCATATAAATAATGAATTATATGAACGAAACTTCGTATAAATAGTATTTCTTGTAAAACATATGAAAACTCATAGCCAACCTTCTGTGCAATCAGACAGCTAGGATGGAACACTTGGACATACATTTCATTCGACAAATTCTACGAGCAAGCTCAAATGCTTTGAACAATCCGAGCAGCCTTTCCTGCTCGGATTACACAGTCCTCGGATAATCTATGCAGAAAACACAGTCCTCGGATAATCCAAGCAGAAAACAGTCCTCAGACGTTCCGAGCAGAACATTGTCCTCGGATAATCCGAGCAGAAAACAGTCCTCGGACGAACCAAGCAAAACATAATCCTCAGATTATCCGAGAAGAACATAGTCCTCGGATAATCCGAGCAGAACACAGTCCTCAGATAATCCGAGCAGAACACAGTCCTTGGATAATCCAAGCAGAACACATTCTTCGGATAATCCAAGCATAACACAATCCTCGGATAATCCGAGCATGACACATTCCTCGGACCAACTTATCGGACAGTTGTCGATATATTCCTTTGAATGTGCGATTGGCCGTAACCCATATCCATAATAACAACTTCCGCATACTCGAAACTACTAGTCGTTGATAGAATCACTGAATAAGCTATACGAAATACAAACTTGGGCCAAACCCACAAGGTTCGTACTCTATAGACTTTGGGCTGGACTAAGAAGACATATGCTCAAACGGACTCGGATCGTCCCTTTTGGCCCATTCGAACGATTAAACTAAGTCACGAAAAGATAAATACAAAAATGGGAAGATAAACTCGAACAAGAAAAGAGGAAGATAAATCCGAGCAAGAAGAGGAAAATTAAAGCAGAAAAGTAAATTCGAACGAAAATGGAATATTCGATAACATGAAGATCTCATGAAATCTTCTACGCGAAAATCTTCTAAACCGACTCGTTGCGACTATATAAGACGAGAGACATCCTACGATCAAGACACGCTGAAAACCCAAACATAAACACTTAGATATTTTATTTGGCTCATACGCTTTTGTACTCTTTTTCCATCAAACAAATCAATAAAACTATTCTCCGGATCTATTTTCATATTGTTTACTTAGAATCTTTTGTTTCCTAAAAGTTTGCTCTACAAGAATCGACCATGCGAGTTCTGACTTTCACAAAAATCACCAATAAAATTACCTCATGTGGATCTGTCAATTTCGTGCACTCTTGGAGGGTCATTGTAATAACCCTCCCGAAGGAGTAGAACGGCCGCACAAGGAATACGACCGGCCGAGAGGGATCAGATGAAGATTGACCAAAATTCAAATTTGTGCGATCGACGTGGAATTGACGGCATTACCTAAAGAGGACAATTTAAGAACTAAAGTCGAGTCAAAATTTAAATGGCATGAGTGGAATAAGAGATGGTCAAAGGGCTAGAAGATCGACCAAGGAGCTAAGGCGAGAAGGTGAAAATGCAAAGTCATGGCATTGACTTGTGCAATGGTGTTCCCACACCTAGAGACCAAAATAAACATTTTGGTCAAAGCCGATTTTTCGTTTGCTCGCACGGAAATGAATATAGTCTAGAAGACCGAGGATAGCCGAGGAACGGCCAAAAATCCGAAAGTTTCTGAAGGAGGTAAGAATATAAAGTTGGGTCAAAGCGGAACGTAAAAATTAGTGAACGGATTGAGAAATAGCCAAGTATGGCCGAGTCGGATGCATCGGGTTAGAAGCACGACGGGTCAAAAGCACGGCGGTAGAAAGCACGGCGTGTTAATCACGAGGTGTTAAGTCTGAAAGCACGAGGTTTTAAGAAGCATGAGCTGTGAAGCAGAAGCACGAGGTGTAAAAGGGGAAGTGCAATGTGTTAATTGGAAGCTCGAGGTGTCAATCCGCATGGAATGGCATGGTGTCAGCGCCTCAGCACGGCTGACTGTCCGCAAGGTGTCGCTGGATGAGAAGCGTGGTGTCTGAGTGTTCGTCCAGGTGTCTCCGCACATGGACGCCGCCAGATTGGACCAACCGGAGGCCGCCTTGTGTTCTGCCACCTCCACCTAGGTTTTGCTATAATACCCAGCCTTCCCTTAATATTTTTCTTATTCAGAAAACTAGAGAGAAAGGTTTGGAGTGAAAGAGTAGAGAGAGAAAGGGGTTGGGGCAGACCGGAGGAAGTTTGCAACAAGCCGGAAGCAGTTACTGGCCAGCCGTTAGCGGTTTCCGTTGGGTGGCCGTAAGCACTTTCTTTGATCTGAAACAAGTTCTAGAGAGAGATAGAACGTCCAGGTTAGAGAGATAAAGTGAGAAAACCAGTGAGAGAGAAAGCGTGGGCGTGAGTTTTACCGAGGGGTGTTCTGATGTTCCGTTAACGATACCGATGGGTGGTCGGTAAGCTTTAGATTTGAGTAGCTTCAACTCTAAACCTTACCTTAATCAGTTTTGACTTAGGATCTTTGTGTGTAGATCCAAGCGAAGTCCCGGAGTTAGGACCGATACAAGATCTATGTCGATAGATCCGAGGAGGTGAGTCCCTGTAGCTAGGACTAACGGGTTTTGTGCAGGTTACGCCTTAAGGATTGAAATACTGAGAGTATTTATCCTTAAGTGCATTTATTTGATTTACCTGCATTACGGTAGAGGTTTATACCGTGTTTTATTTTGTTAAGATGATGCATGCATGATTGTTGTGATAAGTACGAGAATGGATTGAGATCCACTCGTAAATGGTATATGATAAGTACGACGATGGATTGAGATCCACTCGGTAATGCATGTTTGCACAAAATGTTTCCCGTATGGCTGAGGTTGTGATAGCTCCGTGAGATCACTGATCCACGCCAGTATCCCTTCTGTTTTTAAAGACGATTGTAGTGGATGTCGTTATCTTCGGATCCTTTGCATGCCCAATATTGTATGATGAAGGAATTTCTAGCAGTTCCTAATCCGATTAGGCAACCCTAAGTATAAATTCCAAGCCTAGGATCTAGGATTCATGCTTAGAGTTGAATCTACATTCTCAGATCTCGAATATACCTGGATGATTTGCAGAGGAAGATGATTAGGTATTCGATATTCACGAGCGCCTCAGGTGCTGCGCCTCTACTGGTATCCACACGCACACAAACTGGAATCCACCGGGATGCTAGTGCCGGGAGATCGGATCTCTCTGGGATATCTCTGTTTCTGAGAGGCGGCTGCGATTAGGCTAAAACTTGTGTTCCAGGTCGTGCTATATCACATATATATAGACCTGGGAAAACCTAATTAATCACCGGACCGAACCGAGATTAATTAAGTCATTGAATCGAAACATTGTTTCGATCTGCGCCTTTGCATCGATCGACACAACACTTGTGTCGATCGACACACCCTCAAAACACGTATATTAATGTGTATCAAATACACATTTGATCATTACATTAATGATCATTCCCACATGAAGTACATCCAGTCTGCTTAGGTGTGTGACCCTGTAGGATCATATAATACTAGTAATGAGTTCACAACTCACATATCATAAGTGGTTTCTAGCAAAACATTATGACCATCTAGTATTGTATGAATGTCTAATCTCGACAACACAACTATCTCTAGAGTGATTACAGGTGTGATTTCAGGACATTCCCAACAATCTCCCACTTGTACTGGAATCATCTATTCCCATAATCCCTTCGTCTCTATATCTCGATCTGGCATAAGGCAAGAACTGTGTCATCCTTATTAAGCCAAAATCACGTTCATCGAACTCCGATTTATACTGACAAGATAAACGACTGACAATCACCTCGTTTGAGTGTGGCCACACATTTCTCATTATCAAATCTTCGATGGGCCCTGAGATATTTATCTCCTGTTATATAGGAGGGACAAATCCCATCTTGTTCCATCCATGTTCCTTCACACACTTCATGATACGCCCAATCAATGCTTTTATAGTCACCAGTTACGGCTGACGTTTGACAAGGTTAAAGCGGACCAATTCATATGTAATAAAACATGATGAACTCAGGTCTAAGGACTATACTCTATAGTCGTAATGAAAACTCTTATGACACCTTATATAACTATCCTGTGGAGTTTTCATTAGCGGGTCATGTCCGATCCTGTGTTCTCTAACACATATCTATGTGATTGACTTTAATACTCTTATTAATGACTCCATGAAACTTAGTCATCAGTCACCTCACATACTAGTCTCACGCGGTTGTTAATGTCCCACTTTAACAACCTTGACCAGGGACCAACATAATTTATGTCATTTATCACTTATAGGGTTTCATGATCAAGTCACATACTTGATGACCTATAAAATGTCATAAATTACTTTGGGACTATTATTTAATAACATAATTAAATAATACTGATGTCAGAATTCATTAACATAATCAAATTATGTCTTCATGAACATCATATCATAACTAAAATTAACAACAACAACTCCCACTAAAATTAAGATCACATCTTAAGACATCTGATGCCTGTAGTAGTTGTCTGAACCTCATTCGCTCTTGCTCAGCGTGTGTCGAAGAACACTGCGTCTTGCTAAGAATAATGCAAAATCAATAACAACAGCTCCCACTAAATTTAAGATCACATCTTGAGACATCCAATGCCTATAGTGGTAGTCTGACCCTCATGCGCTCTCGCTCAGCATGCGTCAAAATACACTGCATCTTGCTAGGAGTAATGCCAAGAGTCATTTGCATGAAATGAAGCCCTTCTTGAAATCATGCATACGGGGCATGTGCAAGACCTTATCCATATAAGTATCTTGACACAATCCAATTAGCTTGTCCAATCTATCTCTATAGATTCATATTCCAAGAATGTATACGGCTTCTACCATGTTATTGATCGAAAAACAACTTTCGAGTCAAGTCTTAACAGACTGAAACAATGGAACTTCATTTCCGAAAAGCAGTATGTTATCAACATACAATACAAGAAATGCAACTGCGCTCCCACTAGTCTTCTTGTAAACACACGGTTCCTCTTCGTTCCTGATGAAGTTAAACCTTTTGACCGCTTCATCAAAACGAAGACTCCAACTCCGAGATGCTTGCTTCGATCCATAAATGGATCGATGAAGCTTGCATATCTTCCTAGCAGTATTAGGATTAATGAAACCTTCAGGTTATGTCATGTACACATCCTTTTCAGAATTCCATTTTCGGAGTCAGGGCTCATCATTGCTTCTTCAAAATTCGCAGGCCCGTCACTTTCAATGATCAACAGATCATGGCAATTGGTTACGAGAAATCCACATTTCTCGGGTTCGTGATGGATCCTTTCGGATCTGTGAGCTTCAGGTTTGTGCAAAAGTCGCGCATATATCTCATATATAGACTTTTATCACGACCTAATTAACCAAGATTTAAACCGTAGTTAATTAAATCATAAACCAAAATCAATATTTTGGTTCGTGATCTGTGTCGATCGATACACCTTTGTGTCGATCGACACTTCCTCAAAAACTCGCCATTTGAATGTATATCAAATATACATTCACCAGATCCTTTGCAAACTTCAGGCACCACAGGTGCAGGTTCTACAACTCTTTGTAGATCTAACTGATGTTCTTTCTCATCAGGTTGAGCAGTCTCCTGTGATTTTCGAATTTCTTCGAGTTGTACTTTTACTCCCACTGTTCTTCCTGGAAAGAAAATCTTTCTAAAGAAAAACACAGTTCCGAGCAACAAACATTTTGTTCTCGGACCGGTTGTAAAAGTAACATGCCTTGGTCTCCTAAGATAACCAATGAAGTAGCACTTCTCGGATTTGGGTGAGGGCTTATCAGAGATTAAAAAACGTTTTACATAAGCCTCACAACCCCAAATCTTCATGAAAGACAAATTAGGAACATTTCCAGTCCACATCTCATGTGGTGTCTTTGCAACTAATTTTATAGAACCCTATTTAGTGTAAACGCAGACGTTTCTAGAGCGTATTCTTAGAAGGATAATGGAAGATCTAAGTGACTCATCATTGATCGAACCATTTCTAATAAAGTCCGATTCAGGAGGAGTGAATTGTGAAACAATTTCACAATCTCTCAGATGATCACTAAATTCTTGACTTAAGTATTCACCTCCATGATCTCATCGTAGAGCTTTAATATTTTTGCCAAATTGATTCTGTACTTCATTCTGGAACTCTTTGAACTTTTCAAAAGATTCCGACTTATGTCTCATTAATAAGACATAACCGTACCTACTGAAATATCAGTAAAGGTAATGAAGTACTGAAAATTTCTTTTAGCACTAGCGCTCATCGGGCCATACACATCCGTATGTACAAAGCCTAATAAGCCTCCGGCCCTTTCATTTTATTCGTTCGTTCGCAAACTGTGTCGATCGTTGCATACATGCATCGATCGACACTACCTTTGTTGAAAGGGGCCCTTTTTCGTTTTACCCAATAAACAAGGTTTGCATTTCTCACATGATTCATAATCAAATGAGCCCAAAAGTCCATCACTATGGAGCTTCTGAATCCGTTCTCATTTATGTGACCCAAACGACAATGCCAGAGAAAAGCTTGATTTGTATCATTCGATTTGAATCTCTTGGTACTAATATTATAGTTAGGCACGTTTTGGTTTAGAACATAAGGTCCATTCTCTAATGGACTGCTACTATAAAACATATCATTGTAGTCAAATGAATAACATTTATTCTTAATTTGAAAACTGATATCCTTCCATATCCAAACAAGGAATAGAAATAATATTTATGCTCATAGCAGGTACATAGTAGCAATTATTAAGTTCTAAACTATGCCAGAAGATAAAGACAAACAAATGTTCCTACGGCCAATACAGCAACTCTTGCTCCATTTCCACGCGCAGGTCCACTTGTCCTTTCTCCATAGTCCTACCGTTGCTCAGGCCCTGCATATTTTCACAAAATATGAGTACCATAGGCGGTATCCAATACCCAATAAGTAGAACCATTAGAAGTAAAATTTACTTCTATAACATAAATACCTGAAGAAGTCTCGTACGTCTTCTTCAGCTTCTCATAATCTTCCAAAAATTTCTTGCAATTTCTTTTCAAATGCCCATGACCATTACAATAATGACACTTATCATCTTTAGAAGGACCAGGCTTAGCCTTAGGAGCATGGTTAGACTCGCTTGGATTCACAATCGAGCTCGTCTTGCCATCACCTTTGGTCTTACCAAGTTTCTTAAACTTATTAACCATAAGGACATTTGGGGTGTCCTTCTTGATGTTAGGTTCAGCAGTTTTGAGCATCCCATGCAACTCAGTCAAAGTCTTTGTCAAGTTGTTCATGTTGTAGTTCATAACAAACTGATCATAGCTTGACGGCAGTGACTGCAAAATGATGTCAGTAGCCAACTCTTGGCTAATGGGACAATCCAGTTTCCCCAGGTTATCAATATAACCCATCATCTTAATGACATGAGGACTAACTGGTTAGCCCTTTGGTAGCTTGCACTCAATCAGAGACTTAACCGTCTGGTATCTCTGAGTTCGTGCCTGCTCCTGAAACATACTTTTCAGGCCATTGATCATCTCTATTGGCGACTCCACGTACTCATATTGCTTTTGCAAGTCCGAGTTCATGGTAGCCAACATGAGACAACACACATCGACCACATCATTAGAATTCTTATCCCAAGCATCCTTATCTGACTGCCAGGCATTGGCTCGGTACTTCTTGGGGAGAACTTTCTCAAGGACATAGTCCTTTTTCTCCTGTTTGAGAACAATTCTCAAGTTCCGATACCATTCAAGAAAGTTGGATCCATTTAACTTGTCCTTCTCAAGGACGGATCGCAGGGAGAAATTGTTACGATGGTTTGTGCTAAACATAGCTGAAAACAAGAGAGGTTTAGTTATGATGTTCAAGAAATGAGAAATCTTAACTATTAAGAAGACTCGCATTATATTCAAACAATGTTTCCTGAAATGAATATAATGATCCAAGACCCATACTTCACTAAACTTGAGTGAGCCACTGGCTATCACCCAAATTTTAGCTATCTAGGTAAGCAACAACTTTGCTAGTTATATCCAATATAACTCTTGGTTGTGGATTGACATCTCATGTCCAATCCACCTGATGTCTCTGAGCCCAAAACGATTTTGATGGCCCAGTCAAGTAAACCAATCTCTTAAGTCATGTAATTGTTGATGTCTTGCACTGCAAGTCCATCAACACGATTACCTCCTGTCTTACTCATGTAATTGTGGACATCTTGCACTGCAAGTCCATCACACAATGAAACAAGTCTTGACAGTTGACAAGATCGGGAAGACATCAAGGATTACTTGATATTAGTCTGAGGAACGGAACTTTTGGTCTATCGCATATCATATATGCATCCTATAAAGTTTAGAACTTATAAAACAACTAATCTAATTAGGCTTTAATAATTCTAATAATTTGGGTTTAATTCTGGTTTGGTTCTGTAGTTGCAGGTTCAATAACCGAACAATTTAACTCTTTGTCGATCGACACTACACTAGTATCGATCGATGCAACATACCAGAACCAATTTGCGATAACCGATCAATCCAATTGAACCGGCTTTGATAACCGGTTAGCATCGATCGGCACAACACTTGCGTCGATCGACATCAACCCAATTCAATCAAACCGCAATTAACCCGTCAAACCGGTTTAAGCCAATTGCAATAACCGATCCAATCCAATTGAAAACGGATTTGATAACCGGTCAGCATCGATCGATGCTACATGCTACATTAGCATCGATCGTCACCAACCAAATCAAACCAATCGCAATCAACCTGTCTGATCTGCTCATCCAATCGCAATGACTAATTCAATCCAATTGAACCAGTCATATTGCTTTGTGTCGATCGATGCAACACTTTGTGTCGATCGACACAATGTGATTTTCGGTCTGTGTCGATCGATGCAACACTTTTCAACGATCGACGCGATGTGATTTTCTGGTTGTGTGCGATAACTCAAAGTGCGATTCAACTAGAATCCTTAGGCTCTGATACCACTGAAGGAATTTCTAGCAGTTCCTAATCCGATTAGGCAACCCTAAGTATAAATTCCAAGCCTAGGATCTAGGATTCATGCTTAGAGTTGAATCTACATTCTCAGATCTCGAATATACCTGGATGATTTGCAGCGGAAGATGATTAGGTATTCGAGATTCACGAGCGCCTCAGGTGCTGCGTCTCTACTGGTATCCACACGCACACAAACTGGAATCCGCCGGGATGCTAGTGCCGGGAGATCGGATCTCTCTGGGATATCTCTGTTTCTGAGAGGCGGCTGCGATTAGGCTAAAACTTGTGCTCCAGGTCGTGCTATATCACATATATATAGACCTGGGAAAACCTAATTAATCACCGGACCGAACCGAGATTAATTAAGTCAATGAATCGAAACATTGTTTCGATCTGCGCCTTTGAATCGATCGACACAACACTTGTGTCGATCGACACACCCTCAAAACACGTATATTAATGTGTATCAAATACACATTTGATCATTACATTAATGATCATTCCCACATGAAGTACATCCAGTCTGCTTAGATGTGTGACCCTGTAGGATCATATAATACTAGTAATGAGTTCACAACTCACATATCATAAGTGGTTTCTAGCAAAACATTATGACCATCTAGTATTGTATGAATGTCTAATCTCGACAACACAACTATCTCTAGAGTGATTATAGGTGTGATTTTAGGACATTCCCAACATATGATGTGTGTGAAAGTACTTAGACGCATGCGAGGTTATCATGCAGTCTAAGTTACTTGAATTGTGTGTTGCATGTGGTTGTATGTGATTTTTGGATACTACGGACCAGCTTGACGTGTATGTTGTGAAGTGTCCTAGAACTTGTATGTTGTTCTAGGAAATGCATCCTAGAATATGTTTGGTTACTCTAGGTAAATTGAGTAGGCACGGTCCAGGGGTCGTATAGCTCGAGGAGACGGGATTGCAGCCTAGGGCCGAGCTACCATATGATGATATAATCTCGAGAGATAGCGATCTCTATAATCGGGAGCCCGAGGGATAGGTCCTTGTAATTGGGTAAGTGAAGTTTTGGTCTATGATCCGTTGTGGTGATTAGGCGCGAGTGGTTCACGGCTACCAAGGACTGGACGAGTTCGACACATTTAGGGCCCATGCATTTGATGAGTCTAGAAAGTCTAGATGTTGTTGGAATTCACAATAGGGATCGTGTTATGCATTATCGTTATTTATATGCTTCCGCATTGTGCATATTTTTGATATTGTTGTTGCATATTGATGCTTATGAGATGATTAATGCATTGTGCGTCGGCTATAGGGACGGGTTGGGGTACTAATTCATGTGTAGAGGGTCCTGGACTCACTGGGCAACTCTAGGTTGCTTATTATACTATTTTGTGTTGCAGGAAGCCCTAGATTGATTAGCAGGGAGTTCGGACATTAGACCACCTGTGTAGCTTCGCGTTGTGAGTGAAAGCATGTGAATTTTGTATTATGTAGGAGTTTTGACTCGAGCTCAATAAACTGTAAGGTTTTGGTTAACGTTTTGTAATAGATCCTTTATAATATTAATAAAAATTGTTTGGTTAAAACTCCACAGCTCCAATGGTATTAGTTTTGTCCGAAATAACACAACTCAAAGTGGTAGTACGGGTTGCAAAGTCTTAGGCTATGACCGAGAGGAATGATAGTTGTAGGCCTTAATTATCTAGTGTTTGGATCCCTTTTGAACATTAGGCTTTTATTATCTCCGGCTATCATATTGTGGCACTCCCGGGTCGTCTATATCCATAGTACAAGTCGGGGGTGTTGCAGTCATGAACATCAAAACTCAAGTGCAGTTCCAACCGCTACAATCCTTGTTGATGGGGCCTCTTTTCTAGATCCTTATTTTTCTAGTGGAGACGTTAAGATCGGCTCTTATACAGTTCTACCATAGGTGTGATTTTCCAATTCACTCAATCTATGGTAACTACGTCGACTACAACGAGGGAGGTATGTGACAATCTTGATTCAACATTTGGCTATTCTACTTGTGGTCACATTCGTAAAATCAAGTTCCATCTCAAAACATGTTTCAAATAAACCAAATCAATTACTGACTACCTCCCTAGTATAAAATCTAAAGCAGGTGAACTTGCTCTCCTTGGAAATCCACTGGATCCTGAAGATCTTACAAAGCAGATCCTTTCAGGTATTGGAGATGAGTACAAGACAAAGATTGATGCGATCAATGGTCGTGACAACCTAAACTCTTTCACCAAGTTGTAAGAACGCATGTTGATCCAAGAAGCAATCATACTTTGCATTAGGTCTTCTATTTGTGCTCCAATTGTTTCTAACACAGCTGATACTTGACCACGCCAGCAAAACCACGACAACAACTTCAACCAATATCGCACCAACAACTTATTCTCCCATCCTCGCTTCGAGAACAACAACATTACAAAACAGAATCGGTTTTCTAAACCATACATTTGCAAGGGCATCATGAAAAATATTGTCCTAAATTTTGCATGATCCGCAGTACATCCTCAACTTAGTCATGGCTGCAACGATACCAGCAACAACTGTAACACCATAGAAATTGAATGAAGAAAATTTGGGTCTAGTTGATCTAATTAAAAGTTTTGTGTGTTTTAGGGTTTTATGGTCAATTCAAAAGTTAGGAGAATATTTTGTAAATAGTAACAAAAGCAAGGAATGATATGAAAAATTGATAAAATATAGGCAAATATATGTTCATTGTTGCAGAATATCCTGGATTCGATTTTGGCAACATTTATCTATGTTTTTCACCCAATAGCCAATATATATATCAAAATCTAGCTATCGTTTTCTCAGAAAATTTGAAGAATTTTGGTAAGCCTCATCTTCTTCCTCCACTTTATCTCCTCCATGGCTAAGCTTCAAGCTCTTTAATGACATATTTATTTTCAGGAAGAGTTAGGGTGCGTTCTTTAGCTTGTTAGAAACTTCAGAGTCTCAATAATCCTAGGTAACTGATTGTGCTTCCTTCCAAGTTCTGAGGCGTTCAAATTTTCATTGGTAAGTTTTTCTATCTCTATGAAATATAGTATAATCGGAAACTTATTCTATCGGTTCTTAAGGTTTTGAAGTTGTGGGCTTGTGAGACCATGTCAATCAATCGCATGAATATGATTTCCAATTTGGATATGTTTTAATTTCGAAGCTAAGAGATTTTTTGATATGTTAGATGCTGGCCGCTTTATGATGGTTGCAAAGAGGGTCATTCGCTATTATCATCTGCTACTAGATTAATGGGCATAAAGAAGGACTACAACCTGGCGAGGAATGTGTGGATGTTATTTGCGATTTTGTGAAAGATATTCTTCCTGAAGACGATCTTGCGCCAGGTTCATACAACGAGGTCGAGAAACTTGGTAAAGGGCTTGGATTACCGTACCAGATGATAGATGTGTGCATCGACAACTGTATGATATATTGACGAGAAGATGAATACCGTTTGGGTTGTAAATTCTGTAAGAAGCCGCGCTATCAGGATACAAGGGGAAGAGCTAAGGTTCCGTTCAAACGAATGTGGTATCTGTAGTTAACCGATAAGCTGAGGCGCTTATACCAATCGAAACGAACTGCGGGGGAAATGAGATGGCATGCTAAGTATAGAAGAGGAGAAGAGATTGCACATCCATCAGATGCTGAAGTGTGGCGACATTTTCAGAGAGTATATCCAGATTTTGCATACGAGCCACGTAACATGTACCTCAGATTATGCACTGATGGTTTCAAACCATTCGAGAGGCATGGGAGACAATATTCGTTGTGGCCAGTGATTTTAACTCCTTATAACCTACCGCTGTCGTCCATGTGCATGCGTCGAGAGTTTCTTTTCCTCTCCGTACTTGTTCCCGATCCAGAGCATCCAAGAAGATCACTTGACGTATTCTTGCAGCCATTGATATATGAGTTGCAAATGTTATGGGTGCCTGGTGTTGTAGCATATGATGTCTCTTGCAAGAAAAATTTTCTGATGTGGACTGCACTAATGTGGACCATTAGCGATTTTCCGGCTTATGGTATGTTATCCGGATGGACAACGCATGGGAGGTTAGCATGTCCGTATTTTCAGGAAAATACCGATGCATTCCAGGTGAAGAATGGACGCAAATTGTGTTGGTTTGACTGTCATTGAAGATTTCTACTGCATGATCATCCATATCGGATAAACACTAAACTTTTTACGAAGAAGAGGAAAGTGTTTGATGATCATATCCTCCAAGACAGCGGTTCGGCTACTTTGGGCTCTTAGAAGGATTTGGTGCACTAAGAGCTCGTTAATGTGGTGGGAACGGGCATGAGAATATATATGGAGCTGGTGTAGTCCACAATTGGCACAAGCTTAGCATCTTCTGGGATTTACCATATTGGAATGACCAACTACTAAGGCATAATATTGATGTCATGCACATTGAGAAAAATTTCTTCGATAACATCATGAACACTGTTCTCAGTGTGCAAGGGAAGACGAAAGATAATGTGAAGTCTAGGCTTGATTTTCCGGAAATTTGTGCTCGGCCTGAACTTCATCTACAGAAGAATGGAAAACCTCCAATTCCAGCGTATTGGATAGACTCGAAGTCGAAGGAAGATTTCTTTGAGTGGATTATGCGACGATTTAAATTCCCTGACGGTTACGCATCAAACTTGCGTAATTGTGTGGAAACTGATGGAGGAATGTTTCACTACAAAAAAAGTCCTCATTCATAGCAGATTACTATAGCTCGTTTTACTGAACTGCTATCGTAGCTGTTTTCGAAATTCTCAAACTCTATAATAGCATTGAATCAACGCTATAACAGAGTTTTCATAAGCGGGAAGCTAAATTTAGCTGAACCGCCAAACACTTAAGTGAAAATTTAGGATCGTGAAATATTTTCCCTCTTTACCTTTCATTTTCCCTCTTATCTCTCTTAACCCCTTTTTCTATGTTCTTCTTCTTCTAACGAGACTATCCTCTCTGATTTTCTCTCTTCCTCCTCCTATCTTCTTACTCTATTTCTCCTCCAATTCAGATCCTCCACCGCACTCTTCCCCGTTTCGAAAATCCCAGACTCTTAAAACCTTGATTTTCTTCTTCGTCACCGTCAATCATCGCCGCTTGAGTGACCGGTTAGTTTTCTTCTACTCTTAGTTGTGGATGGGTCGTCCAAAACTAGCTTCTCGTCGCGAATCCAGGGTTCGTATAAAGTTTCCATCTTCATCCAATTTTGCTCGAATTAGTCTAGGGTTTTCCATGCTTTGCGAAAAACATTTCTGGATCTGTAATCCAATACAGTTGTGTTACTTGCTATGTTTGACTAACTGAAGCCGAGTTCTAGGTTGTGGGTTCTTGATTTCGTACTGCTACATTCTCTTCTACTTACCCTAATTTGTTGATTTTTAGCCATGTTGAAATCATTGCCAATGACCAAGGTAACCGTATTACACCTTCCTGGGTTGGTTTCACCGACTCTGAAAGGCTCATCGGTGAGGCTTCTAAGAACCAGGCAGCTGTTAATCCTGAGAGAACCGTCTTCGACATCAAGAGATTGATTGGCCGAAAGTAAATGCATCCTCTTTTTTGGGAGTTTATGTTTAGTTTTTTTTTCACCTTGCATATGGACTGTTGCTTTAATTCTTGCTTCGATGGAGATTCTGGGACAAAGATATCCAAAAGGATGCTGGTGTTATTGCTGGTATAAATGTTGCAAGAATCATCAACGAACCCACTGCTGCTGCTATTGCCTATGGTCTTGATAAGAAGGGTGGTGAGAAGAACATCCTTGTCTTTGACCTTGGTGGTGGTACCTTTGATGTCAGTGTCTTGACCATTGATAACTGAGTCTTCAAGGTTCTCTCCACAAACGGTGACACTCACTTGGGAGGTAACTTACCCTTTGACCACGGATGCAGGTATGCTTTAATAGTCTTATGATGTTGTTTCTAAGGCTAACCACCCTCTGTCTTTGTGATCTTGTGCAAGTGAGGACTTTGACAACATGATTATGCACTACTTTATCAAGTTGATCAAGAAGAAGCATCAGAAGGACATCATCAAGGATACAAGGCTCTTGGTAAGCTCCGCAGGGAATGTGAGAGGGCCAAGAGAGCTCTTAGTAGCCAGCAACAAGTCCGTGTAGAGATTGAGTCCCTCATTCCCTATATTAAGGCTGTTTTGTAACGATATTTCAGGTGGGTAATGCATTGGACTGTGTCAGCTTTGACCTGCTGGGGTTCAAGCCTCTTAGTTGCCTAAAAGATCATCGCAATATGAAGCCTCCTACATTTCTCTATCCAAGTAATAAGGTTACCTGCTTCTCAAAGATTATATGTTTATTTCCTTTGATGTTTCCTACCAAAATCTGAGTCTTTTTGGTTACACACTTGCACTCATTTTCTCCCTTCAGAATTGTGTGTTATCCGTAGGGAGCTTCAGATATCAAACCAACTTGATCATATTAAGTTTCAGAGATTTAAATATTATTTTGTTGTCATTTTTCTGAGGAGAGAATAACTTAATGGCATGTTCTTTTCACTTTGATCTTGTAAAACCATTGTGTAACGGGGGAACTCTTAACTTTTGATAATGTAACTGATGCAGGAAGTTATTAGGAGCACTCGTGCATTCATTGCCTTCATAGATCCATGTTACAGCTTGGACGGTGAGCACATTAATATATAATTCTAAATATAACTATTACATTTTCTACAGTTGTTTAAACTCTAAAACTTTATCTAGTATACTAACTGTATAATCACTATATATAATTCTCATCCTTACTTTTAGCTTTATTTTTTTTATGAATTGTGCTTTGTTCAACAACCTACTCAAATATCTTTTCTTAAACCCGAACAGGATAAAATCGAGAGTGATGGTGGTCAAGTGGAGCCACCGGGGATGAGTATGATATACCTTCCATATACTACGCTATCTTGCTAGCATATTAGAGGACATGAAGGACCAACTGAATAAGCGTGTACTTGCTAAGAGAATAGCTGGAAAGAGGAAAGTTGACAGTGATACATTATATTCAAGCATCAAGCGTTTTGGTCAGTCTCAGCAGCAATAAACGAATGAGTAAGTCTCCAAGATTTACTAAGGGAATGGAGAATGAGGGAGAAGAAAGTATAGGCAAGTTTTAGTGTAGTTTTGTATGTTTACTTTAACACTTGATGTAAAACATAAATTTTCTTTATAAATTAGATATAATTTTTTT
This sequence comes from Orychophragmus violaceus, assembly GCA_030180135.1. Classification (NCBI taxonomy): domain Eukaryota; kingdom Viridiplantae; phylum Streptophyta; class Magnoliopsida; order Brassicales; family Brassicaceae; genus Orychophragmus; species Orychophragmus violaceus. The sequence goes on along the minus strand of CM058235.1, from coordinate 64,429,447 downwards.
TTAAAAATCCAATTGATATAAAAATATATGAAATAACAACAATGTAATACGGCTCGGTTCGGCTCAGCTCGGCTCGGCTAAATACTATAATTAAAGCAATATCTAAGTGCTATTGTATAAGGATCTATCATAGCACGAAATATGAATTGTAATTAATTTCTTACAAAAAATAGATGTGCTATAATAAAATAAATAACATCATTCAAGTATTGCTATCGTATCTCGACATATCGTAGCATACATAAAAAATGCTATCGTAGGAAGGGTACCTATGATGGCTGCCGATTCTGGCTCAATATAATAACGAAGAGACTGTGACCTTTTCTAGCTATTACTTCCCTTCGAAAGTACGCACAAGGAGCCGGCGCCTAGCTAGAAACGATGATAGGGGAGAGAGGAAAATTTATCCGTCATCGGTTCGCAGCATTTTTGAACAAGTTGGGCGGATAAGTGGAAAATCAGGAAAACGACAACTAACAACCCAGGAGCATACGCATCTGCACAAGTATATACTGACCAAGTCCGAGGAAGTATTTCAATATGAGAGGTATACAGTTTAATGTTTGTTTGTTATTGCACTTGGTATTAAAGTATCATAACAATTGTTTTACTAAAATATATTTTTCGTATTTTGTAGGTTATATATGAAAACCGACGGATATATTTTTGACGAAATAGAACCGATGGATTATTTTGGTTAGAAATCCGTCGAAAATGCCCATTACCGACGGATACCAATCCATTTCCTCCGTCGGTAATTGTGTGTTTTCTTGTAGAGATAAAAGACCCAGTTCACTATTGTTTTCTCATGTGGCACGTAGGTGGTATATTGTCCGAACCGCGCTATCTTACAAAGTTGTCTTTGTTGTAAGCCGTTGACTTGATACATAAAGTCTTTAGTTAACTTAAAACACTTAGTGAAAGACTATAAATATGCACTCTGTTGGTAAGTATTTAACTTAACATTAATGCAAGATTACATATATACACTTCTTTTGACTTTCTCCTACAAACCCTAATCTCGGATCTCAATTTTCCGTCTGCATATTGCAAATTCATGGCTACAGCAAGATCTAATGTCTCTTGCCGCTTTCCCGCGAGCAAAATACTTGACTGTGAGAGCTATGTTGGTCAGAGACAGAGATCTAGGACACCAACGATTAGCTATGCAAAAACCCTAGCCGCTCATCGACACCATCTTGTCCGAATAGCAAAGGAAGATCGGACTCTGGTGGTGAATGCTGCATCTGGGGATATGGTGAAGAAAAGGTATCCAGGAGAATCTAAACGATTTGTCGAGGAGATGAGGTTCGTAGAAATGAGAATGCACCCGAAAGATCAGGCAAAAGAAGGAAAAAGAGAGTCCAAATCTCCCGCTTGAACGGTGTGAGATCCGGGATTCACACTAAGAATTTGTATTCGTGGATTTGGACTTTAGGATATAGAAATGGTATAGTTTCCTATGAATCAAAGACTTTATTGAGATTGATCGTCGAGATAGAACAAACACAATCGAAAAGAGAGTACAAAGTATGAAATCGAGCTATCTAGTCGAAGTGTTCTTAGCTAGGGTTGGAATATCTCGAATGAATCGCCACTTCTTCTTTAAATAGTCTCGACTTTGATCTTCTTGTTCCGATATTTCGGCCTCGCCGTCATAACGATCTCTGAGATTTGCGGCAATCAGTTGAACTGACGAAGACCGGGTTGCTCTATCTCCACGTTGTCTCCTGCCGAGCTCGAGCTCGATCGCTTCTCACTTCGGCATTGCTTGGGCCTTGTCAAGAAGTCAATCGTATAGGCCCAACAGAGGACAACGGTCGATCTCTCTCTGTCTTGATATTGGAACGGGCTTATAACTATGGGCCTTTGTCTTATTTGTTAACGGGCCGGATTTCTTGGAGGGAAATCCAGCACCAACAATAGCCCCCCAGCCCATTAATTTTGACGAGTCGAGGTTAATGGGCGGTAGACGTTCTGGTTTGACGGGACCGTTTCAGGTCGCTTATTATGGGACGATCATTTCGGATCGTTCTGGTTTGGAGGGACCGTTTCATGTCGCTTGTATGAAGAGACAATTTCATATCACTTATATTAGAAGGGACCGTTTAAGGTCGTTTGGAAGGGATAATTTCATATCACTTGATTTCGGGGGAGGCCGTTTCGGGTACTCGGCAGGGATAATTTAATATCACTTGTTTTGGAAGAGATAATTTCATATCACTTTAGCTTTTGAAAAGATGATTTCATATCACTTTAGCTTCTGAAGAGATAATTTCATATCACTTTTTGAGAATGTAATGGTGAGGTATTTCACAATGACTCTAACTTTTACGACAGAAAGAGGCCTTGATTGAGAGACTTATTTTTATTTCACAAAGATATGTTAGTAGGACTTCGTTTGAAGTTATCGAGCTCGGTAAGAGCTTTGTGTTTGGGGGGTGGCTGCGCTCGAAGTCGAGCTGCCTACGTACCCTTTTAAGGGGATCAAGCCATTTCGTAGTTCGATTATGTGGTGTACTCTTAGTGGAAGTACTTTTTGAGGTTGATGATGTTCCAAGGTCGTAGTTCAGGCTTCTGGGTTTCTACCGACTTGAGTCGGTAGACCCCGTCCTTCACAACGTCGGTGACCTGGTAAGGACCTTCCCACTTTGCTCCTAATTTTCCAGCGTGTTCTTCCTTTTTATGGTCGAACACTTTCCGTAAGACGACCTCTCCTACTTGAAACCTTCGAGTTTTGATTCGGGAATCATAGTAGTGAGCTGCGGCTTGTTGGTAATTCTGGAGTCGAGCTAATGCGAGGTTCCTTCTTTCGTCGACGAGGTCGAGCTCATCAGTTATCATCTTGGTTAAGTTCCTCTTGTCGTTGGCATTCTTCCTTGCGGATGCTTGACACGAGGATTTCGGCTGGTACTACCTCCTCGATCCCATAAGCCAGCGAGAATGGAGTCTCGCCGGTGGATTTGCGGGGGGTAGTTCGATAAGCCCATAATACGGCCGGGAGCTCGTCGCTCCAGGTTGTTTTGCACTCGTTGAGCCTTTTCTTGAGACCGTTCATAATCGCTTTGTTAGTTGCTTCTGCTAGCCCGTTTCCTTGGGGATAGCGCGGCGTTGAGTAAGTCAGCTTTATGTTCCAAGTTCTGCAGAACTCTTTGAACGTTATCGGTGATGATCTCGTGGGGTAGTCCATGTCGGCAAACGATGTTTCGCCAGACGAACTCCTTAACGTGAACGTCCTTAACTTTTTGGTATGACTCTGCTTCAATCCACTTGGTGAAGTAGTCCGTCATCAGCAATAGGTGTGTAGCTTTCTTTTTGCCGGATGCGACTAGCGGTCCCACAATGTCCATTCCCCATCGCATGAATGGGTATGGTGATGAGATAGAGGAGATTTTCTCCGACGCTTGGTGGATAATTGGAGCATGCTTTTGGCATTTGTCGCACTTGTTGGAGAAGGACTCGCATTCGGTGGCCATTGTCGGCCAATAGTAACCTTGCCTTTTGATTTGCACGGCCAATGCTCGTCCTCCGGAATGGCTTCCGCAGGATCCGTCATGTGTTTGTGTAATCACGGTTAGGGCTTGCTTTTTATCAAGGCATTTGAGATAAGGTCCGGAGAGGCTCCTTTTAAAGAGCTCTCCTTGCGTGACACAATACCTTGCACTCTGTGTTTTATGTTTCCGCGCCTCCCATTTGTTGTCGGGAACTTCGCCGTTTGTGATGTATCGAATGATCGGAGTTCTCCAATCTTCGTCGTTGTTAGGCTCAGGTCCCTGACTAGTGGATGCGGTTTGAATTGGTCCGTCGGGGTCGTTCGTGACGTACACGGCGTTTCTAGGATCGAGGTCATCATCAATCTCGATGATGTCGCTACTGGTGTCCCCAGGACATTCTTTGTGCTTGACATCGTCCTTCACGGCGGGCCCGTCTTCTTTCAAGGACAGAGCTTTGAGGGCTATGTCGATGCTTAATTTTTCTATCCCCTCGACTGGTATGATCCTTTTGAGGTTAGGATCTGATGTCGATGCTAATGCGGCTAGGGCATCGGCTGCGGTGTTTTCTCCTCGTCGGATTCGTGTTAGATCAAAGAATTCGATCTGTTCGGCCAGTGTATGGACTACCCGTAGGTATGCTTCCATCCGTTCGTCTTTGGCCTTGTAATCGCCATGAAATTGGCTCGTGACCAATTGGGAATCGCTGAAAGCGTTTACTTCCCGGGCTCCTATTGCTATCGCGAGTCTGAGCCCGGCTATTAACGCTTCATATTCTGCTTCGTTATTCGATGCGGCGAAGCCCAATCTAAACGATTGTTCTAATACTTCGCCCGTTGGGGAGACTAATTTCACTCCGACTCCGGATCCTTGCCTCGAGGAAGCTCCATCGACGTAGAGTTTCCATCTTTGGGCCGAAGTCGGGTCGAGTTCTATAGTCGGAGGGAGCTCGATTACGAAATCTGCCAGTACTTGGGCTTTTAGGCACGTTCGAGCTTTGTATTCAATGTCGTACTCGCTAAGTTCGATAGCCCATTTGACCAATCGACCCGACTGGCTTGGACTGTGAAGGATGGTTCTCAGCGGCTGAGAGTTCATCACTATGATCGAGTGCGATTGAAAGTACGGTTGGAGTTTCCGAGCCGATGTCACTAGCGCCAAGGCGAGTTTGGCGGGGTATCTGGTTTCAGCATCGATCAAGGTCTTACTGATGTAATACACCGGCCGTTGCTCGTTTTGTTCCTCGCGAACCAGGACTCCACTTAATGCTGCCGTCGAGACAGCTAGGTAGAGGTAAAGGGGTTCTCCTTCTACTGGTTTCGCCAGTATGGGTGGTTCGCTTAAGTAAGCTTTGAGCTGAGTGAAAGCCTCTTCGCACTTTTCGTCCCAGAGGAACTTTTTGTTTGCTTTGAGCAAGTGATAGAAGGGTAGACATTTATCAGTTGACCTTGAGATAAAGCGATTCAGAGCAGCTATTTTGCCAGTCAGGCGCTGGACTTCTCGCGTTGTTCTGGGAGATTTCATCTCTATGAATGTCGCGATCTGTTTGGGGTTCGCTTAGATCCCTCTTTCGGTCACTAGGTAACCAAGGAATTCTCCTGAGGGAACCCCGAAGGTACACTTTGCTGGGTTGAGTTTCATCCCGTATTTATTGAGAATGGTAAAACATTCTTTTAGTTGGGGGATGTGATCCTCATACCTGGAGGATTTAACCAGAATATCGTCGATGTAGACCTCCATGGTTTTGCCTAGGAGTCCCGAAAACATCTTGTTGACGAGGCGTTGGTAAGTTGCTCCTGCGTTTTTTAGTCCGAAGGGCATGACTTTATAGCAGTACGTGCCTCGATCAGTTATGATCGAAGTCTTTTCTTGGTCTTTAGGGTTCATCAATATTTGATTGTACCCTGAGAACGCGTCCATAAAAGATAGTAGCTGATGTCCGGCGGTAGCCTCGACCAGTCGGTCGATGTGCGGGAGTGGGAAGTTGTCCTTTGGACATGCTTTGTTGAGATCCGTGAAATCTACACAGACTCTCCACTTCCCGTTCTTTTTCTTAACCACTACGGGATTGGCAAGCCAGTCGGGGTACTTGACCTCTCTGATCCATCCGATTTTTAATAACCGGTCGACCTCATCATTGACGGCTTTGGCCCGCTCAGGGCCTAGTTTTCGACGCTTTTGTCTTACCGGTTTGTAGGTTGGGTCGACATTCAGCTCATGTCTGGTTACGTCGATATTGATCCCTTTCATGTCTGCTGAAGACCAGGCGAAGGAGTCGACGTTCTGTTTGAGAAAAGAGATCAGTTCATTTTTAACTGGCTCCGATAGGTCGATTCTGATGCCAACGAGTCTTTCGGGATGAGCATCGTCTATGCAGACCTGAGTCGTGAGGTCCTTTGGGGATCCTATTTGACTTGGGTCGTTCGACCTTTTGGTTTGCATGGTGGCGAGCTCCTCCTCTTTCTATAATTGCTACGCAGGGGATTTTTCGATCTGCTTGTATCCATTCATGTAGCAATGACGGAAAACCTTTTGACTTCCGTAAATGGTTTTGACCCCTTTGGGAGTTGGGAATTTTACGCATTGATGGTAGGTCGATGGTACCACTTTCATGTCGTATATCCATGGTCGACATAGAATTGCGTTATAGGGAGCTGGCCGGTCTACTATGACGAACTCCGTCATTCTTCGGACTCCTCCAGCGATTACTGAGGCGAAGACAGAGCCCATCGAGTACGTTGTTTCTCCAGCGAACCCTACCAGTGGTGTCTTTTCTTCAGCGATGTTGAAGTCCATCTTTTTGAATGCATCGTAGAAGAGGACGTCCACCGAACTTCCTGTGTCAATCATTATCCTTGAGAGTTTGACATCTCCCACTACTAGACAAACGAGGAGAGCGTCGTCGTGTGGTTTGTCGAGATTACTCGTCTCGCTCTCGTGGAAAGTGATTTCGTGGTCTGGGCCTAGCATTGGGATTTTCCCCCTTTTGTCGGTCTCGACTCTCCTTTGAAGAGCTTTGATTGAAATGACCGAATCTCGGCACAGCTTGGAGCCACCAAAGATGAAGTCGACTCTTTTAGGGGGTATAGCCCGTACACCCCCCCCCCCCCCCCGCAGAGACGAGGGAAATTGATTCTCGAGCGTAAACTTTTAGCGGGGATAGTGCCGGACCTCCCGGATTACCGCTCAGGTTGAGCTCGCCGAGGATGAACTCGACTCGCTTTTGCGACCCTTGAGGGAGTGTTTCGGGGGATTCTGGCTCCTTTGACCGTTCTCGTTTGTTCTGAGAAGGTTTTTTGGAGTTCGACTCCTTGGTCTGTTTGTTTTCCTTTTTATCGGGCAGAGTTTCCTCCTCCACTTCGGAGTCTTGTTTGCTTTCGGACTCTCGCTTTTGAGCCTCGTCTTTAGCTCGAGTATAGCAATCTTCGGTCGAGTTTCCTCTTTTATTGTGGAAATCACAGAATTTTTCCTTGTCGAACTCGAATTTCTTCGAGCTCTTTGGGCTCTCGACCGCGTTGACGTTCCCTGATTTACGGGAATCCTTTTTCGAGTTCGAATTCTGCGAGCCCGACGGGTTCTTTTCTTTTCAGTGTTTTTCTCTGAGGGCCGTGGTTTCGTCATCGAGGCGAACAAAGGCCGATGCGCGATGGAGGGCGTCATCGAGCGTTTGAGGTTCGCGGACTGTTACTTCCTCGCGGAATCTGGTTGAGTACCATAGTCCTCGTCTTAATGCTTCTATGGCTACCTCGTCTCGTGGGTTCGCGATTTTGGATTTTATTTCCTTAAATCGGTCGATGTACGAGCGAAGTGTTTCGTCAGGTTTTTGAGAGACGCCAAATAGGGCTGCCTCAGTAGTCTTTTCCTCGATGAAGACGGAGTATTGTTTGAGGAAAGCCGTCATGAACTGGGTGAAGTTGTCAATGGACCTTTCTTCCAGTCCGGCGAACTATTCTAGGGCGGAGCCCGATAGGTTTTCTGCGAAGAGCCTGCAGAAGGCCGGCTCTCTCTCCTCATCGGTAAGGTACACCCTTGCCATCGCTAGTCGGAATGCCCTGATGTGGGCTTTCGGGTCTGATGTCCCAGAGAATTCTGGAAACTTAGTTTTCTTGATCTCTCGGATCCTTGCAAAAGCGATCCGATCTGTGAACGGCGTTTGTTGCGTTTCTTCGATCACTCGATCGATGTCAGGAGCCGCGCTCGTTGCCATGTGAACTTTCGAGCTCAGACTGTTGAACTAGGCCTCAGCCTGCTCGATGTATTGTCTAAGCATATCGTGTTCATCGCCCTCTGCGGATGTGAACTGGGCTTGTGCCTGACCTGACGTTTGTTCCGGAAAAAAGGGATCGAAGAGATCGATCGGTGGGACCGGCCTTGTCTGGTCGATCTGGGGCGTTCGGAACTGTACCGTGTTTGATCCGTTAAGGAGTCCCGAGCTCGAGGCGAAGGCAGAGCCTCCTAGTTGCCTCGGTCGGATATTAGAGTTATTCGGGAAAGGTGGTGGCCCGGGTAATGGTCGGTTTCTTGATCCGGTTGGATCTGTGACCATTGAACTCGAACTGAATGGGGTCGGTATCGCGATAGGGGTCATTGTAGGGCGGAAGCCGCTATTTGACGTATTACCGAAATTTCCCGACGCTCCCGGAGGAGTTACTACCTGGGAGAAGTCCAAGCGGGTACACGGTGGAGGACTTATGGGAGTTCGCGTTGGTCTACCCCCTTGGTTTTAGCTGGCGAGCTCTTCGAGACGGGCGTTAAGGCACCGTTCTTGTTCAACGAGCTGCGCGGCCAGGGAACGGTTTGCGGTCTCTTGGGCCCTTGCGCTTTCCTCGTTATTTCTCGTTCGATCTACCAATAGGCTGAGCATCGAACGGATCTCGGCAAGATCGTTTGGCCCTTGTCTCTGTGGAGCAGAAGGTAGTGGCGAATTAGGTCTGGTTATTCCAGATCCACCTCCTGGGGCGGATATCGAATCGTTTCTCATCCACACCCAGTTTCTGCTCGGATCATTAGTTCCTGACAAAACGTTTGTCGGAGTCTGGCTCGTCGCGATTGTTTGAGCGACAGAGCCGGCTGGTGCCGAGGTCGTGGAGACTGAGGCGGAGCTCGTCAACACGCCGTCGGTCTGACCCATGTTCCTTACCCCGGTGGTGCTCTGAGGAACGTTGTCGACCGTTTGAGGGAGGTCAACTGGTGGTGTGGCGCTGGGAGAGCCAGTTTGGTCGGGATTCATCTCGATCTATCGGATCTAGGATCTGATTCTTAAGATAGGAAAAGCTATGGAATGTTCCCACAGTCGGCGCCAAATGTGAGATCCGGGATTCACACTAAGAATTTGTATTCGTGGATTTGGACTTTAGGATATAGAAATGGTATAGTTTCCTATGAATCAAAGACTTTATTGAGATTGATCGTCGAGATAGAACAAACACAATCGAAAAGAGAGTACAAAGTATGAAATCGAGCTATCTAGTCGAAGTGGTCTTAGCTAGGGTTGGAATATCTCGAATGAATCGCCACTTCTTCTTTAAATAGTCTCGACTTTGATCTTTTTGTTCCGATATTTCGGCCTCGCCGTCATAACGATCTCCGAGATTTGCGGCAATCAGTTGAACTGACGAAGACAGGGTTGCTCTATCTCCACGTTGTCTCCTGCCGAGCTCGAGCTCGATCGCTTCTCACTTCGGCATTGCTTGGGCCTTGTCAAGAAGTCAATCGTATAGGCCCAACAGAGGACAACAGTCGATCTTTCTCTGTCTTGATATTGGAACGGACTCATAACTATGGGCCTTTGTCTTATTTATTAACGGGCCGGATTTCTTGGAGGGAAATCGAGCACCAACAAACGGGTTATTCAGAAGTCTACTATCCCAACTTGTAAGTTTTCCTCATCATTTTTCTTGTTATTAATTAAAATATTGGTAAATTTTATAGCTGGTAAATGATTCACTCTGTTAGATCTAGTTCAATTGTAATTTTCTTAAACGTTGAAGTGATTACGTGAGACACCTTGATAGTGAGATCCTACAAGTTACAAATTTAATGGGTTATTGACGAGTGTACTGTCCCCACTTGTATTTTTCTCATCATTTTCTTTCTTATGAATTGAAATATTTTTAAGTTTTATTTCTGGTTATTTGAAATGTATTCACTCTATTAGATTTGGATCAATTGTAATCTTCTTCAACCAGATAATAGTTGTATTTGTTTAGACACCTTGATAGTGGTTAGGTCCTACTATAACTATGTTTTTAGACTTGATTTACACTGAAAATCCGACCAATCTTAGGGGGTGTAACGAATTTAGTATTTGGGAGAATTTGGAATAAATTGATTTTAATGAATTTTATAAAACTTTGGGTGAATTAGAGAAGTTGTGTTATGGTTTTGGTAAAATACTGATTTAGATTATTATATTTTTTAACTGAAAATCCACCGAAATTCTTTAAAACCACAATAAATCTCTTAAAATTCAATATTTAAAAATATTTTCGATAATAATGGATTTTTATTTATATTTTAAAATAAAAAATTTAAATAACATCGGATTTTAACACTACAAAAACATGCATATAACGACTGCATATTTCGTCGTTTAATTTCGCAAATGGACATTTCTAGTGGTATTAAGATGAAAGTTAAATCGCCAATAAACGATCGACGTAATTGAAGAATCGCCGTTAAATCGATACTTGAAAACTATTCATTGTTAATTTAACGTAAAGATTCTTTCACTAATTCGTTACAAAATTACCAATGATTAACGATGAACTCGGTTAGTCATATGGCGTCGTTAATCTGTTGGTGAATTGGCAACTAATTAACTTCTTAATCATGATGAATATTTATTATATATTAATTATCTTTTAAAACTCATGTTTACATAATAGAGAGTTTGTTATTTTATTACAAATAACTCCAATCCAAAAATTTAATACATCCCCTAATGTTGTGAAATATATTCTTGAGGTGTGGCATTTCGAGGAATTCTTTTTGTTCGTCTATTATAAATTACTAGGAGAGAACCGCGCAAATGCGTGGATTTTTGTTATCCAAATATAGAATATTTTATAAAATCATTACAAACTTTAATTCTTTTTTTCAAATTTTTTGTAGGTTATTTTAAATTTTATTGTTTTAATTTAGAATTGTTAACTTTTATTTTCGTTTATTGTTTGTAAGGACACTTTTTTAGACTTTGAGGAACTCATGGGCACTACACCGGATCAGATAGAAGAGCCGGCTCAACAACCACCACCGAGACAACCACGACGGTCTCGCTCGACTCAGCTGAGATGCACACTCCCGGAAACGTCTGAGCATGACCGTCCACAGCAGGGACCGCCCCAGCAGAACCAGTCTCAAACTCGGCGGGAGGCTCCTAGTGGATGCCATTCGGTGTCTCAGGTGGAAGAGACACCGTATGTCCCACCATCTATTGCCGGGGAGATATCAGCGTTAGTCGACCAACCGAGACAAGAGTTGCTCAAACGACTCGATCCCCACTACGAGACCACCCCGGGAACTTACTGGTAAGGCTTTTAATTTTAAGATTTTCAAAATGAACTTATTTAATAAACATATTTCTAACGTTTAATTTATTGGATTTATCAGGTTTCCATTGACCGAATCGAAGATCACAAAGAGCATCTTGGGAATGATGTACAACATGCTCAAATTCGGTTACCCGACATACAGGGAAATGCATTTATCTGATAGGCATAACTGGTTTCGCTAGTTCGCGGTACGTATCCTTCGTTAACTTTGGTATCTATTTCATATTATTATTTTATTAATTTTTATTAACAACAAGTGTTTATTTTTTTTTTGAAGAAAGAGTATACTTGGGATAAGAAGTATACTGATCTTGTGGAAAACGAGTTCCACATCAAGTCAGCGTCACATTATTCGAATGTGATCAACGAATGGAAACATAGGTGGGTGGTGAATGAGGTCCAAAAAGGAGTGAACGATGACGTGTGGAAGGGGCTGGTCCGTCATTCGTCGAAGCCTGCAACAACAACAATCTCTTCGACGAACTCCCAAAACCGCAGGAGTGACAGAATCGGTGTCGGGATAGCAACCCATAACGCGTGAGCAAAGAGCACCGCACAACGGAAAATTGAGTTTGTAAGTTTCCTTACTTATACTCTTTCCTTAATTTAGTACTTTTTTATAATCAAGATTTTTTTTGGGCAGAAACGGCGTGAAGGATGAAATCCGACACATATAGAGCTCGTCGAGGGAAGCCATAAAAACAAGACAACGGGCGAGATCCAGGATCCGATCGCTCGAAGAATTGTTGAGTTGGCGAAGAGGCGGATGGATGAGGTGGTTTCCCAATCCGAGGAAGTCGGCTCAACGGAAGAGATACCGGCGGAAAAGATTAACGAAATCTTTCTTGAGGTAAGATTTTAAGTTTAACTAAAATTTTATATGTCTTAAATTATTTGATTTCTAACTAGTTCCATTAAAAACTTTGCAGGAAACGGAGACGAGAAGAGGCCGGATTTTAGGTTTGGGAAATTTGGCGGAGAAAGTCTCGACACCGCATTCCCGCTTCCGTCCAGAAAACAAGAACTTCGTCGAAGTCTTAAGGGGGCCATGCATGTATTGAAGCCCGAATGACAGAGGAAAGGGCAAAAACGGAGAGGTAGATGAATGATCGGTTTATGTACTTTATCCAGCACAGCCATCTTCCGGATGGTGTGGAAGCGGTAGCGGGGACGGGAACGGGTACGGGTACGGGGACTGGTACGGTATTGGGATCCGAACCGCAGCCTCGTCAAATGTAATTTAAAACTTTTTATTGAATAATTTCAAATATTTAAGTAAAATTTAAATTTTTAATCATTTTTTATTTTATATTATAATATTAATAAAGTAATTATATATAATTTTGGAAAATAATATTAATTTAAATAATTTTTTTTTAATCCTCGGTAATCCGTCGGAAAACCCTCGGTCTAATATCCTCGGGGAACCGTTGGAAAACTTGTCGGTTTTTTACCGTCGGAAAACCCTCGGTTAAATTCCGTCGATAATCCGTTGGTTAACCACCCTCGGGAAACCGTCGGTATACAACCGTCTGGAATCCGTCGGCGTACTCCCTCGAAATTCCGTCGATCAATAACCCTCGTAAAACTGTCGTCTTACTTTCCTCGGTTTCTCGTCGGTTTACCGCTGTCGGAAACCTGTCGTTAATAGGTCCTCGGTAAACCGTCGGTAATTTTCATTAGTAAACCATAGGAAGTCCGTCGGTTATGCGCCGTCGATTAGTCGTCGATAATCTGTCGGTTTTGTATCCATCGGTTTTTCATCGATATTTATCGACAGAAAACCGACGGATGTATTTTTTGACGAAATAGAACCGACGGATTATTTTGGTTGGAAATCCGTCGAAAATGCCCATTACCAACGGATACCTGTCGATTTCTTCCATCGGTAATTGCGTGTTTTCTTGTAGTGATAAAAGACCCAGTTCACTATTATTTTCTCATGTGGCACGTAGGTGGTATATTGTCCGAACCGCGCTATCTTACAAAGTTGTCTTTGTTGTAAGCCGTTGACCTGATACATAAAGTCTTTAGTTAACTTAAAAGACTTAGTGAAAGACTATAAATATGCACTCTGTTGGTAAGTATAACTTGACATTAATGCAAGATTACATATATACACTTCTTTTGTCTTTCTCCTACAAACCCTAATCTCGGATCTCAATTTTCCGTCTGCATATTGCAAATTCATGGCTACAGCAAGATCTAATGTCTCTTGCCGCTTTCCCGCGACAAACAAGACTCGACTATGAGAGCTATGTTGGTCAGAGACAGAGATCTAGGACACCAACTGTAACACCCGTCTCCCGGCATAACCGGAGACGCGGCATTAGGGCGCCCGTTGAACCGAACATAGTCCAACCGGGACGCCAACTCAACTTGTCCCAGGACCCGGCGCTTCCTTCTTACTGAAAACCACCAATGACGTCACTCGACTGTATCGATCCCGCATCCGGACCTGCAAGAAAACGGGGACAAGAAAGGGGAAAGAGGCCTGAGTAATTGTTTCAAACACAATCACCCAGTGAGGACGGACTTAGGGAGTCCGCTATCCCGCTTACACCACACAACTACGGTTCACAAGTCCTAAGCTAATATCACCTTGCAAACAGGCCCGAAGGCTTTCACCATGCAAACTACATCCACTCGCGCTTTCGCACTCGTGAACCCCTCTCTAGCCCGAAGGCTCACGCAACCGGCCCACCCGGTAACTCTTGGCCCACGGCCTTTTCACCTGGGGAGGCTCGCCAACACCTCCCATCCGACGATTTAAAGGGCGCGTACCAAAACTCGTTATACGCGCCCTGCCACGAAACACCCTTTCGGGGGCCCTACCACAACTACCAACCATATCCATCACACACAAACAACGTTTTCAGGCTCAGCGATAACCTAGCGGTTCTACGTTCTGCAAACAATCACATTGAGATCTCTACTACCCTAGACTACCTAGGAAAGATAACATTAACAAGGGACTATCGCCCGGAATCGAATGAAGTAAGGGAGATCACGTTTGGTCCTCACCTTAGCCAAAGAAGAGGGCAAAACGGTAATTTAGCAGCCCCATTGACCCAAACGGACATCGGTTCTGAAAAGAGGACAAAAATTCAAGTGAGATGGGCTTTTGAATCGCTTAAATCGGGCTTAGGATGAGCTAGATACGATCGATTGAAAATATCCCACTCAAACCAGCTAAACCGATCTAAACCGGGAATTGAAATTGAATTTGGAAATCGAAATCGAAATTGACTAAACCGGATTAAACCGACCGGTCAACCTAAACCAGACCCGGTCAAGGCTCCAACCCGAATGGGTCCGATCCGACCCGACCCGACCCGAACCGGTCAACGGTGAACGGGTCCGGTCAACGGTCAACGGCGGCGACGGCGGCGGTCAACGGCGGTCAACGGCGGCGCTCCGGCGGCGGCGACGGCGGCGGCGCTCCGGCGAATCTCCGGCGACGGGCGGCGGCTCCGGTCGGCGGCGGCGGGCGGCTCCGGCGGTCGGTGCGTGGGCTCCGGCGCGTGGCTCCTCCGGCGCGCGTGGATCTCACGCGCCCGTGACTCCTCCGGCGCGTGCGGGCGCGTGCGGCGGCGCGTGGCGGTCGGCTCGGCGGCTCCGGCTTCTTCTCGTCGCGACGGTCACGGTGGTGTGCTTGGTTTCTCAGGATTTGGGGTATTTCGAAAGGTATGAAAAGTTGAAAACGTTTTTAGATTAAGAAGGCTCAGATCTGGTTCCCGGAGTTACCTGGTGAGATTGGGAGAAGGGAAAAACGTGAATAGTGCCTCTGGAAGCTTCGAGCGTCTCCAGATCCCGACAGAGCTTCGCCGAAAGAAGAGAATGAAGTTTTTGGAAAAAGGGGGCAGCTATTTATAGGGAGGAGCTCTGCAGAAACCCTAGGGTTTCAGAAAAGGAAGGCTTGGTTAATGGGCTTTGGCCTTATAACAGAAAAGAAAACTCGTTTAATGAGGGAATAATAGAAAAGGAAGGTGGATTTGGGCTGGGCTTTTGGGCTTTTCTTTCTTTTTAAACAAAATTTTTGACGGGCCGGTATGGGTATGTTACAATTCTCCCCCCTTGAAAAGAATTCGTCCTGAATTCGGCGATGTGCGGTTTCCCGTCCACCTCTGAACTCAAGGGCTCCGCTCTATTCAAGCGCGGGAATAATCGTAACGGAAATCCGTTCGGAAGGCACGATGTAAATAAAGAAAGATCAATAGAATAAAGGAATAGGGCTACAAGAAGTTTGAATCAAAAGAAACGAAAACCAACTACGCGAGAACCGCGGAAAAAAAACCCAATGAAAACAAAAACCCTAACTCTAAAAGAATACTACGCCCCTAACAACTCCCCAAAGCCCCCCGATTCTAGCCACTCATTGATCCCGGGGTCCGTAGCTCAAGGTCCATGTCTCCTCGGTACAGCTGGCCTTCCTCGCTGTCATACTCCTCCGGATCTGACTCTGGCTCCGCCTCTGAATCTGAGATGATGATCACCGGAGGTGCTGCTGCCTGCTCCTGACTCGGTGCTGATCAAATCCATCCGGTCCCTCCTCAGGAATGTTCAGCTGCTCATCCAACCAGGCATACTCTCGGTCCTCCTGCATCCTCTGCATCCTCTGCTCCCGCCTCCGGTCCAAGTCAGCCTGCTGCTCGGCCCACTCTGCCCTCTGCTGCTCAAACCTCTCTCGGATACGCTCCAAGGCGGCCCTCTGCTCCGCCAGCTGAGCCCGGTCTGCAATCTCCTGCTCTCGCCTCAGACGCAGCTCCTCATCCCAAATGGCTTGTTGCTCGGCCATAACCTGTCGTCGAGTTTCCTCATCATTACGACGCCTCTCTCTCATCTGCTGCCGGAACACTGGATCCCCCTGGTTCCTGTCCACAGCCTCTGCGTACCTGGCAGCCATCGCAACCAGACTGTACTCTCCGTACTCACTCCCATCTGTCATCCCCTCTCGGATCTCTGGCGCTAGCCCACCCATAAACATGGTCATCAAATGGATCGGGGATCTGGGGTGGGTGCAGCCAGCTCTGAAGATGAACGCGTCGATGTACTCCTGCACGCTCATGCCTGCCATCTGGATGTTAGGATTATGTCCTGAAATCACATTGTACGAACTCTAGAGATAGTTGTATTGTCGAGATCGGACAATTCATGTGGTACTGGGTAGTCATAACGTTTTGCTAGAAACCGCTTATGACAGATGAGTTGTAACTCATTTCCAGTATCGTGTGAACCTACAGGGTCACACACCTAAGCAAGTTGGATATACTCTGCATGGGATAGATCATTGGCAAATGGTCTGATCGATGTGTATTAAATACGCATCGAATTGAGTTTCAAAGAGGTGTATCGATCGACACCATTAGGTGCGTCGGTCGATACAAGACTTGTGTCGATCGACACCAATGGATGTGTCGGTCGACACAGTGGCGAAACCGAAACTGATGTTTCGGTTTATGAGAGAGTCGATATATAAGTGATCTTATTATTTTCGACCTAAGTAATGAGGGCCGCCCCAGAGAGTTTTCTTGACAGAAAACAGAAGCTCTTCCTCTAAAAACTAAGGTCCCAAAGAGATCCGAGCACCGGCGCTAGCAACCCGGCGGATTCCAGCTTGTGTGCGTGTGGACTACGATAGTGGCGCAGCATCTGAGGTGCAATAGATCTCGTGCTACCTGATCAATCTTCCGCTGCCAAACACCAGGTAATCACGAGGTGAGATCCATGATTCAATTAACTAGACCCTAGATCCTAGGCTATCGGGAACTCGCGAGAATTCTGAATCTGTAGAATTGGCTCGGATTCCCAACAGTGGTATCAGAGCCTTAGGGTTTTATCATTGAATCACACCTGTTAATCGAATTTGATGATTTAGATTCACAAACTAGGTTGTTTGAATTAGAACAGGTGAGATCGATTTGATCGATCTGCGAATCTGTGTTTTCGCACTGTGTCGATCGACACATGAGGTGTGTCGGTCGACACAAGGTGGCGAAATCGACAGATTCGGCGGCTAGGGTTTTTCGCGAAGAAAAACCGAAAGCTTTCTGTGTCGATCGACACAGGTTGTGTATCGGTCGACACAGAACAAATTCGGCCACGTATCGATCGACACAGGTGTGTATCGGTCGACACGAACCTCGCGAATGGTTAATCGGTTCAATTGGATTGGACCGGTTATCATACTTGGTTAAGCCTGAATTGATCGGTTTAAATTGGTTGAATTGGTTCAATTGGATTGAACTGATCATCCCAATTAGTATAAACCGATTGGTTAAGATCAGTTTGATCAGATAAGTCGGTTCAATTGAATTGGACCGGTTATCAAGAACTATCTGCGTTTTAGGTCTATGTCGATCGTCACACATGGGCTGCGTCGATCGACATAACTGGTTCGATGAACCGGGTTAATTGAATTAACCGGTCATTGAAATCCGGTTTTGTTTGGTTATGTCGATCGACAGACAGAGTCTGCGTCGATCGACACAGTGCTCGGAATTCTGGTTATTGAACCTTGAATTTGCAGAAACCAAACTCGACCAAAACCTTGATTAAAGCTTAGCTTCAATCTGGTCAACTGTCAAGACTCATTTCGTTGTGTGATGTCTAGCCAAGAGCTTGGTGTCCACAATTACGTGAGTAAGGCAGGTAATAACATTGATGGACTTGCAGTGCATTAACATCAACAATTACATGACCTAAGAAATTGATTTGCTAAACTTTTGGGTTTAGTTTCCTCAACTAAATATCAAGTAACATTGATGTCTTGCCCAATCTTGCCTACTGTCAAAACTCGTGTCGTTTATTGGATAGTCTTGGAGTCCTTGGTATCCACTGCTGCATGGGTAAGGCAGGTGCTCATTGACAGACTTGCAGTGCAACTTTCAATGATCACAAGACTAAAGAGATTGGTTTACTTGACTGGGCTATCGGAAGTTCTGGGCCCAGAGACATCAGAGTGGATTAGACATAGTTTGTCTCATCCACAACCAAGAGTTGTACTGAGTGCAATTAGCAATAATTTGCTTACCTAGATAACTAAAGTTTGGGTAATGGCGAGTCGCCCACTCACATTTTGGTGAAGTATGGATCTTGGATCATTATGTTCATAGAGGAAACATTGTTTGAATATAATGCGAGTTTTCTTATTCGATAAGATTTCTCATCATATACATAACTAAATCTTTGTTTTTCTTGGATTTCAGCTTATGTCTATGACTACTTTCTCGTTGCGATCCGTCCTTGAGAAGGACAAGTTAAATGGATCCAATTTCCTGGATTGATATCGGAACCTGAGATTCATTCTCAAGCAGGAGAGCAAGGACTATGTCCTTGAAAAGGCTCTTCCAGAAAAGCTTGGGACCAATCGCTCGCATGCAGTGTATAATGCTTGGAATAAGCATTATACTGATGTGGTAGATGTGCGTGGTCTGATGTTGGCTTCCATGAACTCAGACTTGAAGAGTCAGTATGAGAACATGGAGTCGCCAATAGAGATGATCACCAGCCTGAAACTGAAGTTTCAAGATCTGGCACGAGTTGAGAGATTCCAGATGGTGAAGTCTCTCACTGGGTGCAAGCTACCAGAGGATGCTCCAGTAAGTCCTCATGTCATTAAACTGATGGGTTACATTGATAACCTGGGGAAACTGGAATGTCCTGTCAGCTTAGAGTTGGCCACTAACATCATTCTGCAGTCACTGCCGTCAAGCTATGACAAGTTCGTTAAGAACTATATCAAGAAAGGCTTGACGAAGACGTTGACTGAGATGCATGGTATGCTCAAAACAGCAGAGTATGGCATCATAAAGGGTAAAAGATTTGAGGAATCTTGTGTTGGCAAGGGTAGAGGCTGGGCCGTCCAGATTTGGAATCAGGATAAGCCTGTGTCATCTTATAAGCCCAAGTCAGGCCCATCTGGTGTCAGAAAGTGCTTCTACTGTAATGAGTCGGGGCATTGGAAGAGAGAATGCAATAAATTCTTGGAAGATTCACAAGAGATGGAGAAGATGTATGGTACTCCTTCTTCAGGTATTGTGTTATCAATTCAAGTTCTACATAAGTATTGGATACTAGTTGTGGTGCTGATATTTTTGGAAATATGCAGGACCTAAGCAACAGTAGAACGTTGAAGAAAGGACAAGTGGAACTGCGTGTCTGGTATGAAGCAATGGTTGCTGCATGAGCCGTAGAGATTCTCCACTTGTAGGAGCCTTTCCTACTTGGTTTTAGAAATTAAGTAATTGCTACTATGTATCTGCCTTGTGCAGAATTGTCTTTCATCTTCTTGTAAAGAATTTGGATGTTTTTCATTTTGATAAAAGACAAGTTTTGTTCTTTAGATCTTAATGAAATATTCTATGGTAGCACCCCATTTGGAATGGGTTTTATATCTTGAACTAATGTGCACTAGTACACATAACATAAATGCCAATCACTTTAAGTCTGATGACTTGAAGTCAAGTTTTCTTTGCCATAGTCATTTAATCACATAGAGTGAAGCGGATTCAGAAGTTCCATAGTTTTGGACTCATTTGATTATTAATCACTTGAAATATGAATTCTGTTCACTGGATCAAATGACTAAGGCCCTTTTAGCAGAGCTAAAAGAAAAGGGCCAGAGGCTTATTGGGCCTTACACATACTGATGTATGCGGCTCAACAAGCATAAGTGCCAAAGGAAATCTTCTGTACTTCATTACCTTATTGATGGCATCAATAAGTGTGGCTGTGTTCATTTGATGAGACACGAGCAGGAATCCCTTGAGGAGTTCCAAGATGGAGTGTGGAACCAATTTGACAGAAGTATTGAGATCCTCGATTGGATCGTGGAAGAAAATACTTAGAGTCAACAATTGGGTGATCATCTAACAGAATGAATCGGATCTTATTGGATATGCTCCGATCAAGGATGAGTCACAGGAATCTTCCATAACGATTTAAGAATACGTCCTGAAATGTCTGTCTTTGCGCAGAAAAGGTTTCTATCAGAATCATTGAAAAACATCACATTGGATGTGAACTGGGTGATTTCCAATTTGTTTTTCTGATTAATTAGGATTGCAAGGTTTGTGTAAGACAGCAGTCAACAAACAAACTTGAATCCATATCTGATAAGTTCTACCTCGCTGGTTGTCCTGAGGAAACCAAGGCTTAGTACTTTTGTTATCCAGAACTGTGTCTTTTAAGAAAGGTCATACTTTCAAAAGGAACAGTGGGAGTAAAAGTACACATCGAAGAAATTCGATAAACGCAGTAAGCTGTTCAACCTGTTGAGGGAGAGCTGCGGTGAGATCTACAAAGTGCTGTAGGATCTGCAACTGTGGAGCCTGAAATTCGTAGATCCGATAGGATCCGTCACTAACTCGAGAGTGATTTCTCGTAACCAATTGTCGTGATCCATTGATCATTGAAAAGTGACGAGCATGCGAAATTCAAAGAAGCGGTGGTAAGCCCCAACTCCGAAAATTAGCTGGGTATGCATGTTAGTTTCACCGATCCATTTCTGGATTGAAACAAACATCTTGGAGTTGGAATCAACATTCTGATAATGTGGTCAAAAGTTTTGACTTGATCAGAAAGAAAAAGAAACCATGCGTTTACAAAAAGACTAGTGGGAGCGTAATGGCAATTCTCACACAGTATGTAGATAACATACTTGAATCTCACAAACGACGTTCCGACGCTAAAGTCTTGTCAAGATTTAGGTCGGAAGTCAAACTTAAACGATAGACATGGGAGTAGCCGCGTGAATTCTTGGAATAAGAATCTATTAATATAGATTGAGTAAGCTAATTGGGTAGTGTCAAAATCCTTATGTTGATAAGGTATTGGACAGCTCTAAGGTGCTTGATTCCAAGAATGGCTTCATACCAAAGGTCTTATGGCAATAATCTAAGCAAGATGAAGTGTCTTGGACACTGATTGAGCTGGTAACAATATTAGCAAGAAGAAGTGTTTTGAACACTGTCTGAACTAGTATTAATGAGTGTGATTACTTATGCTGATGCAATAGAATCCATCATGAATGCCATATTTTGCGCTCGTCTAGATGCAGCTTAAGCATAAAGCATGACGAGAAAATACAAATGTACTCCGGTAATAGTCACTGAATAGTTACCAGAAATATCCCAAGTGTTGAGAAACACTAAGGATAGGTTCGTGGTGAACTGATAAAATGACGAACCAGTTGAAAGTAGTTAGTCGGACAAAGACGATTCCCGGTTCCCACCTGGTTATGTCTCTTTGTCTGAATAGCGGTGCTAATTGTTGGAAAGGCTCCAAGCAGTAGACCATAGAATAGTGCTTTTATCTGAATGGCGGTGTAATTTGTTGAAATTGTTTCAAGCAATAGCACCGCACTCTCTCCCACAACCTAAGCACGGAATTTATTCTGTTGCTGTAGATGTAAGATATCTGAAAAGATGATCTTGATTCTAGTGGGAGTTATTTTAGTTATGTTGTAAACTTTACATAGACATGCTTTGGCAGTGTTTGTGTAAGTTAAAACTGACATCAGTATTATTTAATTATTGGATAATTAAATAATGGTCCCAAAGTACTTTATGGTCATCTTATTTAATTATAGGTCATCAAGTTGAAGACTTGATCATGAAACCCTATAAGTAAAAGATGACATAAATTATGATTGTCCCTAGTCAAGGTTGTTAAAATGGGACACTAACAACCGCGCAGACTAGTATGTGAGGTGACTGTTGGACTAAGTTTCATGGAGTCAATGATATGATTATCACAGTCAGTCACATAGATATATGTAGGTGAACATACGATCGGATATGACCCGCTTAATGAGAACTCCACAGGATAGTTATATATAAGTGTCATGGGAGATTCTCATTACGACTATAGAGTATAGTCCTTAGACCTGAGTTCATCATGCTTTCTAGCATATGAATTGGTGCTCTTTGACCTTGTCAAACGTCGTTCCGTAACTGGCGGCTATAATGGCATTGTTTCGACGTATCATGAAGTATGTGTAGAAACAGGGATGGAACAAAATGGGATTTGTCCCTCCTGTATAACGGGAGATAAATATCTCAGGGCCCATCGAAGATTTGATACTGAGAAAATGCATGGCCGTGCTCAAACGAGGTGATTGTCAGTCGTTTGTTTATCAGTATAGATCAGAAGTTCGATGAACATGATGTTGGCTATAATAAGGATGACACAGTCTCTTGCCTTATGCCATATCGAGATATAGAGACGAAGGGATTATAGGAATAGGTGATTCCAGTACAAGTGGGAGATTGTTAGGATTATGTCCTGAAATCACATTGTACGAACTCTAGAGATAGTTGTATTGTCGAGATCGGACAATTCATGTGGTACTGGGTAGTCATAACGTTTTGCTAGAAACCGCTTATGACAAATGAGTTGTAACTCATTTCCAGTATCGTGTGAACCTACAGGGTCACACACCTAAGCAAGTTGGATATACTCTGCATGGGATAAATCATTGGCAAATGGTCTGATCGATGTGTATTAGATACGCATCGAATTGAGTTTCAAAGAGGTGTATCGATCGACACCATTAGGTGCGTCGGTCGATACAAGACTTGTGTCGATCGACACCAATGGATGTGTCGGTCGACACAGTGGCGAAACCGAAACTGATGTTTCGGTTTATGAGAGAGTCGATATATAAGTGATCTTATTATTTTCGACCTAAGTAATGAGGGCCGCCCCAGAGAGTTTTCTTGACATAAAACAGAAGCTCTTCCTCTAAAAACTAAGGTCCCAAAGAGATCCGAGCACCGGCGCTAGCAACCCGGCGGATTCCAGCTTGTGTGCGTGTGGACTACGATAGTGGCGCAGCATCTGAGGCGCAATAGATCTCGTGCTACCTGATCAATATTCCGCTGCCAAACACCAGGTAATCACGAGGTGAGATCCATGATTCAATTAACTAGACCCTAGATCCTAGGCTATCGGGAACTCGCGAGAATTCTGAATCTGTAGAATTGGCTCGGATTCCCAACACTGGAAGGGTCGGGGAACGTCCCGGGGAATCTCATGTGCCTGGGGTCTCGATGTCGACGCCCCTGGTGTCCCGTCTGATGGCCTCGTAGTCATAAAGCACACACGGGCCGGTGGATCGGAATGATCCTCCGCCACTACGTGCTCCTTCCCCGACCTCTGGGCTCGGGGTGCATCCACTGTCGCCGGTGGGGCCACTATGGGCGTCTTCCGGGGTCGGCCTCTACCCCTCGCTGGTCTCACAACTGTCTCAACTGGAACCGATGCAGACACTGATCTATCCACTGGGTGCCGGGCAGATGACTGGGTGGCGCCGGGAATCTCAACCGATGCTCCAATCGTAAGTCGTCTCCTCTGTCTCCTCGGTACGTTCCTGCGGGGCGCAACACGTGTGCGCAGAACACTGGTAGGGTTTGGTGTCCAGTCGGACCCGGAATCAGAGTGTGAATCGGTGGACATCCTGCATAAAAATGAAACTATGAGAGGTCACAACAGGAGATAATCAGTGATATATTGGTGTTTGAAAATTTTGCAAAGTATCTGTTTTATAAAAATTTCGCAAACGGTTTTGAAAAAGATTGAAAACTGGGTTTTGGGGTAAACAACGAAAGCTGATCTCCCAGGGCAGGACTGGGAGACCTTAACCTGGCTCTGATACCAAATTGTAACACCCGTCTCCCAGCATAACCGGAGACGCGGCATTAGGGCGCCCGTTGAACCGAACATGGTCCAACCGGGACGCCAACTCAACTTGTCCCAGGACCCGGCGCTTCCTTCTTATTGAAAACCACCAATGACGTCACTCGACTGTATCGATCCCGCATCCGGACCTGCAAGAAAACGGGGACAGGAAAGGGGAAAGAGGCCTGAGTAATTGTTTCAAACACAATCACCCAGTGAGGACGGACTTAGGGAGTCCGCTATCTCGCTTACACCACACAACTACGGTTCACAAGTCCTAAGCTAATATCACCTTGCAAACAGGCCCGACGGCTTTCACCACGCAAACTACATCCACTCGCGCTTTCGCACTCGTGAACCCCTCTCTAGCCTGAAGGCTCACGCAACCGGCCCACCCGGTAACTCTTGGCCCACGGCCTTTTCACCTGGGGAGGCTCGCCAACACCTCCCATCCGACGATTTAAAGGGCGCGTACCAAAACTCGTTATACGCGCCCTGCCACGAAACACCCTTTCGGGGGCCCTACCACAACTACCAACCATATCCATCACACACAAACAACGTTTTCAGGCTCAGCGATAACCTAGCGGTTCTACGTTCTGCAAAAAATCACATTGAGATCTCTACTACCCTAGACTACCTAGGAAAGATAACATTAAAAAGGGACTATCGCCCGGAATCGAATGAAGTAAGGGAGATCACGTTCGGTCCTCACCTTAGCCAAAGAAGAGGGCAAAACGGTAATTTAGCAGCCCCATTGACCCAAACGGACATCGGTTCTGAAAAGAGGACGAAAATTCAAGTGAGATTGGCTTTTGAATCGCTTAAATCGGGCTTAGAATGAGCTAGATACGATCGATTGAAAATATCCCACTCAAACCAGCTAAACCGATCTAAACCGGGAATTGAAATTGAATTTGGAAATCGAAATCGAAATTTACTAAACCGGATTAAACCGACCGGTCAACCTAAACCAGACCCGGTCAAGGATCCGACCCGAATGGGTCCGATCCGACCCGACCCGATCCGACCCGACCCGAACCGGTCAACGGTCAACGGGTCCGGTCAACGGGTCCGGTCAACGGTCAACGGCGGCGACGGCGGCGGTCAACGGTCAACGGCGGCGACGGCGGCGGTCAACGGCGGCGGCGACGGCGGTCAACGGCGGCGCTCCGGCGGCGACGGCGGCGCTCCGGCGAATCTCCGGCGACGGGCGGCGGCTCCGGGCAGCGGCGGCTGGCGGCTCCGGCGGTCGGCGCGTGGGCTCCGGCGCGCGTGGATCTCACGCGCCCGTGACTCCTCCGGCGCGTGCGGGCGCGTGCGGCGGCGCGTGGCGGTCGGCTCGGCGGCTCCTGCTTCGTCTCGTCGCGACGGTCACGGTAGTGTGCTCGGTTTCTCGGGATTTGGGGTATTTCGAAAGGTATGAAAAGTTGAAAACGTTTTTAAATTAAGAAGGCTCATATCTGGTTCCCGGAGTTACCTGGTGAGATTGAGAGAAGGGAAAAACGTGAATAGTGCCTCTGGAAGCTTCGAGCGTCTCCAAATCCCGACAGAGCTTCGTCGAAAGAAGAGAATGAAGTTTTTGGAAAAAGGGGGCAGCTATTTATAGGGAGGAGCTCTGCAGAAACCCTAGGGTTTCAGAAAAGGAAACCAGGCCTTTGGGCTTGGTTAATGGGCTTTGGCCTTATAACAGAAAAGGAAACTCGTTTAAAGAGGGAATAATAGAAAAGGAAGGTGGATTTGGGCTGAGCTTTTGGGCTTTTCTTTCTTTTTAAACAAAATTTTTGACGGGCCGGTATGGATATGTTACACCAACGATTAGCTATGCAAAAACCCTAGCCGCTCATCGACACCATCTTGTCCGTATAGCAAAGGAAGATCGGACTTTGGTGGTGAATGCTGCATCTGGGGATATGGTGAAGAAAAGGTATCCAGGAGAACCTAAACGATTTGTCGAGGAGATGAGGTTCGTAGCCATGAGAATGCACCCGAAAGATCAGGCAAAAGAAGGAAAAAGAGAGTCCAAATCTCCCGCTTGAACGGGTTATTCAGAAGTCTACTATCCTAACTTGTAAGTTTTCCTCATCATTTTTCTTGTTATTAATTAAAATATTGGTAAATTTTATAGCTGGTAAATGATTCACTCTGTTAGATCTGGTTCAATTGTAATTTTCTTAAACGTTGAGTGATTACGTGAGACACCTTGATAGTGAGATCCTACAAGTTAAAAAAAATTAATGGGTTATTGACGAGTGTACTGTCCCCACTTGTATTTTTCCCATCGTTTTCTTTCTTATGAATTGAAATATTTTTTTAGTTTTATTGCTGGTTATTTGAAATGTATTCACTCTATTAGATCTGGATCAATTGTAATCTTCTTCAACGTTGAAGTGATAAATTAAGATAATAGTTTTATTTGTTTAGACACCTTGATAGTGGTTAGGTCCTACTATAACTATGTTTTTAGACTTGATTTACACTGAAAATCCGACCAAACTTAGGGGGTGTAACTAATTTAGTATTTGGGTGAATTTGGAATAATTTGATTTTAATGAATTTTATAAAACTTTGGGTGAATTAGAGAAGTTGTGTTATGGTTTTGGTAAAATACTGATTTAGATTATTATATTTTTAACTGAAAATCCACCGAAATTTTTTAAAACCACAATAAATCTCTTAAAATTCAATATTTAAAAATATTTTCGATAATAATGGATTTTCATTTATATTTTAAAATAAAAAAAATTTAAATAACATCGGATTTTAACACTACAAAAACATGCATATGTAGACTGCATATTTCGTTGTTTAATTTCGCAAATGGACATTTCTAGTGGTATTAAGATGAAAGTTAAATCGCCAATAAACGATTGACGTAATTGAAGAATCGCCGTTAAATCGATACTTGAAAACTATTCATTGTTAATTTGACGTAAAGATTCTTTCACTAATTCGTCACAAAATTACCAATGATTAACGATGAACTCGGTTAGTCATATGGCGTCGTTAATCCGTTGGTGAATTTGCAACGAATTAACTTCTTAATCATGACGAATATTTACTTATATATTAATTACATTTTAAAATTCATGTTTACATAATAGAGAGTTTGTTATTTTATTACAAAAAACTCCAATCCAGAAATTTAATACATCCCCTAATGTTGTGAAATATATTCTTGAGGTGTGGCATTTCGAGGAATTCTTTTTGTTCGTCTATTATAAATTACTATGAGAGAGCACGCGCAAAAATGCTCGGATTTTGTTTAAATTTGTGAATTTGTATATTTTTCTTTCTTTTATGAATATAATGATTTTTAAGAGAGAATATGCGCTAACATACGATTATTAATTTAATTTGTTTTAAAAATAAATATTTTTAATTATCAAATTTTTGTGAACTTTTTATAAAATTTTATTTCCTTCAATCTTTTTATCATCCTTTTAATTTTTTTAATAAACTATTTGAAATATATATATATATATATATATATATACTTGTTATTTATACATTTTTATTCATCAAACTCTTAAATTTTTAGTTTTCATTCATAATATTTTAATATATTTAGATATCATTTTAATTTTATTAATTTTATATATATTTCATATATTTTATTTTATTTCCTATGTTTTTATATTTTATATAATTTCTTTTTTATAATCATTTTATCTCATTTTGTAACATTTTCTTTCTATTCTGAAGATAATTATTTTTATATTTTAATATTTTTAGTTATCATTTTAGATATATTTAATATATATATATATATATATATATATATATATTTCATTGATTTTATTTTATTTCTTATGTTCTTATAATTTTTATAATTTTTTATTATCATTGTATCTCATTTTTATTATATTTTCTTTCTATTCTTAATAATAACGTTTTTACGTTATCCTTATTCTTATAATTTGTATAATTTTTTACGTTTTTTTGCTTATAGTTTTCAATTATTGTAAAAATTTTAATAATGCTATCCTTATTTTTAGTTTTATAATTTTTTTTTTCAATTTTATTGAGATTTAATTAATTTTGTTTATCTATTATACAAAAATATGGAAGATATATATAAAATTTATATATTTATGAGATTATAAATTAAATTTAAATTTATAATTTATATTTTAACAGTTTTAATTAATTACCATAAATTAAATAATATTACATTAAATAATATATTTGTTTTAGTTGAATGATGATGTGGAAAATTGTGATTAAAAATGGCCAATCAAGGGGGCTGACGTGTCAGCTTGAGAAAGCCCCCTTCTCTCATTATATATAGGATTATATAACAGACATAACGTTTCAACTTGCAATATGTTACAACTTGCAATATGTTACACTTACATACCATAATATTGATTTTAGTTCCAAACTAGGTTCTAGTACGTAGTGTAATGCGAGATCATGATTTTATAAATAATTTTATAATATTTTATTTTTAATAAATAGTTGTAAAAATTATGTAAATATAAATTTAATATGTATTTTATTGATCTGAAATATTTTATATTTTATGAAACAACATATATTCATATATCAAATTTATTTATGTTTGTAATATTTACTTGTATTTATATTTTATGTAAATACAAAACAGAATTATAAAAGTATATTATGATAATCCGTCTATTTAACGAGTTTGTATTAGCTCACGCAAGTCAGATAACTCAGATAGAAAAAACGTTTTGGAGTGAAATTCTTATCAAACAAGACATGGTTTAGATGACGGGGATGACTCTAAAAATGTATTTGCATTAGTTTAAATTCATTTTAATGTTCGTAAACTGAAATTGATTAATCTATCTCTTTAACCTATTTTGAAGTGGGCAAAGTTTATTTTTAATGTTATTATAATCAAACTGGCTAATCCGTTTTTAACTTGTCATCTATTAGTCTAATTTTTTTACATATTTGATAAAGGAACCCGTCAAAACTACAATTTTAAAAACATCAACCATAATATAACTGTCATAAATTTGAATAATTTAAATATTGAATAATTTAAATCTTTTATTTTTTATCCATTAAAAATATATTTGATCTAATTTTTAATATTCTAAATTTAAAATCGTAATTTTATAAATTAGTTTTTAATTAAATTAATAATATTTGTATTGTATTAATTCAAACATTAAAGTATTTTTTTAAAGCATGAAATTTTTTCAAAAATTATAATATTATATTATAATAGAAGATTGATATATATATATATATTTAATACAAATAAACTATATTAAAAGTATCATGAAATAATTAATTAGAAATTTATTTACACTATTAACCTAGAGAGTCAAAAAAATTTGAATGATATATTTAGTAAATAACATGTATATGTAATGTTAGTTCTATATAATGATTTTGTTTTAATAGATTAGATCTTGCACATCAAATTTTAAATATTATAAAATAGCATAAACATTGTGTGAAAAATACTTTTTTATTTAAATTAACTACAAAAAATAATTATTTGTATTCTCTCATTTCAATTTCGGGGTGTAGATTTTCTCCATTATAAAAAGTTCTAATCATTTTAAAGTGTTCGTAATAGAACATTTTAAAATGATTGATTGTTTTTGAAACCAAAATTTTTGTGTTATTTGTGAGACAACAAATAATATTAATAAGAAAATTATTAAATAATAATTTGAGTTTTTCACTATGATAATGATATTTTGATATAATATTTCCACATTAATAAATTTGATATTATGTTTATTGAATATTACATATTAGTAAATTTAGTTTACTTAGATAAAACTTACGTTTTAGCAAGAAGTAGCTCATGGTTATGTATTAGAAATAGATAATAGTATGCAAAATGTGTTGGAACAATTATTTAATAAAGACATGTTAAAACATGGGCTTTATTAAAAAGTGTTTGTGTGAAAAGAAATGTGTTAAGCCCATAATGATATGGAAGGGAAATTTTTCAATTTGTGGAAACTTGCTAGACAAGTAAATTTCTATTTTGTGGAAACTTGCTATACAAGTAAATTTCCATTTTGTGGAAACTTGTGAATCCTATATAAAGGACCCCTAAGCCTCTGTTTTAGAGCATCCACAACGAAAATCACACAGGGAAAAACACATATAAAAGTTCCTTCAATTATCTTCTGTTTTTAGGTTAGTGTCTAAATTCGAGAGTATCGTAGTTCATATGTTCGACAGAACCGATATCGAGTGTTGCGATACGGTTTCATATGGTTGTATCCTGGGACTCATGAATCTTGATTTAACCTGTCACACTACGGGTGATTCTTTGAGTTAAGGAAAGAGATCAAATCTCGCCTCCATATATTCTGATTTCTACTCCTTCTGTCCGATTGTTTGATATCGTTTCCTTAACGCTTTTATTTTATTCGTGATTAAATCGCTTTTAACGTAGTGCTGTAATTTTTGGTTCTACAATCTTAACTCAAAGAAATCCGTTTTTGTTATATGAACATTAAACGGATTTTAATCGCGAGTAAATAAACGTTTTCAAACGATTTCTCTTCCGCTTATGATACTAAGAACGTTATCAACGCTGTTTTAGCAAGGATTCGTTAATGTAGAGGCGGATTAAAAACCTGTTTTCAAAACGGTCTTGAAGGAAAAACGCAGCGTACATCGCGAATCGTTTCGTAGCGATCTTCGTGATTACTTTGTGCGTTTCTCACAAGTTTATTGATTGCGATCGATAAACTTTTTCACTGCGATTTCCGAACGGTTTATAATCGTTAGAATCGCAGTTTATTGAAAAATAAACCCGATTATCAAACGCGTTTTAAACGCTTTGACGAATGCTCTGCGGAGATTCGATGTTGAGAATGCGCTTTTAGCGGTTCTAATCGGTTCGATAATGGTTTATGTAAATTGCGATTTAAATTCCATATCGAAGCAAAGAGTGTATTCGGATTTCGATCGAATTCTCTTTCCGTTTAATTATTTATTAATTAAAACGGTACTAATTAGGGTTTCGAAAACCCTAAATAAGTCAACGACCTAATCGTTTATGAGAGAAGCTAGATCTTAGTCTGATTCTCTTTGGTTTAAAAGATTTTGGTTAATTGGTCAAAGTGAGTGGACCAATTGAACGAATTTGCTTACGATTATTCCACGACCTGGATAATCTTCAACAACAGAGCAATTTATTCTAATGGATAAAATTGTCTTGTAGTTGTCTTTGCATGAGATAAGATTGTTGAGCATGTAATTGCAATTTAAACAAATATTGTTTAAAGTGTTTAATCACTAGTAAAGTGATGTGTTTGGGGTTTTGGTTAGTATATTAATTCAGTATTGTTCTCATGAACTGACTAGAATTTCAATATGACTAACAACACTGATGTGATCATTGATGGATCTTGCAGTATGAATGACAACGAATCATAGTGAGCCACTAGTGATTTCATGTGTCTTATGAACTAATATGAAGTTCTTGAGAAAAACGTCACAAATGTGACAAGGCAAGTCATAATGCTAACTCATTGCAAAGACAATAGAATGGCTCAAGCCAATTTGATCAAGATAGACAAGTGTAGTGTTATCTCTGAATTCAATATGGTTGAGCATAACCCACATGAGTGGAGATATGATACCGGTGTGACGGTTCATATATGTTGATAAGAGAATGTTTCCCACCTATCATTGAATAACGAGAAGTTGTTCATCGAAAACAATGCACTTTCAAAAGCTGCAGGTTGTGGTGAAGTGGAGATGAATCTCACTCTCACCAATGTCAAGCATGTGTCAGATTTGCGGAAAATCTGATTTATAGCACAATGCTAAGTAAGCATGAATTTACTGTCAATTTCGAAGCTGATTAGCTTGTATTGACAAAGAACAATGTCTATGTAGACAAAGGTTTGGTTAATGATGGATTGGTCTAAATAATTTTGAGACAATCGTAACCAATGAAACTGAGGTTTCTACTTCAAAAAACCTTAAGGTGAATGAAAAGAAATCAGTTGCTTATGTTGACATGAACGTTTAGGACATGTTAATTTCAAGTCTAAGAGTAGATTGATGAACATTAACTTGATTCCTAAAAGTAAGATAAGCAAATGTGAAGTTTGTGTCCAAGCCAAACTCACAAAAACGCCATCACTGAGCGAAGTAAAAACAACCGAACTTCTAGATTTAATTCACACGGATTTGTGTGATTTAAAATTTGTGCAAATTAGAGGTGGGAAAAAGTACTTCGTAACTTCCATAGTAAAGATGAAGCCTTGGACAAGTTCAAAGAGTACAAGCTCGAAGTTGAAAATCAACTTGATAAAACCATCAAAATGGTTAGAAGTGATCGAGGAGGTGAATACAATAAACCTTTCGATGCGTTCTGTATAGAACATGGTATTATTCATCAAACAACCGCTCCTTACTCACCAGAGTTTAGTGGAGTTGCGGAACAAAAGAACCAAACTCTTAAGGAGATGATGAATGCAATGTTGCAGGAATCTGGGTTAGCCCATAACATGTGGGGGGAAGCGCTGCTTACCTCTAATTACATCCTGAACAAAATACCAAACAAAATGATTGGAAAAACTCCATATGAACTTTTGAAAGGTAAAGTACATTCGTACAAATACCTAAAAGTGTGGGGGTGTCTGGCAAAAGTTGCAGTACATCTTCCGAAAAGGTCACCATTGTACCTAAGACGGTAGACTGCATATTCATCGGATATGCGCATAATAGCAGTGCCAATCGTTTATGGTATATAAGTCTGATATACCAGATATCCATGTTACCACAATAATGGAGTCAAGGAACGTTTCCTTCTTCGAAGATGTGTTTCCATGCAGGGATAAGGGAAATCCTAAGAGAACTCGTGATGAACGAGATTCTAGCAATGAGGCAAGCACTTCTGGCACTTTCACTGAAGCCATGTCTACACCTGATGCACCTTCGTGGAAGGAGGCTGCTAACAATGATATCAATTCCATTATGCAAAACCATACATGGGAGTTGGTTGATTTACCACAAGGGTGTAAACCTCTTGGGTACAAATGGATCTTTACTATAAAGATGAAAATAGATAGATCCATAGACAAGTACAAGGTCTGACTTGTGGTGCAAGGATTCCGACAAAAAGAAGGGTTGGATTACTTTGGCACTTATTCTCCGGTAACGAGAATAACTTGGATTCATATGCTGATTGGAATTACAGCATTAAGAGATCTCGAAATCCATCAAATGGATGTAAAATCTGCTTTCCTAATCTACATGCATCAACCTGAGGGTTATGCCGCTCCTGGGAAGGAGAAGAGAGTGTGAAGACTTGTGAAGTCATTATATGGACTTAAACAAGCGCCAAAACAATGGCACGAAAAAGTTTAACAATGTAATAATGTCAAATGGCTTTCACACTAATGAATGTGATAAGTGTATGATATACCATGGATTTTCTAGCTTTTAAGCATGGTATATGTGTTATTTATCGAGTCTTTTACTATGTTTTAGAGTCTTTTCAGGTGTTTATTAGGTACAAACACATTTGGAGCATATTTGGTGATTTAGACACTTTCTGGAACTAATTGGAGTATTTGGCCGAGAGATAGAGTTCACTGTCCGAAACAGAGAAAGGTGTCGATCGTTGCATCCCTAGCATCGATCGATGCACCAGCGAGATGGGCCAAACGACGGTTTAATGAAGAATAATGAAATTGCAGTTCTGCCCAGAAGTTCCTGATATTTACAAAGAAGCCCCAAAACGTGTTTTAGGATTATAATTAGGTTTTACAGCCACTTGTTAGGCTACGCTTGGACAAGCTTTTCTTACGTTAAGTTTTGCAGAGAGAGAGTTGAGGGGCTGATCCTGATCTCGAAAGAGACTTGATTTTGAACCCCAGTTCTTATTTGATTTTATGATATTTGGTTTTCTACTTAAGATGTTTTCTGTTTCGATGAACATGTCTGAGTAGATCACCTGTTAGGTTGAAGGATTCTCATTAGGGATTTCAGAGAATTATAGCTTAATTAATCCGTAGAGATTCATATCTGCTAGTTCTTTATCTAAGTTGTTCTTAATGCTAAATCTGAAGTAGCTAATCAGAGTTATGATGTTAGGTTGATTAATTCAGCGGAAGTTGGTTAATTTAACTAGAAAGAATTTAGATAAGCAATTGAACTGTTCGCAAACGGAAGTTTGGTTCAGGATAATTGTGAACATATCAAACTTGGAATTAATGCTGGTTTAATCTGTTAGTTCTCGCAAACGAAAGTTTGGTTTGCTGCACTTAGACTTAGAGAATTATCGCAAAGGAATTTGGTTAATCCTATATCAGTGTTTGAGTTCTAGAATAGTTATTGATTGGATCTAGATAGATTGATTGCTTGCGTTCCTGATTTCCTGAGAACTCCTGAAACCTAACGCTTTGCCCTCTTGCTTACAAACTCACTTGATTCGCCTTTTATTTCGCTTACTGTTTTCACATCTGCTTTGCTTAATTTAATCTGAACTGCTATTAATCTATTGTGTGACTGAGAGTCCTCGTGGGATTCGATACCTTATATACTACGATTGCATTAACTGTGCACTTGCAGTAGAATAGGGAAAACTACACACCTATCAAGTTTTTGGCGCCGTTGCCGGGGACTCTTTGAGTTCACCTATAGATTTAGTACTAGGATCTAGACTAAGCATTCTTTTTAATTTTCTTGTTTACTCACGTTTTTGAATTTTGGATTCGCAGGGATTCGCATTGCATCGATCGTTGCTCACCTTGCAACGATCGACACTAGGCGAAGATAGCGATGCTGAGATCTGAGACATTCAATAGGTTCCGCACCATGGAACCTATGATTCTAGTTCGCGGTGAAAACGGCGTTTTACGAGACCAAGAGGGTCACATATGCAACGCAAAAGGTCAGAAAATAGATGGGAAAGGAAACCCCATCTTACCAGATTACCATGTATTGGTTGGGCAAGTAACTGAAATGCAGAGTAAGATAGATGACATCCACGACATCTTACTTAGGGAGAGACAGTTCCGAGCAGAGGCAAAAACTGGTAAATTTGCAGAGGTACATTACATGGCTGGAGACGACTCTTATGGACATACCTTGGAACATCAGCAGAAACAGGGTTCTAGGCACACTCAAGGATCGAGAGACCATAATTATACTTCCCATCTGGCATCTCCTGCACAAAGGAGCAAACTAGAGATGATGTTGGAGCAATCAATTGAAAGACAACAGCAGAACACAGCTTCTTTCAGCTCGAAGCTAGAGAACCTGTACACTAATTTGAATGAGAAATTTGAATCCTTGAGCACTCGCATGAAGCAGCTGGACACACAGATGGATCAAGTTCCAAGTTCTACCCCAACAAAGGATTCTCAAGAAGCTCATGACAGCAACATTCTCACTCAGGATAACACACAGATGGATCATGGATCATGTCTAGCAGTTAAGGCTGTGGAATTTGTGGAAGACAGAGGGAGATTTGATGTTGAATTACCTGAGCTCGAAAGCTTCGATGCACCTGACTCAACAGAGATTGACATGGATCTTTTGACTTGGATAGTCCAGATTGAAGCGGTACCAAGCCAAGAAGAGAAATTTGAATCTGAGATAGCTGGAATGGACCGAGAAGCAGATAAACCCGAGACTGTAGTTGAAACCCGAGTTGAGACGACAACATCGATCGTTGCATCACACGCACCGATCGTTGCACCCCGAGAGGAACCAGTTTCACCCATATCTCGAA
Source organism: Orychophragmus violaceus (assembly GCA_030180135.1). NCBI lineage: Eukaryota > Viridiplantae > Streptophyta > Magnoliopsida > Brassicales > Brassicaceae > Orychophragmus > Orychophragmus violaceus. The sequence continues at coordinate 64,394,021 of CM058235.1, read as the reverse complement.
AACCTGCTAAGGAAAAAGCCTACAAACCTCCGATACCATTCCCGAAAGCTCCCGTTAAATCTACAAATGTGGTTCAGTGCACATTGGTGGTTGACAAGAAGATGATGGTTCCACAAGAGCCTATTCTAACATCTGCAAGGCCTAAAACTACTCATAAACAGAAGGCTTCGAACATCAAATCTTTGCCAAAGGTAAAACATAAATCCTCTAAGTCTAAACCTGCTGACTCGACTGTTATGAATGCAGGAAAGAGCGTTGAAACGCCCAAGTGTAAATTTCACCCTACGTTCCTCCCCACGTTCCTAGGACGACATCATGCTGCTACTGCTTACACACCACCATGGATGATAAGGCATTCACAGAGACACTCAAAGTCTCTGTTGAAACCGCCATAAGTTTGACCTCCTTTCCAAAAGTCAAGCTAATGACTTAAAACAAGCGCTGAGTGGGAGGCAACCCACTGTTAGGTTTAATTATTTTTCTTTTTCATTTTTGGTGTTTTTCTTAGGATTTAACGTTTTTAGTTGTTTTTGTAAGTTCTTAGATACAGAACCAAGTCTGGAGAGGAGTGACGATCGTTGCATACATGAGCAACGGTCGTTTCACTTGGTTTAAATCGAAATTAAGGTACGTTGAGCTAAACCGGAATCAATATGGTTCAACCAGCATCGATCGTTGCCCCTACAGCAACGATCGTTGCACCCACGACCAGGTAAGTTACCTTAAACCCTATTTTCTCTTCTTCTTCCCCATTTCCTTCGATCGACACACCGAGAACCCAAACCAAAAATCACCATTTCTTCATCGATTTCTTTGATTCTAAGCACTATTTCGCTTATTTTTACATCCCCAATCTGTTTCTCATACCCAATTCTCACGAAATCAAGGTAATGTACTTCTATTTTTGATTTTTCGGATTTCACTTTTAGGGTTTTAGAAATTGGAGATTTTAGATGGAATTGATGAATGCATGTTGACATGATTATGCTTTAGGTTGTTTAGTGATGGATTGTTGTTGATTTTGTGGTTGATAACACCATTTTAAACTGATTTTTGATGAATTGTTTGCGGCAAAATCGCCCTGCAACGGTCGCTGCTCTCGAGCAGCGGTCGTTGCATTGCGATTTTGGGAAATGTTCGATAACGCGAAATCGCCTTGCAACGATCGATGCCTTAGATGCAACGGTCGATGCTTTGCGATTTCACAGTGAAATTTTGCCGAGACTTATAAAGATTTGAACTTTGTTTTTGCAGATGGCGTCTCAAAGGCAACCCCGCAAGAAGCGAGCCACAGCGTCCACAGCAACAAGACACTACACCCCACCGCCTGAATGGTTTAACAGGGAATCAGAGTCACCCGCACCGTACAACAGATATGGGCCACCAATTGCTTTACCGTGGCCCAGAGAGGACGCGACACCATTTCTGACGACCCGACAGTGGCCGGAGGACCTCACACGTTTCTTAAGGTCCGCTGAGTTCACAGAGCGGCCATTGCTCTCTTCATGGGACGAGTATGACTCGCTACTCTACAGTGGTTGGCGTGGGATGATCATCAAGCCAACCAAGTTCGCGGACTACTCCACCTGCAGGATTCTGGGGATCGATGAGCAGGTGATGGATGTGTGCAGAGGCATTGGTCTAGGGACAATGCCGATGCGACACTATGACCTCTATCCTGAGCTGGTCAGGCAGCTATTGGCCATTTGCAGAGTGGTTTACTCGGATCCCGACCACAGGAGCGCTACAGGTGGTGCTTTCACCTTCATGAGTTGGGGAGTCAGGTATCGGATTCCTCTACTTGATCTCTGCAGGATCTACGGGTTCAGTACTGCGCCGAGGCGCATAGCCATGCCACTCGAGTGGGATCCGCTGGAGGCTCGCACATTCTGGGAGAGTATTGGCAGCGGTCGATACAACTCCAGGACCACGCCAGTAGTGCAGATGAGACATCCGGTCCTGCGATATGTCTCGCGTATCTTGTGCTGGAGCTTGCTTTGCAAGTTTGAGGCCAACAAGATGCGCAAACTTGAGATGGAGTTGATGTTTATGGGGCTGAGAGATCAGTTTAGGCAGAGTGGCGTGAGAGATCCGACTGCGGGTCTCAACTTGGGAGCTATTTTCGCACAGCATTTGGTTGATTTGCAGCTGAAGCCGTTTGATGGAGCTGGTACAGAGACGGTAGGGAGTTTACTTACTCCCATTTTTGAGTATTGTGGGATTCCTCTGCATGGCACAGAGCGTGATACGGCTCGCGAGTTCCTGGATCTCAATCATCTGCAGAGCGCTACCTGGCTCAAGGAGGGGCGCATTTGGGTTTACACTGATCCGACCACTGGGAGGACTGGTATCGAGCTTCCCGCTGCCAGATGGACACAGATTGACACATTAGAGGCACTGAGATTTCAGCCTCCTGAGTCTGCGCAGCGTGGGATTCCGACCATGGCTCATCCACTGGGAGAGCCTTCCTCACGAGCTTCGACATCTTCTGCCCCTGCTCCTGCGCCCGCGCCTGCCCCTGTCGACATTGTGGGTCCCTTTCCTGAGCCTGCGATGGCTTACGGTGCATATTCTGAGGCAGAGTGGAGAGAGAGATCCGACGGTATGTTTCGAGTTCTTTGGAACTTCATGCGTACTTGCAGCTGCAGGAGGCCACCACAGATCCATCAGCCCGTACCTGACCGTCGTCGACAGCGATCTCCGACTGATACCGATCCCGCACCTGAGGCAGCCGATGACGATGCACTGTATGGTGGGATAGATGATGTGAGCGAGTGAGAGTAGTCTCCATACTTTCGGTTCTTTATTCTGACTTTTTATCTTTTCTTGCACTTTTGTTTTTCATTTATTTAGGATTTGCTATGATTGGATGATTTGTACTTTGTTCGGTACTTCTTTTGCTTCGATTTTACTGTGTTTCTAGTGTTCTCAGCTTGCAGGATTTTAAATTGACATAAACCGACGGACTAACCTGCTAACTAGCTGTCTGATCCGATACACGCATTGCAACGATCGTTGCTGCTTTGAGCAACGATCGACACTCAACGAAAAATCGCCAAGTAACGGTCGGTGCACTTAGTGCAACGATCGATGCGTGTGCGACAGAGGTAAAACCCGACAGAACTGAAACATCCATTAACAATTTTTAATTTTTATTTTCTTTTTACCGAGCCTTCGCTGGACACTACTGGGGACAGTGTGTCTTAAGTGTGGGGGAGGTGCTACTGACTTTTGTTTTCTGTTTTCTTAAGAGTCAGTCCGTTTTTCAAAATTTTTGTTTTATTGAGTCAAAATTGTTTAAGTAAGAAACTATGATTTTCTGAGAAGATCTACAAGACTTGCAGGAACTTAAGTAACCATTGGGATGAAGTTGCAGGATCTATCTATGACTATTAGAAAACCCCATCACAGATCAACCTACTGGGAACACCCACATCACTTCAGGTATCAGAGGATCCTTTACTGACTTCAACCTTAATACTGACTTAGATTTCTCACCTAAGGGCTTGGTATGCTTTATGTCGGATTCCCTGTTAGTTCTGACACAGCCTGTAAACCTGTCCTATTTAGTCCCCTTCTCCCCTTCTATAAAGTAAAAAAAAAAAAATAAATAAACTGAGGATGAGTTAGTAACTCCGAAGTGGTCATGAGAATAGTAGCAAACACTATTATCTCTCATGTGATCCATGGAATGTGTCCAAAGTATACCCCATAACGGGAAGAACACTGATAAAAAAAATAAAATGATACCCAGTGGGGAAAAATCAGTTGTTAAAGAAGGGAAAGAGAAGAAAGGGACTAGAGAAAGATAGTATGGTGGTCTAGAGCTGATAAGGTAAGAATCCATGTGCCTTTAGATCGATACTCCTTAGGTGAGACCGCACTTAAATACTTGCAGAAGTCAGTAGGGAGAATTTGAATGCTTGAATGTGATTGTGGAGTTTACCTAGGACAGTTGCTAAGTATGGGGGAAGTACATTGTGGTCTTGATATCCTGTGATTGATTCTTTCAGTGGTTTACTAAGGGGAATCTGAGTATTGTAACTTCTAGGATGAAATGAGTTTCTGAAGAGCTTTCAAACCTCTTGACTACATTTGGTTCTTTGTCTTGCTTGAGGACAAGCAATAGCTAAGTGTGGGGGAGTTGATATACCATGGATTTTCTAGCTTTTAAGCATGGTATATGTGTTATTTATCGAGTCTTTTACTATGTTTTAGAGTCTTTTCAGGTGTTTATTAGGTACAAACACATTTGGAGCATATTTGGTGATTTAGACACTTTCTGGAACTAATTGGAGTATTTGGCCGAGAGATAGAGTTCACTGTCCGAAACAGAGAAAGGTGTCGATCGTTGCATCCCTAGCATCGATCGATGCACCAGCGAGATGGGCCAAACGACGGTTTAATGAAGAATAATGAAATTGCAGTTCTGCCCAGAAGTTCCTGATATTTACAAAGAAGCCCCAAAACGTGTTTTAGGATTATAATTAGGTTTTACAGCCACTTGTTAGGCTACGCTTGGACAAGCTTTTCTTACGTTAAGTTTTGCAGAGAGAGAGTTGAGGGGCTGATCCTGATCTCGAAAGAGACTTGATTTTGAACCCCAGTTCTTATTTGATTTTATGATATTTGGTTTTCTACTTAAGATGTTTTCTGTTTCGATGAACATGTCTGAGTAGATCACCTGTTAGGTTGAAGGATTCTCATTAGGGATTTCAGAGAATTATAGCTTAATTAATCCGTAGAGATTCATATCTGCTAGTTCTTTATCTAAGTTGTTCTTAATGCTAAATCTGAAGTAGCTAATCAGAGTTATGATGTTAGGTTGATTAATTCAGCGGAAGTTGGTTAATTTAACTAGAAAGAATTTAGATAAGCAATTAAACTGTTCGCAAACGGAAGTTTGGTTCAGGATAATTGTGAACATATCAAACTTGGAATTAATGCTGGTTTAATCTGTTAGTTCTCGCAAACGAAAGTTTGGTTTGCTGCACTTAGACTTAGAGAATTATCGCAAAGGAATTTGGTTAATCCTATATCAGTGTTTGAGTTCTAGAATAGTTATTGATTGGATCTAGATAGATTGATTGCTTGCGTTCCTGATTTCCTGAGAACTCCTGAAACCTAACGCTTTGCCCTCTTGCTTACAAACTCACTTGATTCGCCTTTTATTTCGCTTACTGTTTTCACATCTGCTTTGCTTAATTTAATCTGAACTGCTATTAATCTATTGTGTGACTGAGAGTCCTCGTGGGATTCGATACCTTATATACTACGATTGCATTAATTGTGCACTTGCAGTAGAATAGGGAAAACTACACACCTATCAGTGTATAACATCAAAAGTACTCCTCATGGATACGTTTTGCTTTGTTTATACGTCGATGACATGCTCATCATGGGAAGCAGTAGGGATATCATCAAACAAACTAAGAACATGCTTAGTGGGAAGTTTGATATGAAAGACTTGGGACTAGCAGATGTAATTCTAGGAATTAAGAAAATCCAAAGGAATAATCTTGTCTCAAGATCATTATGCTGAACAGATCCTAGAGCGGTTTAAGAACTACTCAAATGGGATAGCAAAAACTCCAGTTGACCCTCAACTTCATTTGATAAAGAATTCAGGTGAACCTGTGTCACAGGTGGAGTATGCAATAGTGATCGGGAGTTTAATGTACTTGTCAAATTGTACTAGACCCGATTTAGCGCACTCAGTAAATGTACTAAGTCGCTACACGAGTAATCCAGGTCATACTCATTGGAAAGCCATAACTAGAGTATTTGAGAAATACTAAGAGTTATGGGCTTCATTTTGGAAAAGAACCAGCAGTACTAGAAGAGTACAATGATGCTAATTGGATTTCAGATTCAAGAAACTCCAAATCTACGAGTGGATATGTATTCACTCTTGCTGGTGCAGCAGTATCCTGGAAATCTTCCAAGCAAACACTCATGGCCCGATCAACCATGGAGTCAGAGTTCATAGCTTTAGACAAAGATGCAGAGGAAGCAGAATGGCTTCAGAACTTCTTGGAAGATATCCCGATGTGGGAAAAACCAGTGCCAGCTCTACGCGTACACTGTGATAGTCAGTCGTCTATCTCACGGGCACTGAGTAATCTGTACAATGGAAAATATCGTCATATACGAAGACGACATACGACCATTAGACATTTGATATCAAGTGGTGTAATAACGATAGATTACATCAAATCGGCTGATAATTTAGCGGATCCGTTCACAAAAAGCTTGCTGAGATATCAAATTGTGAAATCATCAAAAGGAATGGGTTTAAAGCCTATGAACAAAGATGACGTTTGATGGACACCCCACCTATGTGACTGGAGATCCCAAGATCTAGGTTCAAAGGGAAAACAAAATTGAACTGATTCAGGATTGAGCACTATAACTCTGCCCAGTTCCTCGGATGATAAATAGTGCTATATGTGTGTGATGAGGTTAAGCGTTGGCTTTTAATGATTCCATAGCTTTGTAATAGTGGAGTACAAATGGATACTTCTGGAAAGAAAGCTGATGGCAGATCACCTAGTGAGTGTGAAATGGGGCCGTTTCTAGGAGAATGAATGTAAGGCTATACTCTCCAACTTCACTCACGAATACCAGGCATGTTCAAGGCCACAATGAACACAATAGAGAACATAGTTCTACGAGAAGATGTAGCTGTGCGATATATGTTGTCTCGGTTTACACCAAAGTCCGGGTGGTTCAAGACATCGCGTTCACCTCCTGGCCGAGTAAACCCGACATATATCAAAAATGATTGGTTCAAGGCTGAAAAATGCTACCTATCAGATGCAGTTACATTTTCGTATACTCTCGAAAGTCTGTCTAGTCTAGTGAAGTATAGTCTAGTCAAGTCTATCTAGTTCACTGAGTCTATCTAGATAGTTGAATCTACATATGTTTAGAGTCATTTCTATTCATGTGGGGGATTGTTGGAACAATTATTTAATAAAGACATGTTAAGACATGGGCTTTATTAAAAAGTGTTTGTGTGAAAAGAAATGTGTTAAGCCCATAATGATATGGAAGAGAAATTTTCCAATTTGTGGAAACTTGCTAGACAAGTAAATTTCCAATTTGTGGAAATTTGCTAGATAAGTAAAATTTCCAGTTTGTGTAAACTTGCTAGACAAGTAAATTTCCATTTTGTGGAAACTTGCTAGACAAGTAAATTTACATTTTGTGGAAACTTGTGAATCCTATATAAAGGACCCCTAAGCCTCTGTTTTAGAGCATCCACAACGAAAATCACACAGAGAAAAACACAAATAAAAGTTCCTTCAATTCTCTTCTGTTTTTAGGTTAGTGTCTAAATTCGAGAGTATCGTAGTTCATATGTTCGACAGACCGATATCGAGTGTTGCGATACGGTTTCATATGGTTGTATCCTGGGACTCATGAATCTTGATTTAACCTGTCACACTACGGGTGATTCTTTGAGTTAAGGAAAGAGATCAAATCTCGCCTCCATATATTCTGATTTCTACTCCTTATGTCCGATTGTTTGATATCGTTTCCTTAACGCTTTTATTTTATTCGTGATTAAATCGCTTTTAACGTAGTGGTGTAATTTTTGGTTCTACAAAATGCATGTCCTTTTTCTTGTCTAACCACTGGCTCTTTTGTGTAGATGCCGGGTTCAAAAACACGAGATTGGAAAGGACAGAGAATTTGAGCAAGGATTTGGAATGGTTCAAGGAACAAGGTTACAAAATTCCGGTGTCAACGGCTCATTGTGAAACATATTCTCAGTATTTAAAGGATACAGCAGAGAATGATCCTCCAGCATTCATTTGTCACTTCTATAACATCTACTTTGCTCATAGCGCCGGTGGTCGAAAGATTGGGACAAAGGTAAAAAACAACCGTTTTTTTCGCTTAAAACTCACTTGGAACTTTTTATATAAACGTTTATATGTTTTTTTTTGAATCTTAAAACGTTTATAAGTTTGTTTTTTTTTTTAACATGGGGGTATCCCGGGCCTATGGAAGGACCCAGACTAATCTCCAAGGGGAGGTGCAGCCCATGGATAGACCCTCTCTCCGGATATTCAAATGGGCCGTAAGCAATGGGCCCATATCCATGTGGGTGAGTAGAGGAGGCATTTTTTGTTTCCGCCTGGTCTCGAACCCGGGTGGTTTCTAGCCACCACGAACCCCTCAACCAGTTGAACTACCTCAACCGCTCTAAAAAAAACGTTTATAAGTTTACGGCCCATAAAACGTTTATAAGTTGTGCAGGTATCTGAGAGAATACTCGACAATAAAGTACTCGACTTCTAAAAACGGGATGGCCAACTTTCCGAATTGTTGTTGAACGTGAGTGAAGAAATGAACAAAGTTGCTGAGGTAGAACATAACATTTACGCGAAGAAAGAATCTAATAACCATATTTTTTGTTTAATGGGCAGCTGTGGACGAGAGAAGAGAAGAACCATTGTATGGAAGAGAGAGAGAAAGAGTTCAAGTTTTGTGGGGAGCTTTTCGTTTCTTGGCGCCCTGACAACATAAGTGGAGGGAAGGCCATCATAAAGAGTAAGAAAACAAAATCTCAAATAATTGGACTAAGTCTCCATCCAAATTTGTTTACTTTATGGCATCATAATATGAAGTCTATGTGGTTACCGAAATGTAGGAACCCCACTTCTTACGTTGTTTCTTTCCCACTTTTTTTTTTAATATAAATATTATATAATATTAAACCGACCCAAACCGGGACTCGAACCGAGTTTACAAACGAAATAACTAGAAGTAAAATTAGACCTAAATAACCGGAGAGAGCTCCTAAACCATACCAAACCGAACATGTATACTTTTGATACAATCCGTTATACACATTACTTATAATAGGAACATTTTTTAAATAAGAAAAAAGAAAGACAAATCAACTTATCCATAATTAATTACAATACATTTTGATTCTTTTATAATATAATAAATGTTTTTTTATCTATCATTCTTCGTCACTATCTGAATTATAGTCAGTTAAAATTGAGTCGGTGTCGTCGTCAAATTCGCCTCTTTCTTCTTCGGATTCTTAATGAAGAACAATGTCCCCGAAATGACTGAAGTCGACAACTAGATTAACTTTAAGGGATTCTTCTATGGGAGCTATAAAATCACTTCCGCTTGCTTGTAAGGGCTCTACTTCGCCTTCCTCAACCCCAAACTTCTCCCTCGCGGGTTTATTTTCGTAACTGTGATCCATGGATCGTTTTTGTAAGTGGTACGAGGGTAAGGAATGTAACAAACTTGCATAGATGTTATATTATAATTAGCAAAAACTTTATTTAAATGCTAAATATATAATAAACATAATTATTTTTGGTTACTAACCTGATCTGCTTGTGAAGCAATAATGAACGGATCGTAGTTTCTGAATTTCTTGCTCGAATTAATTGACATCACACCAAACTCATCGATCGCAACACCTTGCCCTAGGATCGGGTTATACCAATCACATAGAAAAACCACATATCGCATGCCAAGCTTCCCTATGTACTTTACTTCTAGTATTTCTTTGAAAACACCATAGTAGACAACTTCGCCAGATGCGGAGGAAACTCCGTGGTCGGCGGTAATTCTTGTTGACCCCTCTACATGCACCTTAAATGCGTACCCCCTAGTGCAATATCTTGGATAAGACTTTTCGGTGTAATGGAGGCCCTCTATTATGTCAACTAACCAATCTTATGGGGTGCGTCCACTAGCGAGTTCCTGTCGGACCTAAGAGTAGGATTACATCAAAGTTATAAAGTTACTCAGTTTCTCCAAGGGTTTTGTAAGATTTAAGAGAAACAAATTCTTACATAAAAGGTTAACCAACAGCTGAAATATCTTTGTTTCCGAGCCTCACGTTGGGCCTCGTCCAATTCTGGATGATGAAACTGGAGAGCTTCCATATATAACCTACAAAAATTAAAAAAACATAAATAAATATACATTAGTAAAACAATTAAAAAAATGTTTAGACCAAGTGCAATAAAAATCATAAATTGAACATATATACCTCTCATATTGAAGTACTTCTTCGCAGTTGGTTAGAATGTACTTGTGGAGATGTGTATGCTCTTGGGTTGTTAGTTGGCGCTTTCCTTCTTTTCCACTTAACCGTCCAACTTGTTTAAAAATGTTAGGAACATGTGACCGATAAATTTGCCTCTCTCCTCTATCATCGTTTCTAGCTGGGCGCATGCTCCTTGTGCATACTTGCGAAGGGAAGTAATAGCTAGCAAAGGTCGCAGTCTCTTCGTTGTTATATTGAGCGGCAATAGAACTCTCAACCTTAGCGGGATTCTTCACCTTCTTTTTAAGGTGGAACGTATAGCGCTCGAAAAGATACATCCACCGATATTGTACCGGACCACCAAGTCTAGCTTCACTCGGGAGATGAATAGGCAAATGCTCCATGACATCAAAGAAGACGGTAGAAATATCTTCTCCAAATTACATATGATCTAGGGAATGTTTTGCTCCACATTCTTATGCCATAAACAGTAAGTGATCTGGTCGATATATCCCTGAAAAAAGATCCCACCGCTGCAATTTCTTTGTGGACTTCTCGAAGAAGGAGATGAGCAAATGCAAACGGTAAGAGTCGCTGCATCTTCATCAGTGTCCACACAGTTACACAAGTTTGATGTGTAACTGTCAAGGAATTTAACTTTTAGCATAATCCACTTGAAGAACTCTTCCTTCGACTTCGGGTCCACCCAATATGCTGGAATTGGTGGTTTTCCGTTCTTCTGAAGATGAAGTTCAGGCCGATCACAAATTTCAGGCAAATCAAGCCTAGACTTCACATTATCTTTCGTCTTTCCTTGCACGTTGAGAACAGTGTTCATGATGTTATCGAAGAAATTTTTCTCAATGTGCATGACATCAAGATTATGCCTTAGTAACTGGTCCTTCCAATATGGTAAATCCCAGAAGATGCTTAGTTTGTGCCAGTTGTGGACTACACCAGCTCCATATATATTATCATGTCCGTTCCCACCACATTCACGACTTCTTAGTGCACCAAATCCTTCTAAGAGGCCCAACGTAGTCGATCCATCATCTTGGAGAATAGGATCATCAAACACTTTTCTCTTCTTCGTAAAAAGTTTAGTGTTTTCTGATATGGATGATCATGCGGTAGAAATCTTCTATGACAATCAAACCAATACAATTTGCGTCCGTTCTTCAACTGGAATGCATCGGTCTTTTCCTGACAATATGGACATGCTAACCTCCCATGCGTTAGCCAGAAAAATCGCTAATTGTCCACATTAGAGCAGCCCTCATCAGAAAATTTTCCTTGCAGGAGACATCATATGCTACAACACCGGGCAGCCATAACAATTGCAACTCATATATCAAAGGCTGCAAGAATACATCAAATGATCTTCTTGGATGCTCTGGACCGGGAACAAGTACGGAGAGCAAAAGAAACTCTCGACGCATACACATAGAAGACGGTAGGTTATAAGGTGTTAGAATCACTGGGCACAACAAATATTGTCTCCCATGCCTTCCAAACGGTTTGAAACCATCTGTGCATAATCCGAGGTACACGTTACGTCGCTCGTATGCAAAATATGGATATACACTCTGAAAATGTCACCACGCTTCAGCATCCGACGGATGTGCAATCTTTGCTCCTCTTCTATGCTCAGCATGCCATCTCATTTCCCCCGAAGTTCGCTCCAATTGGTATAAGCGCCTCAGCCTATCGGTTAACGGCATATACCAGATTCGCTTGAATGGAACCTTAGCTCTTCCCCCTGTATCCTCATAGCGCGGATTCTTACAGAATTTACATTCCAGACGGTATTCATCTTCTCGCCAATATATCATACAGTTTTCGATGCACACATCTATCATCTGGTACAGTAATCCAAGCCCTTTAACAAGTTTCTTGACCTTGTTGTATGAACCTGGCGCAAGATTGTCTTCAGGTAGAATATCTTTCACAAAATCGAAAATCGCATCCACACATTCCTCCGCCAGATTGTAGTCCGTCTTTATGCTCATTAATCTTGTAGCTGATGATAATGGCGAATGACCCTCTCTGCAACCATCGTAAAGCGGCCGCTTCGCTGCATTTAACATGTCAAAAAATCTCCTAGCTTCTACATTAGGTTCCTCATCTACCCTAGGAATTTGATATTCACCTACTTCTGGAATATTTTCTCTATATGCATCATTAACCATCTGAATGGTACCTACACCAAAATCTACATCGGCACTATAAGGTTCGCTAGAACTAACATTAGATTCCCTAGTACTAGTACTACCATAAGGTTCTCTACTACTACTCGCATAATCTGAAGTTTCCCCATGAAGATACCAAGTCTTATAACCCGCCATATATCCAACTGAATACAAGTGATGCCATACTTCGCCAATCGCAAGATTTCTAAACTGTCGACAATCAATGCATGGACATTTTAGCTTACCGGTTTTCAGCGTATGTGGTTGATTGCAAGCTAACGACATGAATTCCGTAATATCGAGTACATATTCCCTGTGCACTAGGGTCGTCACCTCATCAATCCTAAATTCGTCTATCCACGATCTGTAATAGTTAGAAGAATATATTTTTCTCGGTAATCAGAAGTATAGAGAGAGAGAGAGAGAGAGAGAGTTATAGAGGGATATGTGTGGAGGGGAAGAGAGGAGGGATTAGGTATTTATAGGAAAATAAGCGTCACAAAACCGACAAAAATAGCCGTTATCCGTCGAAAATCCGTCGGTTTTTTTGTCGGTCCAACGGTAACATTAACGGCCACATTAACGTATACGTATACATTAACGGTTATACACTAAACCGACGCTAAACCAATGGAAAACCGACATAAAACCGATGGTGGCTGTAGCCGTCGGTTTATCGTCAAGATTTTCCGACGGTTTTAGAAACCGTCAAAAATTTGCGACGGTATCCATTCGAAAATCTTCCCGTCCGTAAGTCGTCGGTTTATTGTCGGTAATTACCGACGAATTTATAGCCGTCGGTAATTCCGTCGGTATCGGCCCTGTTTTCTTGTAGTGAGTGCCTCTGGCACTTATCGCATTTTCCAGAAAAAGTCTCGCACTCGGCGGCCATGGTCGGCCAAAATAAGCCTTTTGTTTGATACGTATGGCCAGAGCTCGTCCTCCAGATTGACTTTTGCCTAATCCTTCGTGAGCTTGGGTCATTACAATTTGAGTTTATTCGCCGTTAAGGCATTTTAGGTACGGTCTGGAAAGACTTTGTTTAAAAATCTTTCCTTTTGTTACACATTACCTCGAACTTTGTGTTTTGAATTTTCCTGGCAGCCTACTTATCGGGGGGAGGGGGACTTCGCCATCGATGATGTACTGAATGATAGGGGTTCTTCAATCTTTTTTGGTATCGGATTCTGGTGTTTGACCTGTAGAGGTCGCTTTAATGGGGCATTCTGGAAAGTTGGCTATGAAGATAACCTTTCTAGGGTCGATTAATCGGTATTGATGATGTCATGGTCGGTTCCTGCGCTAGGCGCTTCCTTGTGCGTCATTCGTTCAACATCATCTTGTTGAGAGTGATTGTCCTCTTTTACTGACAAGGCTTTTAGTGCGATGTCAATACTAGGCTTTTCAATCCCTCCAACCGGTATGATTCTTTTTAGGTTGGGATCAGAGGTCGAAGCCAGCTCTGCGACGGCATCAGCTGCGGTGTTCTCAGCTCGTGAGATTCGGGTCAGGTCGAAAAACTCGATCTGATCAGTGAGGCTACGGACTACGCGCGAGTAAGCTTCCATTCGTTCGTCTTTGGCTTCGTAGTCGCCATGAAACTAGCTCGTGATTAGTTGAGAGTCACTGAAAGCGTCTACTTCTAGAGCTCCAATCACTATTGCGATTCTTAGACCTGCTATGAGTGCCTCGTACTCCACTTCATTGTTCGATGTGGCGAAGCCGAGTCCGGAAGATTGTTCTATCACTTCTCCCGTTGGAAAGGCCTGTTTTACTCCAACCACGGATCCTTTCTTTGAGGTCATGTCATCGACGTGCAGAGTCTATCTTTTGGACGAAGATGGCTCGAGATTGATGGTTGGGGAGAATTCGATTATGAAATCGGCCAATACTTGAGTTTTTAAGCATGTTTGAGTTCTGAACTCTATATCGTATTCGCATTTTTCGATAGCCCACTTCACCAATCAACCCGATTGGCTAGGACTGTGGATGATTGTTCTCAAAGGTTGCGAAGTCATTACTACGATCGAATGGGACTGGAAATAAGGTCGAAGCTTTCGAGCCGACGTCACCAGTGCTAGCACGAGTTTTTCTGTTGCGGGATATCTTGTCTCAGTGCCTATCAATGTTTTGCTGACGTAGTAGACTGGTTTTTGCTTGTTTTATTCTTGGCGAACTAAGACCGCACTTACTGTTGCTGAACAGACAGCTATGTAGAGGTATAGAGGTTCTCCCTCTACTGGTTTTGCCAGTATTGGGGTTTGCTTAAATATGATATAAGTTGGGTGAACGCTTCTTTGCACCTCCCGTCCCAAACAAACTTTTTGTTTGCTTTAAGGAGCTGGTAGAAAGGAAAACATTTATCAGGAGATCTCGAAATGAAGCGGTTTAGTGCTATTATTTTGCCAATCAGTCTATGGACTTCTCCCGTTGTTTTCGGAGATGACATCTCCATAAATGTAGCGATCTGTTTAGGATTGGCTTTGATTCCCCTTTCGGTTACTAGGTAACCCAGGAATTCACCTGATGGAACACCGAAGGTGCACTTCGTGGGGTTGAGTTTCATCTTGTATTTGTTGAGAATGATGAAGCATTCTTTTAGCTGAGCAATGTGGTCTTCGCACTTTGAGTATTTTACTAACATATCATCGATGTAAACCTCCATGGTTTTACCCAGGAGTCCGGCAAACATGTTCTTGACGAGACGTTGATAAGTAGCTCATGCGTTTTTGAGGCTGAAAGGCATTACCTTGTAGCAATTGGTGCCTCAATCCATTATGAACGAAGTCTTTTCTTGGTCCTTGGGGCTCATCAGTATTTGATTGTACCCCGAGAAAAATTCCATGTAAGATAAGAGTTGGGGACATGTTGTTGCTTTCACCAGTCTGTCGATATGTGGGAGTGGGAAGCTATATTTTGGACAGCCTTATTGAGATCTCTGAAGTCGACATATACTCTCCACTTCCCATTCTTTTTCTTGACTACGACTGGGTTTGCAAGCTAGTCAGGGTACTTTACTTTCCTGATCAACCATATTTTGAGTAATCGGTCTACTTCGTCATTTACCACTTGAGCTCGCTCTAGGCAGAGTTTCCGACGTTTTTTCTGACTTGTTTGTAAGTCAAGTCGACGTTTAACTCATGACTTTTACATCAATATCAATTCATTTCATGTCGGATGAGGACCAGGAGAACGATTCTACGTTATGTTTTAGGAATGATAACAGTTTGTTTCGTATAGAGTTCAAGAGGTCGGCTCTAATACTGATGCGTCTCTCAGGATGAGTATCGTCTATGAAAACTTGGATTGTGAGGTCCTTCGGGGATCCTCGTTGACTAGGGTCATTTTTTACATTTAGTTCCCATTTTGGCAATCAGCTCATGTTTCTGTAATTTCAATGCAGGGGATCTTTCGATCTGTTTGTACCCGTTCATGTAGCAATTTCTGGAAGATTTTTAACTTCCGTAGATAGTTTTTACTCCTTTTGGAGTTAGTAACTGTTGGAATTGTGTCCAGCAATCTCTGTACTGTCTCTATAACGTAAGAGTATGTCAGTGATCAGACATAAGTCATTTAATACTGGGGGTCATGATGGCTTGCTAGAGTCCGCTCATGATCTATAGGTCTTGGACTTATTGCCTTTATTGTATGATCCCATATGGGTCACACGCTTAAGCTAGCAGGAAATAATGTAGGAACGGCTTAGCAGAAGTACGATAAAAGTGCCAGGCATTTGTCGTACTAAGAGAGAAAGCTTAATGGGTCTGATTAAATCCATGGGATTTAATCAGATTGGCATTTGGGCCCAAAAGCCCAAAAGGGAAAGAGAAGGCTTTTATAAGCTAAAAGCCAAAGCTCTTTCTCCTTAACCCTAGCCTCCCCAGCCGCGCCTCTCTCTCTCTTCTGCGCCCCATCTCCTCGTGGTCTAGCAGCCAGTTTCCGGTGATTGCGTGTGTGAGCCTTTGGAGGATTCATCTCTTGGTGTATCTCCCTGATCTCTGACCTGTTCATCAATTCCGCTGCAACAAACAGGTAAAAGGTGAGATCATAATGTTTCTAAATAAGAACACCTAGATCTGATGCATGTTTAGGTTGATATCAATATGAGAATTGAATCAGGATCAACTGAAACTTCCAACAGTGGTATCAGAGCCATTGGTTCTTAGGTTTCTTGTTTTAGATTCATGTTTAGGTTGTTTAATCTGTTTAGAATTGTTTTTGAATCAATTACTGATAAGATAAAACAGTTAAGAATCAGAATTGAACTCTAAACAAATTGTTTGGATCACAAAACCGAGCTATATGACTCGGGTTTTGTCGATCGGCCAAGGAAGAGATCGACCGGCTTGGCCGGTTGATTATCACGGCCATGAGTTGGACCGGACGGACGGGATCGCGGGTCGGACGGATGGGATGGTCGAATGGATCGGATCGGATCGTATGATCGATCACGATCGATCGTCGCGACGCATCCGATAGCTCGTCTCGATCGCGTCCCGGTCGCGTGCGTCGCGTCCCGATCGCTCGGCGATCGTGGAGCGTCGGTCCGAGCAACTCGTCCGCGTCCCGGCTGCACCGTCCCGATGGCCCGTCCCGGCTGCGTATCGCCTAGATCTCGGATCGGTTGGTTCGCGGCTATGCGGCTGGCCGATGTTTTCTTGGAAAGCAAGCTAGGTCACGACCAACTCGGTTTGGTTCGTGACCAAATCGGTTCGGTTCAGGGTTCGGTTTAAAACTTAATTAAAATTGATTCGTTCTGGTTTAATAAACAGGTTTAATAATTTTATTAAATCTGGTTAAACCGGGATAAGAAATCCAATGTCGAAAGAAATATTGGATTTGGTGCCTAAACCAGGAATTTCTAATTTGATTTGGTTGGACCAAATAAATTGAGAAATTCCGGTTTAGTAAATAACCGGTTGACAATTGTGGTCATCGTAGTAATTAAAACTTGGTTAGACCAGTTTTAATGAACCAGGCCGGTTATGTCAATTAATTGGACAATTGGGTCATGTCTTGGACATGGACCAATTCTTGGGCCTCGGGCCAAGAAGTTAAAACAATTGGGCCAGTTAATTGAGTCTTTCTTCAGATTAATTTAAAATCTATTTTATAAAATTATAAAGTCGTTTTTAAATTAAAGTTTCCGAAATTTTATAATTAGAAAGTTTCTTAAAATAGAAGTTTCTGAATTTGCGGGTTTTGGATTTTAAAGAAATTTCTAAAGTTAGAAAGTTTCCGGTTTTAGAAAGTTTCCAATTTTAGAAAGTTTCCAAAAATAGTAGGTTTCCATAAATAGAAAGTTTCCCGAAATAGTAATCTTCTATTTTGGGAATGATTTTAATAAACCTACGAACCTCAAATAATATCAAGCGTTGGATGTCTTGTCCAGGCTATGTCAGCTGTCAAAGCCCATTCAATTGCATTCATGGCCTTACAGTGTGAGGATGTCTGCTTTTGCGTGGGTAAGACGGTTTGTGATTCATAAATGTCATTGGGAGTCCCAGACATTAATGATTACATGACTGTATAGTCCGGTTTTCTTGACTAGGCCATCGGGAGTCCCGGGCCTTGAGACATCAGAGTGGATTGGGCCTCGGGCCCAGATTCACAACCAAGAGTTATATCACGGATATAATTAGCCGATATAGGGCTTACCGATATAAGCTAAAGTTGGGTGACGGCCAGTGGCCCACTTTAATCTTAGTTATATGTGGATCTTGGAATCATTATATTCTATTGAGGGTAACTTAGGTTATTGAATATAATGCGTGATTAATCATATTATTCTTTAATACGAGATTAGTCATTTTGAACATAATAACTAATAACCTTTTATTTATATATTTCAGATATGACTACTACAAGCACTCAAAACTCATTCTCGATCCGGTCTGTTCTCGAGAAGGAGAAGCTGACTGGAACGAACTTCCTGACATGGTCAAGGAACTTGAGGCTGGTCCTCAAGCAGGAGAAGAAGGATTATGTCCTTCGAGATCCCCTCCCCGAGAGGCCTCTTGCCAATGCTGCCAGGACTCTGCACAATGCTTGGGAAAAGCATTCGTCAGATGAAAATGATGTTTATTGCCTGATGTTGGTGACAATGACTCCTGAGCTGCAAAAACAGTTCGAAAGTGTATTGTCTCCAATCGAGATCATGGCAAGCCTGAAATCGCTTTTTCAGGAGCAGGCTAGGACCGAGAGGTTCCAGACAGTTAAGAACCTCTTGGACTGTAAGTTGGCTGCGAATGCGGCAGTGAGTCCTCATGTCTTGAAGATGATGGGTTATCTCGATCATCTTCAGAAACTCGACTGCCCAATCAGCCAGGAACTTGCCTGCGACATCATTCTGCAGTCTTTACCTGCAAGCTATGATCAGTTCATTCTGAACTTTAACATGCATGGTTTGAGTAAGACACTGCCTGAGCTTCACGGAATGCTCAAGACTGCAGAGCCCAACTTGAAGAAAACCGCCAAGGACCCCAATGTACTTATGGTACAAAAGGGCAAGGGGTTTAAGAAGTCTTCTGCTAAGGATAAGGGAAAGGCCAAGGGTGTCCAAGTCGCGGACAAGGACACGCCAAAGCCCAAGCCCAAGTCCAAGGCTGGGCCTACTGACATGTGCAGGTTCTGCAAAGAACTAGGGCATTGGAGAAGAGATTGTAAGAAATTCCAGGAAGGTCTAAAGGAATTGAAGAAGAAGACTTTCGAGACTTCTTCATCAGGTATTTTTGTTATAGAAGTTAATACAACTACTTCTGATAATACCTCATGGGTCATGGATACTGGTTGTGGGGCTCATATTTGTACTAATATGCAGGCACTCAGCAACAGTAGAAGGCTGAAGCAAGGACAAGTGGAGCTACGAGTTGGGAATGGAGCGAAAGTTTCAGCACTAGCTGTAGGAACATACTTGTTGTCTTTACCTTCGGGATTGATTTTAGAACTGAATAATTGTTATTTTGTACCTGCTATAAGCAGAAATATTATTTCAATTTCTTTGTTGGATTTGGAAGGTTATGATTTTTCAGTTAAGAATAAATTATGTTCCTTCAATCGCAACAATTTGTTCTATGGTTCTGCCCCTCTTACGAATGGGCTTTACATACTCGATCAATCCGCGCCAATTTATAACATTAATACAAAACGGTTTAAACCTAATGAGGAAAACCGAACGTTTCTATGGCATTGTCGTTTAGGGCACATCAGCGAGAAACGCATCAAGAGGCTCCATTCGAATGGACTTCTTGGCTCATTTGACTTTGAGTCATGTGAGAAATGCGAATCCTGCATGATGGGCAAAATGACACGGGCCCCCTTTAATAAACCTAACGAGAGGGCCAGTGACTTATTGGGCCTGATACACACTGATGTGTGTGGCCCAATGTCCACAAATGCAAGAGGAAACTATCAGTACTTCATTACCTTCACTGATGATTTCAGTAGGTATGGATATGTTTATTTAATGAAACATAAGTCTGAATCTTTTGAGAAGTTCAGAGAATTCCAAAATGAAGTACAGAACCAACTTGGCAAAAGCATTAAGGCTCTTCGGTCCGACCGAGGAGGAGAATACTTAAGCCAGGAATTCAGTGATCATCTGAGAGAGTGTGGGATCGTATCCCAACTCACTCCTCCTGGAACACCTCAATGGAATGGTGTGTCTGAGAGGAGAAATCGGACCTTATTGGACATGGTTCGATCTATGATGAGTCACACAGACCTTCCAATATCCCTTTGGGGATATGCTCTGCTAACAGCAGTGTTCACACTAAACAGAGCGCCATCAAAAGCAGTAGCAAAGACACCATATGAATTATGGACTGGAGAAGCTCCAGTGCTGTCTTATCTAAGAATTTGGGGTTGTGAAGCCTATGTTAAGAGATTAATCTCAGATAAGCTTACACCAAAATCTGATAAATGCTACTTCATTGGTTATCCACGGGAAACCAAAGCTTATTACTTCTATCTACGTTCCGAGAACAAGATCTTTGTTGCCCGGGATTGTAACTTTCTTGAGAGGGAGTTTCTCTCTAAGAAAGACAGTGGGAGTAAGGTACTGCTTGAAGAAATTCAAGATGAACAGGATACTGCTCAACCTAATGAGGAAGAGCAGCAGGAGGATCTACAAGAAATTGTAGAGCCTGAACCTGTAGTACCTGAAGTTCGAAGATCCGGGAGGATCCGTCACGAACCCGAGAGATATCAGGGATTCCTCGTGACTGACTGTCATGATCTTTTGATCATTGATGGTGATGAACCATCGAACTTCAATCAAGCCATGATGGGCCCAGATTCCTCTAAGTGGCGCAAGGCCACTGATTCCGAAATGGACTCCATGTCAGTCAACCAAGTATTTTCGTTGGTTGACTTACCCGCTGGTGTAAAAGCCATCGAGTGCAAATGGATCTTCAAGAAGAAGATTGACGTGGATGGAAATGTCCAGATTTATAAAGCCAGGTTGGTGGCAAAAGGTTTCAGACAAGTTCACGGTGTGGACTACGATGAAACCTATTCACCGGTGGCTATGATGAAATCTATTCGGATTCTACTAGCAACTGCAGCTTTTCATGATTATGAAATTTGGCAGATGGACGTGAAAACCGCCTTCCTGAATGGTATTCTGGAAGAGGATGTGTATATGACACAACCTGACGGTTACATAGATCCAAAGAATGCTGGGAAAGCATGCAAGCTTCATAAATCCATTTATGGATTGAAGCAAGCATCGAGGAGCTGGAATCTTCGTTTTGATGAAGCGATCAAGCAATTTGACTTCATCAGAAACGAAGAAGAACAATGCGTGTATAAGAAAACTAGTGGGAGCAAAATCGTTTTTCTTATTCTGTATGTTGATGACATACTGCTTCTCGGAAACGACGTTCCAATGCTGAAGTCTGTAAAGGACTGGCCTGGAAGTTGTTTTTCCATGAAAGACATGGGTGAAGCCGCATACGTTCTTGGAATTAGGATCTATCGGGATAGACCTAAGAGGCTGATAGGCTTGTGTCAAGACTCATACATTGACAAAGTCCTACAAAGATTCAGCATGAAAGATTCCAAGAAGGGCTTCACGCCAATGGTACATGGCACAACGCTAAGCAAGAAGCAGAGCCCTACGTCGGCTGCTGAGCTTGAGCGCATGAAGAATATTCCTTATGCATCTGCAATAGGATCTGTCATGTATGCCATGATCTGTACTCGTCCTGATGTTGCTTACGCATTGAGCATGACGAGTAGATACCAGTCAAATCCAGGTGAAAACCATTGGATTGCCGTAAAGAACATCTTGAAGTATCTAAGACATACTAAGGATAAGTTCTTAGTGTACGGTGGAAGTGATGTGCTTAAAGTCAGTGGATTCACGGACGCAAGTTTCCAGACAGACACAGATGATTTCCGGTCACAGTCCGGTTATATCTTTTGTCTGAATGGCGGTGCAGTAAGTTGGAGAAGCTCCAAGCAAGACACCGTTGCCGATTCCACTACAGAAGCTGAATATATCGCCGCCTCAGAAGCAGCGAAGGAAGCTGTTTGGATACGAAAGTTCATTATGGAACTAGGTGTGATACCAGATGCGGCTGAGCCTATGACACTGTTTTGTGACAACAATGGTGCCATAGCTCAGGCAAAGGAACCAAGATCACACCAGAAATCCAAGCATGTTCAAAGAAGATTTCACTTGATACGTGACATCGTTAATAGAAAGGAAGTCAAGATCAGCCGAGTTCCGACAGATGATAACGTCGCTGATCCGTTGACAAAGCCACTCCCAAGGCCTAAGCTCGAGTTCCTGACTGAAGCTGTAGGCATTAGAAACATTGAAATGTAATCTAAATTTGAGTGGGAGTTTTGTGAGCTTTATTTTAGTTATTTGACATGTTCTTGTAAAACATTATTTATGTTTTAATGAAATCATTATTTCAAGATTATTTTAACTGTGATGAAATAATCGTTCCAAAATGATATGAACCATTTTATAGGTCATCGAAGTAAATGATTTGATCTTGAGTCATCGAAGTCATTTAGCTTGATCATGAGATCCTATATTTGATAAATGTTTTATATCATCATGTCCCTAGTCGAAGGTTGTTGAAACTGGAACACCAACAACCGTGTGAGACTGGATTGGTACGTGACTTATGACAAAGTCTCAGTGTGTCATAGATGCACGGCATCAAAGTCAGTACATAGGTGTATGTTGGGAACATACGACCGGACAAGACCCGCTTATAAGAACTCTTCAGGATATTTATATCTGTGTCATAAGAGATTCTTACTACGACTATAGAGTATAGTCCTTAGACCTGAGTTCGCATGCATGTGACTGCATATGGACTGATGCACTTTGATCATTGTCTAACGCTATCGTTCCGCGATAGCTATAAGGACCTTGTTTGGGTACATCATGAAATAAGTAGTTTACAGTGATGGAACAAGATGGGATTTGTCCCTCCAATATAAATGGAGTGAATATCTCTAGGCCAATCGGAGATTTGAATACTGGAAAACGCATGGCCATGCTCAAACGGACTTTCCCGAGTCGTTTGGATTGTCAGTATCAAATCAGAGTCCGATGAACAAGATTAGGCTTTATAAGGATGACACTAATCTTGCCTTATGACTAATCGAGATATTGAGACGAAAGGGATTATGAATACAGAGATTCCAGTTCAAGTGGGAGATTGTTGGAATTGTGTCCAGCAATCTCTGTACTGTCTCTATAACGTAAGAGTATGTCAGTGATCAGACATAAGTCATACAATACTGGGGGTCATGATGGCTTGCTAGAGTCCGCTCATGATCTATAGGTCTTGGACTTATTGCCTTTATTGTATGATCCCATATGGGTCACACGCTTAAGCTAGCAGGAAATAATGTAGGAACGGCTTAGCAGAAGTACGATAAAAGTGCCAGGCATTTGTCGTACTAAGAGAGAAAGCTTAATGGGTCTGATTAAATCCATGGGATTTAATCAGATTGGCATTTGGGCCCAAAAGCCCAAAAGGGAAAGAGAAGGCTTTTATAAGCTAAAAGCCAAAGCTCTTTCTCCTTAACCCTAGCCTCCCCAGCCGCGCCTCTCTCTCTCTTCTGCGCCCCATCTCCTCGTGGTCTAGCAGCCAGTTTCCGGTGATTGCGTGTGTGAGCCTTTGGAGGATTCATCTCTTGGTGTATCTCCCTGATCTCTGACCTGTTCATCAATTCCGCTGCAACAAACAGGTAAAAGGTGAGATCATAATGTTTCTAAATAAGAACACCTAGATCTGATGCATGTTTAGGTTGATATCAATATGAGAATTGAATCAGGATCAACTGAAACTTCCAACAGTAACTTCATGCACTAGTGATAGGTCGATGGTACGGCCTTCATGTCGTATATCCATGGTCAACCTAGGATGGCGTAATAAGGAGCCAGTCGATCTACTACAACGAACTGTTATTCTGCGGACTCTGCCAGCTATAATCGGCGTAAACACAGAGCCTAACGAGTATATCGTTTCATTGGCGAATCCAAAGAGAGGTGTTCGTCCTTCGACGATCTCGGAGTCATCGAACTCCATCTTCTTAAAAGCGTCGTAGAAAAGAACATCAATTAAGCTTCTCGTGTCAATCATTATTCTAGAAAGTTTGACATCTTCAACTACCAGACAGACGAGTAGAGCGTCGTCATGCGGTTTGTCTAGTCCAAGTGTCTCGCTCTCATGGAATTTTTTGTGATTTGGGCCTTTTACGGGGTTTTTTCCCGTCTATCGGTCTCGGCTCTTCTTTAGAGAGCTTTGATCAAGTTAACTGATTCTCGGCATAGCTTAGAGCCACCAAATATGAAGTCGACTCGTTTAGGGGTATAGCCCTAAACCCCCCCCCCCCCCCATCCCCCCCACAAAATCAAGGGAGGTTAATGCGTGAGCTAAGGTTTTTCTTTGGAGCGGGAGGTGGTGGAACGGCCGGTCCCTTTGGGACGCCGCATAGGCTGAGTTCAATTAGAATGAGTTCCACTCTTTTTCGGGAACCATGGGGAGGGGTCTCGGTTGCTCCCTCCTCCTTGAATCGCTCCCTTTTATTTTGAGATGTCTTTTTAGTGTTCGACTCTTTCGTCGGTTTTGGGTTCTATTTTAGCTCGAGTGTAGCACTCGGCTGTCAAGTGACCTCTTTTCTTGTGACGTTGACAGAACTTGTTTTTGTCGAACTCGAATTTACGCGAGCCTTTTGGGCTCTCCACCGCATTAACGGTTCCAGATTTACGAGAATCTTTTCGACCATTAGCGTTTGTGGGCTTGTTTGGGCTTTCGCCTTTTGGAGCTTTTTGCAAGGATGGCGGTTTCCTATTTGAAGATGGTAAACTCCAAGGCTCGATGTAGAGCATCGTCAAGGGAAACCGGCTCATGGACCGTGAGCTCTTTGCGGAGCTCGGTTATATACCATAGTCCCTGTCTCAATGCATGTAGCGCTACGTCGTCATTTGGATTCGTGATTTTGGATTTGACTTCTTTAAAGCTGTCAATGTACAAATGAAGTGACGCATCGAGTCGTTGAGATACGTTAAACTGGGATGCCTTGGTTTTTTTGACTTCGATGAAAACAGAGGACTGTTTCAGGAAGGCCGTCATGAACTGGTTGAAGTTATCGATAGACTTTTCTTCCATTCCAGCAAACCATTCTAAAGCGGGGCCTGGCAAATTTTATGAAAAGAGTCTACAGAAACAGGATCTCTTTCCTCGTCTATTAAATAGACATGAGACATCGCAAGTCTAAATGCTCTTATGTGAGTTTTTGGGTCCGACTTCCTTGAAAATTATGGGATCTGGGAATTTATTTTTTCCTGTGTCTCGCAATCTAGCGAAAGCGATCCGATCTGTGAAAGGTGTTTGACGCGTTTTTTTTATCATTCGATCGATGTCGGGTGCCGTTCTAGTTTCCATGTGGACTCATGAATTGAGCATTCCCAATGATCGATATATTTCTTGAGCAAATTGTGTTCTTCGGTTGCCAATGGAGTGAACTGTGTTTGCGGTTGGGCCGAAAGTTGGTGTATAGGATAAATCGGATCGATTTGATCGACCGTTGGGATCCATCATGATTGATCAATTCGAGCTATCCGAAACTGGATCGGGTTCGATCCGATGGCAGGTCTTAAGCTTGAATCACAAGCTGGGTCACCGAGCTACCTAAGTCTGAAATCGCTATTATTCGATAAAGGAGGTGGTCCGGGAGGAGTTCCATCTACTAATCCATTGAGATCTGCAGTTAGAGTACTCGATTTGAAAGGGATTGGAGTCGTTGTTGGTGTCAAAGTAGGAAGAAATCCGTTGTTTGACGTGCTAGCGACATGTCCCGATATCCCAGGAGGTGACGCAACCTGACAGAAATCCAGGCGAGTATGGGGTGGAGGACTCAATGGATATATGTTGGTGAACATATGATCGGACATGACCCGCTAATGAGAACTCCACGGGATAGTTATATCAGTGTCATGGGAGGTTCTCATTACGACTATAGAGTATAGTCCTTAGACCTGAGTTCATCATGCTTTCTAGCATATGAATTGGTGCGTTTTGACCTTGTCAAACGTCGTTCCGTAACTGGCGGCTATAACGGCATTGCTTATGCGTATCATGAAGTATGTGTAGAAACAGGTATGGAACAAGATGGGATTTGTCCCTCCTGTATAACGGGAGATAAATATCTCAGGGCCCATCGAAGATTTGATACTGAGAAAATGCATGGCCGTGCTCAAACGAGGTGATTGTCAGTCGTTTGTTTTATCAGTATAGATCAGGAATTCGATGAACATGATGTTGGCTATAATAAGGATGACACAGTCTCTTGCCTTATGCCATATCGAGATATAGAGACGAAGGGATTATAGGAATAGATGATTCCAGTACAAGTGGGAGATTGTTGGGATTATGTCCTGAAATCACATTGTACTCACTCTAGAGATAGTTGTATTGTCGAGATCGGACAATTCATGTGATACTGGGTAATCATAATGTTTTGATAGAAACCGCTTATGACAAATGAGTTGTAACTCATTTCCAGTATCGTGTGAACCTACAGGGTCACACACCTAAGCAAGTTGGACATAGTCCATATGGGATTGATCATTGGCATATGATCTGATCGATGTGTATTGGATATACATCGAATATAAGTTTCAAAGAGGTGTATCGATCGACACCATTGGGTACGTCGGTCGATACAGGACGTGTGTCGATTGACACCACTAAGTGTGTCGGTCGACACAAAGGCGAAACCATGACTGATGTTTCGGTTCACTTTAAGGTCGATATATAAACACATTTTGTACATTCGACCTAGATGATGGCAAGCGCCTAGAGTGTTTTCTCAGAGAGAAAACACAGAAACCTCAAGAAACTGAATTCCCAGGAGATCTGAGCCCCGGTACTAGCATCCCGGCAGATTCCAGCTTGTGTGCGTGTGGACTATCAGTAGAGGCGCAGCATCTGAGGCGCTCCAGAGATCTCGTTTGCCTGACCCTATTCCGCTGCCAGAACAAGGTAAACGCTAGATCTATCCATGATTCAATTAACTAGACCCTAGATCCTAGGCTATCTGGAACTCGCGAGGATTCTGAATACGGTAGAATTGGCTCAAGTTCCATCACCTAACACTTCATGAAATCCCTTGTGAGAAATTCTAAACCTAACTAGGAAACTACTCATACATGATCAATGAAACATAAATCATAGATGAAATAGACTGCATATAAAAAATCAGTAAAGAAGCAAAAGGGGTTCAAAATCTTCTCTATGGCGTCTCAAATCGGTCTCTCCAAAAGCTGTGAAACTAATCTCTTTCAAAAACTCAAAGTAAAATAAAGCATAGCCTAAACAAATGGCTCAAAACATAATAAATAACCTAATCACGAGTTGGGCTTCTCAGATCTGTCTCCCCAAAAGATCTAGAACTAATATCTTTCAAAAACTCAAAGTAAAATAAAGCATAACCTAAACAAGTGGCTAAAAACATAATAAATAACCTGATCACGAGTTGGGTTTTCTGTAAATTGGAAAAACTTATGGGCCAAACTGCAAATCTTCACAGATCTACTAAACGCTCGCGAGAAAGTTTTCATGCACAATGGGTCTCGACCGACACCAAGTGTTGTGTTGATCGACACCATACATGTAATCGGGTTCCTACGTCAACTTTTATCCATCCTTTTCAGCTAATTATCAAAAGCTTCTAAAATCTCCAAATAAGCTCAAAACGTACATGAACTTGTATCATAGTAAAAAACCATGATATATCACAGTACATGAAGCCTTAGTACTTGCCCAAAAGTAAATAACTCTAATGGATTATTCATTTTTTTGGTCAATGTGTTCATTCTTAAACCTGAATTATGAACTATATGTTTTTCAGAACTTTCAAAACTCTTCGAAATAAAAAATATATTTCTAATATGTAAGAACTACAGTTTTATAAAAAGAACTGAGATGAGTTATATTGGTTGCCTACAAAAGGAATGATAACTAAAAATGTCATTAAAAGCTGCTTGATTTTGGGCATGTTATATTCAATGATGGATTTCAATTAAATTCAAATTCAACCACAATCCACTGTTGTTCAACATAACAATCCCAAATTTTTCTTTAATTATAGTATTATTAAAATTGTATTTTTGTAATCTATACTATTAAAACAGAAGACCTTTTTAGAAAATAACCTTTTGTCACGTGTTATATTACGGTTTGTGCCACTGTATTTAATAAGGATTTTTGGGTTTCATTAAGGATATTTTGGAATTATTAGATTTTAGATTATATGTGAGCCACACTAAATATTCTCTAATTAATGATTTTGTTCAAAAATATATTCATAATATCTTTTTATTTTAAATATAAATTCAAAACTAAAAAATATTTTAAAATTAGATTATATTTATGGTAAAAAAAATATTTATATTTCGAGATTAGAAAATATATTTATATTTCGAAGTTAGAGAATATTATATTTATAACAAGTGCCTCTTTTATTTTTAAATTTACTAAAAAATAATATTAATTTCGAATTTAATATTAAAATTATTACAAAATAATTTTAATTATACTTTAATATAAATATTCTGTATTTATAACTTTATCCAAAATATATTTTCACAATTTTCACAATATCTTTTAGTATCTTATTTTGAATTAATATATACATCTAGAATTTTTTGTAAAAATATTTTAACTTCTTAATTTAAGAAAAATAATTACTGAATTCATACTTATTATTAAAATTTATTAAAAATAATTTTAGTTACATTTTATCTATTAAATTAACATAAAATCTTTATATTTAGACCATTACAAAACATAAAACAAATTAAAAAAAGGTTAAACGATTTCAGTTATCTATACTATTAAAAAACATTTTGACTACTAGAAGAAAACATTTTGACTACTAGAAAATAGGTTAAAAATATATTAAATAATTCATATTAGTAATGAAATAACGGGTTGAACTAAGTTAAAATTAATTTAAATAAAAAATAGCCGATTTCAATTATCAATACTATTAAAAACAATTTTTGACTACTAGAAGACAGGTTAAAAATAAATTCATATTCACGTGTTAAAACTATTCTATTTGAAACAAGTAGTTACATATATATAATTAAATCGAAAACTTAGCACATCAAATATAACATCTTATATTACTAAAATTACATTTTATACAAAGATTATTGATTTTAGCAAATTTTTAGCAATGAAATAATGGGCTGAAATAAGTTAAAACTAACTAAAATAAAAAATTATCAAATAAGATATAACTTAAGACGGGTTAAAAATATATCTTAAGACGAGTTAAAAAATTAACCAATTTCAATTATTCATACTATTAAAAATAAATTTTGACTATTAGAAAACATGTTAAAAATATATATTAACTAATTTCAATTGATTTTAGAAATTTTTAAGGTTTTAGCAATGAAATAATGGGTTGAACGAAGTTAAAATTAACTTAAATAATAAAATTATCAAATAAAATACACAAATGTTTTTACAGCGATAAGGTTAGCTAATCATCTACTAGAAATAACAATGAGTCAGAATACTAATATATAATAAAACAATATCAAGCAAAAAAATCTCACATTTAACACTATATCATCATATTTTCATTTAATATATATTGGATTAGATAGTTATTAAATTTACGATAAAAAATATTTAAAAATTTTCTTTTGCGCGGATCAAAATCTAGTATTCTTTAATAGGCCAGTACCCGCTTAAATAAAAGTGAATAATTGGTCCATCGTGGATCTTGGAAGAATCTCTCTGGCTAACGGAGGTTTGTGACTGTAGCAAGAAAGAGGTGGATAGCCAAATCAGTGGATGAAGTTTCACCGGAAGGACTTAACGAACCGACAAGACTATGCACCGAAATGGCAAAGGGGATGCTGATACTGCTTAAAAGATTCGCCGGAGAGGATAAATGAAAACAGATCGATGAATCTACCTAAAATGAGAATAGATTTGAGGAAGGAGGAAAAAATTGGTTGTGGAGATCTAAGGCCGTAGATGGTATTGGGTCAGGTAGATTAAATGAATCCAAAGGTGAAGTCAGAGTCAGAAAAACAAGTGCAAGAGGCAAAACAATTCGGCATGGAGGTTCCAACCAAGGATAGTCATTGCTTGGGAGGTTCAACACCGTTGAGAAGCAAGGATTCATCAGTTAAGCAAAAGGGTCTCGTCGCTAATGTGGGCCAAAGTAATAGTTTTTAGGCATTTTGGTGGTATCCCAACAAGGTCTGCATAAAGATTTCAGGCGGAGCCCTTTTCAAAAAAAAAAGATTTCAGGCGGAGATTTGGAGATATGAACGCAGCTTGATCAAAGTTAAGTAATAAGACAACCGCTCTGATTCACGACCATTGAAGAAAAATTAAATACTCCATCGATCTATTTCCGATATCAATACTATTAAAAAATTAGAGTCAAAAGTAAACTAACATTTGGTTCATGTGTTATTTACAAAGAATGCCATTAGAAATTTAAGCATGTTTTTAATATTCATTAAGGGTAATTACAGAATATAACATTTTCTCTACTATCCAAGTTTCCAAACAAAACAATTACTAAACATATATCCAAACAAACTAAATATAATGGATTCCACTTTCCTAATTAATTATATATGAAACTATTATTAAATCAATTGATTAATATAACTAAATAATTTAAACATCAACTATGTTGGTATATATAAGATAATATTCATTAATTAATATTTTCTTTATTTTTTGTTTCAAATATAAATAATTATTTTTATGGTATAACAAAATCTTATAAAATATTTTAAATTTATTTATTTCGTAAGAAAAATGTTTTTTTTACGATTACATTTTTTACCGGATTGTTCCATTAAATTGCAGAATATTTAAACTATTATAAGAACGGGTTAGAAAATAAATTAACCAATTTCGATTTCTATAAATGAACTTTGCACAAGTTTAACTAATTCCAATTGATATATTTTTAATTTAATAAAAATATTAAAATTATTCAATATTTATATTATTGAAATTTATGATGCGTTCAAGTTATGTTTCATGTTTGAATGCAGTTTTTAACGGGTTGTTCTATCAAATTTTCAAATCATATACCATTATAACACGTGTTGAAAAATAGATTAGCCAATTTCGATTATAAATATTAAAATTTAACTTTCTTCATTGAAAAAAGTTATAAAGTTGAATTAATCAATTTCAATTATACAAAAATTTAAATTGCAAAAATATATTTTCGTGTATAAAAATATTATAAATAAATGCAATAAATATTAAACGTATATCAAATAACTTTCAAAATGTTTGTTTTCATAAGAAAAAAAAAATTATTTCTAAATCGTGATCTTACGATCTAAAACGCGGGTTAAAATGTAAAATACGAAATCATTATTTCTTTATGATATACCATTTTCCAAATAACACATAATTTTTTTAAAAAATGTAAATTATTAACTACTTTTTATAATGTGAGTTTAACAATTATAAACAAAATTATATTGTATAATTAAAAAATCTAAATTACTAATAATAAAATAAATAAAAATTCAAATTTGTAAAGAAAATAAATCCGCGCTTTTTAAACGTGGATCAAAATCTAGTTATTGTATTAAGATTTTAAGTATTCTATTGAAATTCAGTGTTATTTAAAAACCTTGTTCGAAATTACGTTACGTAATATAAACGCGGCTGACCCGCGTCTAACTAGCTAACGGAAAACCATGATAAATTGAGAATATGCAGGGCAAAATTTTTTAGAATTTTTGTGTGTATATATATATATATATTAATTATGCTATAACATAATAACATAAATGTTATGTTGGTACAATGGTCCGTGCAATCAATATTTTCCAATTAAGCAAAGTTTGAATCCATTTTTATGTATATTTAACTGCTTTTAATTTAATTCATTAATAAAAGAGAAAAATAGACATTTCATATTCATCTTTTTATCTTGTCCTCCCAACAAAACCCTATAAATGGCATTCACTTCTTTTTTTCATCACTCTCTTCATTTTTTGGCTTTTCTTTGTATTTGTACCCACAACTCATACATCTACTCAATAAAACTTGATTTTAAGTTAAAATGAACAAAAACTTGATTTTTCTATGTTACCGGAATTTTAACTGAATATGTTCAAATCACGGCGGGGAGAGGCCGACGAGCGATTTTCCGGCAACTAAACGATCTTCGGTGCGGCGTTTTAGAACATAGTTTAAAACTAAATGATTTTAAAGTTTTATGTTAAATCGTTTAAAATGATTTTCAATGTTGCTGAAAAATGAATTCTAATAGAAATTTCAAAATATACTATTAAAAATAAAATTGAAAATAAATCTAAACGTATAATTTCTTTTAAGTGATATAACATTTCAAATCTTTTTATGGCACCTATTATATTGAATGCAGGGTAAGAATTACTTGGAATATATCAAAAGAACAACAATATAAACTGTAGGGAAACTAAGAGCATCCATATTGGTGAGAAACTCAATGGGTTTCTCATCATCTTAAT
The DNA here is from genome assembly GCA_030180135.1 of Orychophragmus violaceus. Classification (NCBI taxonomy): domain Eukaryota; kingdom Viridiplantae; phylum Streptophyta; class Magnoliopsida; order Brassicales; family Brassicaceae; genus Orychophragmus; species Orychophragmus violaceus. The sequence goes on along the minus strand of CM058235.1, from coordinate 64,361,761 downwards.
AATATTATTTTCACATAATTTATTTTGAGAACTCTATCTTAATTTTTTATCTCCATTGGTGAGAAATTCATTAGGTTTCTCACCAATATAATATTAATATTTTAATATAATTTAACATAAATATTTACTTTACAATAACATTTTAATTAATATTTTTAACACATATCAAATTATATCTTAAATAACTAAAATTTATTAATTATTATATATATTTATATCATCTATAATAATAATAATATAATTTAATAAATTATAATAGTTAAAAGTAAAAAATAAAAGTACATAATCTAACTTATACAAAATGGAACTTAATGTATAGATAATTTTATTTTATGATTTATATAATAATAAAAATAAAAAATAATTTGTAAATAATATAATTAAGATTATAGATTAAGGGATGTTTGATTTATATAAAAAGAATATGGGTCACTTGTAACATGACAAATGTCATTTTCTGAAAGAGAGAGGGTTTCTAAGGAGTTCTCATTTGAAAATAGGTTCTAATGTTTTACAATTTAAAAATTATTATTTTATTAGTTTTGATTTATTTTTTAGGAAGGGTTTCTCATAAGAGACTTCCAATGGATATGCTCTAAACACAGTTACAAATCTGAGTAAAGGCTACAAAAGGATATAGAAGCAATGATGGAGACAACTAGCCAATCACAACCAGAAGCGGGAAGCCACATCCCAACAGAACTCGACGATAGTGAGAGAAGACTGTGAAGCATCAAACTCAGATAAAAGAGAGAGCAAGACATGTCGAGAGAGGTCGAAGCTCAAAACAACTAAAATCAAAAGGCTACGAACACTAATCCAACTCCACTGAGCTAAGAGAGAAAGAAAACCATTGCGAAATGGCGGAGCAGCACAAGCAAAAACCTAAAAGATCAAAGGCGAGAGCAATAACCGGAGACACAGAAGACAAAATGTCTAGAATAAAAGAGGCAGCACATGACCGCTGACACTAAGGCAATAACTGCCGCAAGGACCCAAGACGATTCAGAGAGCCACCACTCGAGAGAACCGGAACAGAAAAACCTCTAGTTCTAGCATCCATCCTCGATTGGAGACAACTAGACAAGCGTAGCAACACGAGAATCGGAGACGGAAACCTAAAAGAGAAAAAATGCATAAGTCCATCTTCTCTAAGGCCCCACCCTCCGCAACAAAGAAACAAAACACCACCGTCTGAGAGCACTGGCACATGACCTCCAGAGCAAGTACATACCCTCAGAAGAGACCACCGCCGCTGCCAGCACCACAAAGCACCAGAAGAAAACAAGATTTGCAACGACCCAACTTCTTGCGTAGCCGGGCCCATCACTATAAGAAATATAGATATTAGTAGCGCAATAATTTGATAATTTCATTTCACTAGCGTTTTCATAAACGGTCGGACATGAACAGTTATAATAGCCTCCACCCTCTTACAATAGTGTTAAAACATGTGCTATTATTTATGTACCTATAATATCGTGGTTTTTAGCTGCTATGGTTTATTTTTCTAGCATTTGTTTTGTATTATTTGTATGTTTATTATGACATTTATGTTGTGATGTACACTATTTTATCACGACAAGATTTTAGTGCTTTGGTATATATTTTGTATCATTTTATTGGTTTGTGCTCAATTTTAGAAATCTATAATTTTTTAGTACGTAAAATATAAATTGCAAAAAACATAAATACAAAAAGAAACGTACAAGATAAACCAGAAGTTCAGAAATAATTCAACATCCAACATATTCTACTTACACAAATTATTTAACATAAAGAAACACAAGTTTCATGTCTTAATAATCAAGTTCCTAAACCAAGCCGGATAAACTTAAAAAAAAAAAAAAAAAAACTGAACTTACTAATTTCCAACAGACGATAAACAAGCTTCTTCTAGCCTGCAATCTGAAACCAATGTATTAGGTAATGACAAACTTTATGTGGAAGTAAAACCAAAGAACAAACATTTAATTAACTACAATACTCACCTTAGTCATCTCAAAAGTTGATAACTTTGTCCTCTCGCCAGGCAATAGTTTTACTCAATGCATCTTCCATACACTCGATCTCTGAAGATTGCCTCCAAACAACAACATCTTTTACCTTAACTACATCGACCCATACTCGGAATGCATTCGGGCCCAACGGTACAAAGTGAACAACTTGGTATGGGTTGTTCGATGACCAACGTCCTTCAGCAACAATGCGCTTCTTTCTGGTTACATCCATGAGCTTGCATTTTTATTCTCATAAAACTGAGAAGCTACAAGTAGACCCAGCAACATCGAGCAACAAAAATCAACCAGCTTTCACACAACCAGTATTGTACAGATTTAACAGCAATTCTCAGGCAATCTTGTTAAAACACTAATAGATGTTACCTTAGATTTTCGACGAGGAGATGTAGCTTCAGGTTTCTTTTTAGAAGCCTTTGTAGTTACTTTAGGTTTCTTTACAGGAACTGTTGGTGTTATTGGAGATTTGTCATTCACATGACTTGGAGTTATTGACATTACTAGCGATTTGTGACTCTGAAGACTTGGAGGTGTTGACATTACCAGAGATTTGTCATTCTGAAGACTTGGAGCTGCTGATATAAATGGATCATAAGCATGAGAGTTGGGGTTGAAGACTCAAACACAACTCTATTTGCAGGCCATGCAACAAAACTGTTCATTGAGTCCTCCACATTAGTCATTTCAACAGTAGGCCACCATAGAAATGCTTTTGGGATTACAACCTAATCCACATATACTTTAATTGCATTTGAACCAAGAGGAAGTCCATTACCAGAGACTTAGGTTCTTGAGTCTGCCAACATCCTTCAGCAATGACTTTGATAAGCCCTGGAGAGTGTATTATCGCAAGAAGCTGAGAAATGGAGCAGTTGCTGAGCTGGATGATCAGGCAGTTGGACGAGATGAGCTGGCAATAACTAACACATGAGGTTGTTAGAGTCAGTGAGAGGATGAGAGGAGCTATATAAGCGACAGAAGAGCATTAGAAGAGGGGACGATTTTTCTCTGGGTATTTTCTTTCTGGGATCCGAAGAGTTGTTCTTCTGGATAATTGGGCTCAAGATCGAGATTGTCGACTTGAGATTGTATTCACTTTGATATATCAATAAAATTTACTTCATTGATCTATCAATTGGTGCGGTGAGTTACGAACATGGCGACGATGAGTTCCGACGAAACAGCTCAACAAATCGGCGAAATGGAAGAATCTATTGGGAACGCACATCAGAAAATTGACCAAATGAGTCAACAGCTCGAGTACATGGCGAGTGGAAACAAGCTTCTTTCCGATACATCGGCGAGGTCGGAGAAGCGACTCGATACGGTGGAAGCTACTTTACAAACTTTGGTGAAATCGATCGAATACTTAACGGCGACGATCAATTCTCATCATTCGAAACCTCCAAACTCGCATCATCAGGTATTTCCGAATCATATGGAACAAAATCGGGATGGAGATCAGTTAGGTTATCGGAGTAGTGGTTCGATGACGATGAACCGTGAGAGTTTGCTTAAGAAAGTAGAAATGCCTGTGTTTGATGGGTTGAGTCCTTACTCTTGGATCGCAAGAGCAGAAAGATTCTTCCGAATCGGTCAACACAATATGTTGGCTAGAATGGAGCTGGTTTCTCTGAGTTTGGAATCTGATGCATTGAGTTGGTATAACTATGAGATTGAATATCGTCCGTTTCGGGACTGGCCAGACTTCAAGAAACGAATGTTAGCAAGATTTGCGGATTCATTTGAGGCTACACCAGGGAAAAGATTATTTGGGATTCAACAGACAGGATCTATCGCAGAGTATGTCCGTGAATTTCAAGAACTTGCATCTCAGGTTAAGGTGGAGGAAGAGAATCTGGTGGACATATTTTTCAATGGGCTAAAAAAGGAGTTGAAGGAAGTAATCAAGATAAAAGAGCCTCAAGGTCTTCCAGATCACATTGCAGCTGTGATTAAAATGGAAAACAGTGATTTCTGCAAAATGATTTCGGGAAACAAAGGTCAAGAGAACCGGGTTATGAGGCAGAATAATGGGACCTCGTTTCGTTCAGTCACAGCTAACCAACAACCAAATTGGAAACAGAGATCTACAAGCCCTGATACTGGACATTACCAGGGGAAATCGATGGAAAAAACAAGCCAACAGAAACAACAAACTAATCAAGGACAAAAGAAGTTGAGTGACGCTGAGTATGAGTGGAAAAAGAAGAATGGGATTTGTTTCAAGTGTGATGAAAAATGGTCCAAGACACATGCTTGTAAGAATAAAGAGCTGCAGATAATGGTTGTGGTACATGGTGGAGAAGTAGAGTTGGTTGAGGAGGATTTAATGGATACTTTTGAGGATGAGAATGGTGAAATAACAGAACTGATGGAGTTATCCTTGTATTCCTTCTTAGGGTGGTCTTCTCCGCGAACAACTAAGATGTGGGGAATGATTGGAAAACTAAGAGTGGTGGTGATGATAGATAGTGGGGCAACCCACAATTTCATTTCCCCATTAGTGGCCAAGAAGGCTCAGTTAAAAGTGGTTGAAGACAAGCGAGTGACAGTGTTGGTGGGTACTGGAATATCTGTCAATGGCTCAGGGATGTGTCATGACGTGCCACTACAGATTCAGTCAGTTGATCTAACTGAGGATTTTATTGTTCTGGAGCCGGGTAGTGCAGAGGTCATCTTGGGTATACAATGGTTGAGGACATTGGGTGTTTGTCAAGTAGATTGGGAAGGACAGGAGTTAAGCTTTACTAAACAAGGGAAGAAGTTTACGCTTAAGGGAGATAAGACCTTGCATAATACAGATGTTGGTTTACAGTCTATAACAACTCAGCTGGAGTTGAACGTGGGGGAGGCTGTTAATGAGAATCAATCACAGACACCTGCTTGTGTAGAAGAGATATTACATGAGTTTAACAGAGTGTTTGATGAACCAACAGAGTTACCTCCTTTGCGTGGCCATGAGCACTATATTCGTCTAAACCAGAGTGCTGGACCAATCAAAGTGAGACCCTACAGATATCCCCAAGCGCATATGCAAGCTATGGAAGAGTTAGTGACGCAGATGTTGAAGTCAGGGGTTATCAGACGAAGTCGTAGTCCCTATTCAAGTCCGGTTTTACTTGTGAAGAAGAAAGATGCATCTTACCGGTTTTGTGTGGATTACAGAGCTCTTAACAAAGCCACCATACCTGATAAGTTTCCGATTCCAGTAATAGATCAATTGTTGGATGAACTGAATGGCGCACAAGTTTTCTCAAAGCTGGATTTGAGGTCGGGATATCATCAAATCCGAATGCAGGAACAGGATATTGAAAAGACTGCATTCCGAACGCATGAAGGGCACTACGAATTTGTTGTAATGCCGTTTGGGTTGTCAAACGCTCCTGCCACATTTCAATCATTGATGAATGCTATCTTTAGACCTTTCCTCAGGAGGTTTGTGTTAGTGTTTTTTGATGACATCCTGGTTTATAGTACTTCTTTAGAGGAGCATTGCAGACATTTAACAGAAGTGATGTTGGTGTTGAAGGAACATCAATTGTTTGCAAACCGGAAGAAATGTTTATTTGGTCAGGAAAGGGTGGATTATCTTGGGCACATCATTTCTGCTCAGGGTGTGGCAACAGATCCAGAGAAGACTGCAGCCATATCAAAATGGTCAGCACCAAAGACAGTAAAGGAGCTGCGCAGTTTCTTAGGACTCACTGGATATTACAGGCGTTTTGTTAAGTCTTATGGAGTCATAGCAAGACCATTAACAGACTTACTGAAGAGAGATAGTTTTGAATGGACTGGATTAGCACAGAAGGCTTTTGAACAATTGAAGCAAGCCATGATCTCAGCGCCGGTTTTAGCTCTACCGGACTTTACTGAGACATTTATAGTCGAATCTGACGCATCCGGATATGGTCTTGGAGCTGTGTTAATGCAATCCCAACGCCCTATTGCTTATTTTAGCAAAGGTTTAACTGACAGAGAGCAGCTCAAACCGATTTATGAGAGGGAATTGATGGCAATAGTGATGGCTATTCAGAAATGGAAACACTATTTGATGGGCAGAAGATTCACCGTACACACTGATCAAAAGAGCTTAAAGTTCTTACTGGATCAACGTGACATCTCTATGGACTATCAGAAGTGGTTAACTAAGTTGTTGGCATACGATTTTGAGATAGTCTACAAGATGGGGGTAGAGAATAAAGTTGCTGATGCTTTATCTCGGTGTATGTCTGACCAGAGTTTCAATTACCCAGCCTTGTTATCCGCTCTGACAGTGGCTTCCAATCTCCAGATTCAAGATATATTTGATGAGATCGATGAGGATGAGGAGATACAGAAACAGTTAAAGGAGTTGATTGCAGGCAAGAACGAGAAACCTGGTTACTCTGTACGTAGTGGCAGATTGTTGTATAAAAACAGATTGGTTCTGCCTAAGTCTTCAAAGCACATTCAGTTAATCTTACAAGAGTACCATGATGGCGTTATGGGGGGTCACTCAGGTGTTTTGAAGACTGCGAAGAGGATACAGAAATTGTTTCACTGGTCTAAGTTGAAACAGGATGTGCAGAAATATGTATCGGAATGTCAGGTCTGTCAGACACACAAATACTCTACGTTGAAGCCTGCAGGATTATTACAACCAATTGCTTTGCCTAATCAGATTTGGGAAGGGATCTCTATGGATTTCATAGATGGATTACCAAAGTCTCAAGGGGCAAATGTAATCATGGTGGTGGTTGATAGGCTAAGCAAGTATGGGCATTTTATTGCTCTGAAACACCCGTACACAGCTGCTTCAGTCGCAGACAAGTTCATTAAGGAGATTGTCCGGCTTCATGGGTTTCCCAAGTCTATCAGGTCAGATCGTGACAGAGTATTTCTCAGCAGTTTTTGGCGAGAGAGCTTTCGTTTGGCTGGAACTAAGCTGAAGTTCAGCACTGCCTACCATCCTCAAACGGATGGGCAAACAGAAGTGCTTAATAGATGCTTGGAATCCTATCTCCGATGCTTCACTTCAACACATCCAAAGCAGTGGTCTCAATATTTGGCTTGGGCTGAGTTTTGGTATAACTCTTCTTTCCATACAGCTCTAAAAGCTACTCCATTTCAGATTGTATATGGCAGGGATCCACCAAATTTGTTGAGATTTGAAGAGGGATCAACACAGAATTATGAATTGGAGACCATGCTCAAAGAGAGAGATGCGATGTTGAGTGATATTAAAATACATTTGACAAGAGCTCAAGAGTTGATGAAAAATAATGCGGATAAACACCGCAGAGACTTGCAGTTTGAAGTTGGTTCCAAGGTTTTTCTTAAACTGAGACCTTACAGACAGACAACGGTTACAAAACGATTCTGTCAAAAACTAGCAGCTAAGTATTATGGGCCTTTTCGGGTGCTGGAGAGAATTGGTCCGGTTGCTTATCGTCTGCAGTTACCACAAGATTGTAAGATCCATCCTGTCTTTCATGTGTCGCAACTGAAGCCAGTTTTGGGTCAGGGACAAGTAGTCACTTCTTTACCTGAGACATTATCTGAAGCTGAGGAAATAATGTTAGTCCCTGAACATATTTTAGACTCTCGTTATGACGATACAGGACATTTGGAAGTATTGGTACAGTGGAAAGGCTTACCTCAGTATGAGAAGAGCTGGATGAAGGTGCAGGAGTTTCACCAGCGTTTCCCTTTGTTTGAGCTTGAGGGCAAGCTCAGTCTTACCGAGGGGGGTGTTGATAAGCCCTGGAGAGTGTATTATCGCAAGAAGCTGAGAAATGGAGCAGTTGCTGAGCTGGATGATCAGGCAGTTGGACGAGATGAGCTGGCAATAACTAACACATGAGGTTGTTAGAGTCAGTGAGAGGATGAGAGGAGCTATATAAGCGACAGAAGAGCATTAGAAGAGGGGACGATTTTTCTCTGGGTATTTTCTTTCTGGGATCCGAAGAGTTGTTCTTCTGGATAATTGGGCTCAAGATCGAGATTGTCGACTTGAGATTGTATTCACTTTGATATATCAATAAAATTTACTTCATTGATCTATCAGACTTCAACATTTGTAATTCAATCCATTAATTTGCATTTGTTCCTTGAACTTTTGTTGGGGCTCTGTGGAACAAACGCACAAGTTATAAATTAGTTATAGGTTGAGAAAGACTCAGATAAAGATGCAGACAATCCAAAATAGCCAAACTTAAGAAAATGTAACCTTAGGTGTGATGTCTTCTTGAACGAACCCATGGTGTGGAACAACACAGCTATTGACGGGCCATGCAACCATGTCCCCACCAGCCTCCTTAATAGTAAACATGTTGTGTGTCGGTCTCCAGATGCATCTGGTTTGTTGGCGGATTCAACTAAGACCTTGACAGAGTTTGGGCCTAAGGGAATATCATTCACTAACTCAGTTGCCTTTTATGAAACCAGACGGCCATCATAAACCTTTTCTTCAGAACCAGTCCACTTAACCAAGTAACACTTATGAAGTGCTCTTGCATTTATACTCTACATGAAAGAGACAAATTCAAATCGATTAAGAAACAAAAATCCACATACTTGTAGGTTACTTGTTAAACAATAAGAAACAATATATATGTAGTAGTTTCACTTACCCTATGAATTGAGTTTCACCAATGTCAGGCACATTTCTTTGCTAAATGAAAAAACCAAATGAGGAGTTTTATCTCTTAATAAAACTCATCGATCAAGGGTAAGAGAATGCTAACCTGGTTCTGCATTTTCGAATGACATCCTTTAACTCGTTAACCTTTCGCCGCAACATAACTTTATTTTCTTCCATCATAGCCATACACTTGTTCTTGATTTGGAAACAAGCCAATTTGGTCTTGTTCATGCATCTACCCATTTCCCTCAGTTTACCACAATTTTCAGGTCCAAAAATCTGTGTTTGCGTATTTTCCTTTCAACATATGATGCCTTTTCTGTAAACAGAATTCCAAATTAAAAACAACTTATTGGTTTGAATCACTTAAAACATACATCCAAACTTACAATCTTTTCAGGGGCATTCATGTTCGCTTGCGTGCAATCCTTCCGAGTACGTGACTTTATCCAAATTTTCAGTCTTATCACCTTAGATGGTTATTAGCTTCCTTCTAACAAGTCTTCTCTCAATCTAACCATTCCTATACGACCGCAAGTGTGAGGAATCTGATTCTGCCTTCTCTGCTTGTAGGTATCACTTACAACCTAAATATTGAAAAGAAGGTTAATGTTACTACTAGGTAGTCCAATGAACAATTTACGCCATTCGGTAGGAGGAATATTCTTCGGCAGGAGGTTCATCCTCTCTTTGATTTTCTTAGTGTTCCTAACCTGACTGACCAAACGTGATTTATATGCTCTCCACAAGAATCCCATCTTCTTAAACACAATAGTCTTTTGATAGTCTTCATCAACTTCAAACCATGCCTGCATCAAATTAGCATAAATCAACACCAAGTTAATAATTCAAGACATGTGATTTAAGTTAAAGTGAAATAATTTAAAAGGGAAAGAAGGATCACTGAATAGATTTCCAATAAACAGTTCTGCTTTCTTCAGAAACCTTTCTCCAAATGTTGATTATAACAGGAACATATTCACGTACTAGTGGACCTAAGTATGAAGACAGCTAAACTGACACTGAACCACAAGGTTCACCCATGTTAGTGAAGTTAACAGGTTCTCGAGCATTAGGATCCTTGGAGATGTATTTGATGAGTCAATGTTTTATCATGTCTTAGCATCCTCATTTGCAAGGTTCTCTTGCATTTTGCATTCATTCTTAGGCATTTCGTTAGAAAATCATTCATTTAAGACTTAGTGTATCTATATTAGAGTTTCGCATATTTTGGTCCTTTTGAGTTTTTAGATACTTTGGAGTGTTCTTGAAGCTTGGATTTGATCCATGTACCATGAGGAGAGTTTTGGAAATATTTTGGAGTTTGAATGAAACAATGGGTGCAATGGGGATGAAGGATCAAACTGGTGTTCTTGAAAGATCGAGTCATATGATTCCATTCCCTTGATATTTAGCTTTGGGACTTCAAATAAACGTCATGGGAAGTTGAGTTAGATTTCCAATGGAGATGGTTTCAAGGCATTTGAAGCTATATTGAACGAGTTATTGCTGATTTACTGGACATATCTCAACACAGTTCGCGGCTCAGCTTCGACCAAGATTGGACCAGGCAGATCCTCGGCCAAGTGGCATCGCCTGGGCTGACCGATGCATGATCCTCGCCCAAGACAACATTTTACCGACCAAGATTGGACCAGGCTGGTTAGCTCGGATCCGATCTGGATTGCTCAGATTTCCGGATATGTCGGATCCTCACCCTTTATTGTCGCCGGAGCCTCACTGAGAGGGACGAAGACGTGGTGCGGTGGCATCTTCTGTTCACGGCTTGTTGAGGCGGGTTCGGGTCACGGCTTGTCGAGGCGGTGCAGCGGTGTTGGAAGCGGGTTCGTCGCCGGAGCGGGTTTGTCGAGGCGGGTTCATCGTCGGAGCTTCAGTTAGAGAGACGAAGACGTGGTGCGGTGGAGTCGTGTTACCGGAAAGAGCAGCGCCGGTTGTCTGTGGTGCAGAGGCGGTGTAGAGGCGGTGGTGCAGAGTCCGTGCAGTGGCAGTGGTGCAGATGCGGTGCAGCGGCGATGGTGCAGAGGCGGTGCATCGGCTCTTCTTCTCTCCTCACGATTTCATTGACTCGTGATAGAGCATAGAGTCATCGGTGGCAGAAGCAGATCGACGGAGCCGCTGGGAGAACCAGACGTCGTGCAGAGCTGCCGGGGAACTAGACGGAGTCCGGGTGCAGAGCCGTCGGCGAGCTAGACGAAGCTTCATTGACCATATCAACATCAGATTCTTTTTTTAAAATTTATTTTTATGTCTTGTTTTAATTATTTTATTGTTTAGTTTTATATATTTTATTACGATTATTAATATAAATTGATTATTTTAATTTTATTATTTGTTTTTTTAATTTTTTTAAATATATAGCCACGGTTTATTCCGTGGAAATTCATATCTAAGGCCACAAAATAAATCGTGGACAATTCGTGGCTATATCCACGATTCTTTTCGGTTTCGTCTGAATGAGGACTTTTTCTTTCGGTTCCGTTTTCTGGGTGTGAGTGTTGGGATTATGTCCTGAAATCACATTATACTCACTCTAAAGATAGTTGTATTGTCGAGATCAGACAATTCATGTGATACTGGGTAGTCATAATGTTTTGCTAGAAACCACTTATGACAAATGAGTTGTAACTCATTTCCAGTATCGTGTGAACCTACAGGGTCACACACCTAAGCAAGTTGGACATAGTCCATATGGGATTGATCATTGGCATATGATCTGATCTATGTGTATTGGATGCACATCGAATATAAGTTTCTATGAGACGTATCGATCGACACCATTGGGTGGGTCGGTCGATACAGGAGGTGTGTCGATCGACACCACTAAGTGTGTCGGTCGACACAAAGGCGAAACCGAGACTGATGTTTCGGTTCACTTTAGGTCGATATATAAACGTGTTTTGCACATTCGACCTGATTGATCGAGCGCCGCCCATACTGTTTTTCTCAGAGAGAAAACAGAGAACCTCGAGAAACAAAAGTCCCCAGGGAGATCCGAGCACCGGTACTAGCATCCCGGCGGATTCCAGCTTGTGTGCGTGTGGACTGAACAGTAGAGGCGCAACGATTGGGGCGCTGCAGATCTCGTGTTACCACAAACTTCCGCTGCCTAAAACTCCAGGTAATCACGAGGTGAGATCCATGATTCAATTAACAAGACCCTAGATCCTAGGCTATCGGGAACTCGCGAGAATTCTGAAACTGTAGAATTGGCTCGGATTCCCTACAGTGGTATCAGAGCCTTAGGGTTTTATCATTGAATCACACCTGTTAATCGAATTTGATGATTTAGATTCGCAAACTAGGTTGTTTGAATAAGAACAGGTAAGATCGATTTGATCGATCTGCGAATCTGTGTTTTCGCACTGTGTCGATCGACACAAGGTGGCGAAATCGACAGATTCGGCGGCTAGGGTTTTTCGCGAAGAAAAACCGAAAGATCCTTCTGTGTCGATCGACACAGGTTGTGTATCGGTCGACACAGAACAAATTCGGTTGAGTATCGATCGACACAGGTTAGTGTCGGTCGACACAGACCAAGCGAATGGTTAATCGGTTCATTTAGATTGGACCGGCTATCATGCTTGGTTAAGTCCGAATAGATCGGTTTGAATTGGATGAATCGGTTCAATTGGATTGAACTGATCATCTCAATCAGCATGAACCGATGGGTTAAATCAGTTTGATTGGATAATACGATTCAATTGAATTGGACCGGTTATTCCAATCAGTTGAAACTGGTTTAAACGGTTTAAATTGGATGAATTGGTTCAATTGGATTGAACTAATTATACCAATTAGTATAAACCGATTGGTTAAGATCAGTTTGATCAGATAAGTCGGTTCAATTGGATTGGACCGGTTATCAAAACGATCTTCAGTTTAGGTCTATGTCGACCGTCACACATGGGTTGTGTCGATCGACATGACCGATTCGATGAACCGGGTTAATTGAATTAACTGGTTATCGAAGTCCGGTTATGTTTGGTGGTATCGATCGACAGACATAGTCTGAGTCGATCGATACAGTGCTCGGAATTCTGGTTATTGAACCTTGAATTTGCAGAAACCAAACTAGACTTAAACATTGATCAAAGATTAGCTTCAATATGGTCAACTGTCAAGACTCGTTTCGTTGTGTGATGTTCTGGCCAAGAGCTTGGTGTCCACAATTACGTGAGTAAGGCAGGTAGTAATGTTGATGGATTTGCAGTGCTTAACATCAACAATTACATGACCCAAGAGATTGATTTGCTAAACTTTTGGGTTTAGTTTCCTCAACTAAATATCAAGTGACCTTGATGTCTTTCCCAATATTGTCACTGTCAAGACTTGTTTCATATGTTGGATAGTCTTGGAGTCCTTGGTATCCACTGCTACATGAGTAAGGCAGGTGATCATTGATAGACTTGCAGTGCGACTGTCAATGATCACAAGGCAGAAGAGATTGGTTTACTTGACTGGGCTATCAGAAGTTCTGGGCCCAGAGACATCAGAGTAAATGAGACATGGATTGTATTATCTACGACCAAGAGTTGTACTGAGTACAATTAGCAATGGTTTGCTTACCTAGATTGCTAAACTCTGGGTGATGGCGAGTCGTCCACTCAGGTTTTAATAATGTATGGGTCTTGGATCATCATATTCATAGAGGAAACATTGTTTGAATATAATGCTAGTTTTCTTATTTTGATAAGAATTCTCATCATATACATAACTAAATCTTTGTTTTTCTTGGATTTCAGCTTATGTCTATGACTACTTTCTCGTTGCGATCCGTCCTTGAAAAGGACAAGTTAAATGGATCCAACTTCCTGGATTGGTATTGGAATCTGAGATTCATTCTCAAGCAGGAGAGCAAGGACTATGTCCTTGAAAAGGCTCTTCCAGAAAGGCTTGGGACCAATCGCTCGCATGCAATGTATAATGCTTGGAATAAGCATTATACTGATGTGGTAGATATGCGTAGTCTGATGTTGGCTTCCATGAACTCAGACTTGAAGAGTCAGTATGAGAACATGGAGTCGCCAATAGAGATGATCACCAGCCTGAAACTGAAGTTTCAAGATCTGGCACGAGTTGAGAGATTCCAGATGGTGAAGTCTCTCACTGGGTGCAAGCTACCAGAGGATGCTCCAGTAAATCCTCATGTCATTAAACTGATGGGTTACATTGATAACCTGGGGAAACTGGAATGTCCTGTCAGCTTAGAGTTGGCCACTAACATCATTCTGCAGTCACTGCCGTCAAGCTATGACAAGTTCGTTAAGAACTATATCAAGAAAGGCTTGACGAAGACGTTGACTGAGATGCATGGTATGCTCAAAACAGCAGAGTGTGACATCATAAAGGGTAAAAGATTTGAGGAATCTTGTGTTGGCAAGGGTAGAGGCTGGGCCGTCCAGATTTGGAATCAGGATAAGCCTGTGTCATCTAATAAGCCCAAGTCAGGCCCATCTGGTGTCAGAAAGTGCTTCTACTGTAATGAGTCGGGGCATTGGAAGAGAGAATGCAATAAATTCTTGGAAGATTCACAAGAGATGGAGAAGATGTATGGTACTCCTTCTTCAGGTATTGTGTTATCAATTCAAGTTCTACATAAGTATTGGATACTAGTTGTGGTGCTGATATTTTTTTTTTTTGGAAATATGCAGGACCTAAGCAACAGTAGAACGTTGAAGAAAGGACAAGTGGAACTGCGTGTCTGGATGAAGCAATGGCTGCTGCATGAGCCGTAGAGATCTCCACTTGTAGGAGCCTTTCCTACTTGGTTTTTGAAATTAAGTAATTGCCACCATGTACTTGCTATATGCAAAATGTCTTTCATTTTCTTTTGAGAATGTGGATGTTTTTCATTTGATAAAAGACAAGTTTTGTTCTTTTGATCTTAATGAAATATTTAATGGTAGCACCCCGTTTAGAATGGGTTTTATATCTTAAACCAACATGAGTTAAAATATAACATAAATACCAAACGGTTTAAGTCTGATGACTCGAACTCGACCTTTCTTTGGTATAGTCGTTTAACCACAAAAGTGAAGCAGATTCAGTAAATCCATAGCTTTGGACTCATTTGATTTTAATCATTTGAGATATGAATTCTGTTCACGTGACCAAATGACTAAGGCCCATTTAGCAGAGCTAAAAGTAAATGGGCCAGAGGCTTATTGGGCCTTACACATACTGATGTATGCGGCCCAACAAGCATTATTGCCAAGGGAAATATTCTATACTTCATTACCTTTGATGGCATCAATAAGTATGGATGTGTTCACTTGATGAGACATGAGCTGGAATCCCTTGAGGGAGTTCAAAGATGAAGTGTAGAACCGATTTGACAGAAGTATTGAGATCCTCGATTGAATCGCGGAGGAAAATACTTGAGTCAAGAATTGGGTGATCATCTAACAGAATGAATCGGATCTTATTAGATATGCTCCGATTAAAGGTGAGTCACAGGAATCTTCCATAACGATTTAAGAATACGTTCTGAAATGTCTATGTTTACGCTAAAAAGGTTTCAATCAGAATCAGTGAAAAACACCACATTGGATGTGGACTGGGTGATTTCCAAATTTATTTTTCTGATTAATTGGGATTGCAAGGTTTGTGTAAGACAGTAGTCAATAAACAAACTTGAATCCATATCTGATAAGCTCTACCTCGCTGGTTGTCCTGAGGAAACCAAGGCTTAGTACTTTTGCTATCCAGAACTGTGTCTTTTAAGAAAGGTGATACTTTCAAAAGGAACAGTGGGAGTAAAAGTACACATCGAAGAAATTCGATAAACACAGGAGGCTGCTCAATCTGTTGAGAGAGAGCAGCGGTGAGATCTACAGAGTGCTGTAGGATCTGCAACTGTGGAGCCAGAAATTCGCAGATCCGAAAGGATCCGTCACTAACTCGAGAGTGATTTCTCGTAACCAATTGCCGTGATCTGTTGATCATTGAAAAGTGACGAACATGCGAAATTCAAAGAAGTGGAGGTGAGCCCCAACTCCGAAAAAATGGCTGGGTATGCATGTTAGTTTCACCGATCCATTTCTGGGTTGAAACAAACATCTTGGAGTTGGAATCAACATTCTGATAATGTAGTCAAAAGTTTTGACTTGATCAGAAAGAAGAGAAACCATGCGTTTACAAGAAGACTAGTGGGAGCGTAATGGCAATTCTCACACAGTATGTAGATAACATACTTGAACCTCATGAACGACGTTCCAACGCTAAAGTCTTGTCAAGATTTAGGTCGGAAGTCAAATTTAAACAAAAGACATGGGAATAGCCGAGTGAATTCTTGGAATAAGAATCTATTGACATAGATTAAGTAGACTAATTGGATCGTGTCAAAATCCTTATGTTCATAAGGTATTGGACAGTTCAAATGTGCTTGATTCCAATAATGGCTTAATACCAAAGGTCTTATGGCAATTATCCAAGCGAGATGCAGTGTCTTGGACACTGGCTGAGCTAGTAACGATATTAGCAAGAAGAAGTGTTTTGAACACTGTCTGAACTAGTATAAATGAGTGTGATTACTTATGCTGATGCAATAGAATCCATCATGAATGCCATATCTTGCGCTCGTCTAGATGCAGCTTATGCATAAAGTATGACGAGAAAATACCAATGTACTCCGGTAATAGTCACTGAATAGTTACCAGAAATATCCCAAGTGTTGAGAAACACTAAGGATAGGTTCGTGGTGAACTGATAAAGTGACGAACCAGTTGAAAGTAGTTAGTCGGACAAAGACGATTCCCGGTTCCCACCTGGTTATGTCTCTTTGCCTGAATAGCGGTGCTAACTGTTGGAAAGGCTCCAAGCAGTAGACCGTAGAATAGTGCTTTTATCTGAATGGCGGTGTAGTTTGTTGGAATTGTTCCAAACAAAACACCGCAGTCTCTCCCACAACCTAAGCACGAAATTTATTCTGCTGCTGTAGGTTTAAGATATCTAAAGAGATGATCTTGATTCTAGTGGGAGTTATTTTAGTTATGTTGTAATCTTTACATAGACATGCTATGGTAGTGTTTGTGTAAGTTAAACTGACATCAGTATTATTTAATTATTGGATAATTAAATAATAGTCCCAAAGTATTTTATGATCATCGTATAGGTCATCAAGTTGAGGACTTGATCATGAAACCCTATAAGTGAAAGATGACATAAAATATGATTGTCCCTAGTCGAGGTTATTGAAGTGGGGCACCAATAACCGCGCGAGACTATTATGTGAGGTGACTGTTGGACTAAGTTTCTTGGAGTCAAATGATATGATTATCACAGTCAGTCACATAGATGTATGTTAGTGAACTTATGATTGGACATGACTCGCTTAATGAGAACTCCACAGGATAGTTATATCAGTGTCATGGGAGGTTCTCATTACGACTATAGAGTATAGTCCTTAGACCTGAGTTCATCATGCTTTCTAGCATATGAATTGGTACGTGTTGACCTTGTCAAACGTCGTTCCGTAACTGGCGGCTATAACGGCATTACTTGTGCGTGTCATGAAGTATGTGTAGGAACAGGGATGGAACAAGATGGGATTTGTCCCTCCTGTAATAACGGGAGATAAATATCTCAGGGCCCATCGAAGATTTGATACTGAGAAAATGCATGGCCGTGCTCAAACGAGGTGATTGTCAGTCGTTTGTTTTATCAGTATAAATCAGAAGTTCGATGAACATGATGTTGGCTATAATAAGGATGACACAGTCTCTTGCCTTATGCCATATCGAGATATAGAGACGAAGGGATTGTAGGAATAGATGATTCCAGTACAAGTGGGAGATTGTTGGGATTATGTCCTGAAATCACATTGTACTCACTCTAAAGATAGTTGTATTGTCGAGATCAGACAATTCATGTGATACTGGGTAGTCATAATGTTTTGCTAGAAACCACTTATGACAAATGAGTTGTAACTCATTTCCAGTATCGTGTGAACCTACAGGGTCACACACCTAAGCAAGTTGGACATAGTCCATATGGGATTGATCATTGGCATATGATCTGATCGATGTGTATTGGATGCACATCGAATATAAGTTTCTATGAGACGTATCGATCGACACCATTGGGTGGGTCGGTCGATACAGGAGGTGTGTCGATCGACACCACTAAGTGTGTCGGTCGACACAAAGGCGAAACCGAGACTGATGTTTCGGTTCACTTTAGGTCGATATATAAACGTGTTTTGCACATTCGACCTGATTGATCGAGCGCCGCCCAGACTGTTTTTCTCAGAGAGAAAACAGAGAACCTCGAGAAACAAAAGTCCCCAGGGAGATCCGAGCACCGGTACTAGCATCCCGGCGGATTCCAGCTTGTGTGCGTGTGGACTGAACAGTAGAGGCGCAACGATTGGGGCGCTGCAGATCTCGTGTTACCACAAACTTCCGCTGCCTAAAACTCCAGGTAATCACGAGGTGAGATCCATGATTCAATTAACAAGACCCTAGATCCTAGGCTATCGGGAACTCGCGAGAATTCTGAAACTGTAGAATTGGCTCGGATTCCCTACAGTGAGATGACTAAGACCAGTGTGCTTAGAAGCGTCTGACTGGGTTTCAGAACTAAGTTCGAAGATTGGCGAGACATACTCTTCTTACGAACTTGTGATAATTTAGACCAGTGTGCTCGGAAGCATCTTACTGGGTTTCGAAACTAATTTCAAAGATTGGCGAGACGTACTCTTCTTGCAAACTTGTGATGAGTTTAGACTAGTGTGCTTGGAAGCGTCATACTGGGTTTCTGGATTAAGTCCGAAGATTAGCTAGACGTACTCTTCTTGCAGACTTGTAATGATTTAGACCAGTGTGCTCGGAGCGTCTTACTGGGTTTTGGAGTTTTACTTTTGACTTCAGTACTAGTGCGGGGGTTTCCCGTCTTATATTCCCGCCGTCGGTCGTATACTCAGTAATGACGTCGTTTAGACCAGTGTGCTGAGCAGCATTTACTGGGTTTAGTTTTCCATACTTCGATTTCGGTGTTTTTGTGAGACTTCTTCTCTTACAGTTTTGGTTATCGATAGTAAGCCGATATCCGCAGGACATACCTTTCAAAATATCAAACCAAGTTATACTTGGTTAGGACGTCATTTTACCAGTGTGCTAAGTAGCGTCATATTGGATTTTTGGGGTCTACTATCGACTCTAGTACTGGTGCGGGGGTTTGCTCGACTTATGTTTCCATCATCGATAGTAAACATACCTAGGCGGTATTTAAATTTTATATAGCGCGCTTTTATCCGTTTGTTGGATGTATATAGCCTCAATCCGTATAGGACATGTTGGTTAAGATCCGTAAAGGATATTTGTTTGTCTGTTGTGGCCATCAACAAACAAGATAAAAATTCCTAAAAAAATCATGAAAACGTACTAGACTCGACTAGGTATGACGCTCGACTAGGTATGACGTGATAGTAAACGAATTCGAACTAGTTTGCTAAGCTACGAGATTCATATCCTTATTTCGATTCTAAGATAAGTAGATTAAATAAAAGTGAGAATGAGTTTATATCCTTATTTCGTTGAACTTTCGCGGATACGTTGTGTTTGTGGTTATGATCCGTCATCTTGAGTTTCTAAAAAGGCGTTGAACGAATCGGCTTTGCGATCTGAACGTCATGACGGCTTTCCGAGTAAGTTTTGAAGTTAGTCGGACATATTTTGTTTTCGGTTGAGGGGCGTCTCGCTCGGATGTTCGAGCTGGTTTGCTCGGATTTTCGAACTGACGTGCTTGGATTTCCGAACTGACTTTCTCACAAAGTTCCGAGCTGATCTGCTCGGATTTCCGCTTGTAACAGTGCCACTTGCTGCTGTGTTGCCCGTAGTGACGTTAGTTGTTGTGGTGTTGTCTTCCGTTCTGTTGGTTGCCAACGGGCGATCCGTTCTGTTCCCGTCAGTGGTCATATCTTCGTATCCGTTAATCGGTGGTTTTTAAGTGTAAGAAAATTATATTCCCCTCAGGCGGCGCCAAACTATGAGAGTCGGAACTCACACTGTCAAAACTAATAAAGTTAAACTTTTAGGGAACATAAATCTCAAAAGTAAACACACCGAAATAGGAACCCGGAGGATATTTATTGATAATAGATCGGAAAAGAGATACAAAGAACAAGAAAGGCTTAAAGAAAGTTCTAAGTTCTAAGTCTAGATGCTATGGTTTTTCCAGATGCCTAAGTCGTAGGAAGTCCATCTCCTTATATAGCTGCGGCAAGTCGTCTTTGAGGATCTTCGTCCGCAAGATATTTGGAAATCTTCCTGTTATCGTCTTCTTCCATTTCCGTTAAGATTTACATTTTCAGCTCGGATTTTCCTCTTCTGCTCGGAGATATCCTCTTCTTCCCTTCTTCGAGTTTATCCTCTTCTTTTGGCGATTATGTTTTCGCGGCTTAACCTATTTTCCGAATGGGCCAAAAACGGATGATCCGAGTCCGCTTGAGCGTAGACTTCTTAATTCGGCCCAAAGTCTCGGAAATACAAGTTTCGTGGGTCGGGCCTAAACTCGTATCTGGTATGACTTTATCCGACAATTCTTGTTAAAGGCTAAGAACGTATACATTGGTGTTCCGAAGATGGGTTGCGGCTAGTTGCGCGTCCGGAGAAGAAAATATCAGCAAATGTCCGGATGAATGATCTAAGTGGAATATCCGTTCGGAAAGTTTGAGACGTAAATCCAGCTCAGAAGTTTCCAAGGAATGCATTCAGCTTGGAACTTCCGAAGGAATGGAATGTGCTTGGAAAAGGAGAAAGGACATGTTCCGATCCGAGCTAGTTCAGCTTGGAAAGTCCGAGCTGGTTTAGCTCAGATCCGAGCTGATTCAGGTTGGAAAATCCGAGCTAGTTCAGCTCGGAAAATCCGAGCTGGTTTGGGCTCGGAATTTTTGAGCTGTTTTAGCTCGCATCCGAGCTGTTTCACCTCAGAATTATCTTGTTCGGATGCTTTTCCCTATCCGTGGATTCTGTCGAGTGATTTGTTTGTCCGATTGAACCGTTCGGATGTTTGGATGAATAGTTTGTCTGTTTCGTATGAATTGTTATCCGTTTGAAGCGTTTCGTATAAAATGTTATTCATACGAAATGTCGTTGATACGAAGTGTTTTGTATAAAACGTTAATCGTACGAGGTTCTGTTTATGCGAAGTGTGATGAACTTCTTTGTCCGATTACTTGATCATGCCTTCGGCTATTTTTTTCTTCGAGGGGAATTTTTGTCCCCAACAAACACTACAAATATTACTACAATATACTACAAAATGCTCCATAATAACTATTTTCTAAAGAGTATAGATAAAAGCTAATAACAAGAATAACCAAAAAAAATGGTTAAGATATTATAATATCCAAAAATGGTTAAGATATTATCATAACTTACTTGAACACTAATATTCGAATGTTAAATGCATTTAAACCGACAGCGGATAGGTTAGCACGGAGTGCTCGCCTCAGGCAGTCACCAAGCACACATATCGGGTCGGGACCACCGATATGGATGATAGAGAAATAGTGTTCTTTAGTTAATTATTGTTGTAAAAAAATGCATTTAAACTTTTAAAATCGTGATTTTCATGTAACCTAAACCAATATGCAATGTAAATACACCGACACCATTTAGAACCTAACGTGCATTCTAAACCCACTTCTTTATTTCTTTTCACGTTACCAACATCTAAACCAAAATTGAGTTCTATAGTTCCAACTCCTAAGATTGGTTTCACTAACTTTTCTTCTGACAAGCATTTGAATCAGGATGGCGGATCTGTGTCAAAGTGCTTTATTCTTGGAAGCACCCTTTTATGTGCTTTTTCTGAACGATAAAACCACTGCCCCAAAATCAGCATGCTTCCATCTTTTGTTTGGGTAATATCCTGCCCCCAAAGAAAACAAGTCTATATTTCGATGTAGATGATACAACAAGAATGGGTAAGCATATAAAAAATCTAGCAGCACACCGGTACCTTGATAATGGCAACATTTGGCTTTTGACTTTTGTCTTCTGGAACCAACAACACCGAATCCTCCTGTTCAAGAATGGAATGTCAGAGAGACTATAAACAAATGGTCTCTAAGGCCTCAAACATTTAGTCAACCAGACACTAAACATTCAGGTGCAAAGGTATGCAAGATGTAAAATAAAACTACCAGTCTCTAAGCAATGTGCAGTCGGAAACTGTAATCTTTACAAGATGGACATAAATCTAAACTGCAAAACCGAAAGAGAAACATTCCTCAGACACTTCAATGAGAATCCAGGAATTGAAGACTGGTTTATACAATTTTTTTTTTTAACGACCAGGGCACAAACTGAAAAACAGAGCATATATCGCTAATTCCCTACATCATTTTAGCTTTCTTCACAAACATTAACCATGAAGCCCAATAAACCCAAGATAGATAAATGAAAGACGTAAGAAAAGAGTTAATACATTCTAATAATCTCACATAGACAACATAGATCCTTCAAAACTTAGATTTTTCGATATGTAATAACATCATGCAGATAGAATAAGGTGCACTTGCAAACTTCAGCCACTTCATATTATTATAAAAATTTCATATTATGGCTAAAACATACACATAAAGTGAGATAGAATGTACTAATCCGATACACTTTGAGCAAAGAGCATTCCTATAAAGTGAGAGCTTCTTCGTTGTTCCAAGGTAGGGAAACCTTCATGGGATGAACATCTTCACCACGTCTCTGCCTCCTTCCTTGGCTGCTACCACCTGTTCAGAAACAGAATATTTTCAAATAATCTGAAAGTAAATTCTCGATAGTCATATCAGTTTCAAACCAGAGACAGTAGAGAATGTCCCAAAAGACTCACCTCTCCATACTGATCATGAATATCTCGAGAATATGGGTCATTAAGAACTTCATAAGCATGAGCTAGCTCTTTGAACTGCATCAACAAACATGAATCAAGATCACAATTTACATATACCATTACAAAACCATAGTCAACCGCTCCAAAACAGAACTAAGCAAGAAACTTTTATACCCACAATTGTCAAGAGTAAGAAAGCTTAATCCTTTATAATATATACAACCGAAAACAGAAATCGAGCTTTCCACAATTGTCAAGAGTAAGAAAGCTCAATGGCAAGCTCAACCGCTTTAAATGAAACCGTACATATAAAGACGATAGATCCAAATTCACAGTTCATCAGATTTAATCCTAAACAACAAAAACTAGATCATACCAACTATGAATTCCTTCTATTGGAAATATAAATCGATGACTATAGGAGATTACCAAATATTTAATCTCGATTTCAAGATTAATACCCAATATATGAGATCGTGATACAGAAGGAGTGGAATCTGTATTTCTTACCCTAATTGTTTCTTTTTTTTGGAGACATAGGGGGGTGTATTGAGCTAAACATTTGGAGTGATTTTGGATGTTTTCTTAAAATTCACTGTTATTCAACTAAGGATTTTAAAATGTCTTCTCAAATCCAGTGTTATTGAACATGAGATTTATGTAAAATCACTCAAAATCATTTAAAATCCTCTGTTATTCTAATAACAATTTGTTAAAATCATATCAAATCCACTGTTATTGAAATTTTTTAAGTACTGGGATTTTAACGACTGCAGAGGATTTTTGAAGATTTTAGATGACTTCCTTAGTTAAAAATAAAAAAAATCCAAATCTCATGGTTTTAAATGGTATTGTAAGGTATTTTAAATTAAAATCACAATAACTTCCTTAAAATCAGCAAAAACCATCAAAATCATCTAAAATCTTAATTAAACTCAAATCTCTCCTAATGTTTAGTTCAATACACCCCCATAGAACTAAACATTTGGAGAGATTTAGTTCAATACACCCCCATAAAATCTCTCCTAATCGATTTTTTTTGTTGTGTCATAGTTATAATGCTATGTCGGGAGTCTATTTTTTTATGGGTAATAACTAAAATTGGAATTAAGTTATAGGCCAATATAGTAATTGATTCGTTTCATTTATGAATGCTAATGGGCCCTGAAAGTTATTTGAATCTGATAAACTTCAAAATAAAAAGTTGAGATAAGTAATATGGTTTTGATCATAAATTCGTAATCATCTTTTTATTATAATATATATTAATTTTGATCTATAAACCTAAATAATTTTCATCTTGCATATAAAACCACCATTAGTCGTTGTTTCATATGAATCTACGCGGAAAAAAATACTAAGAAATTCCAAATTATGAATAACTTCAACTTAGCTCTAAAGTATAGAAAACTCTATTTAGTTTCCAGTTTGCATTTATTCACAAACTTTTGCTGGACAATCAGGGTCCGTGTACTTCAAAACTGGAAGATGGGAATTGGAGGATTGTACGAAAATGTCAATCTAATTTTGTTTGATGAAAATGTTAGTCTAATCTTATTTTGTTTTCAACAATGATCTCTCTTCAGAAAATCTTAACTATTTCATCATTATGTCATGTTTAGGATTCTAAAATTCATGCAATGATCCCCAAACTTTTCTGGAAAAATTCTTGGGAAAAATACTTAGTTGAGGATAATAATATAGTCTTCACAAAATTTGAATTCCGTCCTACATAATGTTGTTTGAAAAGAACATCACATACTTTTTGTAATTGTTTTCAAAAATTATACCGTAAGAGCCTTTCCCATACCGGTTCAAAAGTTTTTATTCGATTATGTTGACTACAGTGAGATAATTCGGGAGATTTTTATGAAAATATTTGTGTTGGTAAGTTATTTTTTAACGATTTTTAATACATATTGTAAAGAAAAACGTTTACATTTTTAATTATATATTTTATTATTTTAATCAACAGTAATTCATTTAAATGTACTACATGTTTATTTATATAGAGTTAATTATTTTAATGATTGCTAAAAATTAATTTATTAACACTCTTGATTATTTGACTTTGTAGAAGTGTGGACTTGCAGAAATGTCTTATGTTTCAAGATTTTGTGTAATCTTAAAGATCCTCATGTTGACGTATTGAGAAAAAAACTTCTGAAGAAAAAGGAAAAAGCATAAATGACAAACGATTATAGCTATTTAGGAATAATATTCTGTTTTTATTTCAAACATTTGCAGTTATTTATGACTCTTAGTATTGTATTTTAGTTATCTATTTTTAAAATTTTCATTTATGATTATTATTATTTATATTTAATTTTATTACTATTGATTGCAACATTATTTTTATGTCTATAATTATATCCTACACATAAAATATATATAGAATACCATTTAACATACACATTTAATAAAAAAAAATATTAACGAAAACATAAATAAGAAAAATATAAACTTAATACTTAAATAAAATTATATGGCTAAATATATCCAAAAATAATATATACTATTAAAACCCCAAAAATATCTAGCCGTATATAATTAATAAACTATATAATTTACAATAACTATAAAAAATGTACGTAAATAATTAAAATAAATAGTACAACAAAATCGATAAAAAAATCTCAAAACAAAAAAAAATCGATAAAACAATTTAATAACAACCTAAAAAAATCATTAATTAATATTTCACACTCAACGCGGATCAAAATCTAGTTTTGTTTGACAACCGAATAACACTCTGTTTAATATTTATTATGCATTGGGAAAAAGTTCTAGTAACATGTTAAGCAATCTTTAGAAAACAACTTCATTTTTAAGGTTAATTTTAAGTTTGCAGTTCGACAATACATCTCAAATTTAAAAATCAATTCACATATGTTATTGCATTAAAATGTTCAAAATAGTGTAGTTGATGGCTAAAAATATATCTATTCAACTTTTATCTATACTATTAAAAGAGAAGTACAAAATATAAATTGTCCAGAGTTTTTAAATTATTTACAAACAATGTCATTCCTTTCTTTTGTTGTATTTTTAAATAATAAAGGGTATATCAGTCTTGCACCACAAAAAAAAAGTAAACATGAATAGTTTCCAATTCCTAACCGATTTTAAACCAACAAGTTTATTGAACAACTGACAAAACCGGACAAGACCCTACCCTCCGATTCGTCATCTTCTCCATAGAAACAAAGAGCTTATCGATATCTGTTTGATAATGCTAATATTTGTTGTTATTGCTCCAAACCTATATATAATAATCAATATCGGTTTTTATATGAAACAATAACAATTTTGCTAATTTTTTTCCTTACCTTGACTCATTAACTGGTTTTCCAATAAGTAAGCAACCTATACCAATAAGTTAAAAATTTATTACCTTTTGGATTATTATAATCAATTCATTTCAAAATCGGTTAACTAACAATATATCATATATGGTATAAAAAAAGCATTGTTCGAAGCCGGTTTTCTAAAATCGAAAACTATTAATTCTTTTTATTAACAAACTTAACTAATTTCCTAAAATCAAGTCAATCACAACTGAAACTAAAAATCCATTTATAAAACATACCTAAAACATATATATATATATATATATATATATATATATATATATATATATACCAAAGCTATATCAAGCCAATCATAACAATAAAGATATTTACATTAAATAATATTGTAAGAAGATATCTCTTAACTCTCCAAAACCAATTTGTTACCATAAAACTCGCCAAGTATTAGTTAATATATCTCAGTACTTGAAATGTATCAAGACACAATATTGTTACAATACAAAAGCGGAATAACTAGCATTTCTATTAATAATCAGTCGATAACTGTTAAAAACCGATTCTTTACACAAAATATTACCTAAGATTTGTGATCTATCTTATTTTTCTATTATCTTAACTTGACTAACAAGCATTTATAACCGATTTTGGAAAAATAATCTATTTAGTATCTTCGAAATATATTCGGGACTTGATCACTTCAACTCTATAAATACACTTTCAAACCAACGCTTTGTTCCATTCATTCATCACTTCTACAAAATAATGTCGATTGTGGCTAATAAAAGCACTGGTTTTACTAACATTGCAAATGTTAAGCCTTTCAAACCCAGCTGGTGTCAAGGTGCTTCACTCTTTCTTTCAATACACCACTCAATCTGTAGAAACCTTGGAAATGATTTTAGCAGATGATTCAATAAGTTTTCGACACAAAACAAATTCATAGTTCATCAGTTTATTCATATGTATGTTAATAAAGGCCTATTCTTAGTTCACTCGATTTGTTAAGTAAGCGTGGATTTTTTTAGCAACACTCTATCATAGTTCATTCAAATAAATATAACAGACTTGTGATTAGAATCAAAAGTATGTATCATAACTAATGAATCAACGATAAAATCGAGACTGATGTGAAGATATATAATTTCTTATCTTTTCATATTAATATTTGAGAACCATGGATCAACAGAAAGCCATTTCCTAAAATGCACAAAACAGCAGCTATGTATTATGAAATGTCTTATATTTCATGTTAACACGATAAAAGTATGATAGAAGGTTTTGTAAAGAAGATATAATTTATAAGTGCACTTATATGTACCTCGACATCTTCTGTTGGTTCAAAAAAATTTCAACTTTCATTCCGTACAACGCCCTCTTTTTAACTTCCACCTGTTTTGGCAGTCTCAGCCTTCTTGATCGTAAGCTATAAAAAAGTAGCATCTAACGTGAGCACATGTAATTAGACAACGAGATAAAAGAAAATCTCTCATCAACCCCCTTTCCATTATGTTGTGAATCAGGGATAAACGTTCAAGTCATGTTGAAATTGAGGAAAGGACCTTCAAGTAACTGAAAAAATCAGAAAATTGCAAGTTGCAACAGTAACAGAAAAAAAAAAAATATGAAGAAACTCACAACAGAAGGAGCAGGTATTTTCCCGCTGAACATACTTGCTGCTGATTTCCTTATAAAGGAAGCTTCTGGGTTCTGCATAAATTTTGAAAGGGCATATGTCGAGAATCAATATGACTGCTAAAAAAATAACTACTACATGAACGGATCGAAGACATAAACATATCTCCATATAACATGATGGAATCTAATACTAACTATCTCGAATATCCCATATCCACATTTGGGATGATTTACCCTTCTCCCATCAAAAGGAAAAAAAAATATTTACAGAACTAAATGCAAAAGGACACTGAAGATCTCAATAGGAACGTACCCTTGTGGGTGTGTTCCAAACTGAAGATTGTACTCACTTTTATATGAAACAACATCCAATTAGAACGGGGGAAACCACAAACAAAACTTAATGTTCAACTTAACCGATGTGTGGAATATGAGTCCACAAACCTGAGATTGTGTCAGCTGATTTATCACTTGAGCTTGCAATCATTTCTGAAAGTATCTTTCTTCTAACACCATCAAGTTTTTCCAGCGACCTTTCTAATTTTCTAAAGGTCTCATACCTACAAACTGACATAACCAAAAGAGAATAAAATATATAAGAAATAGGAAAATGTGAAGTACAAGTCATTTATTTGAATATTCTAACATGTGTGCAACGTTAAGGTACAACATAAAACAAAGAGAATAGGTAGCTTATCAGCACAATTTAAAATTAATACCTTCGCTATTGCCACCAAAGCCGAAAATAGTGTTTTTATATTTAATATTTCAAACTATGGGTTTTTATCGTGTTAACAACCAAGGTATATGTTATCTTGCTCCAGGAGCTTCCCACGATAACAGAACCTTCGACTCCAGCATTTGAAGCGATCGTATGAACATGAGTCTGTAAACCCAAATCCGTTAAACAACTTCTTTCTTAAGAATCATCATCAGATTTGTTTAAAAAATTTGCTAACCTTCAAAGCGTTTTGAATGATCTGCACATCAATCTTCTGGTCAAAGTTGGCTGTTGGAAGTTTTCCAACTCTCTCACTGCGTATATAAGAGCCACACCTCCTCCTGCATGTGTTTTAATTTTTTTTTTTTTTGAGAACATCCAACTTTTTAGCTTTTACGTGAAAAGTATTCCTCACTGGAGGAGACATACTTGGCAAATACCCTCTTCAACAACTGCTTTGGTGGCATTCAAATCATATGTTACTTTGTCTTTCTTCTCACCAACTTTAGCTTCACTTGCACCTACAATCTATACCAAAAAGGCCCAAAGTTCATAATAAGACACTTGCAACCCAGACTGCTATGATTTACTACTGAAACATGGACTAACCTTCAAAACTGCAACTCCTCGAGAGGGCTTAGCCAACCTTTCTTGCAGTTTATCTTTGTCATAATCTAAAGCGCTTAGTTCCATTGTTGACCTTAGCTATTAATCTAAAGCAATCACACAAGCAATTAGAATGATAACTATTTCACATCTTCAATTGTTTTTAATTATAAATTAACCTTGCAAACATTTCATACTTTCTTGCACACTAATTCCACCAGCTTAAGTTATCAGGGCACAAAGCTAACAATTACATGCTCACATCTTTCCTCAAACAAGTCTTAATGGTAGAAAGCTAGAAAGGGAAAAATTAAAGCATTAGTTTTTGATTGTTAGATTACTCGACTAAAAGGAGAAACCCCTCGGATAGCTGTCTTGTCACCGGCTCCAACAAGAATAATAGTGTCGTCCCTGGAAACAGTAACCTACAAAGAGCCATAAAAGTTTATGCCTTGATATATAATCCACTTTTATATCAAAATCAAACAACAAGAACAATTGATTACCTCAAATCTACATATCTCCTGTTTTGACTCAATATGAAACGAGTTATACCTCTTCTCTCTGATTTTGATTATTTTCTTAACATCTACTATATACTAGATGACTCTCCCGCACCTTGTGCGGGGTAAATGATTTTGTCGAGTATTGTTTTACTTAATTACAGAGTTAAACACGTATAAATATTAGAAACTATACAATTTGAATTGAAGCGTGATTTTATAGAAAAGTGAAATTAAGAATAATAAATAAGAATCGAGAAACATTAAAATGGAATATTATTGAAAAGAAACACAACAATTATTGAAAATAAGCACCTATTACGGAATTGTTGTGACCATTAGACAAACCATGTATTTCGGAATGTATCATAAACAGCACCATTAATCGTCTTTAGATCCAAATAGCCTAATGGTCCCCTTATTACATCCAATAGAAGGCGTAAGTTCCAATTTTATTTTGCATATATTGGTAAATCACATAAACACGATTTACCTTTTATGCGGGTTTTTATTCATGCCTTTTATGATCCCAAATAAATTTAGTTGTTATTTCTGAATATAGAAAATGTCTTGCTTGAAGATAAACCTGATTGCATTTCATTCATGCTTGAAATTTACCTTCGTTTTGTTGATATTCCAAACCGACATCATCGACGAAAAAAATTTGCGAAGAAAGAAAAACAATAGGCAAAATTTTGGTAAGATAAATTAAACGTCAGGAATTACCCGAAACAAATTTAGATCTGTTTATGAAAACAAAAAACGTTTTAAACCAAAATCAAAATGTATAGAATATGGGAAAAAACATGCTAAAGATTTCAAAAATACATATAAGACAATATTAAAATATATAGTAGTATGATATTCGGGTTTCTTAGACAAATATATAGTAACTTTTATGATCTTTTCACATGATTATTTTGGTTGGAGTGATTTATTGTTGTTAGGATCCATTTTTTAATTAAAATTATTTATGGATGGATACATTTCTAAATTCAGGTAAATAAATAAAAAATTAGTTAGATGAAAATTGTATAAAATTTGAATATTTTATAGATTTATTATTGTTATATAGTTAAGATTTGCTCAATAACCAAGTAAGACACAACAAAATAATAACTAAAATATATATTAAGTGATTGTAAATTTTACCGATCTTAGTGTTGGTAGGTGTATATTTTTTTTTTCAAAATTTCACCCGTTTTAGAATTTTACCCCTTAAGTCTTCATACTCGACTATTCTAATAAATACGCTCACTCAAATAGTTAAATTGATGCAACAACAACATTCGAGAGTTCAACTCTAATCCTAGTGATTCAGAATGAATTATTTTGTCGAGGATTATTAAATTTATTTAGGAGACATACAAGTATTAATATTAGAATTTTGACAAATTTGAATATATCGATACTATAGTTATAGAGATCAGAAGATGTAAGTTACTATAAAATATACTATATTAATGGGTACAATATGTCATTAGTTATCTCCTTAATCTTCATTTGGTCCTTTTATGTAGTAGAATTCTATTATAATTTTATTAACTTTTGGGTATTACTTCTATATTTCAAGTGATAAAAGATTGACGTATATTTTGTAAATGATAGTATAATTTAGAACATTAATTTATCTATAGAAACAGAATTAGTAAAGAATTCTTTGCGGCAAAGTCCATATATTTGTTTGGTAGATTTTTATCAATCAATTTTTACCATTTGATTAATTTTGGTATCTACTAAATATAGAAGAACTAATTGTACGAAACATAAATTTTAACAAAGAAGTTGTAGGAAATACATACAATCCGAAACATACACTTTAGTTCGACTTAAACATGTTTTAAAAGGTAAAACAATATAATTGTATCTATGAGCCATATTTGTTTAATAGTTGTATTTCTTTTCCTTTGGCTCCTTCTTATCCTCTTTCTAGTTCTGGTAAAATATTCATACTCGGAGATCAGAATCCGATCTGATCCGAAAAAGTTGTATCGAATCAAACCTGGAATCGATAAAATGTCTGAATGGCTCTTGGATTCCTATATCTAAAGAACCGACTCCAAGATCCGAGAATCGAATAGATATCCAAAATAAATATCCAAAATATTATTTATATTTAAACTGAAAATAATTTAAATATCTAAATTTACAATTATAAACCGAAGTTATCAATTATTGAAATACCTAAAATGACTGAAGTATCCAAAAATATTTAGTTATATTTGTCAAAATTTAACCAAAACTTTATTCAAATCTAATCAATTTTGTATTATTTTTTTTTCTGGTATCCAAACCAGATCTAAACTCGGATGAAACCGAACCAAATATCTAAAATACTTAAACGGTCTTATAAATCTAAACCCGACAACCCAAAAAAATTGAACCAAACCTGAATGTATACTTGAACGCTCTTGCCATCCTCCTCATCTCCTTCTTCTTCTTTTTCATTCTCCTTCATCTCATTCTCTTTCTTCTCCTTTAAATCCATTCTTTAATTCCGCCTCATAGTTGTTTCAAATATTTTACATGTTTTCACGGAAAACCCATAGAAAAACGCAACGATAAAGCATTAATCATAATCTATCACAATATACAATCATACAATGTAAGATTTTAATTGTATGTTAGTCTAAAATCGAAAAGCTACTTAACATACTAAACATATCCTCGTGTTTAGACGTAGTTTACAATCTTAATGTTTCTTTGTTCTACGTGTCCTCAACTTTCTTAATGAGCAATCGTTTATTAACCACACTATACTAAGCTTTAAGGCTCCAATACTGGCTGAAAAAGAAGAAATTATAATCACTTATGTGGGCCTTACGTCTCTGAGATTTCTTCTTACATTTTCAAAATTCAAATTGTTTATTAGTCTCGATTGTTAATAGATAAGTCATTTTACATTGATTAACTCCCTTATTTTTCTGACCTACTTGGTTTGTTCTATTGAAAAGAATAAATAAAACAAAGGTACCAAACATATCTACCTTTTTACTAATTTCCGTTGACTTAAATAGACATTTGTGTTCATGTTTTCTGTCTCTTTATATTTTCTATGTATCTCTTTCTTCAGATATGGAATGTAAAACAACACAACTTTGTCCATGACCTCCGAGACCATACTAAGGTAAACACAAATTTCATGAAGTATTGGAATAATCATTGTTATTTTTTTAACCACGTCTAAAGATGGATATACTATTTTATTCAGGAAATTTATACAATTAGATGGAGCCCTAATGGACCAGGAAACAATAATCCTAACAAACCGCTAACTCTTGCAAGGTGATAATAAAATGCTTTAAAAATGGAATAACTTTTATAAATAACTCTTGCTAGACTCTTTGTTATTCACAAAGTGTCTCATAATATCAAAGTGCTCTTTTTGTCCAAAAAAAAACTCTTGCTACTGCCTTTTTTGTATGTAACATATCTCTCTCTCTTTGAGTGGAGCAGTGCATCGTTTGACTCAACAGCAAAGCTATGGGATGCAGACCTCGAAAAGATGCTATGTAGTCTCAACGGCCACATGTAATAAAACGTTAACCCTCAAATATGATATGATGATGATATGTGGGTTTAACCATTGGCAACAAAAATCTCGATTGTTAATTAGATAAATTAAATACATATTGTTTAGCTTGGTATAAAACATATCTGCAAATTCATCAAAAACACAAAACAAAATTATAATCATATTAGTTGTAAGAAATAAATACCTATCGTTTGGCTTGTTATGAAAAATAGCTGCAAATTCATAAGAAATCACAAAACAAACCACAAAACAAAATTAGAATCATGTTAATTGTAAAAATGAATATCTGTCGTTTGCCTTGGTATGTTAAATACTTTCAAAATCATCAAAACCATAGAAACAAAATTAGAACAATATTAGTTTGCAAACAAAAGAAATGCTTCGAGATGTGGATGTTATGAGTCTGGTAGATGCTCTATTTATAAGGATCATCATATTTAGGGTTGCACTAAGTTTTCGAAATCTTCTATTAGAAGATTAGTATATTCTTTGTGATATTTTTTTTTCAAATTTGATAATTATTGTCGATACTTATTAGTTGCTAAATTTTAGGTTAGACATTAGTTTGTATTTGAAAAGTAAGAAAATAAAATATGAAATAAATAAAAAACCGTAATCTAAATTTATGGGAAGAAGTTAAGATTACAATTCAAAAGTTTAGGAAACCCCATTTAATATTTTAATTTGATTAATTGTCGAGTTTTGCTTTTTTAAATAAAAACTTTCCTAAACGAATTTATAGTTATTTTTAATGTCAAAAATGCTCTCGACCAATCAAAACATTTCACTAAAGTCATGTCATCAATGACATCATAGTTTTGATTGGTCAAGAATGATCCACATCAGCCGATTCAATAATTCGTCTTCGCAAATAATATATATAGTAAATTATTTGCGAAGTTGAATTATTGAATCGGCTGATGTGGATCATTCTTTACCAATCAAAACTATGATGTCATTGATGACATGGCTTTAGTGAAATGTTTTGATTGGTCGAGAGTTTTTTCCACATTAAAAATAAATCAAAATTTATTTTGGAAAAATTATTTAAAAAAAAATCGACAATTAATCAAATTCAATTAAGTGTGGTTTCCTAAATTTCGAATTGTAATCTTAACTTATTACCTAAATTTTAGATTACAATTAATATTTAATTCATACTATATTTCCTTTTTTTGTCAAATTCAAAATAACACCACACCTAAAATTTAGCAACTAATAACAATCGATAATAATGAGTAAATTTTAAATTATGGCAAATTCAACAGATCATATATAGCAAATTTGAAATGAAACCGAAAAACTTATTGCCTAAAATATTTAATATTCATATGGCATATACC
The DNA here is from genome assembly GCA_030180135.1 of Orychophragmus violaceus. Lineage (NCBI taxonomy): Eukaryota > Viridiplantae > Streptophyta > Magnoliopsida > Brassicales > Brassicaceae > Orychophragmus > Orychophragmus violaceus. The sequence continues at coordinate 64,327,610 of CM058235.1, read as the reverse complement.
AATATTCCACTAGAAAATTGTTAATATTAAACGAAAATCTATAAATGTATTAGGCTAAAATATCTTATAGAATATTTTAATTTTCCAATATAAGATTTTGAAAACTTAGTCCAACCCTAAATTATCTGATCCTTATAAATAGAGCTTCTACCACGCTCATAGAACATCCACATATCTAGATATTTCTTTCTATTCTATCGAAATTAACATGAATCTAATTTTGTTTTGTGGTTTTGATTAATTTGCAGGTTTGTTTTATACCAATACAAACGAAAGGTATTTATTTCTTACAATTAATCGGAGTTTTGATTTTTTTTTTATTGTGCTATTTATGATTTTGCAGGTTTTTTCATACCAAACATTAAAAAAATATTGATTTCTTATCATTATCACCGTTTAAATAAAATATGAATTTTAAAAAAAATATTTTGATACTATGCTCAATAGATAAAATCTGTTTAAATATTTTTGTTTTTGAGAATTGTATTGAGTCCAAAAAATGAAATTAATAGTATTCATACATGTTTTATATTCTATTGAAATTAATATGGTCATAATTTTGTTTTGTTGTTTTGATGAATTTGCAGGTTTGTTTCATATCAGGCCAAACAAAAGGTATTTATTTATTACAATTAATCAGAGTTTTAAACAATAGAGAAATCACAAATGATGGAATATATTCACCTACCCCGAAGACGGTGAATCGTAAGGTTCGTTGTCGGGAATTGAGGTCCTTATATCAAACTTATTCTAACAAAAACATTGACTATATGTTGCTTTTTCTTTAATAACAGCTTATGTATGGAGATCAAGGGGTAGTAAAAACAGAGAAGAATAACTCGCTAGAGATTAAAGAGACAGAACAAGATCATGATGATAAGACCACATGCCAAGAAACTGAAGATGTTTCCTGTGATTTTCATGATCAGGTTAATGTCCTTTATGATGTTTCAGTTTAAAACTTTTGATTTTGTAATACTTTGCTACCATGTATCAATCAATCATGCCTAAAAATCTAAACACAAGGACCAGAGTCTCATGAAGTCCTTTGCAGAAAGTTTCAAAATCCATAAGAACATAATTTGATTATACTTAATAATGTAGGGTCTTATCTGACATAAACATAATTTCTAAAGTCTTCCTCTTTTTCCTTGGATTTTTGTGGAGTTTTCGATTCTGAGAGATACTTCGAGATTCCATTTCGATTTCGTTATTTTCAGAACCAATTCGGTTTGTGCGCTTGCGTTAAATCTTGGTGTGTTACATACTCTGCCTGACCCAAACAATTAGAGAGGACAAAAATAAACATGTTCTTTGTTGTCTGTACTAACTTTTGTTGATTTGAACATCCATGGACAAAAGACAAGAAACCTACCAAAAGAAACTCAAGAATAAATGATTTACCATTATTTGGTCCTACATACAAAAAATTATATTCTGAAATTTTTAATCTCAAAGACATGTCTTCGACATATTCTGAATGTTTTTACAAGAAAAATGGCCAAGTTTGTCTTCACAATATAATTTTCCAAATTCCAGTCATAAGCAGGATGCTTCCTACTTTTTAATTCCATGGCTTATAGTGTCTAGAGTTGTGTATTGGTTCACATCTTATACACGTTTTTTATTTCTCGCAATATCCAAATTTGCAAGTACCAAGTACCCAAAGAATCACTATTGTGAGCGAATTAGTATTATAAATAAATTCCACCTTCAAGTTATGGAATACGTTATACCAAAATTATTAAAAATGAAATCTGAATTATGGAAAAAATTGGACACAGACACAAGGCATTGGACTTATCATCTGATTTTATACTACAATTTCCACAATATAGCGATCAACATTCCAATATTTCTAACGACTCTTATCATATTATATTAGTGTTGTTAATATAGATACTGACAATTATATGTTAATAGCTCCATGCATTATATTTTGCATCAGTAAAGTAACTATCACGTGTAAAATTAAAAACATGAGAGTACCTCATGGCTCAAAACTCGGATTTGATTGGCTCCTCAATGTATGTGTTCTGACACCCAAACCCAATCAAAGGAATTTTATAACTCCTCAATTTTATTAAACGTAAAGGCAAAGATTAGCATTATTTTCTACATTTTTGGTATATTGTCCACATTTTCTTTACTGTAACTGACCATCAATTAACAGAGTTAGGAGTACAACTTAACAAACACCTTCGTAAAAAAAAAGGCAAGCTGAAGCAAGACCAAAGGAAGTTTGTATGGAAAGTCATCAAGTAAGAGGAAGAAAGAAAACCAGAGTACACAAGTAAAAGCAAAACAAAGAAAACAAACCAGCAAAGAACTAACCCATCACAAAAAGAGGAACCAATTAAGATTCAAAAGACTAAACATCATAACCCAACAAGTACCGTAAATCTCACTTATACTTTCTCCTAAAGATATCAAACATCCTTTCACCTTGTGAAGGCGCCAATTCCCTTTTTGAATTTCATATGCTATGACGATTAATAAAAGCCAAAAAAATTAGTTATAGTTAATATAGGATTGCTAAGATGCTCAGACTATACGCTTTATGTTATTAACTATTATTCTACTTTATTCAGCATTACATTATTATTTATTGAGAATTTTGGAAAATTAGTTTAGTTAATATAGGACTGCTAAGATGCACAAACTATCAATTATGAAGTTTTTTATATATATGAAAATATTAATATTAGATATGGTTTTGGTAAATAATTTGTTAGTTTAGATTTTTTTTAGAAATTTAGATTTATTTTATTTTATTAGAGATTGTTTCATATTTATTAGCAGTCTATCATCTATTGTTTTAATTTCATTAATTATTGAATTCTAATTTTAAATGTAAGAAGATGCAGTTTAGTTTGTGATTGAATGATATAGCTAGAAATATGGCTTTATAGTAGAGTACATAAAATTTACACTTACGATTTGTAAAAAAAATAACAAAGATTTATAGTTCTTAACTATAGATTTTAATTGAAAGTCATCCTTTTGTATTTTATATGGATCAAATCAAATTATGTCCGTTTAAAAAGACTCATTACACTTAACTATTTACAAAGAAAATCTTAGGCCCGAGGTAAACTTTTTTCTTGATCATCGATAATATCGAAATAAATAATAGTATAATAAATATTTACCAAAATCAGAAAAATCATCTTCAGAATTTGTTTACCGTACCTTTCCGCTATGCTTAATCTCTTTCGACAAAGACTCAATCTAAGGTATGTAAACCCTAACCTTAACCTTTCACTTTTTTATCCGTAATTAGATTATAGTTTTTTAGCGTTTATGAACAACAAAGAATACATATTTACTATACCATTGAGAAATTTTTGACCATCATTACATCCAAAATGTTCTGAGTTAAAAATTATTAATTACGGATTCTATGGTCGATACTTGAATCATCTGATAAAAATTAGTGACGTCTTTATCATAATATATTAAATAATACGATCATCATTACATCTATACAAAATGTTCAGATCATCCGATCTAGAGCATTGTTTACGGATTGTAAATTTTATTCTCTATTTTTAGTATTTGAATCATCTGATAAAAATCATCTTCAGAGTCTATCATCTATTAAATATAGATAGTAGCTGTTTTAATTTCATAATTTATTGAATTCTAATTTTAAATGTAACTAATGAGGTTTAATTTGCGACTGAATTATAAGTAAAATTGAATGATACAGCGAGAAGTGTGGCTTTATAGTAGATGACATAAAATTTACACATACGATTTGAAAAAAAAAATGAAAGTGGTGATTGGTGGCATGTATTTTTAGTGATGGAGTTTGGAAGTAATAGACGTCGTTTGCGTTTAACAGGTTTCTTAAGTGATTTTCTAAGGCAATCAACATCAAGCCGAACAACATTTTCATGTTGGAGTTACTCTGGAAAAATCCAAGGACTCCTTGGTTAAAGCTCTGCTCAAACAACAACACTCACACTTGATGTTCTTTTAGTTTATATTGTTGTACATTTTATCTCATGTTTAAGTCAAACTTAAGTGTATGTCTTGGATTGTATGTATTTCCTACAACTCATTTGTTAAGATTTGTTTCGTGCAATTGCTTCTTCTATATTTAGTAGATACCAAAATTAATCAAATGATAGAAATTGATTAATAAGAATCTACCAAACAAATATATGGACATGGCCGCAAATAAATTTTCACTAATTCCTTTTGTTTAAATAAATTAATGTTCTAAATAATACTCGCGGTTTACAAAATATATGCCAATTTTTATCACTTGCTTTATGGAAGTAGTTACCAAATGTAAATACAATTATAATAGAATTATACTATATAAAATGAACAAATTGAGATTAAGTAGAAAACTAATGAGATATTCTACCCATTAATATAGTAGATTTTATAGTAACTTACATTTTCTAATTTCTATAATTATAGTATTGGTATATTCAAATTTGTACGGTTTCTAATATTCAGACATGTTTGTCTTCTAGAAAATGTGAAACAGTCCTCAACAAAATCAATTCAAATTTGTACAGTTTATAATATTTATACATATTTTCCTCCTAAAGAAAGTGAAACAATCTTTAACAAAATCATTCACCCCGCACAAAGTGCAGGAGAGTCATCTAGTAACTGATTATATCTTAACCGGTTTGTAAATATGAAGATACGACTGCAGGAGAAATCAGAATACATGATTTCGATTCTGAGATAATCATTACAACGAGATCAGTTCGCGAAAGAAAAAGAAAGAGAATCACCACCGTTTTCTTACCCTAATTTCTATCGGGGGTTTTTTCATTACAGGTAAAAAATATCATTTCTTTTTTTTTGTTACAAATCTTTTATTTGTTGTCGGGTTCTGTTGGAAGAAAAATCATAAATGGGCTAACCATGAGGTCCACTATAGTTTATAATTTTTTGGGTTTTATGGTCCTTAAATATAATTGATAAACTGGATATTATAAATAATCTTTGAAATATCAGTTATTTTATTTTAGTAGTATTGTGATTTTGTAAAATTGTTTCCTATATAAATATATTCTACTTACAAAATATATATATAATATAATATAACATCAATTTTTAAAAATAAACATAAGAAAAAGAAATATAGTAAAAAAAATAATAATATAAACTTAACACTTTGATACAAAGTAAATGGCTAATCATATCCAAAAAATCCTATATATAAAAGATGAAGAGGGGGCTCTCTCAAGCTGTCACGTCAGCCTCCTCTTTATTGGTCCAACTCATTAATTAATTTTTCAAATTATCATTATTCAAATAAATCTAAAATCAACTAATTAAAATCATTTAATTTAAATATAATTATTTAAAATCATTAAAACAAACTAAGAATTTTATATTCAGAAAACATAAATATTTAAAATTATAATATCGATAAAACATCTAAATTAAAAAAGATAAGAAAACAATTATCAAATTAATATCCGTGCTTAGCGCGGATCAAAATCTAGTTTTAACTGATAATAGATGACAAAAAAATGTTTTAACTACTCTATATCAAATCTATTAAAACAGGGGACCATTATAGAAATAATCTTTAGTCTACGTGTTATTTACATAAATATGTTATTGGTATTTAAATATTCATTGAAGACGACATTTTCATATCAATATATAACTAAATAATTCATAAAATCTTTTAATATCTTCCAATATCTTTTTTTCCTATCATAATCAAATCTTATAAAAATCATTTTTTCAAAACTTTAGAAAAAAATAACTGAATTCGTAATTATTATTAAAATATTATTATAAATTAATATGAACGAAATTTTGACTCATAAAAAATAAAAATCATATGATATGTATATATATATATATATGTGTGCATAATTAAGTTATTAAATCAATTGATAAATATAACTATATAAATTAATACATAAATTATTTTTATAAATCAAAACCAAATCAAAGATAATGAATTTTTCATATAATAAAATTGATAAAATTATAGAATGTTATTTCAGAAAATATAAAGTTTTAAATAAAAATATTTGTGCTTAGTTTTTATTTATTTTCAAGTGAAATAGAATATTTGATACAATCTCACATAAAACCCAAATAGAAAGATTAATTGTACAATAAATAAATAACATTATATTGTATAGTTTGGTAAAATAATTTTGATTCAAATATAAAATTGAAAACTTAATTATAAAATCATAGATAAAACCCAGTTAACTAAAATCTAAACTCGGAATACTTCAAAATACTCAAAACAAAAAACAATGAAATCCAAAGAAAAAACAATAAAAAATCAAATATCTAAACCATTATATTTAAAAATTTTAAATCAAAACTAAACCAAATATAATAAATTTCTAATGTTGTAAAACTTATAAAATTGTAACTGTAATCGGAAAAAAGAAAAAGAAAAACTAAATAATCCAAAAGTAAAAAAAAAAAAAACTTTAAAACTCAAATCAAATATCTATAGCATAACATTTAAAAAAAAATTAAAATTTACACAAAACAATAAATTTTTTAAAATATGTAATATAAAATTTAGAATTATAATAAAAAAACATATGCGTACTGCACGGACTAGACACTGGTTTATTCTTTTATTCTGAACTTCTCATTTGCATATGCCTCTCCTAAATAGATTCCTTTCAGATATCCGGATCATTTGCATGCACACATATTTTTTAAATTTATTTCTTCATAGAAACAAATAAAATGTTTTAAGCATCCATCTAATAAGAGTCACAAGTCTCATAGGAAATGTTGTCAAAAAAAAAAGTCTAATAGGAAATAATAAATAAATAAATCGTTGCCGTGGAAGTACAAACGCCACCAAATCATCAACGAGTGTGGATAAAACGTGCTCTCCACCAGCCAATCAAATTACATCAAAATCTCAAAACTCAAATCTCTCCATTTTTAATTTCTGACACCGTTAAAGATTTCCATCTAATTAAAACCCTCTATTTTCAACCCAACTTGTACCAAACCGGTTTGATCCGACCCTTTCAATCTGATTTTTCAATCATATCTCAACGATCTCCTTCTTCCACATCGCACACATCCCTCTCTGTCACTCTGCTAGATTCATTATCTGGGTTTTGTAGACAAAGAGAGGGAAAAGCGAGATTGAAATTGGGTTTCTATGGCGGTTTCGAGTTCCTTCGTTGGTTGCCCAAAGCTTGAGACTATATTGAATCACCACAATCTATCTTCTTCTTCCTCTTCGTCTACTTCGCAGACGCCATTGGGTCTCGTTGGTGTCCGTTCTCTTCCGAGGAACAATAGAACCAGGGGTGGTCTAATCCAGAGAGCGCGTTGCCAGCTTTCTCCGTCTGATTCTGCAAACATCTCGGCTCTCGAACAACTCAAGAACTCTGCAGCTGACAATAAGATTCCTCTCATTTCTGGGTTTGTGTTGACGCTCATGATTCGCTAAGTTTGAATCTTTTGTGGGTCACTTTTACTTCTTAGTATTTGTTATTGATTGATGTTGTAACTCTCTTTCGTGGTTTATCAGGATATACAAAGGAAAGAAGTAGCATTGTGGTGATTGGACTTAGTATTCACACAGCTCCTGTTGAGATGCGTGAGAAGCTTGCTATTCCAGAAGCTGAATGGCCACGAGCTATTGGTGAATTGTACGGTTTGAATCATATCGAAGAGTCTTCTGAATGGATGTCAAAGGTGCCTCCTTTTTTCACTAAGCTTTTAGTGTTCTTCTTGTGGTTGAAGTTGTATGTTTACTTCTGCGTTGTCTTCTTTAGATCGATCATAACACCTGTAGTGTGATTAACATTCAATCTGTATATATATTGTATAAGTGTTTGTTATGGATGTGTTGCAATTTGTAGCAAGTGTTAACATATCCTGTTTCTATTGTCAGACGAGTGGGATCCCAGTTTCAGAGATTTGCCAGCACCGTTTTCTTTTGTACAACAAGGATGCTACGCAGCATATATTCAAAGTTTCAGCTGGTCTTGACTCTCTTGTCCTAGGAGAAGGTCAGATCCTTGCACAGGTGAAACAAGTTGTTAAAGCATGTCAAGGAGTGAATGGCTTTGGGAGGAACATCAGCGGGCTATTTAAACATGCGATAACGGTTGGGAAGCGTGTGAGAACAGAGACAAGCATCGCTGCTGGAGCTGTTTCGGTCAGCTCCGCTGCTGTCGAACTTGCCCTGATGAAGCTTCCGGAATCTTCACATGAATCCGCAAGGATATTGATCATCGGTGCAGGGAAAATGGGAAAGCTTGTGATAAAGCATTTGGTAGCCAAGGGTTGCACAAAAACTGTGGTGGTCAACAGAAGTGAAGAGAGAGTTACAGCCATCCGTGAGGAGATCCCCGGTATTGAGATTTTGTATCGACCTCTTGAGTAGATGCTAGCTTGTGCTGCAGAAGCGGATGTTGTATTTACCAGAACAGCCTCTGAGATGCCATTGTTCTTGAAGGAACACGTAGAGACGCTCCCTGCTGCTTGTCCAGAGATTGGAGGAGTGAGGCTTTTTGTTGACATCTATGTTCCGAGAAATGTCGGGTCTTGTGTCAATGAAGTAGAAACCGCACGGGTTTACAATGTGGATGACCTCAAGGAAGTAGTTGCCGCCAATAAAGAAGACAGGTTGAGGAAAGCGATGGAAGCTCATACCATAATCGTAGAGGAATCAAACCAGTTCGAAGCATGGAGGGATTCACTAGAGACGGTTCCTACGATCAAGAAACTAAGAGATTATGCAGAGAGAATCAGAGTGGCAGAGCTAGAGAAGTGCATGTCCAAAATGGGAGATGACATCAACAAGAAAACGACGAGAGCGGTTGATGATTTAAGCCGAGGTATTGTGAACAGATTCTTACATGGTCCAATGCAGCATTTGAGATGTGACGGGAGTGACAGTAGAATGCTGAGCGAGACCCTAGAGAATATGCATGCTTTGAACAGAATGTACGGTCTCGAAAAGGACATTTTGGAGGAAAAGCTTAAGGCGATGACGGGCCAACAAAAGTAAAAATAAGATAGAAGATGTCCCATATCTTTTGACAGACAAAATTACATCGAACTAGCTTTCCTGCATATATCCTTAAGCTCAGGATCTATATAATTCTTTTTATTTGTCTAAGCGAGCTTTGTTGCATGTTTGTTGCTTCATAGACCCGTGTGTAACGGTATTGATCCGAGTACCGTTACTCATTTGTAATATATAAACTTTGGTTCATGCGGTATAGAGAAATGTTTTTTCTTTTGTTTATTTATTTTTAGTCAAGTTATAGATTTCATCTGCTTATTATGTTAGCTAAGCTATAAACTGTAGGAAACAATACATATCTCTGGTTGTCTTATTTTGTCCACCGGGCCGATTGAGATGTCTTCTGCATCTTGAAAACGAGCCTTCCAATGCCAAACCTTGCCAAATCCGCCAAATTTTTGTACATCTATATGTTTTTTTTAACATTATAACTGAATATATGTTACCATGTGTACTATTTAATCAATCGAAATTAACATGATCTGCAAAAATGCATTAAAAACTTTACCCTATACCACATGTTAGTTTCGATGTACTAAATGTAACACATGGTAATGATATCAAATGATTAGTAATCATAAAATAAACAACTGATCGGGACGACTTGTGACATTTTTTATGCTGGAATCTGTTGAGATGGCCGAGACGTCTATATAAGGCTGAAGGCTTGATCTTATTGATAGAGATATTACAAATATATATACATGTCGACAAAGAATAGGGTTTTAGCTAACTATACAATAATTACACAATAGACCCTTTATCTCTTATACATTACACAAAGATATGTGTTGTGGTAGAGCATATCCTTAACAAGTTTCCTCAAGATGGAGGGGACTTGTCGACTCCAATCTTGCTGCATAGATACTGAAAGGTGGCTTTGGGTAGTGACTTTGTAAGAGCATCAGCCAAGTGATTTTTAGTAGAAACATGTGCCACGCGAAGAATGCTCGCTTGAACTTGTTCCCGAATGAAGTGATAATCCTAGGCCAGAGGTTTCATATGCGAGTGGAAAACCGGGTTTGCACAAAGATATGTTGCACCCACATTGTCACAATATATAACAGGTGTTGCAGGTAGTGTGATGCCAAGTTCAGAAAGAAGAGAACACACTCAACAAACTTCAGATGCCGTGTTGGCTACCGAACGATGCTCCGCTTCGGTGTAGGATCGAGCGACACCACGTTGTTTCTTGGATGTCCATGAGATGGGATTTCTGCTAAGGTAGACAATATAAGCATTCGTGGAGATGAAATCATCTGAGTCGCCAGCTCAGTCAGCATATGAGTAGGCGTGAAGCGTCAAGGGGCTGTTTTTGCGCAGGAGAAGCCCTTGTGTAAGTGTTCCTGCAAGGTAACGGAGAACTCGTTTTTATGCTTGCCAATGGTCCTCTGTAGGGCGATGCATAAACTGAGATAGGCGGTTGACCGCATAGGAGATATATGGGCGTGTGAATGATAAATATTGAAGGCTGCCCACGAGGGCACGAAACTTTTTTGTATCTGATAGCGAGGTACCTGAATGCAAGGAGAGTTTTGGAGAAGATGCCATTGGAGTGGTTACTGGTTTGGCATGTAACATGTTGTGTTGCACAAGAAGATCGTATGTGTATTTGCGTTGCATCAGATGAAGACATGTGGAAGTTCTCGTTGCTTCAATACCCAGAAAATAGTTCAGTGGAGCTGGATCCTTAATGGAAAAACGATTGGAGAGATTGGTGAGGGTTGCCTGAATCAGTTGAGGACAGCTACCAGTGACCAGTATGTCGTCAACATACACCAGTAGGTAGACAAAATGACTTCCCCACCGGAGAATGAATAGCGAGGTGTCTGCTACAGAGTTAGTGAAGCCTGTAGAGATTAAGTAATTTTTAAGCTCAAGATACCAGGCTCTCGTTGCTTGCTTGAGACCGTAGATTGCCTTGTTCAAGCGACACACAAAATGAGGGCGATCTGGATCTACAAAGCCAGGCGGTTCACTCATGTAGACCTCTTCTTCGAGATTTCCTTGTAGGAACGCATTGTTGACATCTAGTTGAAAAATTGGCCAATCTCGATGTACTGCAATACCAAGCACTAGACGAATGGTGGTTGACTTAATGACTGGACTGAATGTCTCTGAGTAATTGATACCTTGCTATTGGTGAAACCCTTTGGCGACCAGCCGTGCTTTGTAGCGATCGATTGAACCATCTGGTAGCTTCTTGAGCTTGAAAACCCATTTGTTGCCCACGATGTTTTGATGCGGTGCTGGAGGAAAAATGTCCCATGAACGATTTCTGAGTTGAACATTATATTATTCAGTCATTCCACCACGCCAATTTGGATCCTTCAATGCTTGAGTGACTGTTCTCGGTTCTGGTGGCCCTGCAACAGACATAGAAAATTTCTTTGCCGGTTTATGTATATTGTTTTTGGCTCTGGTTTTCATTTTGTGGGCATTTTGTGGTGGTTCCTTGGTCTGTGTTTGGTTTGTGGGTAAGGTTGGGAGAATATTTTGTGAGTGGTGGTTTATGGGCACTGAACTGGTTTGGTTATTGGGTGGCTGATTGTTTGGTGACTATGTCTGAGTTGTGGGTTGCAACTCATTCTGAAGTTGATCAGTGGGATCTGTTGGACTAATAGGTAGATGAGCCGTAGGTTGCGGCTCATTTTGTATTGGAGCAGTGGGCTCAGATTGTTGTAGAGAGGAAGAAGAAGATTGTTGAGAAGAAGAAGGCAATACCTGAGATGTCGGCGGTGGATTGATAATCGATGGTGGCTGTGTAACTGTTGTCGTGTAGCACGGTGACTGGTTTTGTGGAAGAACTGTCGTGGGGTTGCACGGTGACTGGTGTTGTGAAAGCATTGAAGCAGGGGCCATCGGGATAATTTGTATCGCAGTGACTGTGGAGTTGGAGGCATGTGAATCGTCTGGTGGCGGAGACGGAGGTGTTGGTGCACTATTGAATGGAAAAACAGATTCATTGAATTGAACGTGTCTCGAGAAATAGATCCGGTGAGTCTTCGGGTCGAGACATATATATGCGCTATGTGTAAGTGAATATCCAAGAATAATACATGGCTGTGAGCGACTGTCAAGCTTGTTAGCTGAGTAGGGAAAACAGAGGCAGCCAAAGACTCGCAACTTGAAGTAGTTTTGATGTTGGTTGAAGAGTCGAGCATACGGTGAGTCTAACGATAGGACTGGTGTGGGAAGGTGATTGATCAAATAGACAGCAGTTGTGAAGGCATACAGCCAATATTGTCGAGGAACAGATGCGTGATTGAGGAGGCTCAGACCAGTCTCGACTATATGCATGTGTTTTCGCTCGGCTAAGACATTGTGTTCAGGCGTGTGTGGCGGTGAGGTTAGGTGAGAGATGCCATGAGAGGACAGAAAATCTTTGAGAGCCATGAATTCACCTCCATTGTCTGAGAAGAGAGTATCAAACCTTTCTCGAAATCTGTTCTCAACGAGTGCCTTGAACTTGATGAATGTTTCCTGAACATGTGATTTGGCTTTGAGTGGATACAGCCACGTATATCTGGTGAAGTGGTCAACAATTACTAGATAGTATTTGCAATTGTCAACCGATATAAGAGGAGAGGTCCAGACGTCAGTAAACATGTATTCAAGTGGGCGGGTTGAACGAATGGTGGACTGGGAAAAGGGTAATTTGTGGGTTTTTTTATCATGCAGTCATTGCACAGCATGGGTTTTGACAGGGATTTAGATATTGGAAGTGAGAAGCGGGATATAGCTGTTTGAAGAATAGAGTTGGACGGATGACCAAGGCGTGAATGCCAATGGTTGATAAATGTTTTTGGGTTAGTGGAGGTGACAAAGGCTGTAGGTGAAGAGGCGGCCGAATGAACTGGCCATTCATAGAGTTCTCCGCTGGTGTGTCCTTGGAGCAAACGAACTCCTGTGTGGAGATCTTTCACTTGGAAGTGTGAAGGAAAGAACTCGACAGAAAGATTGGCATTGCAAAGTCGATACACCGATATGAGGTTTTTATGGATGTTTGTCACACATAGAACCTTGTTGAGGGTGAGACTGCGAGGAGATGAGGGCGTGACAGTGGTGCAGGTGTGGGAGATCTTGAGACCTGAGCCATCACCAATGATAACTTGTTCACTGCCCTTGTAAAGCTGTTGATGCATCAAGTTTTTTGGATCTGATGTTATGTGGTGTGTAGCACCACTATCCAAGAGCCAGTTGTTGGCTGAGTGTTGAGGCTGAAAAGTAAGATGAGCCTGAGATTTCCATGGTTGTGGTGAGAAACCAGGAGGTAGAGTGTTAACGGAGAATTGTTACAGGTTTTGCTGCAGTCGACTGTGTAACACATCAGTTCGATTGTGTAACACGGGAGTTTGTCTGTTTGGTGAGATTACACCATTGGCAGTGACTGAAAGTTGAGGTTGTCGCAGAGTATAGGTTGTTGACAGAGAGGTTGATGGCTGCTGTGGAAATCGGCGTTGTTCCATTGAAGACGGATGTGTTTGACGAAGAAGGAAGTAAAAAAGGAAAGAAAAAAAAATAAGTCTTAGGAACAAAGGCTCTGATACCATATAAGGCTGAAGGTTTGATCTTATTGATAGAGAGATTACAATATATATACATGTCGACAGAGAATAGAGTTTTAGCTAACTATACAATAATTACACAATAGACCCTTTATCTCTTATATATTACACAAAGATCTGTGTTGTGGTAGAGCATATCCTTAACAGTGTATACTTAGACTTGAAGAAGCGCTGAAGAAGATATATAGATGACGAGTTGAGGTGCGGAGGAAAGCCTACTCAATCTGAACATTTTCGATCTGAACCAAATTTCTTTTCAAATAACTACATGAACTATCAAATTCAACCGAAATGGTGTTAGTAAATCGTGTTCAGTCAAATGCCTCATGTCCAATTTCTATTGAGTTGGATGCCAAATGTTTAGTTTCTACTCACTTGGATACCACATGTCAAACAATTTTTTTTGGCAAACTGATAAACTCAGTACTTTTTTTTTAACGCAAATCTATTATTTATTTATTTTTATTTTTTTGGTCAAAGCAAATCTATTATTTTATTTTAATAAATTAGTAACCTCAACTTTCAGTATTCTCGTTTGTTTTTTTGTCAACACTGCATTGCAATTAGCCAAATGGCTCACGAAGAAATAGTTACAGGAGGCTCATTAAGAGAAAATGACAAAATTAAGCAAACAACAAAACGTGGCACTGAAAATGACACGCGTCGGATGCTGAAACCCACCGGCATGCACTCCGAAAAGACGCCGAGGAAGCATGAACCCAAGTCGCTGACTCTCACATGAAGCCCACCTACCGATCTTCAACCGCCGGAAGAGATGCTGAAAACTCTGGTTCTTCGACTCCACCAACACCATGGAAGCTCCAACGCCGGTCAGACTCATGAGCTGACCATACCCACCGTGATGCTCGTCCTCTGCAAGCCGGTAGAAGCGAGAGGAGATATAACTCCACACGAATCAGAGGCGCTACAATACCTGCACATAAGAGATTCAGCTAGAGAGAGACGGCAAGAGAAGATCGCAACCTCCGGAGGAACCGTAAAACAAAGCGGACCATATGTCCATATAGATGTTCGTGGCCAAACTGAGTAAAACAATCCAGCGAGACACTGGAATATAAACACTACATCTGATCAAAATCGGAGTGATGAAACAAACAAGAACCCAAAGAGAAATCCCAACAAAAGAAGCTAGATCGATGGGATTTTATTAACCGATTGAAAAATTGGACGTGAACCCAATTGAATCGGTAAGAACACAACACACACAAAAGTATGAACACTCGATCTAACAGATCGAGAATTGAGAAGAGCCTCTCTCTCTCTGAAATGTATGAAGGAGAGAAGAGAGAGAGAAGTCCTATTGTATTCTCGTTTGTTTCTCTTACCTTTTTTGTCAACATCCAATTTATTTATCTTACTTGTTATTCAATAAAAATGATTTTCGACTATTTTCCTACAAAGTGTATCCTCTTTTTCTTCAATAGTTTATCGTTTATAAGACGGAATTTTCTTATCGAGCTAGCGGGATTGTTACTGCTAATCTTATTGAGTTCGAGTTGCATTAAAACATTACACAATATCAACCCTATAAACTAAGAATGCTGCAAAAATTGGTAACTATGATTCACAAAATAATTATTAAATTTTATATTAATATGATGAACACATCCATAAAAGATTTCGCCTCAATTGTTTCTTTCGAGTCTAAATTAAAGCATGTGTTTAATAATTGGTTTGTTTATAAAGAATAAGTGGCAAGAGATCATCTCTCCTCTAATTGTTTGGACTGTATATATTGTTTATATTCTCATCTCTTATTCGATTCCACATTTTGGGGTATGGATTTTGGTTAACACCAGTTAGTGCAATTGGTTTAAACTCTGAAAATTGTAAAATGTTTTTGATTTTAAGTTAACGCATTTAACCTCCCCTCAAATATTAATTACTAAAATCTAAAAAAGTCAAAAAAGATAATTCTACATCATATATGCAAAGTGGCTTTCTAACAAATAATACATGTTATCACCAATAAATTAATATTTATCTTGTAGCCTGAATAAGCATTAGCTAAATAATAATTAATAGAAATATGCATGAATTTTATTTTGTTTATTAAATGCATGAATCATTTAATATTTAACATATTTAGCAAAGTTAGCCAGCAAAGTGACAACTATTCATATGTACCTTTTCACTACTATATAAAATTTTGAACTACTAGAAACAAAAAATAGTACACATAAGCCATACAAAGAAGAAAATCATTTACAATCGTCATGCCGAAGAAAAAGTTAAACCTAACTTACATTTACGATGACACGGAAAGGGAAGCAGCTTTCAAGCTCATGAAGGAATAGTTGATGGAGAAACTCTATGAGCTCCAGGTTCTTTGCGACATTGATGCATGTGCGGTCATCTACAATCAATCCAACTCAAATCCAGATGTATGGTCATCTGTGGTGAAAAACATATTAGAGAAGTTTGATATGTTGACAGATAAGGACAAGACATATAGTTTTGTGAGCCATGAAGAATTTCTTACTCAGGAAATCCAAAAAGCCAAGAAGAACAATCAAGAACTAAGTGAGGAAAACAAGAAGACATTCATGAGGGAGCTCATGTTCGGGTGTCTTAGTGGGAACCTGGAAGATTTGAGTTTGAACGATAATGATCGTCCTGACTTGTGTAAATTCATTGATCAATATGTCAAAAATCTCCTTCATCATAAAAATCTTGCCTTAAACAATCAACATTTGAAATCGGCCAGCCTTCTTCAACGGCACCAACCGATATGGGTGAAGCATGTTCCTCTTCCTCTATTAACCCTTCAACCCTTAATAATTCTGTTGCAAGTGTTCCTAAACAAGTATCAACCAAGAAAATATGTTCGGGTTATGGATCAGGTTGTGAATAACATCAAGATATTCTTTTAACCATAATCAATATCATACACAATTTGATGATTCTCTTAGGATGACATTTACAATCTGAGTCAAAATCAAAACCTGTAACAAGGATTCGTGGAAGAAATGATAAAATTGGTGAGCAAACAGGTTTTCCTTGGATGGAAGACAACCACCGTTTCTAAAGCATCTCCGTCGACTTAGACGCCATTGCAAGAATGTTATGTTTTCTTTGTGTTAAAAAAATTATTAAATTTTATATTATTATGATGAACACATCTATAAAATATTTTGCCTTAATTGTTTCTTTGGAGTCTAAATTAAAGCATATGTTTACTAATTGGTTTGTTGACAAATGATAAGTGGCAAGAGATCATCTCCCGCTGATGGTTTGGACTGTATATATTGCTTATATTCTCATCTCTGATTCGACTCCACATTCTGGGATATAGATTTTGGCTAACACCAGTTGGCAAATTGGTTTAAACTATGAAAATTGTAAAACGTTTTGATTTTAAGTTAACGCATTTAACCCCAAAAAATATTAATTACTAAAATCTAAAAAAGCCATAAAAAAAATTCTACATCATATATGCAAAGTGGCTTTTTAAAAAATAACACATGTTATCACCAATAAATTAATATTTATCTTGTAACTTGAATAATCATTAGCTAATTAATAATTAATAAAAATATGCATGAATTTGATTTTTTTTTTAAATGCATGAATCATTTGATACGTAACATATTTAGCAAAGTTAGCCAGCAAAGTGACAATTATTCATATGTACCCTTTCACTACTATATAAAAATTTGAACTACCATAAACACAACATAGTACACATAAGCCATACAAAGAAGAAAATCATTTAAAATCGTCATGCCGAAAAAAAGTTAGACCTAACTTACATTTCCGATGGCACGGAAAGGGAAGAAGCTTCAAGCTCATGAAGGAAGAGTTGATGGAGAAACTCTATGAGCTCCAGGTTCTTTGCGACATTGATGCGTATGCGGTCATCTACAACCATTCCAACTCAAATTCAGATATATGGCCGTCAAACTCTGTGATGAAAAACATATTAGAGAAGTTTGATATGTTGAAAGATAAGGAGAAGATATATATAGATCCGTGCGCCATGAAGAATTTCTCACTCAGGAAATCCAGAAAGCAAAGAAGAACAATCAAGAACTGAGTGAGGAAAACAAGGAGACATTCATGAGGGAGCTCATGTTCGGGTGTCTTAGTGGGAACATAGGAAATTTGAGTTTGAACGATGATGATCGTCCTGACTTGTGTAAATTCATTGATCAATATGTCAAAAATCTCCTTCATCATAAAAACCTTGTCTTAAACAATCCACATTTTGAAATCGGCCAGCCTTCCTCAACGGCACCAACCGATATGGGTGAAGCAGGTTCCTATTCCTCTACTAACCCTTCAACCCTTAATAATTTTGTTGCAAGTGTTCCCCAAACAAGTAGCAACCAAGAAGAATATATTCTGGTTATTGATTCGGTTAGTGCTTGTGATTAACATCCAAATATTTTCTTAACCATAATCAATATCATACACAATCTGATGATTCTCTCAGGATGACATTTACAATTTGAGTCAAAATCAAAACCTGGAACAAGGATTCATGGAAGAAATGATAAAAATTGGTGAGCAAACAGGTTTTCCTTGGATGGAAGACAACCACCATTTCTAAAGCATCTTCGTCGACTCAGACGCTATTGCAAGAATGTTATGTTTTCTTTGTGTTAAAATAATTATTGAATTTTATATTATTATGATGAACACATCCATAAAAGATTTCGCCTTAATTGTTTCTTTCGAGTCTAAACTAAAGCATATGTTTACTAATTGTTTTGTTTACAAATGATAAGTGGCAAGAGATCATCTCTCCGCTGATGGTTTGGATTGTATATATTGCTTATATTCTCATCTCTGATTCGACTCCACATTCTGGGGAATGGATTTTGGTTAACACTAGTTGGTGCAATTGGTTTAAACTCTGAAAATTGTAAAACGTTTGATTTTAAGTTAACGCATTTAATCCCCAAAAAAATATTAATTACTAAAATCTAAAAAAAACCATAAAAGATGATTCTACATCATATATGCAAAGTATCTTTTTGACAAATAACACATGTTATCACCAATAAATGAATATTTATCTTGTAGCCTGAATAAGCATTAGCTAATTAATAATTAATAGAAATATGCATGAATTTGATTTTATTTTTTAAATGCATGAATCATTTGATACTTAACATATTTAGCAAAGTTAGCCAGCAAAGTGACAACTATTCATATGTATCCTTTCACTACTATATAAAAATTTGAACTACCAGAAACAAAACATAATATACATAAGCCATACAAAGAAAAAAATCATTTACAATCGTCATGCCGAAGATGAAGTTAGACCTAACTTACATTTCTGATGTCACGGAAAGGGAAGCGGCTTTCAAGCTCATGAAGGAAGAGTTGATGGAGAAACTCTATGAACTCCAGGTTCTTTGCGACATTAATGCGTGTGCGATCATCTACAATCAATCCAACTCAAATCCAGATGTATGGCCGTCAAACTCTGTGGTGAAAAACATATTAGAGAAGTTTGATATGTTGACATATAAGGAGAAGACATGTAGATCTGTGAGCCATGAAGAATTTCTCACTCAGGAAATCCAAAAAGCGAAGAAGAACAATCAAGAACTGAGTGAGGAAAACAAGGAGACATTCATGAGGGAGCTCATGTTCGGGTATCTTAGTGGGAACATGGGAGATTTGAGTTTGAACGATAATGATCATCATGAATTGTGTAAATTCATTGATCAATATGTCAAAAATCTCCTTCATCATAAAAACCTTGTCTTAAACAATCCACATTTTGAAATCGGCCAGCCTTCCTCAAAGGCAACAACCGATATGTGTGAAGCAGGTTCCTCTTCCTCTATTAACCCTTCAACCCTTAATAAATTTTTTGCAAGTGCTCCCCAAACAAGTAGCAACCAACAAGAATATATTCCGGTTATGGATCAGGTTAGTGCTTGTGATTAACATC
Organism: Orychophragmus violaceus; assembly: GCA_030180135.1. Lineage (NCBI taxonomy): Eukaryota > Viridiplantae > Streptophyta > Magnoliopsida > Brassicales > Brassicaceae > Orychophragmus > Orychophragmus violaceus. The sequence continues at coordinate 64,308,091 of CM058235.1, read as the reverse complement.
CAAATATTTTCTTAACCATAATCAATATCATACACAATCTGTTGATTCTCTCAGGATGACATTTACAATCTGAGTCAAAATCAATACCTGGAACAAGGATTCGTGGAAGAAATGATAAAAATTGGTGAGCAAACAGGTTTTCCTTGGATGGAAGACATCCACCGTTTCTAAAGCACCTCCGTCGACTCAGACGCCATTGCATGAATGTTATGTTTTCTTTGTGTTAAAATAATATTAAAATTTATATTATTATGATGAACACATCTATAAAAGATTTCTACTTAATTTTTTATTTCGAGTCTAAATTAAAGCATATGTTTACTAATTGGTTTGTTTACAAATGATAACTGGCAAGAGATCATCTCCCGCTGATGGTTTGGACTGTATATATTTCTTATATTCTCATCTCTAATTCGACTCCACATTCTGGGGTATGCATTTTGGTTAATACCAGTTGGTGCAACTGGTTTAAACTCTGAAAATTGTAAAACATTCTGATATTAAGTTAACGCATTTAACCCCAAAAAAATATTAATTACTAAAATCTAAAAAAAAACCATAAAAAATCATTCTCCATCATATATGCAAAGTGGCTTTTTAAAAAATAACACATGTTATCACCAATAAATTAATATTTATCTTGTAGCCTGAATAAGCATTACCTAATTAATAATTAATAGAAATATGCATGAATTTTATTTTGTTTTTTAAATGCATGAATCATTTGATACTTAACATATTTAGCAAAGTTAGACAGCAAAGCGGCAACTATTCATATGTACCCTTTCACTACTATATAAAAATTTGAACTACCATAAACAAAACATAGTACACACACTACAAGAAAAAGCTCTATTCTTAGCACACGAAAAACGCCATCGTATGTATATGATGGCGTTTGTGATAATGCTATGTCTGCCCCAGCTATAATAGGTAGGCCAGATATGATAGCGTTTTTGTACGTGCTATAATAATTTACATATATTATAGCATTGTTTGTTCATGCTATTATTTGGTTATCTTATCATAGCTTTCGTTTTGTTTGCCATTGAAATACATGTTATAGCTTTGTTTCAATGCCCTAATAGCTTTTTTTTATTTATCATAATATTATTATAATAATTGACAATTATAATTATTTTATATTTTATAATATATTTTTCTGTTTTATATTTGTACAAAAAGAAATAGATTTAATATTTTAAACTTTCATTAATAAATCAAAATGTCTTACACAAACATTTTAAAATCAAAAACTAAGGCAAAAAACAAAGCTCCTCTTAGCGTAGAGAGCATTTTCTTGTGACTTCTCCATCATTGACACAATGATCCATAGCCCAACTTGAGCGGTAAAGTCCCTCGAACTTAGCTGCAGCTATATCTTCATGTTTACTCAACAAGACCAACGTAACAACAAATCAAACTCTGAAGAGTCACTCATCATTACTCAAGAACCATAGACAATAAAAAGATCACCAAACGTGTTACTCTTCGTTGTAGAGACCTGAGAGATCAAAAAGAGAATACACATTACAGATTTGTCTAATGAACCGATAGTTTTTTTTAAGTAATGTGAGACAGCTTAAGCTTACCGGGTTGCGAGGAAGCCGCAGCAGGAAGAGCCGAGATTCTAACAGCTGCAAAAGAAGAAAATAAACGAGTGCAAGTAAGCATAAGAGAGATGACAATGTCAGAGAAGCTGAATACAATTAAAACCACACACTTTTTTACTATCTGTCAGGTAGAGGCTGGGGATTGAGAAGAAAAGGCCATGGGGATGGAATGTTGTCATTGAGAACAGAAGTGAAGCTTATTCTCGTGTATTGCAACTAATCACATGTTAACATCACTAACATATGACACAGATTCAGCCACACTGCCACACAATAGTAAAAAATGATAGTCATCAAGTAATACTCTATAAGAAAAGATGAAGGACATGGGCGTGAGGATTGCAATACCCTCAAATGTGACGACCGCCTCCTCAACTCCAGCACCAACATCAGCCATTATCAAGATATTTCCATGGAAAAACCTGAGACAAGATATTATCAACAACATCAGCGTTATTAGGGTCAAATGCATCAGTCATGCACCACTCATAGGCAGCGAAACATTGCCCGGGCTTTAACACCCTGAAGATCTCTTTGTAGCATCCATACTGTTGTTTAGATCATAATGATGAACCATAAAGGCAGGGAAGAAAAACGAACAAATAGCTGTTTGGAATTTGACATACTGCATCAGGTGCGTGGCAGGTTGCCTCTATAGCATAAACTCCATCAAAACTGTTTTCAGGGAATGGCATCTTCATGAAGTCACCCTGCAAGGTTAACAAATTATAATCATGTTGCCCGTTACAAGGTGTTTGTTTCCCGGGATTAACAACAGTAATCACAAGAAGTGTGAATTTAACTGACCTTGACAAAGTTACATGTCTTGTCGACACCTGCAAGTCGGTTCAGTTCCTGAGGAGAAGAGGATTGCCAATATGAATTAGTGTAAGAGGACACCAAGGAAAAAAAGACAAGAAATCAGATGATAAAGTCATATAATTCACATTCCTATATGAGCCAAACTCAAATTCAAAGAGGGGAAAAAACACTTCTAAGGAACGAAATGCATCATCTTTCACAGATATAGATATGTTACATTGCCTCTGGTGATCTGGTATTCGTTATTGTTGATCCCCGTAACAGATGAATTGCTGCAGCAGAGCAAACACAAACATTATAAACTAGAATATTTTCCTAACCATAACATCTAGAGAATAATTGTGTGCTTTTGGTATGTGTACCTGAATCGTGCAATTTCTCTCAGCGGTCCACCAATTCCACATCCTACATCCAGTACCTGTTGAGAAATATAAAGGAAATGAATATCTGATGGAGAAGGGTAGCGCTCAACTAAGGTTATCAAACCTTTTGTCCTGGTTTGACGCCAAGCTGAAGAGCAAGAAAGTGCTCGTGACGTTTGATACTCTCTTGAAGTGATTCTCCTTTCCATCTGCAAACGCAAAAGTAATGCTAATTAATTAAATATAACTAGACTAGTATCAGTGCAAGAAATAAAACTTGAAAGTAGAAAAGGTCTAGAATATACCGCTCAGGTGAGCTAGAGCTGCAGCTAAAGTCTCCTAAGTCACACTCCAGAGACCTCACTGTTCTCTTTTGGCTGCTGCTGTGCATGAGAATGGCTGAGCCTTCTTTCCCTGCATGACTAATACGACCAGAACGGTGCACAAAAGTCTACGGGTCATTAGGAAGTTCATAGTGGATAACCTGTAACAAAATCTTGTTCATATTAGACACCAAATAACAAACAGGTTGGTATGAGGCAACATTCTCAGGAAAGTTAGACACACGTTCTACTATCCATCTACAGATCAAGAAAAAACAGAAACCAATAAGATTAATTCAACTTTTAAACACAAAAATCCAAAGGCCAAAGTTTCATAATTTCAGCCATTAACAATGTCGATGTGGTCATCATCCACTGAAAAAGTTTGGGGTTTAGGTCTGGTACACAGAAAGTTGTCAAAATCGTCAAACACCCATTAGAAAAAAAAACCTATTACGAAATCTACAAGGGGAAGAATGAAATTGAAACAGAAAAAGAAAGGTCTTACAATTTCCGGTCATTGTCGACCTCAAACTCACCAGCATCAATCTCGTTCATAGTCAGAATCAGTCTCAGTCACGGATTCAGAATCTGAATCGGAGGGTCGTTTTGCATCTGAAGCGTCGTATGTGGTTTTGCCTGGAAAATGATTGTGACAGTAGAAGACAAATGATATTTGAGGGGAAGTTTTGGTTCGTGTTCTTCAACGGCGAGATTAATGGGTGGCTCACAACATTTTTGGATCTTCGATGATTAGGTCTGAGATGTGTAGGTCTGAGAATTTTTTTTAGTAAATTACTGGACTAGAGGGAAAATAAAAAAGTCATGGCGCTTAAATGAAAATTTTAGGCAAGTGTACCGCCAATATAATTTTGGGACTAAAATTCACTTAAATGTTGGCGGATTGGGCTAATTTTATTTCCCGCTTATTAAAACAATATCCTAGCATTCTATCAATGCTATTAAAAGTTAATTTTTTTAGAAATTGTCTACAATAGCAGTTTGGAAAACCGTGCTATTGTATTATGCTATCAATAAAGATAATTTTTGTAGTGACATAAGCCATACAAAGAAGAAAATCATTTAAAATCCCCATACCGAAGAAAAATTAGACCTAACTTACAGTTTCGATAGCACGTAAAGGGAAGCAGTTTTTAAGCTCAGGATGGAAGAGTTGATGGAGAAACTCTTTTAGCTCCAGGTTCTTTGTGACATTGATGCTTGTGCGGTCATCTACAATCAATCCAACTCAAATCCAGATGTATGGCCATCAAACTCTGTGGTGAAAAACATATTAGAGAAGTTTGATATGTTGACAGATAAGGAGACGACATGTAGATCTGTGAGCCTTGAAGAATTTCTCACGCAGGAAATCCAAAAAGCCAAGAAGAACAATCAAGAAATGAGTGAGGAAAACAAGGAGACATTCAAGAGGGAGCTCATGTTCGGGTGTCTTAGTGGGAACATAGGAGATTTGAGTTTGAACGATAATGATCGTTCTGATTTGTGTAAATTTATTGATCAATATGTCAAAAATCTCCTTCATCATAAAACCTTGTCTTAAACAATCCACATTTTGAAATCGGCCAGCCTTCCTCAACGGCACCAACCGATATGGGTGAAGCAGGTTCCTCTTCCTCTACTAACCTTTCAACCCTTAATAATTATGTTGCAAGTGTTCCCCAAACAAGTAGTAACCAAGAAGAATATATTCCGGTTATGGATCAGGTTAGTGCTTGTGATTAACATCCAGATATTTTTAAACCATAATCAATATCATACACAATCTGATGATTCTCTCAGGATGACATTTACAATATGAGTCAAAATCAAACCTGGAACAAGGATTCGTGGAAGAAATGATAAAAATTGGTGAGCAACATGTTTTCCTTGTATGGAAGACAACCATCGTTTCTAAAGCATCTCATCGACTCAGACGCCATTGCCAGAATGTTATGTTTTCTCTGTGTTAAATGATTTTCAGTGATAAATCTTTGATTTGATATTTCTTGTCTTTTTATTTCATCAAGATTGAGTCTTCAAATTACTGTTTCTCTATCATTTGAGGAAAAATTAATGGTCAATCATGAGTTTTGATTCAGAGCCTAAATTCCTTTGGTCTTTATCTTTTAAACATGATATTTTTTATTTTATTTTTTTTCAAGGATTTTCATTAGTAAAAAAATTGATATCAAAAGAAGCAAATTGCAACTAGATAGCCAAAGTTAAAAAAAAGGGGAGGGGGAGATTTCCAGCCCTAACTGAATAAGATACAAAGCCATTGCCCTAAGGCGGGTCAAACCAGCAACTAGAGAGGAGAGGCCCAAAACATTGAACCTAAAAGGGTCACATGGCTGAACACTGAGTCCGAATAGTCGAGATGATCTGATGGAAGACTTTGGCCGGTGATTATGTGAGACCTTGATGATACTTGTTACTTCTCTCAAGCCAAAAATAATAACTGGCTGCTTGCCATACCTGCCACAATTCCAGCTTTGATTGAGTATTCCTTTGTATCTGAAGCAGCCATTGAATAAGGAGTAACCATTGAATTGGAGCATTCATAAAAATCTTACTTATGATCAATTACCAAACTTCTCTTGAGAAAACACAATCAAAGAAAAAGTGATTCCTGCTATCATCTAACTGTCCACAAAGAAGGAATTGTATTTCAACATCACAATTCCAAGAGATTACACGATCCAAATTTGGGTTCCTGTTTACGACAACCAGCCATGTTGTAAGAGAATTGTATTCCAAACCATATTTGAAGATTGGTTGTCCATGGCGATGATCATTCTCTATCGAACTCGATAGCGTAGAGATGAAAGCTAATAGTTGAATTTGCTTGTCGGATCGAGCATCAAGAAGAGTCCAATTGCGTCCTCTCCTCCTCCTCGACAGTGTAGAAGATAGGTATATCTATGCCAATGAAGTGGTAAAGCAGGGAAGTCCATGGATCAAGACAAAAGAAAGTCGAATTCCCGTTTTTGTCTGTAATCATCAAGAATTTACAAAGAGTGTTGTCTACGTATGAATAATTCTTCTCATTTAAAGTCCATAAAGAAGAAGATAAGTATGTCCCTTATCCACGCTATCCAAATAGATACAGTCAAAAGAACAACATTATATCCAAAGCTCCTTTTGTGGTATAGACAAGTCTTTCCATGGTTAGCCTTAGTAGATACGCCTATTGAACCATGCCACAGAAAAGAACTACACATCCCATTCACTCTTTGGATTATCTTCTTTGGAAAGATATTTTTGATTCAACAAAATTATATTTAAATTAGATATTTCTAATTCAACAAAATTATTTTTAAATTAGATATTTTTCATCGCCATGCATTTAATAGAAGATCATCTAAATAGTTTTTATTTTATTATTCTAACTAGTGGTTTTCATCTAGCCCGAGGGGTTCATGTATTGAAAAGTTAGTATAAAATATTTGTTTTAGCCTATCGTAATTTTTTGTAGTGTTTTAGTGCTTCTATTTTTTTTTTTCTCTTCTTTGTTGGAGTCAAGATTAGCACCTTTCACAAAAGGCCCATTCAAGAGTTTAGGTCGGCCCGATAAGGAAAGTCAATCTTAAGCTTAGGACGGAAGCGTTGAGTCAGCTCGACTCGGCCCAATAACTCGGTGCAATTAGGGTTACAAGGGAGGTGGCAATAGAAAAAGAAAGCGGCGCGCGTGGTGCTACACGCCGAGTAATAAGAGATATTCACGAATATTCGAGAGCCGAGATAATAGGAAAGATTCAGAATTATCTTTAGTATTACCGACTTTGTAAGCCTATAAAAGGGCATCTCATCATTCAATAATACACACGCTTTTCAATATAATTGCCTGAGAGTTCTCAGCGAAAACCGATTTAACCTAATTTCTCTCCGGCGACTTAAACACTATCCTCAGCCGCTTTGTTTCTCCCGGAAACCTAGCAAAAACCTTAATTTCCATTCTTTCTTACCGAGTTCTGAAACTCTTCTTTTAGAATCCTTCAAAAAACTCTAAAACTCTTTATATCTTTGGATAGGCCGAGTTACGAAATCAACAATTGGCGCCGACTGTGGGGATTTCTGAACGAGATGTCTGGAAACAAAGACGAAATTGATCCCAGGGACAACCCCAAGGTTGATTTTGAAGGAAGTGATCTCGAACTAAGCGATCACGACGATGAAGAGACCGGGGCACTCAACGGCAAACCGCCACGAGGCTCCAAGTCCGGAAAAGACGAAGGGCATATCCCGCCAGTTGATAAGACGGCCAAACAAGTCGACCAAGACTCTGTCTTAGCCACTCTAATAGTCAAAATCGATTCCCAAAATGATTTTCTAAAAGAGTTTTCGGAAAGAATCGACCAGTTGCAGTCTGAGCATGACAGAATTCTCTCCGACCAACAGTCGAGGAAATCCAAGCGTGTCGTCCCTCCAAAGGCAAAGGAAAAAGTCGCCACACGACTGATCTATGATACGCCTGAAGGAGATGATCTCTACCAAGAGCAAGATCTGGACAATGAACCCAAGAAAGACTCAAGCCAAGGGCGAGATGAAGGGGATAAGCATGAGCGAGACTCGCGTCAAAAACAAGACGACTTGCATTACGAGCGATACTCGCCTCGTAGAGACCTAGATGATGAATACGAATGAAACAAGTATGAATCTCGGCACGACCGAGGTTCAGATCGCAGAAGAAGCTCGCGTCGTGAGAATGACTCGCGTCGGGATCACCATCGCCACGAGCGAGGTATATCCCACGAGGAAGCTCATGAAACACCTGTTCGAGGAGCAAACCGCAGCCAGGTCGAGAAACAATTGAACGAACTTAGAGATACCCTCAAAGAACTCAAAGTCGAGGTTCACAGAGTCAAAGGATCCACCCCAGAGATCAACTGAATCATCGAAGAAACTCAGAGGATGCCTTTTACTTCACGTATCACGAATATGTATGTCCGACAGAAGGAAAAACTCAAACTACCGACATACAACGGTACAAAAGATCCCGCCTCTCATTTAACCACTTTCAAGATCATGGCGGCGAAAGCACGATTATCATTATCAAACGAACGTGATATCAACTTTTGCCAGCTGTTCGCCGAAACCCTGGAAGGAGACGCATTGACTTGGTTCTCCCGGCTCCCGCCAGAATCAATCGATAGCTTTTCGACCTAACACGGGCATTCGTGAGGCATCACTTCGCGTACGTAAACAAGGATACCTTGTTGAACACACTGATGTCCATGTCTCAAGAAAAGAAAGAAACACCTTGGTCCTTTTTCAATCTAACCGCGAAGCCCCATGGACTGCTGTTAGTCATGGGATTAATTGAGGTCACACAAGAAGGCCCACCATGTGGCGAAACGCAGTAGCCGAAAGCTGAGAAACAGCAATCTCGCGCCGATGACAGTAAGAAACGAGTAAGTCAGGAAGCGGCAGCCAAAGCCGGCAACCCGCGGTGTCGATGTTGATAAAATAAGACTCGTACAAGAAAATATAGTCGGATGGAAGATTCCAAGGTCGGTCGAGTGGGCCGGGAATAAGAAATTTAATCCCCGGATCGGCTCCGCATTCCCGAAGCGTAGAAGTAACTGTTTCCACAGTAGAGCGAGTCCGGAAGACATTGTCATACGCTTCTTTAGGAGCAACTGACAACCCAAATGGCGAGATATCAGTATCACCAACATCGTCGCCGGTATCATTCCCCTCAACATCAACCTCACTCTCATCGGGATTCTCTGAATCTGAATCTCGGAGCTGTGGGATCTGTAGCTCGCCTCGGCCCGAACTTTGTGCGGCGCCAGTCAGCCGAGATAACTCAAAGCGGCGCTCAAGCTCTTTGGCTTGTCGAGAGCAGGGATGCCTCTTCAGGTCGGAAGATGTGCTGCTACCATAAGATGAATCAGAGGAGACAACGCGCCGCCTTGGCGAGTGTTCCTCAGACGACACAAAAACAATCTCTTTATCCTTGTTTCCCGAACAACGGATCAAAGACATGATTTGACGAAGAACATAACCACTAAATAGGATTTGATCTAAAATTCTAAAAAGCCACGGCGGAGCAACGGCGAAGAGTTAAACGGAAAGAAAAATCGGCAGAGAGCGAAAAGTTACCTTTATCTTCTTCGTTCGAGCGGAAATGAAGAAATGAGAAGTAGGAGCAAATAATATATAGAGGAAATGGGCGTCGTATCCGAGAAGCCATAATTACCTAGGCGACACTTCGTTTCCTGCACCTATGAATCGGTTCAATCGAAAATCGCTCCGGTTGAACCAAATCATTTCAGACCATCTCACTTTGGACCGATTCAATTTGGGTAAAGACAATTCAACCTGGTCAAGTCTGAATAATGACAGAAGCCTGAGCCAACCTAAATCACTTTTTAAACCAAACATTCTCCTCGTACCACCGATCTGAACAAATTCGAATCGCCGCACTGGGGGGGGCTTATTGTTGGTGTCAAGATTAGCACCTTTCCCAAAAGGCCCATTCAGGAGTTTAGGTCGGCCCGATAAGGAAAGTCAATCTTAAGCTAAGGACGAAAGCGTTGAGTCAGCTCGACTCGGCCCAATAACTCGGTGCAATTAGGCTTACAAGTAAGGTGGCAATAGAAAAGGAAAGCGGCGCGCGTGGTGCTACATGCCGAGTAATAAGAGATATTCACCAATATTCGAGAGCCGAGATAATATGAAAGATTCGGAATTATCTTTAGTTTGACCGACTTTGTAAGCCTATAAAAGTGCATCTCATCATTCAATAATATACACGCTTTTCAATATAATTGCCTGAGAGTTCTTAGCGAAAACTGATTTAACCTAATTTCTCTTCGGCGACTTAAACACTATCCTCAGCCGCTTTGTTTCTCCCGGAAACCTAGCAAAAACCCTAATTTCCATTCATTCTTACCGAGTTCTGAAACCCTTCTTTTATAATCCCTCAAAAAACCCTAAAACTCTTTCTATCTTTGGATAGGCCGAGTTACGAAATCAACATTCTTGTATGTGTCTTTACCTCGTCAGCACAATTATCTCCTATTACAATCAACTTCCTTATTTCAATTCTATAATTATGTCATTGTTGTTATTTCCCTTAATTTTTTTTTAACATAATTTTCTCCTTTTATTTATCCCTTAATATTAGATATGCTATTAAATTTTGTATATTAAACTGTGTAATTTAGTATATGAAAATTAATTCCAGTATTTTTTTAGAAAGCCAAGAGTAATATCAAAACATATATACAAAAAGCACAACAAAAAAGTACGAACATTCTCTTTCTTCTTCCTACGTTTTGATTCCTTATCATACTCGGTCTGTTCTTTTGTCTCTTCGGGGTCTGATCTTTTTTCTTCTTGGAAACTTTTTCCTCATTACCCAAAGACCCAGCCTCGATGGACTTCGACATGTTTTTCTGCATCTTTTTCTCTTTCACTCCATCTTCAGTCTCAATATCTGTCTCTTTGACCTTCTCCTCAGTTACCTCAAACTTTGATGCATTGTTTCTATTAGTACCAGTTCATATAGGAAAGATTTGCATGTGAATGGCCCAAAATAGCGAGATTTACGTATGTTAGTTATTCTCTAGTTTTCAAACAAAACTCGTACATAAATTTCAAAGGAATAGTTTAATGTGTATATTGTTACATTATTAATAGTCATGTGTATTCATCTCTGGATTGTTAATAACAATTTGATTATCTTCTAACAAAACCTCCATAGGCTGACCCAAAATAAGTTAATGTAGTAAAGAGAGCTCTTCTAGCAATTTGTCAAAGTTCTATACACCCACAACTGTTACCACTATCTCTTGATGTTCCAATCCGAGTTATTTGATCGCAGCTTTACCTTGATGCATTTTCTTTAGTGCAGCTGACTCAAGCAGTGGCGGAGCCACGTTCACCAAGAGGGGGGCGCATGAACCCAACGAATTTTTTTAATTTGGTCTAACTTATTAAAGCCCAAACCCAATGCCCCCACTCATTTAATAGTTTGTGCCCCCGATGCTTTAATTCTCAGATTCTCAATTCAGTTAATATAAACCCAAATATTAATATGGCCCAGCTAACTAATTCAATTAGAAAGTGTATTAAATTAAAGCCCAAATATGTTATAAGTCTAATTATATATTATGGCCCAAATAATTAATAAACCTACGAAACCTACACAAAAGAACAAAAGAAGAAAAGTCGATTCCTATTCCTATTTTGCTATCGTCGCAGAGAAATTCCAAATGCTCGTCTCTTCATCAGGTTCGTACTGAATATCAATTCAGTTTTATATATTTTTTTTGTTTTTTTTGTTTGATATAAAATAATCAGATAACTATTATTTTGTTAGATTAATCAACGGAAAAATATCTTAAAAGGTCATTCCCATCAACACCCGAAGAAAGTTTGGATGATTTGCCATGGGATCCAGCTAAAAGGAAAAAGATTTTAACATATCATCCAAATCAAAGAGATGAGGTAAGACGCAAGTATCTAGCTAGAGGTCCTTGTAAACCGATTGGTCATAATTTTCCGAAGAAGATGATTGGAAAATCATTGAGACGATTTAATCCAGCTTGGTTTGATCAGTATAGTAATTGGCTTGAGTATAGCGTATCGAAACATAAAGCCTTCTGTTTGTGTTGCTACTTGTTTAGAGATGATATACAGAAACAAGGTGGGAATGATGCGTTTGTGACAGAAGGTTTTTCTAGTTGGAATAAATCTGAGCGGTTAGTTTCTCACGTGGGTGCTATGAATAGCTTTCACAATATTGCTGTTAAGAAGTGTGATTCTTTGATGAAGCAAGAGCATTCTATTGCGCAGACTTTTTATAAGCATGATGATGTGGTGAAAAATGAATATCGTCTTCGGTTAAATGCTTCAATTGATGCTTCTAGATATTTGTTGCGACAAGGAATATCTTTTCGTGCTCATGATGAATCAGAAGAGTCTGGTAATAAAGGGAACTTTTTAGAACTCATAAGATATACGGCAGATCAGAACGAGGCGGTAAGCAAGGTTGTTTTGGAGAATGCTCCAAAAAATAACCAGATGACTTCTCCACCAATTCAGAAAGATATTGTACATTGTTTTGCAGAAGAAGTTGTGAAATCTATTATTGAAGAAGTTGATCATGGTGTTTTTGGTCTATTGGTGGATGAATCTGCTGATGTTTCTCACAAGGAACAAATGGCAGTTGTTCTCCGCTTTGTCGATAAAAGCGGAATAATCAAAGAAAGATTTATTGGTGTTGTTCATGTTAAAGAAACTTCTTCTTTGACACTCAAGCAAGCTATTGATGATTTGTTTGCTAAGTATGGATTGAGCTTGAAAAATGTAAGAGGTCAAGGTTATGATGGAGCGAGTAATATGAAGGGTGAATTTAATGGTCTCCGGTCTCTAATTCTAGGGGAAAACAATTCAAGCCATTATGTCCATTGTTTTGCTCATCAACTTCAGTTGGTTGTAGTGGCAGTTGCGAAGAAACATTTTGAAGTTGGTGACTTTTTTGATATGGTTTCTACATTGTTAAATGTGGTTGGAGCTTCTTGCAAACGACAAGATGTGCTTCGAGAAAAATATCGAAGAGATATTGAAAAGGGAGTTAGTGATGGTGAGATTAGCACTGGAAAAGGGAAGAATCAAGAGCGTTCTCTTCCAAGGCCAGCAAATACTCGTTGGGGTTCCCATCATAAGACATTGTTGCGTTTGGTCGAGTTATTCTCAATAGTTATTGAGGTGCTTGAGTATATCCAAAACGAAGGAATTGATGACTCAAAGAGACGACAAGCATATGGTCTTGTGAGGTACTTTTGCACATTTGATTGTGTCTTCTATATGCAGTTGATGTTGCTTATTTTGGGAATGACTGAAAATTTATCCATGGCTTTGCAACAAAAAGATCAAGACATTTTGAATGCTGTTTCACTGGTCGGATCTACTAAGCGAGAACTGCAAAAGCTTAGAGATGATGGATGGGACTCTCTTGTCGTTAGAGTTTCTTCTTTTTGTAAGAAACATGATATTGAAATGATCATGATGGAAGACGAGTTTGTTGATCCAAGGAGGCCAAGAAAGAAAACCAACATAACCAATTTACATCATTACAAGATCAGTTGCTTCAATGTCGTCCTGGATTTGCAGCTTCAAGAGTTCAATGATCGTTTTACTGAGGTAAACACTCAACTCCTTATATGTATGGCTTCTTTGAGTCCCACAAGTTCGTTCAAGCTATTTGACAAAGAGAAGTTGGTAAAGTTGGTTGAGTTCTATCCAGAAGATTTTAGTTCTTTTGAGCGTTATTCTCTTGAGCAGCAACTTGATATCTACATTGACAATATACGAGAAGATGAAAGATTTAATAATTTGGAGACTCTTGGATATCTTTCTCGTTTGATGGTGGAAACAAAGAAACATCTTGCACATCCTCTTGTTTACAGGCTTTTGAAGTTAGCATTGACTTTGCCAGTTGCTACGGCAACTGTCGAGAGATGCTTTTCTGCAATGAAGTTTGTGAAGACAGCTTCGCGCAACCGAATTGGAGATCAATTTTTAAGTGATTGTCTTGTTTGTTTCATTGAGAAGGACATATTTGCATCAGTTACAAATGAAACAGTGGTGAAAAGATTTCAAACCATTGCTGAACGTAGAGTATGTTTGTAAGGTTTTTTATAATATTTCCGAAATACTTTTGTTTTTTTACGAGAACACTTTTTTATTTAACATTATTTTTATTTTAATATTTGATATTCTTGCCCCCAATAATTTTTTTTCCTGGCTCCGCCACTGGACTCAAGGGAAACATTCAGCAGCTATCCAATGGTAAATGTTTGAGAAAGTTTTGGTCTTTTCTCCAAAGAGTAAAAGACAAACCTCTTCAAAACCGAAAGTTGCTGTAAAAAAAAAAATCGAATGTGCAAACCTCTATATTTCAGCTTCGGAGAGAAATTTATTTAACCATTTAGAAAACCCATCACTCTAATTAATGAGCTATAGAACAGAGAAGAGCCTTCTGCTCCGAGGGTTGAGAGCTAAGAGGCTGGGTTTGAGGTGTTTCGAGAAGGTTCCGCTGCTAGGGTTTAGGGAATAAGAATGATGCTCGTGTCTCAATTTAGCTTAGGACAATTCTTTAAAACCTAGTGTTAGAGGTAGGCTTGGCACCCCCTATTAGCTAGACCCATCTCGACAATTGAAAACGCATTTAAGGAAACAAATTGAAGATAGCCCATATCCAACTCAATATGGCCCGCCGATCTCATCAACACGGCGCCGAACTGCAGTCAAACCCAACCAGAGGACGACGCATGGCGAGATGGGTTGACAAACAATGACCTAGTCGGGTAGTAGTACGGCGTCGTACAATGATTGTTTCCGACACACGCCGCATGTATATCAGACGCAGGGCTTGATATATTGTAGCCTGAATATTAAGGAACATAATTTATTACTCACAACTGCTCTCTCTTGTAATCTTTATAGCTTGAGACTGCTCTCCCGAGCTCGGTTTAGAACACCAAACTGATCTCCTTTCGGAATCAATTTGAAAGTCTAAATCTTTTCGCATTCTCACGGCTATATTAATACAAACACGTCGCATGGCCTACTCTCCGATCAAATACCGACTTGTTCTTGTATCTATTATCTCGTCAAAGTCAAATCTTTCTAATTAAACATGAAATCTTGGCCTAATCCGAATCTAAACATACTTAGTGATCCTTGGGATCAACAATTGGTGCTAGAATGAGGGATATTCAGAGATTTCCTATACGTAAAGAAAGATTCGGCAATGACAAGATCACTAACCGCCGTAATACCGCAGCCTCCTCGGCTACGAAGCAGCCAACCCTCCAGCTCCCCAACATGGACCGAACTCTCCAGTTCTCTTCCAGAATCTGGAGACACGATATTCTCCACAGAGCTACGACCTCGCTCGCGTTGTAGCAACAACTTCACTCGCACCGTCTAGTCACGGCCTCACCTGCGACTTCTGGCTACAACCTTGCTCGAGCTTCATCGCGACCTCACCCGCGTTTTTGTCTAGCAACAACCAAAGCCGCGCAGCCTAAAATTAGACTTTTACAGAGTTGTCTAAATCACGACCTCGCTAAGCGGTGTCCTACTACAGACCTCGTCTAGATCCCTGACGAGCTACAACTCGCCAGCCTTTCACCGAAGAAAACTGTCAACGCAGCCGGTCTCTGACCAGACCACCATGGCTCTCTCACCCTTTCCAATTTTGGCAATTATGATACCAAGCAATCAAGCTCCACAATGTCATGCAAACGGAATAACAAAAGCGCATGAAGATTTGACCGGATAAAGAGACAAGGATCCATAAAAAGTCTTTTTATTTATTTTTCAAATACAAGGAAGCATACAACATCCAAAAGCGAAAAGGAAAGCTAAAGCTAAACTAATTTCTTGAAATACGATTTCGTCCGAGACCGTGTCTTGACTTGCAATATCTGTTTTCCCCAATGGAGCCGAACTCCTTTCTTAAAAGACTTCTTCGTCGTCTGCTCCCTGGAAGGCTGCTCCCGGAGATTAGCTGCACAGATGGGAACCGTGATGAAGCCAAACCCCGGAGAATCTTCGTGGGGTAAGAAGATCTCATAGGGAGTCAACCTCAGACCCCAAAAGGCCAACTGGTCTCCAAAACCAGCAGCGGTGTGCAGCCCGCCCTGGAAGGGTTTGCCCATGAGGACAAGCTGTTATCCGTCTTACATGGCAGGTCTGCTCCGACGTACCATCAATTGGCCTACAAACAAGACAAGGAGAATCAGGTCGGAGAAGCAAGCAATAGGATAAAAAAACACAGAAAATACATAAGCGGGAGGCAGCCGACCTCGTAAGGAGCAGACCATAGCACATTACTAAAACTATAGACGCACAAGACGGTCTTGTCAAGACCGGCCTGAACGAAAGATCTTGGCGCCACTCTTAAGTTTTGGAAAGGCGACAAATGGGGATAATCATTAGTATATTTCCGTTTACCAACTAGCTACCCTTTTGAAAAATAGCATAAGCCCACCAGCGAAAGCCATCGGAAAGCATCGACCCTTGCCGAGAAGAAACGGGAGAAACATCGATATCGAAACCAGAAATCAGGAATCAGAAGAAGAAGGAAGAGACATGAAAAGAGAAGTGTGAGCGAGATATGGAGATGTTTGGAGAAGGAGGCCCTATTTATATTAAATAAAACAGCAGTTACCAAGGTGACATTTATTTGGAAACAACGGTTATCAAGACGCCTTTCATAAAGAAACGACGGTTACCAATGCAGCATTAAAGGAGACACGACTGATAATAAAGAAGAGACAGCTACCGAGGGAGCCTTAAAAGAAATATGGAGCCTCACCTCCCGAGATACGCATGTCGCGTCCCATCAACATAAGCGGTCAGGGCATGAAAGATGGCCAGCACAGATTGATCAACAATCACAACATCATATTGAACTACCGAACAGCCAGTCCCCTCTTTCGCAGAACCCAAGTTACGATAGAAATAATATCATAGCTTTTGAGCTAAAAAAAAAAATCCGAGCCCAGTCTCGCAAAGCACACAACTCTCAGTTTTAAAACCGAGCTTCTGAGCTCGCAACCAAGGGCAGACAAACGATCAGGGCTAAAGCCGATCTTACGAGCTCGCACTACGACACACAACAAATCAATGTCAAAGCCGAGCCAAGACTCACAAAGCACACAACCAATCACTGCTTAAAAGTCAAAGCTCCGCACT
Source organism: Orychophragmus violaceus (assembly GCA_030180135.1). Taxonomy (NCBI): domain Eukaryota; kingdom Viridiplantae; phylum Streptophyta; class Magnoliopsida; order Brassicales; family Brassicaceae; genus Orychophragmus; species Orychophragmus violaceus. Next base: position 64,291,249 of record CM058235.1, on the reverse strand, counting down.
CGCACCCGACACAGAAGATATAAGTGTCTTAAGCCGAGCCTAGACTCGCATAGCACACAACTAATCAATGCTTAAAAGTCAAATCTCCGCGCTCGCACCCCGACATACAAGCTATAACTATCTTAAGCCGAGCCCAGACTCGCAAAGCACACAACCAATCAGTGCTTAAAATTCAAAGCTCCGTGCTCGCACCCCGGCACACAAGCTATAAGTGTCTAAGCCGAGCCTAGACTCACACAAAAAAGCATTCCCGGTGCTTAAAAGTCGAGCCTTGCCTCGCACCCGAGGCACAAGTTGTCAAAACTTATACTGAGCCTCGAGCTCATAGTTCATCTCAGTCTGCGGCCATAAAATGACCGTAACACGGTCGCCAACACCTCACATCGAACATAGCGAGAAAAATCCAACATTGAAGAGAGGCATGGTACTAGTGGTACAATAAGAAAACATGATTTTTCATTTAATATTAAATAAATATATCCTTACACCAAAGAAAAATAAAAAGGGGGAATAGGAAAACAAGTCAAGCTACAACTTAGCTACCTCTTCGCACCCTAAGACTGTACACCAGCAAGAACTTGCGTCTAAAGGAAGGTTTAGAGACAAAACACATCGGGAACCTAAGACCGACCGGGCAAAACATGATCAATGGGAGAAGCATCCGAATCAGGCATAACAGCAGACATATCAGCAGAATACAAGGGCAAGGTCTCTTCAGCTCGAAGAAAAGGGATCATAAAAAACTGTGTAATCCTCCTCATAAAGCTCGAGATAAATTATCAGCTCCAGGTCGGCCGTCAAACTAACTGCAGATGCCTTAAGGCTCTCCATCCGATAGGTTAGAATAAGCAGACCGTCCTCCCTCTCCATGGTCTCAAGACACTCCCGCGTACCCAATACTTAACTTAGGGTCAAAAGCGGAGTATTCACCCTACTCTGACAAGCCAAGTGAGCACGGATCTTATGGAATTGCGCCGTACATCTACTCTTCAGCTCTGACCACTTCTACGCGACCTCCTTGTTCGCTTGGGCCAGAACGGACTTCATCTTCTCAATCGAAGTTTGAAGTTGGGAGTTGTCATTTCAAAATGTGTCACTCTCATCACGGGCAGCCGCAGCTTGTCCTTGAGTCAGGATAAGTTCCTCTTTTAGGTTAGCCACATTTTCTTTAAGCGCATAGAGTTGGGGCATAATCACGGACAAGTTGGTGTTTTCGGCCTCAATATTGGCCCAAAGTACTCTCGTTTCAGTAGCTCGAATGCGCCCTCACTCGAGTGCTTCCCTCAATTTATTCATCTTGGCCGACCGATGCATATCCCTCTTAAGAGTTTCCTTCAGCTCGTCGACTTGGTGCAAAAGTTTACCATAGTTGTCCACCGCTTGTTCATGCACAAGATCTGCCTCACAACATGCCTTTTGGCTCTCGCATCCGACCTCACAGAATACTCGGCGGCCGAAAGCAATACCTATATGAAAGTAAGACCTTCACCCTTCAAAAACAAAAAATGGGGGGGGGGCAAGAGTATATATATACATGCACCGTAAAGTGAGAAACTTCTGCAAAAGTACCCTCGGGTTCTGCTATCTCCTCGACAGCATAAGGAGGCAAATCACCAAACGAAAAAGCACAAACTAGGTCAGCACAGGCTTTCCTATCACCTAGAAAAGATGTACTCATCCTCAGATAATTAATTCTATGAAGAATACAAACATTCTCCCCTAAGAGAGCGGCACCTTCGCCCTCTATGACCACTTCGGTTGCCTCCCATATGCCAAAGAGTCTGCGTTTCTTTGAGGTTTCCTCTGCGACCCCTTCATTCCCAGCGGCAGACTGTTTGAAGAGAGCCATACGTCCTTCCGCACTATCTGCAATAGACTGCTCGACAGAATTAGTATCAGCCCGTACTTCCACCCTCAAAGAAGCGGTATCAGACTGGAAACCCAGCTCGATAGTTAAAACATCACCCCGGCCCGCTACCGGTCCCACGACTGGAACTTCTAGGTTCTTGCTCACCTACTGACCCTTTGGGGATGGTACAATACCAGCATGCGTCGGATCCTCCTCAGACATCAAACCAACCCTTGCAGCCTCACCCGCGGAGGATCCACAGAAAAAGCCCCATCCGGACCCATCAACAAAATCACTGGAGGTCCGACATGCTCTGAAACATCGGAAGAGGAGTTGGGTATCCCGAACCTTGCTCTAATATCTGCAAAAACCAAATCTTAGTTGATGAGGACATCAAGTCATCATCAATAAGGAGTATGGAGTGGACGTAAATCAATCAACCAAAACACTTGGAGAGAACCAATTTAAGTGCACCAGAGGCATTTGTGCATGTCTTGGAGCATATCTACCCAACCAGAAGGACTTAAGCTACAATTCAACTTGTTACAGCAGCTTAACCCATCAAGGAATCAGGAAGAGTTCGAATCATCACAAATGGAGTTCAGATGAAGAAGTTATTCAACTTCTAAAACAAATGATTCTCAGCTTGCTTCATTGGGAGGCTCAAGGATTCATTCACTTACAAACAAGACATTGGTGACCAGGAGAGATATTTAAGTATTCAGGAGATACATTTAAACATCCAGGAGATTTATCTATCAAGGTCCCATACACCAGCAGCCATAGGATCAAGAGGATCTCATTATTTTCACACTTGCCTAATTTGGAGCCAAAGGAGATCAATCACCAACAACTCGTTTTCCTGAAAGTTTGGCCACGAATTGAAGCTCTATAACATCAACCAGAATGAACCTAGACACTCTACATTCATGCCAAAGCTTTCAAGACTCAAGAAGATTCATCTTTCCATTTCTGGCCAAATTTTCCAATAAATCCCAACGGCCATATTCTTTATATTTTTTGATTATTTTCTTGTATTAGACCTTTCAGACCGTTTTATATGAGCCTATAAAAGCTCATCTTTGAATTCATTATAAATCAGCCTTTTCAACAATTTTAAAGTTAATAGATTTATTCTGTTTTTCTTCCAAAGTTTGTGTTCTTTGTGAAGTCTTCTTTCTCTGAATATTGTCAGTGATTCACCTTGTTCTTAAGAGTTTCAGATCAATCTATTTGAGTGATTCATATAGCTTGTTCTTATGTTGAGAGAGTCAATCAAACCCACTGGTTGAGAGAGTCAATCACAAGTTCCACCACCACATCTACCTTCAATCCATCTTCAGCAAACTTGGCTTAGGAATCATCTGATCATCAAGTGATCTTAGAATTGGAGTGATTCTTGGGCTTCATCATCTTGTATCAGAGCTTCGAAAGCTCATATCCCTTAGGTTGTATCAATCCAACTTTTATCTTTTTAAGTTTTTGTTGTTTTCATTTAGTTCAAATTGAAAATCCATAAAAATTTTGTTTATGTTCACAATCTGTTTTGCATCCATACTTCTGTCATTTATATCAATCTATTATGTTTAGTTTTTTCATTTGATTCATTGCATCCATAAAAATAAAAGAAAAAGTGTTTTATTGCATCTAGTTTCTGTTCTTAGTTTATCTTAGTTTTCCAAATCGGAAAAAAAATACAAAAAGGTTATGTTTTGCATTAGTTATCTAGTTAACTTTGTTCTTCATGCATCCCTTGCATCTTTAAACCCAAAAACCAAAAGATTTGCATCAGTTTTGTGTTTCTGTTCGAGTTTTAAGTTTTCCAGAAGTTGCATTGTTCTTAAGCATCATAAAAACCAAAAAGAAGAAGTTTATGTTTTTGAATTCGTTTTCCTCTTTGTCCAAGTCAAAAAAGTAGTTGTTTGCTTTTCTAAATTATCCAGTATCTATTTTTAGTTTGCGCAATCAAAAATTCAAAAAAAAAGTAAAGGTTTCATTAGTTTTCTTTGTCACAGATTTTAGTTTCCCATTTTACTTCCTGCATTCATTCAAAAAGACAAAAAAATAGTAAAACTTTTTCATTAGTTTCTTACCTTTCCTTACTTGTTTAATTTCGACCAGACCCACATAAACTGATAAGTTTTATTTGTCTATCTTGCTAGCAGCTAAGCACTAGAGGCAGCAGCTATGGAAGATTGAGATGAAGAAGATTTCTACCAATAGAACCTTGAAGATCAATGGAGCCAAGGAAACAGTTCATCCTCATCTGATGTAGAAGCTGATTATGAAGAACCCCCATGGCGAGAAGACTATCCTAGTTCTGAAGAAGAATCATATGAGGATGAGATGGAGTCAGAACCACCAGATTGGACCATAAGCTATCTGAAAGAATCTGAAGGATCTTTAGGTGTTAATCCTGATTCAATTCATCAGATTACTTGATCCTAAACATGCCAGATCTAGGTTCTCTTGAATAGAAACATAAGTAGATCTCACCTTTTACCTGTTTTGTGCAGCGGAAAGGAAGAACAGGTCAGAGATCAGAGAGCCACCGAGTGATAACTCCTCCAGAGGTTCACACACGCACACCAATCAGGAAGCAGGCTGCTAGGCCACTGGGAGAAACCGGCGCAGGGGAGAGAGAGAGATGACGGCTCAAGTTTTTTTTGGGTTAATTTGGTTCTGAACTCGAGTTTTATTCATAAAACTCGTTCGGTTCCGTTTGGGCCATTTGGCCCAAATACCAATTAACTCGTCGGTGTTTGCGCACTGCATCGATCGTTGCACCTTGTGCATCGATCGATGCACATTGGCTAAACCTTTTATTCTCTCTAAGTATAGTAAATGCCTAGCACTTTTACCATACTCCTGCTAAACCGTTCCTACACGATTTCCTGTTAGCTTAGGCGTGTGACCCATATGGGATCATACAATAAAGGCAATAAGTCCAAGACTTATAGATCATGAGCGGACTCTAGCAAGCCATCATGACCCCCAGTATTATATGACTTATGTCAGATCTTTGACATACTCTTACTTTCTAGAGACAGTACCGAGATTACTGGACACATTTCCAACAATCTCCCACTTGTACTGGAATCTCTGTATTCATAATCCTTTTGTCTCAATATCTCGATTAGTCATAAGGCAAGATTGGTGTCATCCTTATAAAGCCTAATCTTGTTCATCGGACTCTGATTTGATACTGACAATCCAAACGACTCGGGAAAGTCCGTTTGAGCATGGCCATGCATTTTCCAGTATTCAAATCTCCGATTGGCCTAGAGATATTCACTCCATTTATATTGGAGGGACAAATCCCGTCTTGTTCCATCACTGTAAACTACTCACTTCACAATGTACCCAAACAAGGTCCTTATAACTATCGCAGAACGATAGCGTTAGACAATGATCAAAGTGCATCAGTCCATGTGCAGTCACATGCATGCGAACTCAGGTCTAAGGACTATACTCTATAGTCGTAGTAAGAATCTCTTATGACACAGATATAAATATCCTGAAGAGTTCTTATAAGCGGGTCTTGTCCGGTCGTATGTTCCCCAACATACACCTATGTACTGACTTTGATGCCGAGCATCTATGACACACTGAGACTTTGTCATAAGTCACGTACCAATCCAGTCTCACACGGTTGTTGGTGTTCCAATTTCAACAACCTTTGACTAGGGACAGGATGATATAAAACATCTATCAAATATAGGGTCTCATGATCAAGCTAAATGACTTCGATGACTCAAGATCAAGTCATTTACTTCGATGACCTATAAAATGGATCATATCATTTTGGAACGATTATTTCATCACAGTTAAAATAATCTTGAAATAATAATTTCATTATCAAACATCTCAAATGTTTTACAAGAACATATCAATAACTAAATAAAGCCCTTTACTAACTCCCACTGAAATTAAGACTACATCTTAACTTCACTTATCCTACAGCTACAGTCCGTGACTCGTGCTTAGGGCTAAGGAGTGGCTTCGTTAATAGATTAGCAACGTTCTCATTTGTTGAAACTTGCTGATCTACTTAACATCTCTGTCATTTATCTTAAGGTGTTTGGACCTCTGATGTGCAGCTAGTCTCATCTATGCTGGGAATCACATCAAGTTCATTGACGAACTCTTCTTTCCAAACAACCTCTTTCGCCGCTTTCAAACTGCGAAATGTTCAGTTTAAGTCATGGAGTCAGCAACAGTGCCTTGCACCGCCAGACAGACACAAGATATAACCGGACTGTGACCGGAAATCATCTTTGTCTGTTGGAAACTTGCTTTTCAGACTCTGCTGACTTGTAGCACATCACTTTCTCCGTAAATCAAGAACTTATCCTTAGTATTCCTCAAATACTTTAGGACATACTTTAGGAAACTTGATTCTTTGCTGGATTTGACTGGTCTTTACTTGTCTTGCTTAAAATTAAAGCAACATCAAACAAGTACGTTTCATGGCATACATGATAGATCCAATTACCGAAGCATATGGAATCCTATCCATGCATTTAAGCTCAGCAGTTATCGTAGGATACTGTATCTTGCTTAACGTAATGCCATGTGACATTGGCATAAAACCCTTCTTGGATTGCTGAAAAACGTGTAGGACTTTGTCAATTTAAGAATCCTGACATTGTCCTACCAGCTCTTTTGGATCTCTATCTTTAAATCCAAAATCCAAGACTTTCGTGGCTATACCCATGTCTTTCACAAAACCAACTCCCAAGCCAGTCCTTTACCGACTGCAGCATTGGGACGTTATATCCGAGAATCAGTATGTCATCGACATACACTATGAGAAATGCAATATCGCTCCCACTTATCTATTAGTGAACACACAGTTCCACTTCGTTCCTGTTCAAGTCAAAACCTTGACTACTTCAACAGAACGAAGATTCCAACTCCGATATGTTTGCTTCCATCCATGAATGGATCGATGAAGCTAACTTACATTAAAATGTAATTTTTCGGAGTCCGGGCTTACTTTCGCTTCTTTGAATTTTGCAGATTCGTCGCTTTCAATGATCATCAGATCATGCGAACTTTCAATGATTATCAGGTTCAACTAATGACGAGAAATCACTCTCGGATTAGTAACTGATTCATTCATATCTGCGAACTTCAGGCTCCACAGGTGTAGATTCTACAGAAATCTGTAAATCCTTCCGCTGCTCTCCCTCAATAGGTAAAGCAGCCTCCTGTATTTCTCGAATTTCTTCGAGTTGTACTTTTACTCCCACTGTTCTTCTTGGAAAGTAACTTCCCTTCTTAGAAAACAGAATGGTCGTAAAAATACTTTTTACTCCCACTGTTCTTCTTGGAAAGTAATTTCCCTTCTTAGAAAACAGAATGGTCGTAAAAGTACCGAGCCTTGGTTTCCTTAAGAAAACTTCGAGTTATGCTTTTACTCCCACTGTTCTTCTTGGAAAATAACTTCCCTTCTTAGAAAACAGATTGGACGTAAAAGTAACAAGCCTTAGTTTCTCTAGGACAACCAGCGAAGTAGCACAACTACAAATACTCAGTAAAGACAAATTTGGATCGATTCCAAACCACATTAACGTGGTGTCTTTCAACCGATATTTGTGGAACTATTTCAGCGTAAACTTAGATATTTTAGAGCGTTATTCTTAAATAATATCATGGAAGATTCGTGTGACTCATCTTTAATCATTTCTTATAAGATCTGATTCTTTCTCACAGAAACACCTTCAGGTTTTCAGGAGAAATGAGCTGTGAAACGATTTCACACTCATTAAGATGATCACACAATCAATGACTTAAGTATTCTCACTCGTGATTTAATCCAGAGTCTTAATACTTTTGTCATTCAGATCCTATACTTCATTCTGGAACTCTTTCGACCATGTCAAAGAATTCCGACTTGTGTCTCATCAAATGAAACACAGTCACACTCACTGAAGTAATCAGTAGAGACAATGAAGTACAGGAGATTTTCTCTGGCATTACTGCTCATTGGGCCACATACATGAGTATGTTCCAGGTCCAATAAGCCTTTGGGCTTTTCTCTAGCTCGGCTAAGATAGGCCCTTTACCTTTTGGTCTAGTAAACAGAATTCAAGTCTCATAAGATATTTTATCAAATGAGCCCAAACGTCCATGACTATGGGATTTCTGAATCCGATTTACTCTATGTGACCAAGACTTTATGCCAAGAAAAATCAGGTTTAATTCATCAGATTTAAACCAATTCGGTATTTATGTTACATTTAGGCACTCTTTGGTTTAAGATATAAAACTCATTCCATGAATAGGGTGCTACAATTAATATTTCATTAAGATCAAAAGAACAAAACTTGTCTTTTATCAAAATGAAAAACATTCAAATTCTTACAAGAAAATGAAAGACAACTCTGCTTAAAGCAGGTACATTGTAGCAATTACTTAATACAAAACCAAGCCTCAAAGGGATCTATAAGTGAAAAATCCTACGGCTGAGGCAGCATCCCAAGCTCCTTCCAGACATGTAGTTTCACTTGCCCTTCCTTCAACGTTCTACTGTTGCTTAGGCTCTGCATATTATCACAAATATCAGTGCCACAACCAGTATCCAATACCTTTAAGGACGTTCTACTGTTGCTTAGGCTCTGCATATTATTACAAATATCAGTGCCACAACCAGTATTCAATACCTTTAAGGTAGAACTTGAAGTAATAACATGAATACCTGAGGAAGTAGTCTCATACATCGACTTTAACTCCTCATCATCTTCCATGAATTTAATGCAATCTCTCTTCCAATGCCCTGTCTCCTTACAGTAGCAGCACTTACCAACGTAAGAGGTATCTGACTTGGGCTCAGAAGACACACACTTGTCATGATTCAAAATCTGGACAACTTTGTCTTCACCCTTGTCATCATTAGGTTTAGTAAACCTACCCTTCTCATTCATGAGATTGTACAGGGTACTCTTCACGTTTGGCTCAACTGTCTTGAGCATATCATGCAGTTCAGTCAGCGTCTTCGTTAAGCCTTTCTTGATATAGTTCTTTCTGAACTTATCATAGCTTGACGGCAGTGATTGCAGAATGATTTCAGTTGCCATCTCTTGGCTAACTGGATAATCCAGTTTCCTCAGGTTATCAATGTAACCCATCATTTTACTGACATGAGGACTTACTGGATGATCATTTGGTAGCTTGCAGGTAGTGAGAGATTTAACCAACTGGTATCTCTCCACTCTTATCTGCTCCTGAAATTTTAATTTCAGGCTGCTGATCATCTCTATTGGCGACTCCATGTTCTCATATTGCTTCCGCAAGTCTGAGTCCATTGTAGCCAATATCAGACCACGCACATCTACCGCATCATTATAATGCTTATTCCAAGCATCATATACTGCATGAGAAGCATTGGACCCGATTCTCACGGGGAGAGCTCTCTCAAGAACATAGTCCTTTCTCTCCTGTCTGAGGACTAGCCTCAGGTTCCGCGACCAAGTCAAGAAATTTGATCCGTTCAGCTTGTCCATCTTAAGGACAGACCGGATCGAGAAAGCGTTTTGATTGTTTGTGCTATTCATAACTGAAAATTAAGATAAAAGGATTTTAGTTAATATGTTCAATATGATTAATCTCGTATTAAAATTAATATGATTAATCACGCATTATATTCAATAACATAAGTTACCCTCAATAGAATATAATGATTCCAAGATCCACATATAACTAAGATTAAAGTGGGCCACTGGCCGTCACCCAATCTTAGCTTATATCGGTAAGCCCTATATCGGCTAATTATATCCGTGATATAACTCTTGGTTGTGAATTTGGGCCCGAGGCCCAATCCACTCTGATGTCTCAAGGCCCGGGACTCCCGATGGCCTAGTCAAGAAAACCAGACTATACAGTCATGTAATCATTAATGTCTGGGACTCCCAATGACATTTATGAATCACAAACCGTCTTACCCACGCAAAAGCAGACATCCTCACACTGTAAGGCCATGAATACAATTGAGTGGGCTTTGACAGCTGACATAGAATGGACAAGACATCCAACGCTTGATATTATATGAGGTTCGTAGGTTTATTAAAATTTCATTCCCAAAATAGAAGATTACTATTTCGGGAAACTTTCTATTTATGGAAACCTACTATTTTAGAAACTTTCTAAAATTGGAAACTTTCTAAAACCGGAAACTTTCTAACTTTAGAAATTTCTTTAAAATCCAAAACCCGCAAATTCAGAAACTTCTATTTTAAGAAACTTTCTAATTTCAAAATTTCGGAAACTTTAATTTAAAATTGACTTTATAATTTTATAAAATAAATTTTAAATTGATCTGAAGAAAGACTCAAATAACTGGCCCAATTGTTTTAACTTCTTGGCCCGAGGCCCAAGAACTGGTCCATGTCCAAGACATGACCCAATTGTCCAATTAAATGACATAACCGGTCTGGTTCATTAAAATTGGTCTAACCAAAATTAATTACTACGACGACCACAATTGTCAACCGGTTATTTACTAAACCGGATTTTCTCAACTTATTTGGTCCAACCAAATCAAATTAGAAAATCCTGGTTTAGGCACTAAATCCAATAATTCTTTCGACATTGGATTTCTTATCCCGGTTTAACCAGACTTAATAAAATTATTAAATCTGTTTATTAAACCGAGACGTTTAATTTTAATTAAATTAAACCGAGTCTAAACCGTAACCGCATCGATCGATGCTCTCAGCATCGATCCTGCAACGATCGTTCATCGATCCTGCATCGATCGATGCTCTCACGCATGCACGAACGGTTATCAGGTTTGGCCGAGAGATTCTCGCGAGATCCATGCGATCGTTTGAACGATCCATGCGATCGCGGTCAATCTCTCGCGACTGCAACGATCGATCCTTGCATTGCATCGATCGATGCAATGCGATCTCTCGTGGTTGCATCGACCGATCATGCGATCGCATCGATCGATGCATCGCGATCACAGCCGATACTTCTTTATGAAAATCGCATTCTTCCAAATCAATATAGCTTGGATTTTTGCGATTTCAAATGTGTTTAGGTTTCAATTCCTTGTTGCTTAAGTGATTTCTCTTATCAGTAATTGATTCAAAACACTTCTTAAACAAGAAAACAATCCTAAACTTGAATCTAAACAAGGAGAACCAGAACCAATGGCTCTGATACCACTGAAGGATCTTTAGGTGTTAATCCTGATTCAATTCATCAGATTACTTGATCCTAAACATGCCAGATCTAGGTTCTCTTGAATAGAAACATAAGTAGATCTCACCTTTTACCTGTTTTGTGCAGCGGAAAGGAAGAACAGGTCAGAGATCAGAGAGCCACCGAGTGATAACTCCTCCAGAGGTTCACACACGCACACCAATCAGGAAGCAGGCTGCTAGGCCACTGGGAGAAACCGGCGCAGGGGAGAGAGAGAGATGACGGCTCAAGTTTTTTTTGGGTTAATTTGGTTCTGAACTCGAGTTTTATTCATAAAACTCGTTCGGTTCCGTTTGGGCCATTTGGCCCAAATACCAATTAACTCGTCGGTGTTTGCGCACTGCATCGATCGTTGCACCTTGTGCATCGATCGATGCACATTGGCTAAACCTTTTATTCTCTCTAAGTATAGTAAATGCCTAGCACTTTTACCATACTCCTGCTAAACCGTTCCTACACGATTTCCTGTTAGCTTAGGCGTGTGACCCATATGGGATCATACAATAAAGGCAATAAGTCCAAGACTTATAGATCATGAGCGGACTCTAGCAAGCCATCATGACCCCCAGTATTATATGACTTATGTCTGATCTTTGACATACTCTTACTTTCTAGAGACAGTACCGAGATTACTGGACACATTTCCAACAGAATCATGGTACCAAGCATAAGATTCATGGACAGAACGAGGCTATCAACCTTCATATTATGATGAGGCTGTGGATGAGAAGTGCCACTACTACAGAACCTCACCAAAGAAGAAGGAGCATTACCACACTTTGATGACCATTCAAGCACAACCATTTAACCCACAAATCAGGTCAAGAACACAAAGCAGGAAGAGAAGTGTTTCCCAATCCAAGTCATTAACCTTCTCAAGCTCTAGTAATGACCCAAAAGATTATCTAAGATGGGAGAACAATATGAAGCAGTGGCTGCGTCTCCACAACATTCCCAAAGAAGAGAAGTTATCATATGTTGTTGATTCTCTTGTTGGAGATGCTTACAATTGGTGGCTGAAAGAAGGTGTCCCAACGTTCTACAACAATCCAGTGTCAGATTGGGGAGACCTTAAGGTGAGAATGTACAGAGAATTTGTGAAGAATCGCAGGAACATCCCTACAAAGCTCACCTGCCAAGCAACACCAATAAAGGTGATTACTACACTACAGCCTTCCCAAAGGAGAAAATGTGCTTACCTCCCTGAGCCTAAGAATGTGATATCAAATGATTTCACACGTCAATCAGAAGTTAAGAAGGCCACTCATGCAAAGAAAGATCAGAAAAGTACAGAACCACAAAGCTTACAAGAGCAATTTGCAGAGGATATAGGAGATGTTGCAACTAAAGGAGAAGAAAACAGAGCTATAGCAGAGTCATAAGTCTTCTTCTATGAACATAGGAGAACCAGAAGTTGCAACCAAGGCAACCAAAACCAGCTCCAACACCTTGCACATTCAACCAGAGATGCCAAGCTCAGGTAAGTCTACTAACTCTAATAAAGTTAAAAATCAGACATGTTATAGATTTCATAAGAGAGGACACTATGCTGCACATTGTCCATTAAAGAAGGTTAAATTACTAGAAGAGAAAATAGAAGTATCCCAAACCAGTGATAGTTTGATTCAAAAAGATTTTGTATTCCAGTTCTAGTATAATGCACTTGTCTGTGTCAAAGGGATTTGATGCATGACCAGAAGAGATGGACATAAAAGAGGAATCACAAGCCTTTACCATCAAACTAATTACCAAGGCTGATCAAAGTACTAAAGGAGAAGAGAGCATCAAAGAGAAACCACCAGACCAAGCTAAGGACACTTAAGGTGTTGGACAGGTAAGTCTCTCTTTGACTTCATCTATTCTTAATGAAGCCACTGCTGTATTAAAGAGTTTACTAAACATACAAGAGCATAAAGGAACAATCTGCTTAAAACCTCCAGTAGAAATCTTTTCTAAAATTAGTGATAAGGAAGTAGATTCAGAAAGTTCATCTTATCATAGAGAATCCATAATGCACTTTTTCTTGCCAAAAGTGTCAATATTATTGCAGGTACCATAGGTGTGAATCACAGAGGAGTTGCACCAGGATATAACTCATTGCTAAACCAAGTTCAGAACAAGAAGTCAACACCACCAATGGTGAATAAGAGCAAGACCACCAAAGGATAGAATGGTGCCACCATTCATCAGTGTCAAGAAGACCAGAATAGAGGAGTTATATTGAATTATCTACTCAAAGGAGAACCTCCAGATGTCCCTTACATCACCAGAAAACAAACCCATCAAGGTAAGACCCTAGACTCATGAAATAGAATGAAAGCTAACTTGCTTTCTCTTGGTGCATGTTATACAGTTCCGAGGTGGAAACCTTTTGAAGGGGAGAGTATGATGAGGGCAACAAGTCATCATCAATCAAGGAGTATGGAGAGGACATAAATCAATCAACCAAAACACTTGGAGAGAACCAGTTTGAGTGCACCAGAGAAATATGTGCATGTATTGGAGCATATCTACCCAACAAGAAGGACTTAAGATACAATTAAACTTGTTACAAAATCTTAACCTATCAAGGAATTAGGAAGAGTTTGAATCATCACAAATGGAGATCAGATGAAGAAGTTATTCAACTTATAAAACAAATGATTCTCAGCTTGCTTTATTTGGAGGCTCAAGGATTCAATCACTTACAAACAAGAAATTGGCGACCAGGAGAGATATATAAGTATTCAGGAGAAACATTTAAACATCCATGAGAGTTCTCTATCAAGTTCCCATACACCAGAAGCCATAGGATCAAGAGGATCTAATTATTCTCACACTTGCCTAATTTTGAGCGAAAGGAGATCAATCACCAACAACTCTTTTCCTTAAGTTTGACCACGAATTGAAGCTTCATAACATCAACCAAAACTTTCAAGACTCAAGAAGCCATAGGATCAAGAGGATCTAATTATTCTCACACTTGCCTAATTTTGAGCTAAAGGAGATCAATCACCAACAACTCTTTTCCTTAAGTTTGACCACGAATTGAAGCTTCATAACATCAACCAAAACTTTCAAGACTCAAGAAGATTCATCTTTCCATTTCTGGCCAAATTTTCCAATAAATCCCAAAAGCCATATTCTTTATATTTTTTGATTATTTTCTTGTATTAGACCTTTCAGGCCGTTGTCTATGAACCTATAAAATCTTATCTTCGAATTCATTGTAAATCACCATTTTCAACCATTTTAAAGTTAAGAAAATTATTCTAATTTTTTTCCAAAGTTTGTGTTCTTTGTGAAGTCTTCTTTCTCTGAATATTGTGAGCGATTCACCTTGTTCTTAGGAGTTTCAGATCAATCTATTTGAGTGATCCAGATAGCTTGTTCTTAGGTTGAGAGAGTCAATCAAACCCACTGGTTGAGAGAGTCAATCACAAGTTCCACCACCACTACTACCTTCAATCCATCTTCCGCAAGCTTGGCTTAGGAATCATCTGATCATCAAGTGATCTTAGAATTGAAGTGATTCCTGGGATGCATGTCATCATCATTAGTAAGCTATAAAAAATAATTAAAAATGGTGACGGTTCTGAAGCACAAACTCACGAGACATAGCCGTCGCCACCTTTTTGGTATGAAAGATGTCCAAGAACGTGGGACCGCCGTCGTAAGCATCTCAAGAAGTCCGAGGTACTCATCCAAACCAAACAAGCACAAGTGCGGAACTAAAGAAAAGAGAAGAGAATAGAGGCCATGAAGAAGAAATAAAGGGAACTCTCCAAAAACCCTAAAAACACGTACCGTGATGGAAGTTCTAGTCAGCCCAGTACGTCATGTTCTCATCAAGTCCAAAAGCCTCGGAAGCTCGCACAAAGGAGTAGCAGGACTCCCAGTGTGTAACCCAGGTCGGCTTGCCGGATAATATCCCCAAACGTCTTTTCTGACCCCAAGAGACTCGTATTAAGTCCCACATGTAGATTTGTTCGTCCTATGAATGGTTAGATCCTCGAAGACCCGACAGCTCACCTCAGTGACGCATTCTGCCCCAGGGTCAGCAACGCCATCATATTCTGAACCATGATCGGACAGATTTGTGTAAAGGCCAGATCCCATCTAAGACAGTAGATCACAAAGAGCTCGGGTAACATAAATCACAGCCTGCACTGCGTGAAAAAGCTCTCGTAGAAACAGACAAACCCCAAATGAGGATTCTAAGGGCCAAGATCCATGACTTCAACTCCGGGAGGGAACTCCGACCCAGACGTCATCTTCCCCAAGGAGTCAAGTTCGCTCAGCGGTAGAGAACCTCCAACGGCCCTACTTCTGCTCCACCTGCTCCTATCGCTTTGAACTTCGAAATCAGTATAGCCCCCGACCAGCTGACGAACCACCGGCCTCGAATCTATTCCCCCGACTATGTTGGATGAGCGGAATGCAACCATTGTCAACTTCCTCACCCTGAGAGAAACCGTAGTACTCCGAATAAAGGTTGGAATCGGTGTTGGAGTCAATATCGATGGGCTGTAATTTAGAAGCCATGACAAGAATGAAGAAAAATACAACATGAATATGAGACTTGATAAAACGATAAAATCAGCTTTACGGGCTACCAGAAAAGATAAGATCACTCGTCAAACGACAAAAAGCTGCGAAACAACGAAGATAAAAAAAAGAGACACCAGTCGAAGAATGAAAGAGGAAGAAAGAAAGTACGAGTTTAAATAACGATGGGAAAGGCGGAAAAGCTTCAATTGACGCATGGCAGGAAAGGGCGCGAGATCGATGATACTCTCTCTCTGCGTGCAGAAAATAGGCTGGAAACGTTATGACGATCAAGTGATAACGTCGCTTCAATGCCCACACCGAAAGTTTGGGAAACCCTAAAATACCCTCGACAATTCAGCTTCCGGACGGAACAAGATTCATCAAGCTATTCATATAGCTTAAGTACGATGCATTTTCCAAGAGCCTTATCCACCAAACTGGAGGGGGAGCGTATTGTTAGAGGTGGTCTTGACACAATGACTAGCCAGGCCCATCTCAAAAATTGAAAGGCCATTTATGGAAACAAATTGATGATAACACAAATCCAACTCAAGCTAGCCCACAGATCTTTCATCATCACGACGCCGAACTGCAGTCTCAAACTCGACCAGAGGACAATGCGTGTCGAGATGGGTCGAAAAATAGTGACCTAGTCGGGTGGTAGTCCGGCGTCATACAATGATTGCTTCTGAAATACGCCGCAAGGTAGCTCGGGCGCAGGCTTGAGATACTAACCCCGAAAAGACGTGGAGGACGACACGTCGCCCTGGATTGGAGGAGATCTGACACCACGACTTCTCCAATAAATACTCTCCCAAGGTAATTTAATAAGGAACACAATTTATTACTCACAACTACTCTCTCTCTCTTGTAATATTTATAGCTTCAGACTGCTCTTGAGTTCGGTTTAGAAAACCAAACTGATTTCCCTTTGGAAACAGTTCGAAAGTCTAAATATTTTCGCCTTCTCGAGGCTATATTAATACAAACACGGCTCTCATCCTACTCTCCTCTCAAATACCGACATGTTCTTGTATCTTTTATCTCGTCAAAGTCAAATCTTTTTAATTAAACATGAAATCTCGGCCTAGTCCGCATTTAAACACTTAGTGATCCTTGGGATCAACACCTAGGAGGATATTTTGTGCATAACAGAAGCGGAGAAGGCTGCCAGCAATCTCTTTTGAAGGACGACCGAGGTGTAAATCATGGAAAGTAGCGTACGGATCCGAAGAGGGGATATGGATAACATCGAGCTCAGCCATGAACGGAAAAAGCAGAGGATTTATATGAACACAGTTAGCCTGAAATGAAATGGATGGATTTTGAAGGGGTTGGGTAATTGAAAGATACTAGTTGACTTTGCGCGGGGGTTTACTCGCGTAAGCATTTGTTGTTTTCCAATGTATATGGGAAATCATAGTGTTTCTTGTAAATTTATTGGCCGTTCTACCCTGTTTGTATGCGTTCTTTATTAATGCGTATATAAATATTGAGTAAAGGACTTTTATTTGGGAGAAACTAAAATTAAACAAATCGATCTCAGTATGAGCTTTAGAAACCGATCATAGTTGTTGTTGTAAAGTTATTGTTTGAGAAACAAACCAAACATACAAACCCGTTTTACTCGCGTATTTTCTCAGTATGAAAAGCATTCTTTTTTTTTCCCCCAAATTGAAATTATTGTTGTGCACGGGCGGGGGTTTATTTAGATTTCTCAATTTTACTATTATTTATTTTAGACTATATTATTTATAAATGTTTAGTAATATAGTATTATTTTTTTCATCACTTTGTATTCCTTTTTAATATAGTATTATTTCGTTCGTACTTTATGATCCTTTTTAATATAGTTCAAATAAATATAGGTTTTGGTTGATTTTTATTATATTTCTGAGTTTTATATTTTTAGAATTATTTATTTTTAGACTATATTTGTCAATATTATAATTTTTCATTTCATTTTATCTTTTGTCAAGTAATTTTAATTATTTTATTTGTATCTATTTTTATTTTTATTTTATATCGAAACTACATATATTTTTTTGTAGTCCATTTGTATTTTACATTCCTATTTAATATAGCTTAAGTTAATATATTTTCTTTTTCAAAAAAAGAGGTTCTTCTCCACATTAAGTTTAACCATTTGCGGAGAAATCAAGTAATTTTAAGTTCTGAAGTAACTTATTAAAAAAAAGATTCAAAGTTTCAACCAACGAACAATAAAATTTAACAAAAGGTCTTAAAGGAGCTCAAGGTCAACACTGTCTGCAGATTTCTCCTCAATTTCTTTAAGAGCGAACACCTCGGTTAAGACTCACCATACGGCTTGAGCCATCCATTTGCATACCACCTCTGTTTCCTGAGCCAGCTCTTCCTGCATATCCTCTCCTCGGTTCTGACCCGACCAGTCTCTAGGCTGACCACACTGTCCAGATGATCTTCCTCCATATCCAGATCTGTTACCTTGTCTTCCTTGCCCATAATTCATGTTGTCTTACTATTTCCCACCACCTGATGCTGCTGCTCCTACATAGTCATGATTGTTGTCCCTTCTCCTAGAACTCAGATCAAGACCACCTCCACCGGTTCTAGATTCCATTGCCTTTCATTACTTTCTGCCAAAACCAAGAGTTTCTCGGTTAACTGAAAATCCAATGACTGTAATCTGCTGGGTTGCACTTCATGGAAGACAATGCATTGTGTTGGCTGGTCCCAGCTTGCATCAAGATCTTCACTGATCATCATCTTGCTCACAATGTTGTGAGCCTGTGCTTCAGTGATATCAAACATCTTAGCTAGCTGGTCAAGACTTAGGGACTCATAGGAGCTCGAGTATGTGAACAGGTAAGTCCATAGAGCCTCTTCTTTTATCCTAGTTTTCACCATATCGAGGATGCTGTCCCGGTTCTTGAGAAGTCTCCAGACATCAAGGGATTTCAAAACTTCAAACGTCTTTTGGAAATTCCCTTTGGTCAGGGCTCTGGTGGCTGCCATGACATGATCACGTACATTCTCAGGTGGTACATTGAACGCTTGCCTCTCACTGATCTCAAGCAGGCGACGGAAATTCTTGCTAATCACTATGCGTCTGGCTTTGGGACTTCAAGCAGCATGGCACCGATGAGAACAGCCTCCATAAAGTAATTATGTTTGACCTGACCACATTGATAGAGAACATGAAACACCCCCCATAGATATGTTCCAATGTTCAAAAGAAATCTATAAACATGTTTACTTTCAGACCCTACCTAGCACAAACCAAAAAATACAAAACTTGCCAGCTCACCACAAGAAGCGACCATCGTCCTTCATCGCCCATGCTCGGTGCAACAACACCAGCTGCTCCAAAAGAAGACATAGACATCCACAAAAGCATGAACACTGTGAAAGCATGAACAACCATTATGACCTTGGAAAGGCTGCAAACTAATTTCAGAGATTTCCGCAGAACCAGCATCTTAAAGGGAAGTCTACACGTGAAAAATTCAAATCATCAGAATTGATAAGTCTCACCACATAACCACAAGGGTTCAATCATCTTAAACCCCGTACGCACTTGTCTATTACTGAAATGACATACAAGATCTGCAACTGCATAATTAGTATACTAATTTTGTGGTCATTGCTACTCGGCTCTTACGCCAAGATAGCTGACCAGAGCACATCATGCCAATGACGGGACTCACGGACAAACCTTGGTTTCCATATCCACTCCTTCGACTCCCTGAAGAGACTACAAATCATCAAAATGCGTCTTCAGTGTTTTAGCTAAACCGGTTACAACGTTTCTTCTTCCTACAAAATTGAAAATTTGAAGTGTCAGAGTAATTGTAACTGTAAGGATCCAAGTAAGTAAGTCTACCTACAAGTTATCACCATTGATTATACAAGGCGTTGAGGTTACGTAATGAGCTTTATAAAAAATGGATAAAAGTATTGGATTTAAGATATGAATCAGGTGGTTTCTTAGCAGTGAAGAGTATTGAAGACAGTGAATCTAACACCCCGACCGCCCCCATCTGTGGGCTTTATGTCCGCTCACTCGGCACGTGGACCCACCCTCGTCATCTGGCCGGTTTGTTATTTTTGGAGGCTAGAAAGACTTGTTTACTGTCCCTGCAATCACCACACGACCGTTCCTCGTGCTTTGTCCTCACTCAAACGATACCGCGAATCACTTCCCGGTAGGTCACCCATCCTTCAACTACTCCAGCTCAAGCACGCTTGACTCTGGAGTTCTCTCAGGATGTGTGACCGAAAAGGTAAGTGCACTTTGATGACATATGTAGTCAAATCAGTTCTTTTAAACATCTCTGAATATACCACAAACCGGGATGTTACAGTGAAGCTCACCTATTGCAAAGGGTGGACACTTCTTCATCCTGAGGGATTCTTTTCTCAGGATGAGTATTTCTCTATTGACAGATTTGCGACCAACCCATCATTTTCGCTTTTGCGCTCTGTCAGAGCTGAGATTCGTGAGCCATTTCCAGTTGGTGATCCCAGTTCTTGTCCTGTTGGTACCTTTTTCTCAGCATTCAGGAATCTCTTGCCCGACTAAAATCCGCAAGAAGGGGTATATTAATTAGATATCGCTACACATATGGGCCAAAGAGGAAAGATAAGAGTTCTAGACTTTACCATGGATCTATCATGAAATGACGATGCCTCAGCAGCTTCTATAAGGATCTCATCAAACTCTGAAGTCTCTGTATCCCAATTTTTTCCCCTTGAGTTTGAACCTTTTAAGCTAAACACCAAAGCAACAACAACAATAATCTTATATAAGTGTTACAAACTATTGTTATTACTTATTAGAAAGCCAGAACTCACGTTCTGAAAGTATGACTGATCCATTGAGTTGTCGGCTCAAACCAATAGCAAAATCACACATGTCAATTACTTCCTGCAAAAGTTGCACACAAAATGTTGTTTAAGCTATAAAAAAAAATCAGCTGTTCAGACTTATATTAGCATATAAAAGGGATCACACAGCTTGCACTAAATAGGTGTCGCTAAACAACTTGAAAAAGAAACAAAGTTTTGGAGAGTAAACATACCTGAACTTCTCCAATTTCTTCGGCCAGAATTTTCCCATTTCAAGTGAAAGAAGACGGCCAAGATAGTCAAGTTTGGATCTTAGTGAATCTCGTATTTGTCTCACAATATCACCTCTCTTGGGAGCAGGAACCTGATAAAAGATATCTCGTTAGCTATTAGGTGCAATCAGATGTAAAAGATAAGAAATTCAGTCAATGAACATTAGTCATTTAACCTGCATCCATATTTGAGATGCTTCCTCGCAAGCTTTCAGACCTCAAAACTGAGAGCAAGAGGTGGAGGATTTCATCGATTACAAAGCTGAATAGAGTAAAATCATAAAAGCCGTTCCGAGGCTGATATCCCCACTCGAGCGCACCACCATTTCTGCCGTTTCGAAGATCATGGGAAACAGATACGACAGCGATTGTCATTGGAACCAAGAGTGGATCCACCGCGGAACTTGTGGCGAAGTACATGTCGAGCGTGGTGGTTGACCCTGAATTAGCGGCTCATGTGGTGAGTCGTGGTTTGGCTGACCGTGGGACCATTCTTCTAATGGAGGTGGGAGCTTTGAAATCGAAGGAAGAGAGGATTAGATGAATGTTTGTCGTTGTGTCTCTGATGGTTGTGGCATGTGGGCTCATTCATGCATTAATCTTCTCCCTTCATGCCTATAACCCAAAAATTAGTGATAAATCAACCAACTGTTTTAGAACAAAACAATTTTTTTTAAAGAATCTGTGAGATGCAAAGTTACTCTTTCTGCTAAGCTATAGTTATCTGTTGCTTGGCTACGGCGAGCTCTAGCATGAACATATGGCAGCTTCAAGTTCTCTTCAGAGCTTTTGTTCTTCCTCGTCGAGCTTTCAACCTACAAATATACGGATATTCATCAACCAGACAACCACTGGATTTAATCAAACATAGGGACATATTGACTTTTTGTCTCACCAGGATGCGCTGAGATTGCCACAGGATCACCACACCTCTCTTTAAGCGCTTGCCTATTAATCATAGACAGAAGAAAATTTCGGAAGCAATAGTAGATTTTTTCCAGACCTATGAGGCGGTTGAAAAGAGTAATTTCAAATACAGTGGTGTTACGAAGGGAGAGGAGGAGAGCATAAGAAAATAGCCACAACGTTTGGCAGCTTTGGCGATGATGGCCAAGTTTATTTTCTTCCGGCGGCGAATCCACGATCCGCATACGACATGCTCACTTTGACGATTCGCTTCTTCAATCTCCATTGGATTGATCAATTATTTCCTCTTTCTTCTTCTTCTACACAAATTGGCAATCGTTACGGAGGAGGGGGAGGGGCTGTTGATTTAGGGTGCAAATGATTGCATTTTTATAGGACTAAAATCTAGTGAAATAGTGTTATGTTGAATTCCTATAAAAATCACCCATTTGTTAAGTTTTTAAAATTTTAGTGAAATAATGTGAGACCTATATTTTATGTGAAAAATTGTAAAGTTCTGCTGAAATTTGTTCCTCTACTCATTTGAGGAAGAAAATTTTACCGTAACTTTTCACAATTCCACTAAATTAATTCTACTGAAATGTATTCTATTTATTTCACTATTTTTTTACCATTTGCAGGCTTAGATGAGGAAGAAGAAGTAGAAAAGTCACAAAAGAGTGAAAAAATTATATTAGTGTGCTCACTTATTGAATTACTTAAGTTACTTTGTCAAAGTTTTTGGGCCGTGATCACGAAAACAAAAGTGAAGCATAGAAAAATAATTACATTAATTATTAGAAGGGGAGAATCCCATGGAAAACCCTCAATATGTCACCCACTTCTACTTTAAACTTCGAAACTATTACGTGATCAAAATAAACCATCAACGTGACAAAACTAGCAAATTAAACATTCAATGTGGCTTTCTTCTTTACTGCTTTAAAACCCTAACTAAACTGTTAACGATGAACAGTAAATTCGTTAGAAAAAAAATAATTTTTTTTTTAAATTCAAAAAATTCTATAATTATTCCGAAAATACAAAAGAATTCAAAAAATCCAAATATTTTGAAATAAAAATCCAAAATTTTCAAAAAAATTAAAATTCTAAAAAAATATTTAAATATTTCAAATAATTCAATTTTTTAAATTACAAAAAATCAAAAATCAAAAGTATTCTTTAATTATTAAAAAATCCAAAAAATCCAAAAAATATTTAAAATAAAATAATAATTTAGATATATTTTCCAAATATTTTTTTTTAAATTCAAAAATGCAAAAAGATTCATAGATTATATAAAATTAACTATTTTTTTAAATGCAAATTTTTATGATTTTATGATAAATTACAAGACAAAGTGATTATGACGAGATACATATATAAGATAAATTACAAACCTATATGTGTATCTTGTCATAACCATTTTTCTTGTAATTTATCTTTACATCATCAAACAAATTTCATTTTAAAAAAATTAATTTTAATTTTATATAATCTATGGATTTTATTGTTTTTTGAATTTTAAAAATATATGGATAAATATATCTAAAGTATTGAGGAAGAAAGTCACATTGAAAGTTTAATTTGTCAGTTTTATCACATTGGTGGTTTAATTTGATCACGTAATAGTCTCGAGGTTTAAAGTGAAAGTGAGTGTTAGATTGAAGGTTTTGTATGGGATTCTCCCTTATTAGAAGGGACTGCTATTATATATTAGATTTACACATATTCAGATAACAATAATCAACTAATTAGCTAAACTGATCCTATGCGTTACAGTTTTTGGCCATAAGGAAGAAGGAAGTAGAAAGGTAGGTCACGAAGTAGATGAGTTTATTAATCATGTGGGACTTACTTGATTTTTTTTTTGGTCTAGTGACTTTACTCGATTATGTCTGGACTTTTTAATTACGTTTTGATTTTTTAGATATGAAATGTTGAGGCCCAACTGATTTAATACGTAATGGGACACGTGAACACTTCAATTGGAGAAAGAAGTCTTCAATTATATTATAGTTATAGTTAGTAAATTTTGTATAAATTTAAAAGGTTAAATACATCATGAAATAGAATATAAAAATGTATTAGGGTTTTGGAAACATGGGCCATATGATTGCCTTAATCTGAAATATTTTCGAGTTCCCATTTCATTCATATCTATCCTATATTTAATTTGTTCGAAAATACAAAAATTGGCATTAGAATATAGTAATTGTTATGAATAATAAGTAGATGCCCATTATAAGACCTATTACTTGTAATTTAGGGTTTATTTGGTCGTTAAGTTCTTGTACTCCTATATAAAAGAACTTTTTTCATTGGAATAAACATCACCAATTCTTCTATCTCTCTTCTATTCACAATACGTTATCAGCACGATTCTCTAATCACTAGAGTTAGAAGAAAATGAATGGTGGAGATTTATGCTTGGCAGACAGTACAACTAGCCACACTATTTTAAAAAAATAATAAGAATTATTTCACTTGTTTGACAATGAAAGAAGTAAGTGTAAGTACCGTAACAGGTAGTGCAAAGATAATAGAAGGCTGTGGAAGAGAAAATATATCATTGCCTATGGGAACAAATTTCAAAATTTCTGATGCATTATACCCTCTTAAGTCTCAAAGAAATTTATTAAGTTTTAAGGATATCCGCAGAAATGGATACCATATTGAGACTACAAGTGAAGGTAATATTGAATACCTTCAAATCACAAGTAATACCCAAGGCTCTAAAAACATTGTGGAAAAACTACCTGCATTCTCCACTGGACTTTACTATACTACAATTAATACAATTGAAGCAAATGCTATAGTAGACAGTCCACAGAAAACCTCAAAGTTTGGCATGACCGGTTAGGCCATCCCGGTAAAATAATGATGCGAAAGATTATTTCTAATTCATGTGGACATTTATTAAAGAACCCAAAGATTCTTCCTAATGAATTTTCATGTTCTCCTTGTTCGCAAGGCAAGTTGATAATACGGCCTTCACCAGTAAAAATCAATTCATAATCAATAAGTTTTCTGGAACGAATACAAGGAGATATTTGTGGGCCGATTCACCCATCATGTGGAACCTTTAGGTATTTTATGGTTTTAATTGACGCATCTAGTAGATGGTCACATGTATCCTTGTTATCAACTCGAAACTTGGCGTTTTTGAGATTACTTGCTCAGTTGATTAGATTACGAGCCCATTTTCTGGAATTTCCGTTAAAGTCAATTCGCCTTGATAATTCTGGTGAATTCACGTCTCAAGCTTTTAATGACTATTGCATCTCCATTGGGATAAGTGTTGAACATCATGTAGCACATGTTCACACACAAAATGGTTTAGCAGAATCACTAATCAAACGTCTACAATTGATTGCTAGACCATTACTAATGAAATCAAAACTCCCAATATCTGCTTGGGGACATGCTATATTACATGCAGCAGCATTGATTCGCATCAGGCCAACAAGTAACCAAAAGTTCTCCCCATCACAACTGATTATGGGTCAAGAACCAAATATTTCCCATCTGAAAGTTTTTGGATGTGCTGTATACATTCCAATTTCTCCACCACAGCGATCTAAGATGGGTCCTCAAAGGAGGTTGGGAATATATGTTGGATATGATTCTCCATCAATAATTAAATATCTTGAGCCGTCTATGGGGGATTTATTCAAGGCTCGATTCACAGACTGTTATTTTAATGAGTCTGTTTTTCCAACTCTAGGGGGAGAAAATAAAAAGCTGGAAAAAGATATAAATTGGAATGAATTATCAATGTCTTATCTTGATCCTCGGACTAAAGAATGTGAATTAGAAATCCAAAAGATAATTCATTTACAAAGCTTAGCAAATCAGTTGCCAGACGCGTTTACTGACCCAAAAAGTGTGATCAAATCACATATACCAGCTGTAAATGCTCCGATAAGAATAAATGTTCCAGAAGAACAAAATCAAACTGCTAATGAGTCTAAGGCACGTTTGAAACGTGGTAGACCTATTGGTTCCAAAGATAAAAATCCTCGAAAAAGAAAAGGAGCAGAAATTGGCAATGGTGAAACCGAGGAAATAATTACGAATGAATGATCTCTAGAAGAAACTTCAAACATGACAAAGAATGAAATTCAGGTACCTGATAATGATGAGATCTCAATTAATTATGTCATGTCTGGAATAAAATGGAACCGAAAGAAAATCGACGTCGATGATATTTTTGCATGCAATGTAGCAGTTGATGTTATGGATGAGGATCATGAACCAACATCTATTGAAGAGTGTACACAAAGAAGTGATTAGCCAAAATAGAAGGAAGCAATAGATGCAGAATTAAAATCTCTCGCTAAAAGAGAAGTATTTGGACCAGTAGTCCGTACACCTAAAGGTGTAAAACCAGTGGGACATAAATGGGTCTTTGTACGAAAGAGGAAAGAAAATGGAGAAATTGTGAGGTGTAAAGGACGTTTAGTCGCACAAGGATTCTCACAAAGACCTTAAATTGATTATGAAGAGACATACTCTCCTGTGGTGGATGCAACTACTTTCAGGTTCCTTATTAGTCTGGCGATAAAAGAAGGACTTGATTTACGTTTAATGGATGTAGTGACAGCCTATTTATATGGGCCACTGGAAAATGACATTTATATGAAAGTCCCAGCAGGATTTAAACTACCTGAAGTAGTAAATTCGAATTCCCGAGAACAATACTGCATAAAACTAAATCGATCTCTTTATGGACTAAAACAGTCAGGGCATATGTGGTATAATCGCCTTAGTGAGTACTTGTTAAGAGAAGGCTACAATAATGACCGTGTTAGTCCATGCATCTTTATAAAGAGATTTGAGAAAGGATTTGTGATAATTGCAGTATATGTTGATGATTTAAATATTATTGGAACTCCTGCAGAGATTTCATATACAGTAGAATATTTGAAGAAAGAATTTGAGATGAAAGATCTTGGAAAACAAAATTTTGTTTGGGACTACAAATTGAACATGTAAAGAATGGAATTCTAGTACATCAAGAGACATACACAAAAAATGTACTCAAAAAGTTTTATATGGATAAAGCACACCCCTTGTGCAGTCCAATGATTGTAAGATCACTTGATGTGTCAAAGGATCCATTCCGCCCTCGGGAAAACAATGAAGAAGTTCTTGGTCCTGAAGTACCATACTTAATTGCCATAGGAGCATTAATGTACCTTGCAAGTCACACAAGACCAGATATATCATTTTTGATAAATTTGTTAGCAAGGTTTAGCTCATGCCCAACTCAAAGGCATTGGAATGGGATTAAGTATATACTTCGATGATATATCTGGACTGCACAAGTATGGGGATAAAACGCACCCCGGCCGATCCTCTCTAATGAGCCCCCCGTAATTTTTACCGACCAAGATCTCTGGGAAACTCATTACCCTCATAACGATCCGTTGGTGGTCGAGCTCTTCATTGGAAGCTATTAGGTATCTCGGATCCTGGTTGATACAGGTAGCTCTATCGATCTGATCTTCCTGGATACGCTGAAAAAGATGGAAATCAAAGAAGAAGATATCAAGCAAAAGGCTAAGCCACTCACCGGTTTCACGAGCGAGACGACATACACAATCGGAACAATCAAGTTGCCTGTTTACGATGGCGGAGTCAACAAAATGGTAAAATTACATGTCATCAACAAACCGACTATTTACAACGCTATTCTCAGCACAGCCTGGCTATACAGCATGAAGGCAGTATCCTCGACTTATCACCAGTGCCTGAAATTTCCATCGCCCAAGGGAATTCAAACAGTTAAGGGATGTCAGAGGGCAAGTCGGTCATGTTTCGTGAGAGAACACAAGATGAGAGTACCATCGTGCATGATCAACACGGAGCAAGGAAAAAGAGGCCCAGAGAGGGAACTCGTTCAACAAATCATCATTGACGATTCCGATGCGAGCAAATGTGTGGGCATCGGACCGGAATTACCAGACGATATTAAGAACGAGTTGATCGCATTCTTTCAACAAAACGTGTTGACTTTCGCCTGGTCGGTGAAAGACATGAAAGGTATCAATCCTTCCATCACAACCCATGAACTCAATGTAGATCTGACTTATAAGCCAATTAAGCAAAATAGGCGTAAGCTCAGTCCCGAAAGGGCTAAAGCCGTCAATGACGAGGTTGACAAACTCCTCGACGCCGGTTCAATTCAGGAAGTCAAATACCCTGACTGGCTAGCCAACCCTGTTGTTGTCAAAAAGAAAAATGGCAAGTGGAGAGTCTGTGTTGACTTCACGGACCTCAACAAGGCCTGTCCAAAAGACAGCTTTCCTTTACCACACATCGACTGACTTGTCAAAGCTACGGCCAGAAACGAGCTTCTTTCATTCATGGATTCATTTTCAGGCTACAATCATATTCTCATGAATCCGGACGACCGAGAGAAGACGGCGTTCATAACAGAACGCGGTACTTACTCTTACAAATTCATGCCATTCGGCCTCAAAAACGCAGGTGCTACGTATCAACGACTGGTCAATCAGATGTTCGACGATATGCTGGTAAAGTCACTGATCGCATCTCAACACATTGGACATCTCAAGGAATGCTTTAGGATTCTCAACCGCAATGGAATGAACTGAAGCTTAACCCGGCTAAATGTACATTTGGCGTAACGTCAGGAGAGATTCTCGGATATGTCGTCACTAAGAGAGGGATAGAGGCTAACCCGAAATAGATCTCAGCTATCATCGACCTACCGTCACCCTGGAATACCCGAGAAGTACATCACCTTACTGGCCGCATTGCCGCCCTGAACAGATTCATATCTCGTTCGACGAACAAATGCTTGCCTTTCTATGAACTCCTTCTAGGATGTAAAAGGTTCGTGTGGGACGATAAATGCCAAGAGGCTTTCACTCAGCTTAAAGACTATCTATCGAGCCCACCAGTACTATCAAAACCAGAGAACGGCGAAACACTCTTCATGTACGCCGCGGTTTCAACGACCGCAGTCAGTGGAGTCCTAGTCCGCGAAGACAAAGGCGAGCAAAAGCTGATCTTCTATGTCAGCAAAACTATGAATGGAGCCGAGACGAGGTATCCCGCAATATAGAAGCTAGCGCTTGCAGTCGTGACCTCGGCAAGAAAGCTGTGTCCTTATTTCCAATCCCATACGATGGCCGTGTTAAGTAACCAACCACTTCGGATGATCTTACACAGTCCAGGACAATCCGGTCGCTTTGCAAAATGGGCAGTAGAACTCAGTGAATACAATATCGACTAACGAAATAGGACAACCGCAAAGTCTCAAGTAATAGCCGAATTCCTCGTCGAGCTATCCCCCGAAAAGGACATCGAGACTCAAGAAGTGGACAAGAACTGGAAACTGTTCGTTGACGGCGCATCATCAAAACGAGGAGCAGGGGTAGGAGTACGCCTCATATCACCAACGCGCGAGATACTAGAACAATCTTTCCGACTCGGGTTCAAAGCATCTAACAATATGGCCGAGTATGAGGCCTTGCTAGCCGGCCTCAGGTTAGCTAGAGAGATCGGAGTGCGGAATCTCTGATAGGGTGTAAAGTTTTAATCCTATTCTACTGCAAGTGCACATTTAATGCAATTATAGTATAAAAGGTATCAAATCCCACAGAGACTCTCGGTCACACGATAGATTATAGAACGGTCAAGTTAAACTAGGAGAAATGAATGAGAAACTAAATAGCAAGCAGAAAAGTAAATCAGACAGCATGAGTGGTTTGTAAGAAATCAACTAAAAGCGCTAAGTCTAGGGAGTTCTCGGGAAATCAGACAGCAGGAGTGGTTTGTAAGAAATCAACTAAAAGCGCTAAGTCTAGGGAGTTCTCGGGAAATCAGACAAGCAGATCAGATAATCAGTCAGGATCAAATTAAGTTCGGTTCTAGAATTCAAACACAGATGTAGAACTAACCAACTTTCGTTGCAAGAATTCTCTAAGTCTAATAGCATAAATTCAAATTTCTTTGCAATTCCTAACAGATTAAACTAGCCTTAAGTGCAGGTTCGATATGTTCACAATTCAATTAAACCAAATTTCTTTGCGAGTAATTCAATTGCTCAACCTAAATAGTTCAGATTCTAAATCACACTTTCGTGTCAGTTTAATAACCTAGAGTCTAGATTCTAAGTGATCAAGTTAGAAACTAGTGTTAAGCATAATTCAGGTTGAAGAACAAATATGATATGAATCCTAAACTGATAAAAAAATCTAGCAAGTCATGAAATCACTAATGAGAATCCCTAAACCTAACTATAAATCTACTCAGACATGATTGATGAAAACATAACCAATGAATAAATAGATTGCATAAATAAAGAGTAAGAAATAAAGGGGTTCGAAATCTTCTCCAAAAGCAGGAAGCAATACAGGTTCAGATCAGCCCCAAAACGCTCTAAAAACTCTCAGCTCAAAGTATGAAAGCGTATGAAAAGTCGTTTGTAAAAACCGAATTATATTAGCCTAATCACGTCTTGGGGCTTCTTTGTAAATACTGAAACATCTGGGTAAAAGTGCAATTTTAGCATTCTTCATTAAACTCGCCGAGGAAAGGCCCATCTCGCTCGTGTGTCGATCGATGCACATGTTGTGTCGATCGATGTAATCCTCTGTTTTGGACAGTGAACTCTATCTCTCGGGTTGAATCTCCAAAATGCTCCAAAATGCTCCAAAATGCTCCATAATCTCCAATTCCGCTCCAAACGTGCCTAGACCTGTAAACACATCTAAAAGATTCCAAAACATAACAAAAGACTCGATAAATAAGACATATACCATTGTTAAAAGCAATAAAATCCATGGTATATCAACTCCCCCACACTTAGCCTTTGCTTGCCCTCAAGCAACACAGAGAACTAAAATGTAGTGAAGAGGTTTGAAAACTTTCAGAAACTCTTTTCATCTTAGAAGAAACAACACTCAGATTCCCCTTAGTAAGCCACTGAAAGATTTACCTGCAAGACATCGAGACCAACATATACTTCCCCCACACTTAGCAATTGTCCCGAGTAAACTCCACAATCACATTCAAGCATTCAAATTCACCCTACTGACTTTTATAAGCTATTTAAGTGCGGTCTCACCTAAGGATTATCGATCAAAGGGCACATGGATTCTTACTCTGTTAGCTCTAGACCACCATACTATCTTTTTCTGGTTCCTTTCTTCTCTTTTCCCTTCCTTAGCAACTGATTTTTTCCCATTGGGTATCATTTTTTTTTTATTCAGTGCTCTTCCCGTTATGGGGTGTACTATGGACACATTCCATGAATGCACAGGACGTAATAGTGGTAGCTACCACTCCCGTGACCACTTCGGAGCTACTAGCTCATCCTCAGTTTATTATTCTCTTTTTTTTTTTACTTTAAGAGGAGGGGAGAAGGGAACTTTACTTGGACAGATTTACAGGCTGTGTCAGAACTAACAGAAGAGTCCGACTCAAGGTATACCAAGCCCTTAGGTGAGAAAATTAAGTCAAATTAAGGGTGAAGTCAGTAAAGGATCCTCTGATAGGTGAAGTGATGTGGGTGTTCTCAGTAGGCTGTTTTGTGTTGGGGTTTTCTAATAGTCATAGATGCATCTGCAAGCTCATCCCAATGGTCACTTAAGTTCCTGCAAATGTTGTTAACTTCTCAAAAATTCACTGTTTCTTACTTAAATTGTTTTGACTCGATAAAACAAATTTTTGAAAATAGGACTGACTCTAAGAAAACAAAAGCGTGCGTCAGTAGCTACCTCCCCCACACTTGAAACACATTGTCCCCAGTAGTGTCAAGCTTAGGATTGGTAAGAAAAGAAGTTGGAATGAAACAAACCAAAAAGGATCAGAACACTTACCTGTCGTCGGCCTGCGTCGATCGATGCCATAAAGGTGTCGATCGATGCAAGGCGATTATGCCCACGGTTAAGTAGATAACCGGTGTCTGATCTGCAATTGAACCGGCAAACCGTAAATCGCAAATGCATCGATCGATGCACAATGTGTGTCTTTGAACACACAAAAGCAGAAAATCAAAAACACCAAATCAAAAACGAAAAATGAATACAAAAACGAACCTAACAGTGGGTTGCCTCCCACTCAGCGCTTGTTTAAGGTCATTAGCTTGACCGGACGAACAAGATCAGACTCCTGGAGGTTTCAACAGAGACCGTGAGTGCCTCTGCGAAAGTCTCCTCATCCAAGGTGGAGAGCAGGTTGTGTCGGTGTGAGCTCGTCCAAGAAAAGAAGTGATTTAATGATCTCCCTGTCCATCCTCAATGCTAAAGGTTTGACCATCAATCTTTGGCCTGCGCAGCATATCCATCTCAAAGTGTAGAGGCTCATCTCCCAAATAGAGATCAATCAGACTGTTCCTTACGTCGATCACTGCTCCAGCCGTGGCTAAGAATGGTCTTCCCATAATTAGAACATCATCCTGCTCACTGTCGTTCTTAAGCACCAAGAAGTCTTTCGGAACTAAGTAGTTTCCAACTCTCACTAGGACGTCCTCAAGAACTCCTTCCGGGATCCTTATTCACTGATCAGCTAGAACAAGAGAGGTCCTAGTGGGTGAAAAATCTGTCATCCCCAACTTCTCTACCACAGAGTATGGCATGAGACTTCCAGCAGCTCCTAAGTCACAGAAAGAATGCTTGAAACCATCCTCAAAAATGGAACAACTCAGCACAAATATACCAGGATCAGGTAGCTTCTCCGGGATCTGAGTTAGCAGCACATCACTGATCTGTTTAGGGACCACTATCACCCAATCTTTCGACATTTCATCCATTGGCAGCATATTCTCCAAGTATCTCTGCACACAAGGGTGATATGGTGGATCATCAGCTAGTGGAACTTCTTCCAACTTCTCATCCATCACTTCCAGCTGTATGACCTCATCAATCTCTTGTTGAGTTATCTCAGACACCCCAGGGAATAGTCTAATAAGCTCCAGATCCGCCTCTTCATCAATGCCTCGAGAAACAAGTGAAACTGTCTGTCCACGACTTGCGACGATCGTCGCACTAGGTGCATCGATCGATGTAGAAAATTTTTCACAGATTCCACCCGAGAGTTTTTCTCCAGTTTCGGATTTCTCAGCTTCTTCCACGAGTTCAGCAGTATTTAACTCAAAATTTTCACCTTGGTGTGATCCATCATCAATATAGACTGACCAAGCTTTGATGTGAGTATCCATGACATTATTTCCTTTGACAGAGCTTGAAATCTGCTTCACCTGTGTGTCCAACTGCTTCACATGAGTACTCAAAGATTCAAACTTCCCATTAAGAACCTCATACACAGCATCTAACTTCCTGTTGAAGTCCACAGCAGTCTTAGTCTGCCCTTCCAGCAACTACTCCATCATTGCTTCCATCTTGCTCTCATAAGCATTAGCAGCAGGAGGCGTCTGATAAGAAGATGATCCATAAGTCCTCTGATTACTTTGCTGAAAAGGTTTCTGAAAACCAGCAGTCTGTCCATATCCAGAAGAGTTTTGATTTCTTGTGAAAGCACTTTTCTGTCCACCATTGAAGAACCTATTACCTTGCTGATTACCAAACCTATTCCCTTGAAATCCATAGCCACCAATGTAGTTTACATCCTCTTCCTGGTGATCTTCTTCATCTTGGAACACTTCAACTTCCTGAGCAAAATGGACAGCTTTCTTTCCAGTCAACAAGCTATGAACAGTGTCCAACTTGCTCCTAATATCAGCTATCTCCAGGTTATCTATCTTCCCACCAGACTCTTTCCTTCTCCTATCAGCAGTCTTGGTGCTATTACTACTCACCAAATTATCAATCAGTGTCTTAGCATGCTCAGGAGTCCTTGTGTTGAAATTTCCATTGCTGGAATTGCCTAACGCAGTCTGGTAGTGGAGATCAATACCTCTGAAGAATATGCCCAGCAACGTCACTTCAGTGAATCCATGATGAGGACAGTCTCGTTGGTACTTCTTAAACCTCATCCAAGCAGCCTTAAGAGGCTCATTAGGACCTTGGGTGAAAGTAAGAATATCCTTTCTCGACTGATCAGAGCGAGCATCAT
This sequence comes from Orychophragmus violaceus, assembly GCA_030180135.1. Classification (NCBI taxonomy): domain Eukaryota; kingdom Viridiplantae; phylum Streptophyta; class Magnoliopsida; order Brassicales; family Brassicaceae; genus Orychophragmus; species Orychophragmus violaceus. The sequence goes on along the minus strand of CM058235.1, from coordinate 64,257,601 downwards.
CATAAAAGTGCCTCAAAAACTCACTCTTCACAACATCCCAAGTAGTAAACTTCCCAGGTGGAAGTTGTTTCAGCCAAGCTGCAGCATCTCCAGCGAGAGAATAGGGGAAGAGTTTGAGAAATAGATAGTCATAGTTCACTCCGTCGTACTTCATCCCAGTGACTACGTCTTCAAACTCATCAATGTGGTCCATTGGCTGCTCATTTGGGAAACCATGGAAAGCATTCTGCCTCAGAATAGAGTAGTAGATAGTCTTGATCTCGAAGTCATTCCTCTCAAAACCAGGAGGTACAATCGCTGACCGGTTAGCATGAAACTCATCCGGTCGGTTGTAGTCAGCAAGAGTCCTCTCAGCATGCACAACCATCTGCCTTTTGTCCTTGGCCTTGTCCTTGGCCTTGTCCTTGGCCTTGTGGCGGTTCAGGCTCAGGTTCAGGGATCACATTCCCTTCAGCATCTAACCTATGCCCAGCATCATTGTATCGGTTGTTCTGGTCGTCCCTCAGAACACCTTGAGCATCAGGTCTCAGAATCAAGCGGTTTTGCACCATCTTTGCTCGTTGACCTTTTCTATTAGTTCTCTCTAGTCTAGCAAGCTCCTCAAGTCTGAGATTCACAAGATTCACGTTCGGATCACTTCTGGTCTCACGCTTATGCATAAACCGTCTGCAATCGCAGTGCAACGATCGATGCTAAGATGCAACAATCGATTCAACTCCAGTCGCCTTGTAACGATCGATTCAAAAGAATGCGTTGATCGATGCAAAGCGAAAATCAGACATGCGACGGAGAAAAACAGAGAAATTAGTAACCAAAAATAAAAACAAAAATCCTAGTCTAAACCCTAAGTTCAAATCTATCGAAGACTCAAAAGAGTCCCCGGCAACGGCGCCAAAAACTTGATAGGGTGTAAAGTTTTAATCATATTCTACTGCAAGTGCACACTTAATGCAATTATAGTATAAAAGGTATCGAATCCCCTAGAGACTCTCAGTCACACGATAGATTATAGAACGGTCAAGTTAAACTAGGAGAAATTAATGAGAAACTAAATAGCAAGTAGAAAAATAAATCAGATAGCAGGAGTGGTTTGTAAGCAATCAACTAAAAGCGCTAAGTCTAAGGAGTTCCCAGGAAATCAGACAAGCAGATCAGATAATCAGTCAGGATCAAATTAAGTTCGGTTCTAGAACTCAAACACAGATGTAGAACTAACCAACTTTCGTTGCGAGAATTCTCTAAGTCTAATAGCAGAAATCCAAATTTCTTTGCAATTCCTAACAGATTAAACTAGCCTTAAGTGCATGTTCGATATGTACACAATTCAATTAAACCAAATTTCTTTGCGAGTAATTCAATTGCTCAACCTAAATAGTTCAGAATCTAAATCACACTTTCGTGTCAATTTAATAACCTAGAGTCTAGATTCTAAGTGATCAGGTTAGAAACTAGTGTTAAGCATAATTCAGGTTGAAGAACAAATATGATATGAATCCTAAACTGATAAACAAATCTAGCAAGTCATGAAATCCCTAACGAGAATTCCTAAACCTAACTATAAATCTACTTAGACCTGATTGATGAAAACATAATCAATGAATAAATAGATTGCATAAATAAAGAGTAAGAAATAGAGGGGTTCGAAATCTTCTCCAAAAGCAGGAAGCAATACAGGTTCAGATCAGCCCCAAAAAGCTCTAAAAACTCATAGCTCAAAGTATGAAAGCGTATGAAAAGTCGTTTGTAAAAACCTAATTATATTAGCCTAATCAATTCTTGGGGCTTCTTTGTAAATACTGAAACATCTGGGCAAAAGTGCAATTTCAGCATTCTTCATTAAACTCGCCGAGGAAAGGCCCATCTCGCTCGTGTGTCGATCGATGCACATGTTGTGTCGATCGATGCAATCCTCTGTTTTGGACAGTGAACTCTATATCTCGGGTTGAATCTCCAAAATGCTCCAAAATGCTCCATAATCTCCAATCCCGCTCCAAACGTGCCTAACCTGTATACACATCTAAAAGACTCCAAAACATAACAAAAGACTCGAAAAATAAGACATATACCGTGGTTAAAAGCCCTAAAATCCATGGTATATCAATCTCCTAGCCCATTGTGACTCCATGCTCGTCGCGAATCAAGTTAACGGAGAATACGAGGATAAAAATGAGCGTATGGAGGCCTACCGAAAGGCGGCATTGGAACTTACTAGCTCTTTCGAGTTCTTTGATATGATCCAGATACCAAGAAAAGAAAATTCCCCGGCAAATGAACTTGCGTCTCTGGCATCAACACCGAATCCCGATCTCTGTCGACGGATTCCAGTGGAAACGATTCACAAGCCAAGCATCCCACCGCCCGAAAGCAATCATGAAGAACCCTCTTCTGATGACACCGTCCTTGCAATCAGACAGACATGCAATCAATTCGGTCTAGACAATAGTCAGGTTAAACACGCCGACCTCATTGCATTCTTAACAGATCACGATACGGACTGGCGACAAGAGATACAGGCATATTTGACCGAGGGAAAACTTCCCGAGGAAAAGTGGGTTGCACAGCGACTAAAAGTCAAAAGCGCACAATACACGATACACAACGGCATCCTTTACAAATACTCGGCCAATAAAATCCTCCTCAGATCCATATACGGAGACGAAATCCGCCGAGTACTCGAAGAAACACACTCAGGAGCTTGCGGAAATCACTCTGGAGGTCGGTCTCTTGCTCTTAAAATCAAGTTAAATGGTCACTACTGGCCGACTATGGTCGCCAATTGCGATACCTATTCCAACAAGTGCAAAAAGTGTCAACGACATGCACCATTCATACACCGGCCTACAGAGCTACTCACTACATCCACCGCGGCATACCCATTCATGAGGTGGGCAATGGACATCGTTGGACCATTTCCACTTTCTAATCAAAGGCGCTTCCTGCTGATCATGACAGACTACTTCACAAAATGGTTTGAAGCCAAAGCATATGTATCAATCCACGACATCCAAGTTCAGAACTTTGTCTGGAAATACATTATATGCCAATACGGGTTACCTTACGAGATCGTTACAGATAACGGATCGCAATTAACGTCCAACTTGTTTGAAGGATTTTGTAAAAAGTGGGACATAAGACTAAGTAAGTCTACAGCGAGATATCCCCAGGGAAACAGACAAGCTGAAGCCACCAACAAAACTATCATCGACGGTATCAAAAAACGTCTCGAAAGCAAGGAAGGAGTGTGGGCCCAAGAATTAGACGGAGTCCTTTGGTTTCACAGAACAAATCCTCGCCGCGCTACTGGGGCCACCCTGTTTTCCTTAGCCTTCGGCGTGGAAGCAATGGTCCCGGCAGAGGCCAACATCTATACCCTCCGACGAGCTCTTATGCCTCAACATAACGAGATTAACGAAAAAATGTTGCTTCACGCCCTCGATACAATAGAGGAAGAACGAGATCGGGCATTGCTACGCATCCAGAACTACCAACAACTCACAACTCGTTATTACGACGAAAAGGTACGAGAACGACATTTCCAACTCGGTGACTACGTGCTTCACAAAGTCTATGAAAACACCAAAGAATGGAGAGCAGGTAAACTCGGCGCAAAGTGGGAAGGACCCTGCAAGATAACAAAGGTCGTCAAACCCGGCGTTTACGAGCTCGGATCAATGAAGGGCAAAGCTCTGCCGCGTTCGTGGAATTAATCAAGCCTAAAGGAGTACTTCTAGACGTCGATCTAACCTCGGCACAGGACGCATAAAAAAGAAAGAAAGTATATATATACTATGTATGAACTACGAGTGACTTGATTCTTCTTCGGAAGATACGTAGGCAGCCTTCATCGGCACAGTCACAAATAAATAAAACTCATCTTTTCCAGCTTACACCGAGATAGAAGCACCTCAAGTCGAGTCAACACTATCCTCATGCCGAGTTAGTTTTCTTTTTAACTTATGCCGAGTTATTATTTCTTTTTAACTTAGGCCGAGTTATAATTTCTTCTTAACTTATGCCGAGTTATCATTTCTTTTTAACTCATGCCGAGTTATTATTTCTTTTTAACTTAAACCGAGTTATTATTTCTTTTTAACTTATTAACTTACGCCGAGTTAAAGCACTTGTCCAGACAAAAGCCGAGCTCCTTAGTTCGCAAAAGCCGAGCTCCTTAGTTTGCAAAAGCCGAACTCCTTAGTTCGAAAAAACCGAGCTTCTTAGCTCGCAAAAATCCGAGCTCCTTAGTTCGCAAAGTCAAGCAATACACGCCTTGACTGTAAGCCAAGCACCCAATAAGACTCGCATTATCAGCATCGCGCTTCCTGGACAGGAGTGCGGTCTTCCTTGCACGCGAGATGCATATCGCGGTGGGGAAAAGCCGAGATCCGTCTGCCACTAAAAAACCGGGTCCTTACCCGTATGTTCTCTGAGGTGGGCGATACCAAATAAGCCGAGCACTTAAGCCTCGCACATTCGCATGTCCTTTGACGATTAAGCCGAGCACACATAAGTCTCGCAATCAAAATCGTTTTCACCAGCTCGCGTTCTAATCGATGTTCAAACCTAATTCGTACTAAGTTAAGGTAATTCGAAACATTCCGATTAATAATGTGATCATGTAACAAAACAAAAAGCTTTTAAACCATAAAAACCAAAAGCACCAAGCCTCCGGGAAAAAGTCTTACATAAAACCGACATAATTACAAAATACTTAAAAACAAAAGAAGACACGAAGATCATTCGGTTCCGGCCCCGCTCTTCGACGACTTCTCTGGCTCACTTACCTTCTCGGCCTCTCCATCCTTGGCGTTCGCATCTTGAACCACTGCCAACACGCCAGCTTGAGCCACAATCTCCAAATTAACAGTCGGCTGGACAGGATTGTCAGGAAGAGCTTTCGGAATCACCCCGCGGTTAGTCCCGAACTCGTCAATGTCCCTTAGAACATTGGGTAGCGAGTCACGATGAAGGGACCCCAGGAGAGGATGGCGAGTTGGGTAAAGAACAAATGTTAGCTCCTCCTTTGTCACAACGTCCAAAGCATCAACCTTGGCATCGATCGCTACCTCGTCAGCGGCAAGTTGATCCAAGACCGGCTGAGGAATCGAGACGCCTTCTCCGCTAAGCTTCAATAAGCACTTCCTAAGGCCAGTAATCTGACCCTGCTCGATCTGTAAAGCAACAGCGTCTTCCTGATCCTTCACATAGCATTGGAAGAGATCGAAATAGGACTGGGCCTTCGCCCTCATTGCGGCTTCCACGTGATTCCTTTCTTTTAGGACCAGCTCCCCGCAGAACTTCTGTTGATTTTTCCTTTCAAACTGGTACTTAAGAAGATCTGCTTTCGTTTTCTCATCAGCTCGGCGTAGCTTCTCCTCCGCTTCACGAAGCTTATTCGTATGTTCCATATTGCTCGCCTCCAACGCGTCCTTCTCTTTTCTCGCCTTTTCAAGAAGGTCATCTCTCATCGTCACCGCGTCAGCTAATTTCTGAGAATCCCAAGCACTCTCAAGGGCCACATGATTCGACGCCGCATTCATCTAAAAAATCAAGAAAAAACCATTACTTAAGGGACCGACGAATAGAGAACATATATAATAATAACCTTACCTCTGCCTCAGCCCGCTTCAGGTTAATAATCGCCTCGGAGTGAGGGAGTTCCCTCAAGGGCGGCCAGTCCGAATCGCTCCCTCACAGGCAAGTAAGGAGCTCGAAACACTCTCGAGCTTTCTGAACGAAGGGGATCTCGCTCTCATATTGATAGGCGAAGTTGTGGATCGAAGGCCGAGCGCTCACATCCGCGTCTCTCTGCGAACTGCGAGAAAGAACTGTGACGATCTCCTTGCGAGAAATAAAATGTTTCTTCTCGCCGTAATTGGCATCGGGAATTTCCCCATACTCAGAGTAAAACCGTCTCCACGGGTTAAGGGTCTTGGTCTTGGCGGGTTTGTCTACAGCCGTCTTCTTCGGATTCTCCTTGACAGATTTATCTACAGCCGCTTTCTTTGCGGGATTCTCCTTATCCGGCTTCCTTACGGCCGCCCTCTTCTTAGGAAGGGTCTTTGAAGGATTTTGCTCGAGAGGAGCCGCCATACTCTGTTTAACCACCGTTTGTTCTTGAGGAGGGTCAGTAGACTTCACGCCAGAGTCAACCAACGGCTCCCCGCCGCCTCGAGACAAAGAAGGATCGGAGCCGGTTTCTTTGGATGTCTCAGTTGAAGATGGAGTCAAGGTAAGCCGCTTCGAATAGTCGACGGTGGTCTTCTTCAACTTTCCCATTTTAGGCTTCTTTAGATCGGTCGGGTTAACTTTCTCTGAGGTATTCCATTTAACTAAAAAAAAGAAGAGAGGAAAGTCATAACTCAGACGAGAAACACGGCTGATATAAATCAGATAACAAAATCTACCTTTAGAAATCCGTGGAAGAGATCGGCTAATACGCTCCCGAGTAAGATGCGCCCACTTACGATGGCTGAGAGCTCGGATGGATCGAGAAGAAGTCGTCCGGGTAAGGCTTGAAGAACGGATGACGCACTGCAAAAGTAAAAGAGAACTAAGTAAATCATCCGCACTGAAAATCGTCAAGATCAGAATGACATCTACCAAAATTTGTATTCCATGATGATCTAATAAGCGTCCTATGCTTCTCGGGCACAACAAGAGGAGTTATCTCGGCGTAAAAAAAATATCTCTGCAAAACGCGAATTTTACTCGGCGCGTCTGTAACGACCCCTTGATCCCGTCTCATCCAAACAGCGAAACATCCCGGACTGCTATTGGTCATTGGATTAATCGAGGTCATTTCCTCAAAATCCTAACGGTGACCGTAACATCGGCCTCGGCACCCAAAACAAGAAGGCCCACCATCTGACGAACTGCGGTAGCCGAAAGCTGAGAAATCGCAATCTCACGTCGGTGGCAGTAAGAAATGAGGAAGTCAGGAAGCGGTAGCCAAATTCGGCAACCTGCGGTGTCGGTATTGATGAAGTAAGACTCGTACAAGCATATATAACCGGCTGGAGGATTCCAAGGTCGGTCAAACGGGCCGGGAATAATAAACTTGATCCTCGGATCGGCTCCGCACTCTTGAAGTGTAGAAGTCACCGTCTCAACAGTAGAACGAATCCGGAAGACGTTTTCATACGCCTCCCTAGGACCATCCGACAATCCAGGGGGCGAGATATTGGTATCACTGTCGTCATCGCCAGTACCATTTCCCTCGGCTTCAACCTCATCTTCTTCGGGATCCTCCAAATCCGAATCTCGGAGTTGTGGGATTTATAGCTCGCCCTGACCCGAACTCTGCGCGGCACCAGTCAGTCGAGATAACTCGTAGTGTCGTTCGAGCTCTTTGGTTGCTCGATAGCCGGGATGACTCTTCAAGTCGGAGGAGATGCTTCTGCCGGAAGATGAATGGGAGGAAACGACGTGCCGAATAGACGAACGATCTCGGATGATACAGAAACAACCTCTTGATCTTTGTTCCGAGAACAACGGATCAAAGACATAACTGATGGAAGAACAGATGAAGAACACAACAAAACAAAAGGATTCGATCCAAAATCATAAATAACTACGGCCAAGTAAGTGGCGGAAGACAATCGGAAAATAAAAACCGGTGGAGAGAAAAAGAAGAATACCTTATCTCTTCACTTGAGCAGAAATGAAGAAATGAGAAGCGAGTGGTATATTTATAGCGAAAATGAGGGTGTCGTGTTCGAGAAGCCATAATATCCTAGGCGACGCTTCATTTCTCGCACCTATGAACCGGTCCGACCAGAAATCAATTCGGTTCAACCAAATCGATTCGGTCCTTCTCGGTTTAGATCAAGCCAAACAGATTCGAATCAGTTTAATCCGGTCGAAGACCTGAACCAACCTAAATCACTTCCTAAACCAAATGACGATCTCCTCGTACAAGCCGATCTGAATAAATTCGAATCACCGCACTGGGGGGCTTATTGTTGGATTCAAGATTAACACCTTTCCCAAAAGGCCCATTCAAGAATTTAGGTCGGCCCAATAAGGAAAGTCAAATTCAAACTCAGTCCAAATAATCACGGCTCGGCCCAGCAAAGGTGTAACTAGGGTTACGAAGAAAAGGAGAAAAGAGGAAAGCGGCGCGCGTGGAAAACGCGCCGAGTAAAGAGATTTATTCAAAGATATTCGAGCCAAGATATTAGGAAAGATTCGGATTTATCTCTAAGTTTTTCCTTTTCCTTAAACCGACTTTGTAAGCCTATATAAAGGCATCGCATTATTGAGTAAAGCCATCCGATTTTCAATTCAATTTTCTGAGTTCTTAGAAATTAAGCCGATTTGACCTAATTACTCTCCGACGACCTAAACATCTTTCTCAGCCACTTTTTTCTTCACGGAAACCTAGCGAAACCCTAATTTCTATTCATTCTCGCCGAGTTTTGAAATCCTTCTTTTAGAATCTCTCAAGAAACCCTAAAACTCTTTCTATCTTTGGATTGGCCGAGTTACGAAATCAACAATCTTCCAGACGTGACTACCTTTGTCAACTCTTGATTTTGCTTGACAACAAATTTATTAGCTTCCTTCGTTTTGTTTCGGTGGATATATATATTTACTTGACTTCTGATGCATTTGTCTATACGGGAAATCCAACTCTATCCTCGCCGCTTGCAGGAGCATACAGTACCTCTTCTTTGCAAGTGCATTAACCCAAGTCATCTAGTCAAGAATGTCTTGGAAGCATTGTCTCCCAAAGACTAACGTCTGTTGGTTTTATCCTCATTGCTTAAGTGCCTCATCAGTTCACCGCCTTCTTATGGCAAAAAGAAAATTAATAATCATGTAGTTTACCATTTGTATAGGTTTTTAGTTAAACATTTAGGGTTAATGACAAACACTTCCTTAACAAAATTTTCACCCAAATGGCTAGTAGAAGATTATTAATCACATGAACGTACGAAGGAGTTAGTTTGTTATGAATCTTGAATTTCAGTGTTTTGGTCTATAGAGGAGTCTTGTTTCTGGTTCTAGGTTGAGAAGCTTATTGTGAATGTTTTTTACCTTTTATTAGTGATAGGTCTAGTTTTATCTCTATTCTAACTGCAAGTGCACAGTGATGCGAATGTAGTACTTAGGGTATCGAATCCACAGAGACTCTAGACTCTTGCGATAGATTATAGAACGTCAGATTAAGCTAGGTAAACAGTAAGTAAGCAGTAAATCAGAGCAGCAGAAAGTAAATAAAGATCGGTTTGTAAACAGAAGGCGAAGGCGTCAAGTCTAGGGAGTTCTCAGGAAATCAGGAACACATGCAATTAATCAATCAGGATCTAATTAAGAACTGTTCTAGAACTAAAATCACGGAATTATAACAGACCAACTTTCGTTGCGAATATTATCTATGTCTAACAACCTAGCAAGCCAACTTTCGTTGCGAATCCTAGATTTCTAAACAAGCATTAATCTCAGGTTCTTTCATTCACAATTCTCCTAAACCAAATTTCTTTGCGGATAGTCAAATTGCTCATCTAAGTTCTTTCTATCTAATTAACCAACTGTCGTTGTGGAAATCAACCTAACATCAATAATCTAAGGGGCCAATTCAGATCAAACATTAAGAACAACCCTAGATGAAGAACTAGCAGATATGAATCCCTACAGATCGATTAACCTATAATTCCATGAAATACCTAATGAGAATCCCTAAACCTAACAGGTAAACTACTCAGACATGATCATCGAAACAGAAGGCATCATGAATAGAAAACCAATAGCATATATTAAGATAAAGAACTGGGGTTCGAAATATTCTCTCTTTCAAGAACAAGATCAGCCCCTAACTCTCTCTGAATGTAAAATAAAGCGTAAGGAAAGCGTAGCCTAAACAAGTGGCTAATAACCCTAATATATAGTCTAAAACACGTTTTGGGCCTTTTGCAAGTCTGGAAAGTTTCTAGGCAAAAACTGTAATTTCTCCAAAATGCAGATTTTTGGGCGCAAGAATCACCTTGCATCGATCGATGCACATACTAAACAGTGCAGAAATGCTCCCAATGCTCCCAGAACGTCCAATTAGGCTCCAAATGTCCTTAAACCTGTAAAACACATGAAAAGACTCCAAAACATACTAAAAGACTCGATAAATAAGAAATATACCATGGCTAAAATCCCTAAAATCCATGGTATATCAACTCCCCCACACTTAGCCTTTGCTTGCCCTCAAGCAAAACAGAGAACTAGAATATGGTGAATAGGTTTGAAAACTTTCTGAAACTCTTTTCATCTTAGAAGCAACAACACTCATATTCCCCTTAGTAAGCCACTGAAAGAATCACCTGCAAGACATCAAGACCAACATATACTTCCCCCACACTTAGCAACTGTCCTGAGTAAACTCCACAATCAATCCAATCAATTCAAATTCACCCTACTGACTTCTATAAGCTATTAAGTGCGGTCTCACCTAAGGATTATCGATCAAAGGGCACATGGATTCTTACTCTGTCAGCTCTAGACCACCATACTATCTTTTTCTGGTTCCTTTCTTCTCTTTTCCCTTCCTTAGCATTCTGATTTTTCCCCATTGGGTATCATTTTATTTTTTTTATCAGTGATCTTCCCGTTAAGGGGTGTACTTTGGACACATTCCATGAATGCACAGGAGGTAATACTGTTTGCTACCACTCTCGTGACCACTTCGGAGCTACTAGCTCATCCTCAGTTTATTATTCTTTTTTTTTTACTTTATGGAAGGGGAGAAGGGAACCATACTCGGACAGTTTTACAAGTTGTGTCAGAACTAACAGAGGAATCCGACTCAAGGTATACCAAGCCCTTAGGTGAGAAAATTAAGTCAGGTTTACAAGGGTGAAGTCAGTTAAGGATCCTCTGAATACCTGAATTGATATTGGTGTCCTCAGTAGGCTGATCCGCATTGGGTTTTGTAATAGTCATAGATTGATCCTGCAACTTCATCCCAATGGTTACTTAAGTTCCTGCAAGTGCTGTCAACTTCTCAAAAATTCACTGTTTCCTACTTAAACCGTTTTGACTCAATAAAACAAAAAAATTTGAAAAACGGACTGACTTTAAGAAAACAGAAAGATGAAAGTCAGTAGCCACCTCCCCCACACTTGAAACACACTGTCCCCAGTGGTGTCAAGCCCAGGATTGGTGAGAATAATCAAATTGAAGAACAATCCGAAAAGTTGCAGAATACTTACTGTCGTCGGCCTGCGTCGATCGATGCTACAAGGGTGTCGATCGATGCAAGGCGAATATGCTCGCGGTTATTTAGATAACCGATGTCTGAACTGCAATCAAATCGGCTAACCAGGAATCACAGCTGTATCGACCGATGCACTAGGTGTGTCGATCGACGCAGTGCGATTCTGCCTGTTTCTCACGCTTTTGAACACACCAAAATAGAAAAATCAAAGCACCAAAATGAAAACAAAAAATAAAAACGAAAATGAACCTAATAGTGGGTTGCCTCCCACTCAGCCCTTGTTTAAAGTCGATAGCTTGACTATGGGATAAGAGATCGGACTTATTGGGGAATTCAACAGAGACTTTGAGTGTCTCTGCGAATATCTCTTCATCCAAGGTGGCGTATAAGCATTCGGATCATGAGATCTCCCAAGGAACGAAGGAGTAGAACCAGGGAGGGAGCGAAGCTTGGGTGGGATTCTGCGTTTTCCTGCATTCAAAGCTGAGGGACTAAGAGGTTTAACCTTAGATGATTTGTTCCTTACCTTTGGTGGAAATGAGATGTCTGGAGCTTTCTGCTTATGAGCAGTTGCAGGCACTGAAGATGTTAGAGCAGGTTCAAGAGGAACCGCCATCTTCTTCTCTCCAATCGGACTCTCTGGTTCCAATTCAACACTGAAACTCTGTCCATCAATGGTGGATTTCTGCAGCTTATCCATCTTGAAATGCAAAGGCTTGTCTCCCAGCTGGAGATCAATCAGTCCATGTCTCACATCAATAACTGCTCCAGCAGTGGCTAAGAATGATCTACCAAGTAACAGAGGGTCATAAGGCTCAATATCATACTTCAGCACCACAAAGTCTATTGGAATCAAGTAGTTCCCAACTCTCACATGAACATCCTCAAGAACTCCTTCTGGATATCTCTTTGATTGATCAGCTAGGATAAGAGAGATCCTAGTAGGCTGGAAATCCATCAGTCTTAATCTCACAGCCACATAGTATGGAATGAGATTCACACTAGATCCTAAATCACACAGAGAACGCTTGAATCTGCCCTTAGAGATGGAACAGTCTAGCACAAAGGCTCATGGATCTGGAAGCTTCTCTGAAATCTGAATCAGTCGCTTCTCCGTCACTCTTATGCATTTAGCTTCGTCTAGCTCATGTTTAGACATTTTAGGAGCCTTAGGATATGGCACAAAGGGCTTATAGACTCGTTCTGGGATTGTTACAGGTCTCTGGTCACGTCTGCGTTCTGTGTCGACCGATGCACGATGTGTGTCGATCGACACAAGGCGATTTTGAGCAATTTCATCAGACGTATCGGGACTGTGTCGATCGATGCAAGAGTTGTGTCGATCGATGCTTGTCTAAGACAGACAGAATTCACCCAGAAAATCCGAGATTATGCTCTCTTATTCTTCCAACAAGTTAATCTCATCCCTTATGACCACAACATTAACGGATCTGTTCTGTTCAGCTCTTCCTGATCCATTCTGCCTCTGTATTGCTTGAGATGTCTGTTGGATTTGAACATTTAGCTTCTTCGCATGCGTGCTCAAAGATTCAAACTTCCTACTCAGATCTTCATACAATGCATCTATCTTTGAGTTGAAAGACACATTGATCTGTTGTTGTCCCTCAATAAATTGCTCTATCATAGCTTCCAATCTGCTCTTATGTGTAGGTGCAGGCGGTGCTTGGTAAGAAGAAACACCATAGTTCCTTGAGAAGGAGTTACTCTGTCGATGGAAGGGCTTCTGAAAAGCAGATCCCTGACTGTAGAATCCAGTTCCTCCAACGCAGTTGATAGCTTCTTGCGCATACTTCCAAGTAGAAGACTATGCAGAGAGTCAACCTTGCTTTTAAGCCCAGCTATCTGCGAGCTGTCAATCCCTGAACTGAGAAAATCATACATCATCCTTACGAAAGGTGTCAATCGATGCAGGAAAAGCGTCGATCGATGCAAACTCGAAGATGTGACGATCGACACACAGGGCCGTGTCGATCGATGCAAGGCGATTCTGTCGAATCTGACCTGCAAAACAGTGAAAAACAGAAAAATAATTCAGTAAAAAAAAAAAACGAAAAAACTAGTTTAAACCCTAAGCTCAAATCTATCGAAGACTCAAAAGAGTCCGCGGCAACGACTCTAGACTCTTGCGATAGATTATAGAACGTCAGATTAAGCTAGGTAAACAGTAAGTAAGCAGTAAATCAGAGCAGCAGAAAAGTAAATAAAGATCGGTTTGTAAACAGAAGGCGAAGGCGTCAAGTCTAGGGAGTTCTCAGGAAATCAGGAACACATGCAATTAATCAATCGGGATCTAATTAAGAACTGTTCTAGAACTAGAATCACGGAATTATAACAGACCAACTTTCGTTGCGAATATTATCTATGTCTAACAACCTAGCAAGCCAACTTTCGTTGCGAATCCTAGAGTTCTAAACAAGCATTAATCTCAGGTTCTTTCGTTCACAATTCTCCTAAACCAAATTTCTTTGCGGATAGTCAAATTGCTCATCTAAGTTCTTTCTAGCTAATTAACCAACTGTCGTTGTGGAAATCAACCTAACATCAATAATCTAAGCGGCCAATTCAGATCAAGCATTAAGAACAACCCTAGATGAAGAACTAGCAGATATGAATCCCTACAGATCGATTAACCTATAATTCCATGAAATCCCTAATGAGAATCTTTAAACCTAACAGGTAAACTACTCAGACATGATCATCGAAACAGAAGGCATCATGAATAGAAAACCAAATAGCATATATTAAGATAAAGAACAAGGGTTCGAAATCCTCTCTCTTTCAAGAACAAGATCTGTCCCTAACTCTCTTTGAATGTAAAATAAAGCGTAAGGAAAGCGTAGCCTAAACAAGTGGCTAAAAATCCTAATATATAGTCTAAAACACGTTTTGGGCCTTTTTGCAAGTCTGAGAAGTTTCTGGGCAAAAACTGTAATTTCTCCAAAATGCAGATTTTTGGGCGCAGGAATCACCTTGCATCGACCGATGCAGGGCGATTTCGCAGCCAGTGAACTCTGCGAAACCTCTAAACAGTGCAGAAATGCTCCCAATGCTCCCAGAACGTCCAATTAGGCTCCAAATGTCTTTAAACTTGTAAACCACCTGAAAAAACTCCAAAACATACTAAAAGACTCGATAAATAAGACATATACAATGGCTAAAATCCCTAAAATCCATAGTATATCAATTAGCTTCTTGGAATCCATCACTCATCACAAAAGAAGCCACTTTTTGAGGGAATTTTTGGTTCTTACTTCTTACACAAAGTTCTTTGCAACAATCAAGATATCAATAGACACACAAAAAAAACAAAACAAAACAAAGACAGATAGACACAATATAAAACCAAAATTAAAATGAAGGAAATAAATAATCAAAAGTTTTTGTGGGGTGGGTTCTTTCTTCTAGTGCTATGTTCTTTTTCTTCATCTGGTTAATTTTGTTTGCTTGTCTTGTTCGTGACCTCTCATTTTGTAGTAGATTAAGAACTCCACAACAGTTGTTCCACCATGGCGTCATATCAACCCCGTGCTCACCAGCTAACAAAGTCTGCAAACACATCCAATTTGTCAAAACTAATTGAAAATTATACAATCTTCTGCTAACAGAATTTGAGTTTTTTTAAGGGTTTATTAAAACGGAGAGTTTTGCTTAAAATCAGACTTGATTGTCTGTGGATATAGGAAGGTCCCGGCTTGCCACAGTGGTGCTGCTCGATGTTCCAGCAAATTGGTAACAGCTCCAAAAAGCTTGGATGAAACTTCGGTCCTCTTCTCCTCAGAACATGACACAAAGTTTTGGCTCCTTCTATACCTCTTTTTAGAGCATTGCTCTCAGCATCTCTTGCTTAAAACCAGACCACAATCATATCAAAATGTTACCTTTTGGGACAAAACAAGCATGTAAAAATTGGTGTGAGAGTGACCAAGAACCGACTTGTGTAGACACTTCATGCACCTTCCCTCGGCGACTTCAGCCTCGGTCTTGACCGTTTCAGTGGAGGCTACCACGTTTTTATCTGAGCATCGGCTAGAGAAGTCCTGGCAGTTTCAGTGGAGGCTGAAACCGTTTTCTGAGCATCGGTTAGAGAGGCACAGACGGATTCAGTAGTGGCTGTGACTTATTCTGTGGCTTCGTTAAGAGCAGAAGTTGCACATATGTTGCAACAATTTGGGCAGATCATGCAACAATTTGGGCAGGTCAAGATTCATCTATATGCCAAAAATTATATGGATTTAAAATCTGAAGAGGAAATAATTTTTTAGTCAAAATCAAAGCATAAATATTCAGGATTGTAACTCAACAGATGAATTAAGTCCATTGTTCTCACAAAATAAAGGAAGAAGATACTGAAAAATCTTTG